>JARFJB010002379.1:110000-755000 GCA_036346205.1 Vesta saturnalis | reverse complement strand
ACACTAAATTATTGAACTGATGATTTTCGACATTTTTGAATAAACCATTGGGCAAATTCAAACCGAGAAAGATAATCCGTAAGGTGACGATGTTTGTACCCGTTTAACGTGGTACAGCATCAACGTTGTGAATTATTCGCCATACTGAATTTGACGAGTCCAAACGATTTGGAATTTCGCATAGTGGAGTGGATTTTCTTCACTGCACGTAAGACAGCTTCCTGATACTTTGGTGTTCTTGCCGTTCGTGATCTTTCCGGGTAGTAACGGTTGGTCAAACGAACCTATGAAAATGATTAAAGAGAAGAAAGTAAAATACATAGTCTAACTTAATAAATACTTGTTTCCGTAACCTACGATCAATACTTTCAAAAGTTTCTATCTGGGACGCGTTGATTTGAAAGGCCCCGGATACAATCTCCATGCTTCAAGAGCATGCATAATGTGAATATCACCACCTTTCATTCGATTAACCAAAACGTAACTGTCTTTACTATCCCTTATTTAAATTATTACTGACTTATACTAAACTAACAGTTACTGACAATATTTATTCTTAAACTTGAACTCATTGTTTACGCTTGTCTCAATTTGTTTTTGCTCATTTTGAAGAAACGGTGATATTAAGCGACTTTACGAGGTAATTTTTAATAGGATGGGGATAATCTGGTCAAACAGAAAAATGAAAGTGTTAGAAAATAACCCAATTACTCACCTTCACATGTTTCCAAAGCTATCACAAGTGGTCTCAAATACTTAGCTTTACTGACAGAAATTTATGTCAAAATTTAGTTGGGATAGATGCAGCCATTCCGAACTATAAACCGTAAACCAGTTATTGAAAGCAATCTTTAAATGGTTATAGCTCTGAAGATTTTCTGACCTGTGTTTACAGGAATTTTTTCTTATTTTCACAAAGTATGTTAAAGTTTTTACCATGTATTTTACAAACAGTAAACACACAATAATAATGAAAACAAATATTCCACAATTTTTGGAACTAGTGTTTCAAAAATCAGATATAACGAATACTTATACAATTGTGACATCAATTGGGCTTCTAAGAAGACACTGCTTGTGATAATATTACACATTTGAAATCTAAAAGTTAGACATCATGAATGAATTATAACACAAAACTACTGTTAATTTACAAAGGTATTTTACATTAAATCCATTTGAATGTTCGATGCATGATCATATTGATCTATAAATATCAACTACGGATTTTCTACTACAGTATACACTTCGACACTGTGAACAATATTATTATAAACTAATGTAAACACTATACCAACGAAAATACACCTATAAATTAAATAGGTACTAATCTACAATAATTTTATGAACGGTAAATATTTTTCACAAATAATTTATAAATAATAAAAATCACTAATAAATAAATTTTGCTTACTACTTTAAGTACATATTAACCTTTAAATTGATAATGGTTTTTAACTTCAAAAACAGCCAATGTTAGATGGAATTTCAAGTAATAGATAAGATAATGATAGTTATGATATAATGATACAAAATTAAAAAGACACTGTTCACAAATCATATAGTGAATTATAGGTAAGGTCAATAATAAACGAACTGAAATGAATCAGTAAAGTACATAAGATACCTGTAGTATGAAAATGAAATTATTTATAACCCAAAACACATTAGATTCAGAATTGCACATTAACATTTCTAATTATCACATTTGAATTTATAACCGAAATGTATTTTTAAATGAATTTTTTTAACTTTCTAATTTTGTATCTACAATTGACCATTTGTAACATACGAGAATTGGGTCTTTCACATGAATTTTAAATTAGCTTTTTGATATGTTGCAAAATCACATTAGTTGCATTTCGATTCATAACCTGAAGGTTTAAGAATATTTAAAATTAGATTTGTCTTTGGTGTTCAAAACATGTTTATTATAGTTTATATAACTTTAAAACAATTTCCATTGGTCACATTTGAATTCCTTACTTGAAGAGTGTTTTTAAATGAATTTTAAAACATGTTTTTGATTTGTTCCATAATCACATGGTCATTTAAATTCAAAACTTGAAGAATGGTTTTTAAGATGAATTTTAAAATTACCTTTTGATTTGTTCCAAATCACATTGGTCGATTTAAATTCATAACAGAGGAGTGCTTTTTAAGATGAACTTTAAAATTTTTGTAATTTGTTCCATAATCACATTGGTCCATTTAAATTCAAATTGAGGAGTGCTTTTTAAGATGAACTTTAAAAGTATGTTTGTAATTTGTTCCATAATCACATTGGTCGCATTTAAATTCATAACTAGAGGAGTGCTTTTTAAGATGAACTTTAAAAGTATGTTTTTGATTTGTTGCATAATCACATTGGTCACATTTAAACTCAAAACTTGAGGAGTGGTTTTTAAGATGCATTTTAAAATTATGTTTGCGATTTGTTCCATAATCACATTGGTCGCATTTAAATTCAAAACTTGAGGAGTGGTTTTTATGATGAATTTTAAACCTATGTTTGTGATTTGTTCCATAATCACATTGGTCGCATTCAAATTCAAAACTTGAGGAGTGCTTTTTAAGATGAATCTTAAAATTACCCTTTTGATTTGTTCCGTAATCACACTGGTCGCATTTAAATTCATAACTTAAGTGATTTTTAAGATGAATTTTAAAATTACCTTTGTGATTTGTTCCATAATCACATTGGTTGCATTTAAAGTCATAACTTGAGGAATGTTTTTTAAGATGAATTTTAAAACTACCTTTGTGATTTGTTCCATAATCACATAGGTCACATTTGAACTCATAACTTGAAATGTGTTTTAAAACATGATTTTTTAAACTTATTTTCCACTTTGTTATAAAAATCCAAATGGTTACATTTATATTTAAAATTTGTACTGTATTTTAAAACGTCATGTTTTAAATTTTCTTGCATTATTGTTGAATATTAAATTTACTTTCATGCTGCATGTTTGTGATGTGTTCACACTGTTTTCATTTATATGATATGGCTCACTGAAACAACTTTACTAGAGAAGAAATGTTCTTTTTAATATTCACATTATCTGTAAAAATAGTGTTAAATTTTGTACTACTTGAACCTAATTAATTTTACCTTGTATTAGATCACTATTTACTATAAGATGTTGGGTTACAAGTGAATTTATTCCTTCTTCCTGTTCTGGTTCGACTTTGACAAGATTCATATCAACCTCATAAGACATTTCAAGAATTTATTTTTAATGATACACTTTATAGAAAACTTAGATGCAACACCTTATCAAATATATAGGGCACAACACACATCTGTAAAAGCAGTATTTAATTGCCTTAAAATTATTGCCAATTAAACAGCCCCCAACAGAAGAATTACAAACAATGACTATTAAAAGTCATTGATCTATAGATAAGCCACCTAATGGAACTGTTTTTTGTGCTAAACCCATCCGAACAATTCGCTAGATGTCACTATTAAATTTATAAAAGATTCAAACCATCTTGGAAGTTATAAGGGAACTATTTAACCCTTAGAATATTTTATATTCTAAGGTCACGGAGGAATATAATTGCACTGTGTCTAAGGTTTAAACTATTGAATATTTTTTTATTCGATGGTTTAACCACTAAGACCTTACCTCCTGATTACCTCGTTGAATTTTTTCGTAAAATATAAATTTAGTAATTGTAGTGTATCTTAAATCTAGTGTAGTTTGTCTGGCGTAGTGTTTAAGATAAAGACTTTTTTAATAATATAGAACAGCAAAGAGTATATTAGGTAAGTATTTCCTTTTAAACTTTTACACATTATCAAAGGACAGTGTGGATGTGAATATCTGCATATGATTATAATTCTTAAGAAGTGTATGCTTAGTATAACATTTATACACTAGTAAATTAAAAATTCAAAACACCAATTGGTTATAGTAACCGAAATGTTAAGTGTGTCTTTATTTTCTAACACATAAGGGTGCAGGATACCACCGTTGTCAAGTACTTAATTGTGCCGATAGGACTTCTTCTAGGCATAGTTTACGAATCCACATTTCCGATCACATCGTATATGTCATCAACAATTTACCAGTTAGGATATAACATGTAAAATGTATCTTAGTTCCTCATCTGTCCCACAAAATTGCCCAAGCATTTAGGTAAGATGTCACAAGAAGGGATTACCTAGTCTATTTTATATTTGATTTGAGCAATAGTTTAGCAGAGATATATCATTATTATTATTAAATTAATTTTATTAAATACATAAATAAAAGTTTATCTCGAGTAGGATTTGAAACGACCTGTACTTTGCTAAGAGTACCGCGCTAACCAACTGCGCCATGGAGATTCAAGTCCCAATTGATGTAAAATTTATGTATGTAGAACTGATAATAATTATAATAATTCATTATTATTATTGTTTTCCTATATAGTTTAGCCACTACAGAAATTACATAATAAAAATTCATTGTACCAGATTTGGCAATTAGACAACAGGAAATACTTGCTACGTTACCATCTGTTCATTCGTCTGCTGATACAAACCAGGTAAGCATATCTGAATACTTGCAAAGTACGCAAAATCTGTTATTGGAGCCGGAAGAACAGGTGATAGTACAACCAATAAGTGATACCCCGTCACTACTTTCATCTTTGGGTGTAAAACGACAAGCACAACTATCACCAAAGGCGAGGAAGTTGTACAAAGTGGCAGGACAGTATAAGAACTTAGGGTTTATAAAAAAGAGCTGCGTCATTTAGGCAAATACTTAAACTGGCACAAAAGCAATTAAATATTATACAAAATGGACTTAATTCAGAAGTAGTAACATTTTGTATACATCAACTAACCCGAAAAAAGACAAAGCCAAGAGGAAGAAGGTTTACCATGGAAGAAAATATTATGGCATTGGATTTATATAAACATTCTGGCAGTATATAAATTTCTTGGAAATGGTTTTCTTCCATCAAAGAGGACACTTAGTAGAATGCTAAACAGTCTACCGATATGTGCTGGCATTAATAAATTTTTAATTTTCCATTCGTCTACAGTTGTGAAAACACTGAAATCAATACAATGGTTGCTATTCGATGAAATGTCCTTATTGCCTTATACAGTGTGTCCAAAATTGGTCTGTGCAGTATTGCTCTCTTGGAAGCTATAAGAGATCGAAAGACGGTTAAATGAAGAAAGTTTTAGAGAATTTTGAGCCCACTAAAGTGCCATTCTGAAATCAAGGCTATCTCAAATATTTTTCAAAATAAGTAGTGATTAAGGGCCGGTTCTGGACCAGTTCAAGGTCATTCGCCCTCTGGTGTGAGAAATGTAAGCTCTTGGATCTCTTCAAGGTCAAACTTTTGGCGGGAAATTTAAATTTTAGGAGCTCGCTAAAAATAGAAATTGCAATGTCACCATCCTCATTATATTACAAGGTCACTCTGCGGTCAAACGTTTTGGCGGGAAATTTGTATGTTAAGGTCAGAAGCTAAAAATAGAAATTTCAATGTCATCATCATATTACAATTCTTAGAAGTCTAAAAATAGAGTAATCAAGGTCAAAGGTTATTGACCTGTAGGGGTATCGTATGACATTTCTTAGAAGTATAAAAATAGAATAAATTGATGAAAACAAGAAGAATGCGAGTTGTTGTCTATGATAAAAAGTAGACCAAGGTCAAATGGTGCTTATATTGACTAAATTGGGTCAAGGTGAAATAATTTACTAAACTAAAAGTAGGTGTGTATTTAACAAGTTTAAACATGTTGTCATAGGTACTTAAGTCAAGGACACATTTTTGTGATATAAACCACAGCGAGGTGTGTTGAGATCAGTCAGTTAGCAACTTGTAATTGTTAAACATGGAATTAGCAAGGTTAAACCAAAGCACCCATTGCAAACTTTTTAAAAGTGCATATAACCTCGAGATATCAAAAAGGTATAGTTATAAATGTGGCAGTAATTAATACTAATTATGGTGAACGTATAGTGTTGGAAACGGATAATTTTAAATGTATATTACCTCAACGCTTTTATGAGTATTTCAAAGAAGAAAATTAAATGGAAGGATTTAAAACGCAGCTAAACACGAGGGATGTCTTCATGAGTAGTTTGGGTGGAGTCGGGAAAACAAATAACATAAAATTTAGTTTTTAATAGTAGTGCCACAACCCCACCCACGTGATTTAACTAAAATCATTTCTTAAACAGCGTTTAGTCCTAGTGCAATTGCAAGCAAGTACAGTTGTTATAATGCAGGCAGCAATAATATCATTTCTGAAACGATCCAAACTCAGAAGTTCACCGTTATATATGGATACCCCACATAGTTGCAGTAACAATATGAATAACAATTTTACCTTGTGTTGTTGGTGCTGTCAAAATAGTGATGGTGGTAATAGAAGTAAAAATGAAGAGAAACATGATGAAGGTTATTCTTCTAACACTGACATACAGCTATATGATTTATCTGAAGTTGTATAAACAAGCAGCTAATGAATACTTAATCGATTGTATTTACTATAAACTATCCAACGACACTCATCATGCAAAACATATGGAAATTGGATACAGTACGCACCTCCAGTTTGCACGAGTAGTGCGTATTGGTTGTGCTAACTGTGATAAAAGCGATAATGTAGTGTTGGATATGAAGGAATGGAATGAGCTTCTAAGATGGTAGTCATATGTAGAATTACAACTTTTCCGATCCCAAGAAATTGAAAATAAAATTGACTGGTCAAATGTAAACGAAGAAGAAGATATAATCTATGATCAACATTATGTATCTCTATCTAGCAATTTAAAGGATATGACAGAATTTTGAAAACTGTTATGATAGAAAACTACAGCTGCTGTTCTTGCACATTCAACTCACATAGTATAGAAGAACTATTGAATTTAAAGGATATAATAAGCTATAGATTGGAATTTCTTGAATATTACAATCTGGTGTGTTTTTATGAAAAGTTCATACTACCGTCGTTTTCGTGAGAAAGAATTCCGTGGTGGTGATGATGACATTTATAAAGACATTGATGATGTTATAAATGCTAAGTATAATATTAATTCACATAACACTGTGTGTTTATTGAAAATATTGTATTATCGTCCTGCTTATCTAATGTATAGCATTTACTGAATAAAGAAATAACTATGATTTATTTTTCTCAATTTAGGTATAAATACCCCGTTCTATCCATCCAGGTAAACAATGTTAGTTAAGAAGCGAAAGAGTGCAGGTGGTGGTGGTTTAGTGAATGCTCTAATCAATAAACTTCCGTTTGAATTGCATTTACCTGGTTACCAGTATTGCGGTCCTGGTACAAAGTTAGAAAAACGACTCGCACGCGGTGACCCCGCTATTAATCAATTAGATGCTCAGTGCAAACTTCACGATATCATTTACAGAGATCACAGAGATTTAGATAGTAGACATAAATCGGATAAAATTTTACAAAAAAAAGCTTGGGAACGCTTTAAATCATCAGATGCAACATTAGGTGAACGAACTGCATGTTTAGCAGTCAGTACCGCCATGAAAGCAAAGAGAAAATTAGAAATAGGGTGTAAACGTCGATCTAATCTGAAGAAGAAGAAAAAATGCAATGACGGAAATTTATTGCGTTTACGAAAAACAATAGCTAAAAAAATTAAACCTAACGGAAATTTCACAGACACAATAAAGTCAGCGCTTTCAACGGCAAAACGTGTGGTAAAAAGTTTCGGAGGAAAGAAAAACATTGAAGTTCCTTGAGTAATTCCCCTACCTAAACAAGGAGGCCTTTTACTATTTCTTACTCCGTTATTCGCAGGATTATCAGCAACCGGTGCTTTAGCTGGCGGTGCATCGGGAATTGCTAAAGCAGTCAATGATGCTAAACATGCTAAAAAATTGCAAGAAGAGACATCGCGCCATAATCGCATGATGGAATCGGTCGCTATAGGCTCCATGAATAAGAAAGTCGGTGCACTGTATCTAAAATCAAACAAATCTGGTAGTGGTGCATTATACTTAAAACCTTTTCCAAAAAACTGAATAGATTACCCGAAAGACCGTTAATAGATATTGATTTAAAGAAATACACCAAAAATGTCCCCTACTTTAGGGATATATTTATGAGAGATAGCATGCCTAAATTACCACGGAAATATGAATCCGGAATTATTAACTTAGATAGCCAAAGAAGAGCAGGTACACATTGGGTTTGCTACAAAAAGCGTGGTAAAAAGGTATGGTATTACGATAGTTTCGGTAATATTCGACCACCAATCGAAGTGATTAACTACTTTCGGGGGTGTAAAATATATTATAATTACAACCAAGATCAAGAGTTTAATACAATTATTTGCGGACACCTTATACCTACAATTTTTATATAAATAATCAGCACATCAAGTTTTCTCAATTATGTCAATAACATTCAGTTTAGAAGGTGTTGGTAACACAGCTAGCTACAACTTCTATCCACCGATAGAGCTAGATTTGGGGAAGAAATACGTTATTGGATTGGTTGGATTTTACGGCTGCAACAGCATTAGAAACATTTATACAGGCAACGATAGATTTTATTTTAGAACAAATCCACCTCATTTGCAAGTGATTAATATTCCACGCGGTGCATATGAGTTAGAGAGTTAGATGAAATTAGCGATTATCTAAAATACCCACAGAAAAGTTTATCATTAGAGCAAACAACAATACACTTAAATGTGAGATAAACAGTTCATTTGAGATCGATTTTACTAAAGAAAATTGCATTATGTTAATTTGAGGTAAAATATTAGAACCAAATATTTTACATACATCTGCGTTAGACATCCAAATACTTAAACACACTAATCTACACGTAGAATGCAACATTATAAACGGGAAACCTGCTAAAGTATTATATGAGATTGATGTTTCAGTTCCACCAGGTTATCGTCTAGATAAAACTCCAAGCAATACTCAATATCTAGAAGTAAACACTGACATTATTAGTAATATAACAATTAATTTGACTAATCAAAAGGGTGAATTAATAGACTTTGGTGAAAGTGAACCATTCACTGTACGCTTAGAACTAAAAGAACATGGGTCTGAGAATTAATCCAGGACCAATTCCATCTTTCAAAAGTTGATATAAAAGACATCATCCCTACATTAAGTCATTAATTAGTCATCAACCTTCGTTGCGGTTGACATCTGCAGAGAAATACTTTTTAACGTCAATTGGTTTAAAAGTTCTCAACCACAATGGCAGAATCGTTAAACGTCTTTCAAAACGTACATTTTGATGATACTATAATTAAATCAGATATACACTCTTATCTTCCATATGGATCTTCTAAATATGGACCTTACGAAGAAATACGCATCTTAATTCAAAGTCAAGATCTAACTATGGCTACTTATGATAGTTTTCTGTACATAGAAGGTAAACTTGAGCTCAAAAAAGAAGATGAAAGAAAAGCATGCAGCTTAACCAGCAATCTCCCGAACTTTCTTTTCGAAGAAATTCGTTATGAGTTAGGTGGTCAGAGAGTGGATGTTTGTAGAAATCCAGGAATAACATCTACGCTTAAGGGATATATTTCTTATACGGCAAGCAAAAGCAAAGCACTAAGCCATTTGGGATGGTCACCAAAGAATGAAGAACCATTACAAGTAGAATTCGATGAGCAAAATAGGGCAAAATCTTTTACAATATGCATACCATTGAACCACATATTTGGAGTAATGGAGGATTATCGTCAGGTAATCGTGAATATGTACCAAGAGTTAGTTTTAATTTGATCTAAAGAGATACAAACTGTTACTATGGTGAAGTTGATGCCCAATAACCTTAAAAAAATTCAATGGAAAGTACCACACTTAACATTTATTGATGCTGGAAACTTAACTGGTTTCAAGGAATCAATAAAAATTCTTTATTACTGTTCCATTTCGTTAATGGGAGTTATATGAAACCCTTCAAAACAGGCAACCTCAGACATATAGCCAATAAAAACATCAACGCAACTGGAAAAACCACGTTGGATAATTGTTACATTCCAACAAGGTAAAAGGTATACAAAGTCAGCAAGAGCCGGAAATTTTGATCACATTAACATTAGAAATCTTAAAGTACATCTGAATTCAGAGTATTATCCATATAAAGCAATGCATTTGAACTTCAGTGCTAACTAATACATACCTGCCTATCGCAATTTTTTGAAATTACGATGTGACTACTATGGTGAAGATGATAAAGATGCATTATTCAACTATTCCGAATTCAAATCATGTCCAGTATTTGTAATGGACTTCTCTAAATAAAATGAACCCTTAAAAAACTCAACAGTAGACATCAAATTGGAAATGGAATCTCTAACACCTTTCGATAATGGAATTATAATCTGTATGTCTAGTATTTAAATAAAAATGTTGTAATTATGCGTTTAGTTTTATTTCATCCACTAACGATGAAAAGTTGCTCAAAACAAAACCTCAATTCAAAATCATGACTTTGATGAAAAGTCTATTACTTAAAAATTGATTTACTTCCTAATAGTATACGTGGTATTATATGTGGCCCCTCCAATTGTGGTAAAACAAACGCAATGATCAGTCTGATTACCGAGAAAAATGGCTTGAAATTTAAACATGTATACGTATACTCTAAGTCATTAAATCAAAACAAGTACAAACTTTTACAGGAAATCTTACTTCCAATGAGGGACGTAGGTTACTTTACCTTCAGTGATAATCAAGGTGTAATTGAGCATGTTTTTCTATGGGTAGGCATAACGATGTTGACTGTTTCTATTTGGGTCAAAGTTACAGTAAAATTCCAAAGCAATTAATTCGTGACAATGCGAATCTAATTGTATTATTTGAGCAAGATGAATTAAACCTAAAACATGTGTATGAGGATCATATAAGTCCCACCATAAGCATGAAATTATTTCGGGACGTGTGTTCAAACTGCTGGGTAGATCCGTTTGGTTTCATGGGCATAAACAAGGATGCTGAAGTTAATAATGGTCGCTGTAGGAAAAGATTTGATGAATATATAATACGTTAAACTGCTTACAGTAGTTTAATAGGTACTGATCTGTTTAGGTTTAACATCTATCTGTTTGTGTTAAACAATATCTGTTTGAGGTAAACCGGTACCTGTTCAGCAAACCCGCTTTACCACAATGGATAACAAGGAAATGATATTAAAGAAAAAAATTATTCAGGCTCGTGAAGTAATACAGCAAAAGTATAACAGTATTAAAGGTGCTCAGATTGATAATGAAAGAGCATCTGAAAGTACTGATAAACACCTAATAGAACCTCTAACTGAAATAGTAAATAAATTCAATCCAGATAAAAAAAAACCTAAAAGGAGCCCATTGACGTTAAACCCAAAAACCCTATTCATATTTGAGAAAGCATTACCCAACTAGGTTAGCTCAAGTTCGACGGACTAGGCTTCCCATTAGGTGATTCAAAAAGGGTTACTACTAGTCCACAGCTCAGCTTGTTTTTTCAAACAAATCCTCCTCCAGGTCTTCGTAAATCATTCTTAGATACATTGTTGTAGGAGAGATTAATATTGAGGAAGAAGAAGAAGAACCTTTAGTGTCACAGATGATTCTAAGTAATGAACCCATCTCAGAAGAATTTGAGCAGTATCATGAATTACCCTTAAGGAACGTATTATGAGGGATCCAAGGTGTTATTGATCATACTTATGGAGTCCATATGATACCAAACTGACAAATGGACAATTGGTAATTTACAAATTAAAGGAAACGATATGATTATCAAATGTCACGTTAAAGGGACTCCAGGTTTACATGATCTGCTTATTATGAATGAACCCAATTTAAATCTAGTAAATTCAAAAGATAGAAAACATTATAGAAGTATTTTAGAAGCTACCAATGCTGTAAGGCGAGATTATGACGTAAGTGGGCAAATTCGAGGGAGCCGCAGCAAAAAGTATACGCAAATAACCAAACCTTTGCTACCATCATCATCACCCACAACCAAGGGAGGTGGAGCTATGTTTTTTAAGGAATCAACAAACAGACCCATTGAATATAAATATTGGAATGATGTACACAATAATTAGAGGTTATGATGACCTTTGGCAAGCAGATTTGGCTGAATTTAACACATATGGCAAACAATAAGGGCTATAAGTATATATTAGTGGTTATCGACTGTTTTTCGAAATACTTATGGACTAAAGGATTAAAAACGAAAACAGGTCAAGAAGTTACCAAGGCCATGCAAACAATCTTCAAAAAAGGACGGACACCTACCAATTTGCAGACAGATGCAGGAAAAGAATTCTACAATGAGCATTTTACCAAACTAATGCAGTGTTATGGAGTCAATCATTACTCCACCTATAGCACAAAGAAGGCTGCAATTGCGGAATGTGTTATCAGAACCATTAAGGGTGCTCTATATAAGTCATTCAGCCTACAAGGTAAACACAAATGGATTGATACCATAACCATGTATTATAACAATCGTAAGCATAGAACTATCGTAATGAAGCCCAAAGATGTTGGTAATCATACAAAGCTAGAGGCTTACACTCACATAAAAATATTCGATAGGAATCGATATTCTGTGGGTGATATAGTACGAATCGGTAAATTTAAAAATGTTTTCGCCAAAGGATACACACCCAATTGGTCTAATGAACTATTTAAAATTGCGAAAGTTCGCATTACTAACCCCACTACGTACATTCTGGAAGACATGAAGCGAAAGCCTGTACTGAGAGGGTTTTATCCCGATGTATATATAGTAGAAAAAATGCTTCGCTCCAAGAATAATAAGTTATTCGTAAAGGGGTGGGGATTGGATGAAAGATCATGAATCAATAAGGATGATATTGTTTTATAACATTTAACCTGTACTTTGTGTACTTATATTAGTTATACAGTTTGTATAAAAGGATGTAGCTCTTAGAAGAAATAAAACACACAAAAAAAATAATAGTATTTTATTTTTTAAATATAAATATTACATTTATTTTTAAAATTTCATTATCTTATAGAGTAAACCTAATGTACTTCTATAATCACTTAAATTACTGAATGGCCATATCCCCGAATCTGGTCCACACCTCCATCCCAAGCAGGAATTTGAATTTGTTTCACCTTTATTGATGTTGTCTAGTATCCAGTAATAAATTTTGTGGTGCTCATTGTTTTCCCACGGTTGAAACTTATAGTTGATATTTTGTTCTAATAATAATTCAATCAAAATATCGAGGTACTTGTAGTTAGCATAATATGCCGGTTTCCCAATACATTCAGTTATAATAAATAAAGTGTCTTTGTAAGCAATATTTTCTAAAGTAGATTTAACATTTGTTGAATCATGAACCCTTAATAAAATGTATGGATACATTTTAAGCGGTATGTCACCAAGTACATTCATATCGTCTAAGATCCTATCTACTTTATCAAAAGTTAATGTATTGTAGCCTTTATCGGTACACAATTTCATAAAGCTTTTAATGGTATCGTCTAATTTAATTTTCTTATCAAATAATGTCTTAATAATAACTTCATTTGCACACTTTGAGTTTATAGCACACAGTAAAAACACTCATCAGGAATAACAATATATTGTAATATATTCAATACAAATAAAAAGCTTTCGGGGGAAGACTTCCCCATCAAAGAACGCTTCAGGTATTTTCTATAGATTTTATCACTATTGTACCATAGTTCTTCCTGCAATTTGTCTTCAAGACTGTTCATAATGATAAAATTGTTTTCTGAAACAGAAGACGAATAAAATGCTATGTAAAGTTAAATCCCCAAGGTCTAGTATCAGTGAAATTGAAATTTACTAATCGTTTATCATCACAAGGATTAAGTACTACTTTATTCTGTTTGATTGTAAACCCATCATGTTTCTTTGATCTTATCAGATGCTGATATCGCCTTATTACGTCACCACGTTTGCTATAAGTAACCTACCATTAAAACATGAATCTAGAGAGTACCAACATAATTTGCGTGTGCGCTCTTTAACACCATTGATAAATCCACTACCTGTTTTCTCTGAAGCGTGCTTTAACTGTTTAAGTCTAACAATAGCTCTTTAACAAAAATAAATTACTTTCGTGTTTAAGCAAATTTTCACTTGCCTCTAGATAAATTTTATTTTGTATTATATCTTGTAGTAGCTTAATATTAGTGTTAATTATATGGATGTGCTTTACAAATTCATTTTTGGTTTTCAAGAATGGAATACGTCTTGTTAAAATAACAATATCACTACTACTTGGTATAACCTTACTCATAGTTACCTTCAAAACTGTATCCAACAATGCAAAAATATAAAGCACACACTGCCGATTATGCAGTCATGGGCTTGTAGCAAATATTTTATTTATTATAACTGATAATTAAAAATTAATAATTTAAGTAACTATAGAAGTACTTTAGGTTAACAATTGCAATTCTAGTCACGAGTACAATATACTGACTGGTATAAAATGATCTTTATTGGCTTATATAGTCATATAAACCCGCATTCAAGGTCAAATATCACAAACTTGTTATAACTTGTATTTGACTTTATACAGCATACAGAATCTCGTCTTATATGAAAATTAAATTTGATACTTTCACAGGCTTTAGTTCATTACCTTTAGATTGCGTTGCAATAGCATTCGCAAGAACCTCAGTTCAGACAGATGCATACATTGTTCATTATTATTACTGGTCTTTACTGAGAATATCTATTAACCCCTATTATTAATTTTGCTCATATTGCATGAAATACTTTCACACGCTTTAGTGCATTGCCTTTAGATTACGTTGTAATTGTATTCGTAAGAGTATCAGTTCAGACATTGCACTTTTTTATTATCTTCAGTGGGCGTTTACTGGGAATATCTATTAACTTAACCTTGCTGACATCATATGAAATACTTTGTCATGCCTAGATTATGCTGCATTCATTACAGATCATCACCCTTCGCTTGCATAAGTCAGTTCATTCTACTAACCACTTCCACTTGTTAGCAATTTTGATAACATTAACATATTTACATGTATATAAAGTTAAAGTTTTATGTGCATACTCATTCATTACGTAGTAGTCACGATGGCTTCAACAAGCAAGAAAACTAAACTGTCAATGAAAAAAAAAGACAAATATTCTGCAAGATATCTTGGTGCAACCATGTTTTAGTTACCAGCCTGCAGAACCACTCCCGACACCTTCAAATGAAAATATTCCTGCCATATCTATCAAAGACAGATATTTTGATAAGTAAGTATACGTTACTTAAATGAGTTTTCATTTACTGATTTATGTATAGGCTAATGTAATTTATTATTTTTCTAGTGTTGTACACCGGCAACAACAGTTGTTGCCACACCCCAACAACCACCGTCACTTCGCCATATCCAATATGGAGGGAACAATCTATCCCTCATCCAGCGGGATGATGACCAGGAGGGCCTTGTAACATCGCCACCAACGCATCTTACGCAAGACCCTTCGACATTGCAAGAATTTAGGGCGAAGAGTGTGAGATGGTTACATCAAATTTTGGCAGAATACACAATCTTTTGCACTGTTATTTCTTCAGTCTACATGCAAAAAATTGGAATTTTTGGGTAAAGGACTAGCGCGTTATGATTTATTAATATATGCAAGTATCAACGTTTATGTACTACTTTCACAAGACTATTTGTTTTGAAATTTTGTAAATTCCGAATTTATTTAACTGCTATCCTTTGCGCTGTTATTTGCATAGTCTATATACAAAAATTCAGAATTTTTGAGTTAACGATTAAACTGCTATGATAAAAAGAGTATATTTATTTATTTTAAAAAATGTTTGTTTACTTCAACATTTCATGCAATAGCTAAGATAATGTTATTCACCTTTTCTTTGTAATAGTTTTATGTGATAATTATAAGGTTACAATATCATTTCTTCCTACATAATTTGTATAATTTAATAAATCATGATAAGAAACTCGTTTTATATGAAAATTCAATTAAACCATACGGAAACTTCTTTTAAATGGTCTTTCGTTTGCAATTCACTTTTTCTTAATTAATTTTCTTCTTATATGCCTACACACACTTTTTAAAGCGTCTTTCATTAAAATTACAACGCACCTTTATTTAATACTTTTCATGGCACATTCACTCGAAGTTCATTCTTTTTTTTTCAGCCCATACAGCTCTAAATCTATCTTCAATTTTTTTACTTTTTTGATTAACACCTCGAGTCTTTTCTTTCTCTCATCAATACTTAATTATTGTTTCTTTCTTTCTCTTCTTATCATTCTTATTACTTTCACCATTTCTAGCAATAAAAGGTTTACTGAATCATGCAATCCCGGAGAAGCCTTATTATTATAAACATGCATCCTTTCAAAACTGCTAACCTACTCAAAAAACTTTTAGATTTTTAAGAATGATTACCTTGCAACTTCTATTTTTAGCTTTGACCTTGACCAGCTCCAAAAATGTATATTTCCCGCCAAAAAGTTTGACCCTGAAAATTCTATTCTTAGATTTTCTATTTTTTAGCTTCTCACCTTGACCTTTTTATATTTCTAAATGTAATATGACACCACCGTAGGTCAATAATTTTTGACCTTGAACACCCTATTTTTAGACTTCTAAGAATTGTAATATGATGATGACATTGCAATTTCTATTTTTAGCTTCTGACCTTGACATACGAATTTCCCGCCAAAACGTTTGACCGCAGAGTGACCTTGTAATGTGATGAGTATGGTGACATTGCAATTTCTATTTTTAGCGAGCTCCTAAAATTTAAATTTCCCGCCAAAAGTTTGACCTTGAAGAGATCCAAAAGCTTACATTTCTCGCACCAGAGGGCGAATAACCTTGAACTGGTCCAGAACCGGCCCTTAATCACTACTAAAATTTTCTAAAAAAACTGAAAATCGACAATGTTTATTTTTAGCTATCTCTTTTATTTGAACAGATATAAAAAAAATAATTACACTTTATCATTGAAACTTTTTATCCTCTATTAATTGGTGACAGAAAAAAATTAATCCGACGTTTCATCGATTAGAGACCATCAACAACTGTGTTTTTTCGTATGGGGCGGAAATTAGGTAATGGTATAAAATGATTCCTTTTTTTATTCTAAATCCAACGATGTATAACACTTAATGATAATTCGACGTTTCGACCCTCATTCTTGACATTTTCAAATATTTCTTTTTTTATGAAACATTTTTGAAAATAAACTACCAAAGCAATTTATTCTGCAAATGTACATTTATTTCAACTCATAATTCATAATAGGAGGTTTCGACTCATCAAAAGCAACATCAAGTAATCTCTTATGAACAGTAGCTACCTATTCGTAGATAACTATTTATTACGATATCGAAAAAGCCTTTCCAAACCTTGTCTTAAACAATGACAGATAAATAACTCTTTTATTAAGTTTAAAATTAAGTAAACACCTAACAATACATTTACTTCAAGTGAAAATATTTAGAAAAATGTGAAAAACCCTATTAAAACACTTAAAAATTAACTACAGCAAATAGTGAATCCGGTTATTGTAAATTTCTGGTAGTAGGCTTTGATGAGTTTAAAACAATTATGTTATCTGTCAAAAGACTACAATAGTTTCTCACATTTTAATAAACATTGTTTGAAAATGGCGTTAAATTATTCTAAAGAAGAAAATTTTGATATATTAGTGTGCTGTATCAAAAATAAAAGAAATGCTACAGAGCTAGTGATGACTATTTTCAAAAGTACCCCGAAAGAAGACAACCTGGCAGAAATCATTTTAATGATGTAGTAAGAAATTTTTATAGAATTTGGAAGTTTTGGAAAACCATGTTCAAAAAAGTATGATAGATAATAAGAATCGTAACAGAAACATTTTGGATTATTTTGAGGAAAATCCGAAATCTTCAGTACGAAATTGTGGCACGGAGTTTCATATTCCAAAATCCAATGTACAGAATTGTTTTGAAAGTTGTTAAACATCCTTACAAGCCAACAATTGTACAAGGCCTGCAAGAAGCTGGTGACTTTGACAGGAGAATCGAATTTTGTAATTGGTACTATCGTAAATGTCAACGAAAAGATTATTTTTCTGATAAAGTTATATGGACAGATGAGACACGTTTTAACAACTGTGGAGTCTTCAATTAAAAAAACCATCATTACAGGGCCCGTGAAAATATCACATATTCGCGATCCAGGCCGACTTCAAGTACGATTTAGTTTCGACCCTCATTCTTCAGATTTTCAAATATTTCTTTTTTTATGACACATTTTTGAAGAAAAAAACTACCACAGCAATTTATTCTGCAAATGTACATTTATTTCAACTCATAATTCATAATACGACGTTGCGACTCATCAAAAGCATCATCACGTAATCTCTTATGAACAGTAGCTACCTATTCGTAGATAACTATTTATTAAAATATCGACAAAGCCTTTCTAAACCTTGTAATCCTATTAAAACGCTTAATAATTAACTACTGTGAAAGCAAGCAACTATATATTGGTGAAAATTAGTAGGTTATTTTCGTCTCTAGTGAAGAAAGTTAAACGTTATGGGATTTTCTCTCACTAAGGACGAAAATCAAGTTTTCGCTGGAATATGGCGGTGACGAAAACTTGTCTTTTCATAAAGGGTCATAGAAAAAATACATTTTTACAGGTTGTATGGCCTGTTACTGGTTTTTAATAGTGTAATTTTACTTCAACATTCCTACATATTTGACAAGAAACTCCTTTACTTTTTATTATTCTACTCCTAGAACAAATATTTTGCAAAAATCGCCGATATTTACAATGTGACGCAATTACAATAGTATGTCCCACAGAGTAGATGTATTTAACTGTACGCTAGGTTCCTTAATTTCTTAATTACAATACCTGTAAATAAAATATGAACACTTTTCTATATTATGAACTGTCCCACCGATGAAGATCAGTATCAGTGCTATAGATCCTGTCACAAAAGCTGCTTCGTTATTGACGGTCACATTCAATCTGTAGTTGAACATTTTGAACTTCTGTTGACAGATTTTACGTGCTATAGTCAGTTTTTGTTCATTTTAATTATAACATTTCTTAATAGGATATACGATATACAGTACATAAGTACAGTAACTATAGTGATTTTAATTTCATTAGAAATATATTTTGTTTGGTGGTTTAAATTTAAATGAATAGTAATGCATACTTCAACAAATAAATATTTCTTCGAAAAAGCTGAAGATTGAAAAGAAGGTGGTGTAGAAAAAGAAAAATATAAAAGTAATATAAGTAATGAGTGTGACGTTGAGGAATGGATTGAAGATAGTACGTGCGTGTATGCGTGAGTGTGAGAAAAATTAAAAAAAAAAAACTGATTATTTTTATTGCCGATTCGAATTCTAGACTCAATTCTATGCATGGTAAAACTTTTTCCACAGTTTTCCGATCAGCAGGAGTGGATAAAAAACGCCAGCAAAGTGGGAAAGTCGAGATCATGGAAAATTTATGCCAGGGGGAGATGATTAGAAATTACATGGGTTGTAGCTAAGTAAATCACATAGTAAGAAATTTCATTAATTAGTACAAAACGTACATTTCGATATAAAAGATTAGGTAGGGACGGTTAATTAACATTGAGATGGACCTAAATTATATAATTCATAATAATATGTTAATATAATGATAAACGACAACATATTACACATGAGTATAGGGTATGTTAGATGTCGTTAATGCAATAAATCAATATCCTTATTAGTTAGTAGGTTTATTTAAGTATAATTTTCCCAAAAGACATGAATTACAGGCTGTAGATAACAAACGTGATGTTAAAACTAGCATTAGACAGATATCAATGTCACAACTACAGTGTACGCAGACAAGATATGTGAAAACGTCCGTGTTAGTGCGAAAACGGAAAATAAGTGCTAAAACTAAAGAGAAAACAGAATAACCCGGCAGTTCTGGAGTTATTGTGAATAATTAACTTTTACAGACTTAAATTAGTGATATTTAACAATTCTATACAAGTCTTATAAGAACTTATAAACTTCCAAAAGAGTGAAAATAAATTAATATAAGACATGAACAATAAGGATATACACTTTCACAAACATTTAAAGTGCCTAAGAATGTAAAATTTAACATTTAAAAATTACTGTATTGATTTAAGGTTATGTCATTTCCTCGCATAAAAATTATATAAAATTGTTATAGAATGGGGCCAATTGGCCTAATTAAATTATAAGAGGTAAAAATTATAAACTAGCCTCAATTTCGAGTCACAAATCACTATATTAGTGACAATTTTACCAAAATTAGTTTTTAAGGGTATATGGAAATTTCAGATAATTTTCCTTTCAAATTGGCCGTAGGCATTTTTAGGATGTGTATTTACATGAAGTAGCATCCCATATTCATGTGGAAATCAATTCCAGGCCTGAAAAGTGCATAAAATTAGTATAAAGTCAAGAAATCAATGTAAAAATTAACATGTTTAATAAGTGGAGCAAGTAGTTCGTGTAAGAACTTATTTTATTCGAAAATTTGTCTAGATTTCAAAAATGTTGTTACTTTTGAGATAGATTAAGGGGTTCAAGAGTTATATTTTGAAGTTAAATTTAAAATTAAGAAAATCGTTAGCCAATCAGAATTAAGAAAATATTTGAAATAGTTGTTGATAACAAAAGATGAATTTGGTTTAAACAAGATGTTGCAAAAATTTTTGATCGTAAATATTTTAAATAAAATAACGTCACTTCAATAAAATTTAAGTGCGGTTTTAGTATCGGCACTTTAAAACAAGTGATATTCATTTGTCGTTAAATAAAGTTAAGGTTAGTTTACCTCTAAATAAATTCGGTTGTTATCGACAGCTACGAGTGAAAATATTTTCCGGAGATTCGATATTGTTTTTAAGTTTGTTTTCTTTTGATATTGATTTTGTTAGTTGTTTTTCGTTTTTCTGTTATTATATTTTTATTATTGGAAGAGTGTTTAATTTAAATAACCTCCAACCTAATGGTGCATTTCAAAAATTATTTTGAAACAAAAATTAATAAATTGTGATGATCCTGAAAATAAAGAATCATCATATAAGAAGTAATATTAGTGAAACTTACCTAAAGGAATAAGCATTATCAAAGAAGCAGATTTGGATATCAAAGGAACTGTTTTCAACGGTCAACTCCAGCATCGTAAAGAAGATAAAGAGGCCATTTTGAGTGAGTGTACCAATTCTATTTACGTAATTGCTGACATTGATATTTTTACTTGTGTGTTAATTATGTCCATATTTTGTAATAAACATGATGTGCGACAACTTGTGTTCATGTCCAAAGGGAACATTATTTGATCTAAAAATAAATGGTTATTATAGTATTTACTAGACTCAGGCATGATTATACTTACGTGTAAATGCTGTGGTTTCAGTGTACATTCATTGAAAGGTCATATGAATGCGTACCTATAGCGCATGCTCAGATATTATACATTTGAAGATTTTTTGTGTACAGGAGTTGCACATATATCGCGATGCAATTTAAAATTATATATTAATATCTTCGAACGATTTGAAAATAATAAAATATAAATTGGCAACAACTCAATGTAAATTAATCACATTACCCATAATTATAAAAATTCAAAATTATAATATAAATCGACAAGCTAATAATTTATTTTCCCGTATAGTTTTAAATTGCCTTCTAAATTTGATCCCTTTCCCCTGTGAAGAGTCTTAATATGCGACTGTTAAGCTAGCTAGGCATTACAAGTTAATTCAAAGTAGAATAAGTATATTTGCATCATATAAATCACAGTTCAATATATATATATATATATATATATATATATATATATATTGAGATGTTTAGATAAGAGTAAGACAGGGATTGGTTAGTTTTAACTAGTAATTTCTTCAAAAAAAGGGTTGACATCAAGCATGATACGTGTACGAGGGATGTAATTGATGTAATTTGGTTCACGATGACCAGAAAGTGGATTTGTTTTGGTTAAAACAATCTTAATAAAATTTATACATTTTGGTTTTATCATAAAAAGCATTGTGCGACTTAAGAGAATGTCAGGAATGTTAAATAAACTTATTTCCGTAAATTCGATTCGTACTTTGGTTTGTTACAATAAATTTCAGTTTATCGAAAGTATTTTGGCATGTGAATATTTTACAGGTGTTTAACACAAAGTGTAAAGATTTATATTAGAGACATTGTATAAGTAGATTAGAATGCAGGAAATATGGAAAAATTTAATAAAGGGTTATAATACGAACTTAATATGATCATTACTCACATATTTATGGAAGCGAATGTATGACAAACAAAGTGATGCATTATAAATATTAAGAACAGTGTATAGAACATATTTACACAAAGATATTTACATGCAGATACATTTTTATGGTAGAATTTTAAAAAAGTGTGTTAAACGATATGACTTCTTAAAGTGACATGAAATTATACAATGCAAGCAAGATGAACAATAAATATAATAAAGACAGTTATTACTAGTTATATGAATAACATTTATATTTACATGAACGTTTTTAAACGCAAATTATTTATATATTTAGAATTAAGTTAGGTTATGTCTTAAATTTAATGTTTTTTCACGAATCTATAGTTTTTAGATTAAGTTAGGCTTAAAATGGATTGTTAAAGTGATTAATAGGAGGTTTTCTTCATTTTTACATAGTAATTTAATGTGTACAAAGCATTTCAATACAAAATTTATGAAATGGGGTTGATTATATAGTTTTACTTGGTAAATATAAAATTTCCTTTAAGTTTAAGATTTCGAACATTTAATGTGTGTTTTCCAATGCAAAATTTTGTCAGGATTACATATATGTAATTAATTTAAGTGTAGTTTGTAAGATTATTTAGATATAAGCAATTTTAAGTTAGAATAGGTCATTTTGTATAACATTTAAAAGAACTATATCAAGTTGGGTATCTATTTATGCATAATTTAACACAGATTTCATTTCTGTTATTAAAATTTAAATCTATAGTTGTATAAGAAAGTTATGCTAAAATTCTAATTTAGTTAAGTTTTCAAATTATTTTCGACCAATCAGAAACATAGTTACATTATTTGAATTTCTTAAAAAAAGTTGAAGATGTGGTAACCAACAAAAGGGTATAAAAGGAATTGCCCTTGATCAGAATCTCTCTCTATAATTTGCCAGTTGTTTGAAAAGTTTAAAATAGTGTAGTGTTTTTCGTGCAACAAGTAAGTTTAAATAACCTCAATAATTATCGGGAAAATTTAATATAAACGGAGAGACGAGAAAATCAGGCGCAATTGTTTTTAAACCGACAATTATTTAAAAATTAAGTTAGGTTACCGATACCTGTTCAAATTCGTAAAGTTCATTACGAATAATTTTTCTTACTTGTGACGATTAATGTTTAACGTTTTAAAATTCGTTTGTTAAATGTGAATATTGGTTACGTATTGCCAAAATAAAATAGTAATCATTTTTCTTCAATTGGGTTTTATTTTCTGCTACGATCTTTTAGATAATTTACATTTGAGCCGGAGCCTAAAAATAAAGTGACATTATCTTAAAGTCTCTACAATTATTAAATATTATTTTAAACGACAAAGTTAAAAAGCATTAATACAACTAAATAATATCATCGATTAAAAATTTGTGGTTGGGTGAAGCCGTAAAGCTGAGAAATATTAGCATTTACCGAAGCAAAGTGACCAACAACCCGAGGGCCAGTCTGCAGCTAGTGGGTGATTGTAGCAGTAAACATCGTATATCAGAATTTTGATCTTCTTGGAAAGTGCCTGCATCTATATATGGAACCAGCTGTGTGAAGACATCCGTTTGCAGTTTGGAATATGCACATGTAAGTTAATTTTTGATCATAACCCTGTCTATTTTGTTCTTAGTTGTGTGATTTCCTGCAATTATTGTTTGTTTATGTATAGGTGTAAATGTTTATATAATACTTGTGTAAACACCTGCAAAATAGGCAAAAATTAGTTTATTTTCAAATTTTAAATTTCAATTATCCAGTTATAATTATAATCATAAATTCAACAAGTCATTATTTAACAAGTCTGACATTTTTTGACAATTGCATTCATTAAATTTATAACGCATGCGTTATAGTATAAATTTTGTTCAGATACATTTTTCATATAACATATTTTTTATAAAGTGCGATCCACATATATTCGAACCAGAAATAATTTCCCTCTAAACCTGAACCCTATCCCCAATTGAGATAAAGAGCTAGTCCGGTGCATTATTAAATAGTAATTATTATTTTATATTAAAATATTTTACATTTAAATAAAAATATTTCCCCTTATATAAAATATAATTGTTGCCGCCAGTACAAATTATTATTTTTAATTCTCTACATCACAATATATATATATATATATATATATATATATATATATATATATATATATATATAAAGTGTGACCCATTTCAAATGGAAACCTCTCTGTAAAAAATGTATTTATAATCCTACGTTAACGCTTTTTTTTAAATGATAAACCATCGAAAAGTCCACTTTGTGACAAAAATGTAGAGATAAATTTCAATTTTCAAGGCTTTCTATGATTTATTTTCAATGTCGAAAATGGACAAATTTGATTAGCGATTTTTTTATTGGAATTTTAACTACACCACTGGATTCAGTAACCTCTCATATGGCTAAATCCCAAGTTTCATGAAAAAATATTAAAAAATTACAGATTTGTGACAAAATTAATGTAGGCTCATAATAACTTTTGCTTGATTTTTTTTCTAAAAATTGGAGTAGCCCATAGGAAATGGCCAATGATTGTTTCATTAAGCAACCCACGCCAAACATTAACTTTTTGGGAATATTGTCTTTTACAATTAATGCCAAACTGTGGGTTTTCTATAGCCCAAACCCTAGAATTTTGTGACGATACTAACCCGTTTGTTGTAAAAGTTGCTTCATCACTGAATAAGATATTTTTATTAAAATTTCTGTTATTAAGATACTCTCCTTGAGCCCACAAGGAAAACTTCATCCGTCTGTTATCATCACCAGGTTCCAACGTGTGTAAAAATTTGGGTTTGAATGGTTTTACCAAATTCTTCTTAAGGCATGGGCGAATATTTTCTCTAGGTAAATTCAAATCTAAGCTATGTAGCTACTCTTACACAGACGTTTGGATTGTTGTTAAAATAATTTAAAACTGTCTGCTCGTACCTGGTTCTTCTTTGTATATTATCTGTTCTTATAATACGCCGTGTCACAGCGCCACACTCATTAAAAATTTTGTTTATTTTATAAACAGTACTTTTAGTATTGTTGGGCCTATTCGGATGCCTGTTGTTGAATATCTCGCATACCTCTTTCAAAGTTGTGTCATTATCTCCTCTAAGGCGTACAAGTTCAATTTTTTCCTGTACATTTAGATTATCCATAATTAACTACAAACTAACAAACTAATACTTGATAATAACTATCGATTAATTTTATAATTCAATGACAATGAATATGAGAATATGCGAATTTTAAAGATTTGACGTTTTACTATAAAATTTGTTTTCCATGGCCCTCTATTATTATCTGCCATTACTCAATAAAAATGTAAATCAATTAAAAGTTGCTATGAACCTATATTAATTTTGTCACAAATCTGTCATTTTTCAATATTTTTTCATGAAATTTGGGATTTCCTAAAATTGTGATCTTAATTTTCTAATTGAAATTGAAATTTGAAAAGAAGACTAAATTTTTACTTGTTTTATAGATGTTACACAGCTATTGCATAAACATTTACACCTATACATAAAATAATAAATGCAGGAAATCACACTTATAATGAATACAAATAGCAGGGTTAAGATTAAAAATTAACTCACATGTGCATCGGCATATCTGCAAAAGGATGTGTTCATACAGCTGGTTCCAAATACACACGTAGGCTTCTTCCAATCGGTGGTCGAAGTTACTGATCCATTCTGTTTGCTCCTGCAGTACTTCCCATAATTCCACACTATCCTTCGGATTAATGGTTGCTTTTGTTGTGGTAAACGTGCTTATAATAGCTTAATGTTTTAAAGTTGTAAAATTTTTAAATTAATATCACTTTTCTTTTTAGTATCCGAAATGGAATATCAATTATTAATATGTCGCAGCAGGAATAAAATATCAATTGGAAAAAAATGAATAAATTTTATTTACGATAACGTAACCACAAATAAATTTCAACAACCGAACTTTTAAACACGACAAACATAAATCGTAACAACTGTTAAATTTAAATCGTAATAAACTTTACGAACATGGAAATTTATCGGTAACCTAACTTTTTAAGAAATGCAGGTTAATAACAATTGTTTCTGAACTTTTCGTCTCTTCGTTAAACTCGTATTAAAATTTCCCGATAATAAACGTGGTTTTTTAACTTACTTGTTAACACAAACACCACACTTTGTCAATAAAAATTTAAACTTTGCAAAACTAATGGAAGAAGAAGAGAGAGAGTCTGTTCAGGAACAATTCCTTGTATACCCTCCTGTTAGTTACAACAATTTCAATTTTTTTCTAAAAATCTAAACAAGGTAACCAAGTCTGTGATTGGTCAAAATAAATTTGAAAACCTAACTAAATTATAAATTATGCTATAACTTTCTTATTAAGTTACTGATTTAAATTTTAAAAACAGAAAATTTACGAATTGACTTATTCTAAGCTAAACTTGCTTATATCTAAAAAATCTTACTTTCTACACCTAAACTAAATACATATTCGTGATCTGCACGAAAATTTGAATTAGAAAACATTTATTATATGTCCAAAATCTTAAATTTAGAGGAAAATTCTGTTTAGCATAGGAAATTTGTACAGTTAACCCCATTTCACTAAATTTATGTTCAAATGACTTGTACAAAGTAAATTACTGCATGGAAATGAGGAAAACCTCCTATTAATTATATTAACAATTTATTCTAAACTCATATTACCCTATAAAACTATAAATTTGCAAAAAAAACCTTAAATTTAAAATTTAACCTAACGTAATTTAAATGTTCAAATAATTTGCGTATTTAACGTCCAAATTAATCAAAATGTCATTCACACAACTTATAAAATCTGTCTTTAATATTTTCAATGTTCACTTAGTTGTATCGTTTAAATTTTAGTCACTTTAACAAACCATATTTTTTAACACATTTCTTCAAAAATCTTACACAAAAATGTATCTGCATGTAAATATCTTTATGTTAAATTGTTATGTACATTGTGCTTAATGTTTACTATGCACTACTTTTTCTGTCGCACTTTCACTTTCATTAATATTGTGAGTAATAATTAAATCATGTTCGTACTGTAACCCTTTCTCAAATTTTTACATCTTTCCTGCATTTTACCTAACTTAGAATATGTCCTTAATATAAACATAACTCTAAACTGTGTGTTAAACACCTGTAAAATACCCAAATGCCAAAATACTTTATGTTAACTGTAAATTTAATGAAACAAAATCTACGAACTTAATCGTACTTACAGATATAACTTTATTTAACCTTCCTGACATGTTTTTATGTAGCACAAAGCTTTTTATGACTGAACCAACTTGTACAAATCCTATTAATCCTGTTTCATCAAAACAAATCCACTTTCTTTCAATCGTTTACCAAAATACTTCAAATAAATTCATTGTAAATGTGCCGTAATTGATCTGAAATTGTTGTGTACAGAAATTACAAGCTTCAACTCTCAAATCCCTCTTAATCTTATCTAACCATCTCAATATATATATATATATATATATATATATATATATATATATATATATATATATATATATATATATATATATATCACACACACACACACACACACACACACACACATATATAAGCTTTCAATCTCTTTTAGGGACCATTATAAAAAAACTAAAATAAAAAACGTTCTTTATTACGTCCTAAAAACTAGTTTTATTACTTATTACATAATTTATAATTTGTAGACATTTTTTGTCAATACAGTCCTACCTCATAGGAAGGATTGTCCCCTTCTTCAGATTTGAAGGTCTCTTCTAAATTTTTTCACGCTCTACTAATGTTTTGTCTTCCTTCTTTTGTAGCTGCTAGGGCGTCTTATCTGCTTTGAAAATTCTCATTTTATCCCGTTTTATAAACTGTATAAAATAAATCGCAAAACTGTTTGCTAACAGAAAACATAGTTCTTCATAGCTCTTTTATGGTTTTTCGGCTCTCATGTAAATTTACTTTTTACACATTTCAGTATACTTTTTCCCAGAACCGTAACAGGTATCAACACATTCCTTTTTGTTTTGAAGGTGACAATATTGACTATCCATATGACAGGAAATTTTAATAAGATAAACGAAGGTTTTTTTAGAAATTCAAAATGATTGAAAATGTGAAAGTATTTTTCAATTGATAGGTTTTGAACAAATAAAAGATTTTTAAATCGCTCTGTCATAAATGTTTATTGTAATAGTAAAAACAACTGTGCCAAATCTCGTCAAAAGCGGCCCTGTAGTTTCCGAGAAAAGTGAATCTAAAAATCGCGATTTTTCAATGAAAAAAGACCTCTGTAGTAACCCCCTTAAGGATAATTAGGAACTTGTTTCCCTTGATACTGTTAATTTCTTTCCCGGTGTTTCTCCCTTCGGGGAGTGCTCCCATATCATCATCAACTATCTTGTTAACTGTATTTTACTTGATCTTAAATGGAGTTCCTTATCCCATAGTCTCAAAATTAGTTCTGAACATATTTTTTCCTAATTTCAATAATAAAATGTATTTTTCGCTCCCTTATATAGATTTAGTCTCTTACATGCTTCTAAATTTGATTTAATTACATAACATTAATATATCTTTCTCCTCCAAAAATAATGTTAAATCCCGTTTTGTTCATGTTAAAGATAACATTGACTCCCTTGATAAATCAGGGGCTTATAAACCATTGTGTAGGAATTGTAATGCTTTTTACATAAGCCAATTAGGCAGAAAGTTACCGTGTTGCTGTGCGACCTCTTTCGCACGATTTTTCTTATTGCTTAGTGTTACTCTAACCTACACTATGAGAGTAGTCCGAACCTCGGTACAGTACGTAATCACCTTCCTAGCGTAAGAGCTCTGTGATTTTATTGCAAACTCTTAACTTCAAAAAAAGAACTCAGCGTTTTTACGTGTTTTTACGCTCATCGTTCCGGCATCGTGATCTTCGCCGCTTCGGAGTTAGATCTGTCACTGCTTGCATACAGATAATACGAAGAAGCGGCCATCAGTGGAGGAGCCATAGCCAAGCAGCAAGCAGGAGCCGCCGGAATACAGCAAAGGCGAGGAACAGAAATAAAAAAAAGTATCCAGGACACCGCCCTATCCGATGGCATTTTAATCTACACTTCTAGCCTCTCTAATGCAGTTATCCTAGGTGATTTCAATACTCGACACATCCAATACGGTGACACTGCAAGTAATGGCAACGGTAACAGGCTATCATCCTCTCTTACGCAGTTGCCGCTCTTACGAATCGCCAACACAATTCGAACATTTAGGTGCCTCAATAGTAGATCATATCATAGTTTCCGAACCCATAGCTCAGTATTTCGATCGTGAGTGCTTTTTAGGCACCACGATCACATACCACCACTGGTCAAAACTTCATTTTGTCCAGCTAGCCCTACACCTCTTCAATACACAGTCATTAAGGATTTTTCAAAAGCAGACTGGAATGTGTTCTCCGAACACATCTCCAACAACCTTCTTATACCCAATCTTCAAACGACCCAAAATCTCGAGAGAGCCATTAGAGACCTAACTTCCGTAATTACGGAAGCGGTCGATATCTCGGTACCATTAAAGAACATGGACATTTCCCACAAACCGCTTTCACAGCACATTGTGAACTGGATCAAAGAGAAATGACGAATCTATAGTCAATTCTTGCGATCCTGGGATCCGGCTCTCAAGACCGAATACAATCGCCTTAACGCCTTAATCAGGCGACAAGCGAATAAACACGCCGAAGACTCCTGGACCAAAGCCACCTCCCAGTTAGATGATAGAAATAGTACTCTTCTGGCAAAAGTTCGCTAGAGTGACCAGAAGAGAAGTTAACTCTAAATCCCACCTAACCTAATCTCCCCGACCAAGGAAAGGTCGATTTCTTTGGTCACCGCCTCCAATCCATTTTCCCCAAATCGATAACCGGTTCAGGGCACTCATTAAGAGTCGCCTGGAAGAATTCCGGAACCTTAACCTTCCTGAAATCCAACTCGATAACGAGAATCCCTTTTATGCCCCCAGCACCCCCGACCAGGTCCACACTTATTTCAAAAAAGGAAAAAAATTCTGCCCCAGGTGTTGGCGGGTTAAATCGCAAAATTCTCCCCCACTTACCCACCTCATTCCTCCTATTACTCTCCAACATATGTAACCAATGCCTAATCCTATCACATTTCGCGACGGACTGGAAATCAGCCTCCACCGTCATGATAGTGAAACCCCACACCGATCTAACCTCACCCTCCTCCTATAGACCAATCTCCCTCCTGAGTTGCCTCTGAAAATGCTTTGAGCAGATTATAGCCAGACGACTCAGGGACCACCTAGATTTCAACGACCTCCTTCCTAATAGCCAATTCGGCTTCCGTGCCAACCGAATGTGTCACGATCCCTTGTTGAAGCTGTTTATAGAGACCACCAGAGCATTCAATCACAAGCAATGCAATCTAGCTGTTTCTGGACATTAAGCAAGCATTCGACAGGGTCTGGTACTCCGCTCTCCTGCACACGATCCGAAACCTCAACATTCTGGACGGTTACTTGGAACAACGAAACGGTCTTCCGCCTCACATCCAAAATCCTACGGAACTTTTCCAACTGGGCGAACCGGTGGAGAGTCTCCGTCAATCCTCCCAAAACCCAAACAATCCTCTTCCGACATCCTAACTACACCGATGATAAGTTCCCAAAGCTTGCGTCCAAAAATATTTCCCTCACCCTAAACGAAGAAAGACTCACACTCCAACATGAAATCACCTACCTAGGAATCCTATTTACTACAACCCTCAATTGGCTCCCCGATGTAAAAAGAACACTCAATAGGATTAGAAACCGCGCAAACCTACTGGGCGCCCTCCGGGGTAGAATCAGAGGTTGCCACCCTAAAACACTTCAACACACCTACAAAACATACAACCGCTCTGTTATGGATTTCCGAGCACCCATATACACCAATATAAACCCCAATCACCTTTCCTCTATCGCCTCCTGTGAACGCCTAATTTTTAGACGCATACACATGTTACCCCTCAGGTTCCCTAGTGACCTCACAACACACAAACATACCACCAATCACGCAGAATCCAAACACTTCAGATACTATCCTAACCAAAGAAATTCTTACCACTACAACTACCGTTTTCCCCAATTCCCACAAAGAAAACCTAAATTAAAATTCAAGTATCCCCCAGCTATCTTTACACAACTCCTTGACGACCGCTCCGGGGACGTAGAAGAATCCCTAGATAACATCCCATATGCCCGCCGCATCCCACCGTCTATTCGATGACGACCTAGCATGATACCGGACATCGAATCGGATTATCCACACCAAGCACGCTACACCCACTAAACAACACGCTCACTCAAACCAATTAACGCAATATTCAAATCTAAATCTTTTTTTTTCTTTTCTTTTACGCCAAACATAACCACATCTCATGATTGTAAACTATACAATAACACAAAACATCGCAACACCAACACGAATGGATTGCCCAGGTCTGAAGGATATATATATATATATATATATATATATATATATATATATATATATATATATACAGGGTGAGTTATTAGTGCGCCATCGGAAGATCCTGGATTTATTATTAAAAATATTAAAAATTTTATATGGCGCCGATCTATATCAGACTTAGATGTGCATCGAATTAAAATAGTTTCATCCCTATAGGGTGTTCCATAATTGCAGGACCGGACTCAGCATAGTTTTTTTAAATGGAATATTTATTTAATTTTATTATTATTTGTCTTGCTGAATGCTAAAAAACGGTACTTTTTGTGGCGTTGCCAAGTTAGAGCATTTTTTTTTATTTTTTCACTAATGGACAAAGGTTTACTTCTTATTCGAGTTTTTAAAATAATAATTTTATAATATGGCAATAAGTGTAAAAAGGGCATCCAGTAGCCTGCGATTTATAATTCCTGACGTTTGGCTTAAACGTCATTCACTAGTTCCTCAGTTTAGTGTGAAAATGGTGGACACATCGAGCATTTGATTTATTTATAACTTATTATAATTTTCTCAATAATTTATTTTTCAAATACAAATTTGTTTGTTTGCTTAATTACTTTTGTATAGACCGTCCACACACACTCACACTCACACACATGAACACACCAACACACAAGCACACGAACTCTCAAAAAGACACTCACACGCAAGCACACACGCACACCCACGCACCCACCCACCCGCACGCACGCACGCACACATGCACACGCACACGCTTACGCTCCCGCACCCGAACCACACACACTCACACACATAAACACACGAACACACACACACACACACACTCACACACATACGTACAGACACACAGACAGACACACACACACGCCCAATCGTGTGCGCAAGCGCACGCATACGCATAAGCCCGAGCATGCAGGCGCGTGCGGACATCCACGCACACGCACAAGCACACGCACACCCACGCAACCACCCGCACACACGTACACACACACACACACACATGCACACGTACACACACACACACACACACACACACACACACGCTCTCGCACCGGTACCCGCACACACTCACACTCACACACATGAACACACCAACACAAGAGCAAACGAACACACGAACACACAAACACACGAACACACACACACACACACACACACACACACACACACGCACGCACACACACACACACACACACACACGCACATGCACACGCGCGCGCACACGCGCACACGCCACACACACACACACACACACACACACACACACACACACACACTCACCCACCCACACACACGCACGCACACACACACGCGCACATGCACACGCACACATGCGCACACATGCGCACACGCACACACACACACACACACACACACACACACAGACACAGACGGACAGACAGACAGACCGAGAGACACACAGACAGACACACAGACAGAACTGCATTCTGCGAGGAAAGTCTGCAGGAATATCAATCCGTGCACTTTTTGCAAATGATATGGGTATAACAGCTGATCTTGAAGAACTTCATGAATTATTGTTTTCGGCTTATTAAATTGCGCGGCTAATTTGCGAGTGCTCGTTGAAGGAGTGCCATCTACAGCATTCAAAATATTTTCCTCTAATTCCACCGTACCCACTCTTATTGTCAGATCAGCATCAGTATTCTTTTTTCTTAAACATTCCTAAAGTTATAGAGAAAGTCAATATTATTACCTTAGTAACTGAAATCACTCACCATTCTCTCTTAGACTTTGATAAACTTGTTGAAATGTCTTCTGATTTGGTATAGTACGATTAGGAAATCGCTGGTGATATAATCTTCTTGCTTCCAAAGCATTGCAAGAGGCAAGATCATACATGAGATGCATGTCTGCTTATTCAGTAAAAGTGAATTCCATATTTCGAATAAGATTACAATTCAAATCACCACGAAATCCAAAAATCAACAAATTTAAAATAAATTAATGTCGATCAATGTATCAGCGATGTGACAAATGTCAAGTTCTAAAATGCAGGTTATTTATTTATTTCGTATCATAGGAATGTTTGACATATGTTTTTTTGAGTGAAGATAAATAAATTGAACAAGAAATAAAATTATACCTCGTGGGCCAATAAACTCACTTAAGTTTGCAACAATTTTTAAATACTTAATATGTTTAATTTGGTTTTCCTAATTTATTATTAAAAGAACGTTTTCTCGTAAAAATTCGAAATAACACTGGCTTAATTGTTTTAAATAATTTATTATTATTATGAAACATTAGTTCGTTAATTATTTTTTTTCTATAAAACAGTTCATTTTATCGATATTAAACAAGTATACCTGTTTTGTAGGTTAAAATTCAAGCTACCCAAAAATATTTTTTTTAGATCTTTTATCATACAGGGTGTTAAAAATTTAGGCGTTAGGGTGTACAACTTAGTCCATCTCTGGTAAAATAAGCAAGCTAACTATGTTTCAAGGATACTACTTTAAGAGGCTCTTACTAGTGGGTCTTGAAATACCAAAAATAACAAAACAATAGCCACTTTAAATATTGCTTTAGGTCAAAATAATATTAGCTCCCTTAAAATTGTTCGTGTTTGATTAACGAACCGTTGATTTCAAAATGCCGTTAACAAATGAAATAACATTTGATATGCTTGCTGTATATTTTGAACGCATGAGGAATTCAACTGTTGCTGCAAGAGTTTACGCTGTGTGGCATCAAAAAAAAAACCAAACTCGATCTTCGTGGTCTTCGACGATTCCATAAGAAAAACCGAGGACGGACAGTTCGACCACATCTGTATAATTACATCGTTCAGTTCGACCACGACGGCTCTTCCATCGGATTAAGGTACTAATTCACTCTTGCTAAGAATCAATTTAATATTTTAGTTGAAGAAGAGATAGCAATAGTTTAAAGTAGTTTTTTATCAAATCTAATTCTGTTAGGTTACCGTAGTTTTGTTTATCTAATCTAACGGGGATTTTATAGCAGGTGACAGACATTATAATCTCATCCTGGTCGAACTGAAGGGTAGGCTTAACTTGACATTTCTCCAAAAGGCATTAATGCAGGTACTTGTGATCGAACTAACCGGTCCGCAAAAAAAAACATGAAACAGGTTTTGGAAAAAAAGTTTTTCGACATTTAAAACATAAACCGAAAAACCAATTATTTCTCAAAAAATTAAATGTACTACGGTAGGTATTACTACATTTAAAGCAATAAATAGAAAATGAAAGTCCTAACATATTGATGAAAACCGTCATTTTTCTCAAAATCGACAATTCATACACAAGAGGAGAATAAAATGCCACCTAGGTAAATAATAATCATTTCTTAGCGAAGACATCCGTCATAAACGTTAGTCGGCTGTGAAAACAAAATTGAGAGCAATACGTCAATTCATTAAAAGATTTTAAAACATTATTTTCTCCGATTGACAGCAAATATTAATTTTGCAGACACATATCAATCAGAAAAGTGGAACTTTTAGCAAAGAAAGGACTTTCCTGCCTAGGTAGCAAAATGATTGTTCTCAATGGGAATAAAACATTTGACATTTTTTGACAAAAAACATTTATTAGCAATTATTACATAATACTTTTAACAAGAATTCAAAATATAAATATACCGATATTTTTCCACAAAAATGTCAGAAATTTCATAAGTTGTCAAACTATAATTATTATGGACATATACATTTCCATAGCAACCAACCATTCCAACAAATGCGATTTCTACCAGCAAAGTAGATTGACTGCCTTAGCTGAACTATCAGCCGCGGCAGTCAATCTACTACTTTGCTGCCTAGTAAAACAAATAACTATAGTTTCATGTCAGTGTCATTTAGTTCCTATTTTACAAAGTTAGTTCTAGATTTTCAAAATCGCATTGGTACCATTTCGTGATTCCTCGAGTTTTTCTTGTTGTTGTTCGTGTTGCGTTGTATTTTAATGTTACAGAATGATTTATACCAACGAAGAGTTATTTGACTTGATAGGTGTTTATTTTGAATGCATGTGAAATGCTACAAGGATATATGCGCAGAAATATCCTGATAAGACGCCGCCCTTAGTAAAAAAGTTTTTCTGCGAGTTATCCATCGTTTGCGAACAACTGGAAACGTTCATGTTACCGTACACCGCAGACAACAGAACATTATTAATTTTTAGCTTATGTCCAATTTAATGCTCACCTTTCGATTTTGAACCTCCACTATAAACTTACAAAGGTTTACTTAATAATATCCTGTTGAATCACAATCTCGTTTCAGGTTACATCCATAACACTTAGTCCTGCACCAGGCATTGACTGCGGCAGATTTTGACCGAAGACTAGACCATTGCCACTCGTTTTTGGGTATGAAGGTAGAAGATCGACAAACCAATGTTGTTAGAGGAAGTGCCCCTTGAAATTCGATAACGAATGATGTTCCAGCACGATAGCTGCCCAGCTTACTTCGCGATAAATGTTCGAGAATTCTTAGATCCCAGCTGCCCTGGTAGATAGATATGACGATTTACCTATTAGTATTTTTTCCAATGTTGTCACATTGATAGTTCTCGATATAACCAGCCTACTTGTTTTTACTAGACTGCCATTTTGTCTATGCGTGAGAGATTGCAGCTCTGTGTTGAACAATACGGCTGACAATTTGAACATTCTTAGTTGGCCACCCGATACATATATGGTGATACCAAGTCTGGCATTAACTGAAACTATTCAACTTGCGAAAGATTATACCTTGATGAAAAAGAAAAATATTTTAAGCACACACACAGGACTGTGTCATGAAAAGTAAGCGGTTGGTTCAATTGAATCTTAGAAATTAACACGTATTTGGATACTAATCTTATACATGAAAATCAATCTTAAAAGCTAAAATTTTATAGGCGCTGAGGAATTAGATTTAATATCTATTATTTGATTCTTACACATTTTTTTTTTACATTAGACAATTTGATAACGTAGCATTTCTAAAAATGAAAGTTCTTTCTATAACACTGACCAAATACACAGCAAAAACTTCGGAGCGCATACCTAACATGAAAGTAACAAAAAAGTTCCTGTAAACACGGTTCCGAAAACACTTATTCGGGGAGCTAGAGCCATTTGAAGATGGTTTTCAAAAACTGGTTTTCGATTTATATCTCCGGAACGCAACCAACTTTGGGACCTTATTTTTTCTGTCAGTAAATCCAAGTAATTGAGACCACTAAGCAAAGCTCACAGCCCATAATAATTTTCTGTCTAAATTCGTGCATATTTGCCACCGGTCTTCATAAACGATTGTTTTCATATATTCCCATTGTAATCTGGTGACCCTTGCTGGCCATGACCGAGGTCCACCTCGTCCAATCCATCTTTCACCAAATTTATGATTAAAGTAATTTCTTAGATCTAATCTGAAATGAGAGGGAGTCATCATCATCATGCATTAGCCACAAGGCAATTCTACTAAATCATTTTGAAGAGACTGAAGATAAGTTTCCCCATTTAACATTAGTGGTAGAAAAAATGGTCATATTAAATAATCGTCTACAATACCCAGCCCATACATTTACATTACATTGTCGTTTATGGCGAGATTCTATTAAAGAATGGGGCTTTTCGTCAGCCCAAACATGCGTACTATGAAAATTTACAATACTGTCTCTTTTAAAGGCTGCCTCATCGAGAAACAACACTAAATTATTGAACTGATGATTTTCGCGACATTTTTGAATAAACCATTGGGCAAATTCAAACCGAGAAAGATAATCCGTACGCGGTGACGATGCTTGTACCCGTTTAACGTGGTACAGCATCAACTGTTCGTGAATTATTCTCCATACTACCGAATTTGACGAGTCCGAACAATTTGGAATTTCTCGCATAGTGGAGCCTGGATTTTCTTCTACTGCACGTAAGACAGCTTCCTGATACTTTGGTGTTCTTGCCGTTCGTGATCTTCTCCGGGTAGTAACGGTTGCGTCAAACGAACCTATGAAAATGATTAAAGAGAAGAAAGTAAAATACATAGTCTAACTTAATAAATACTTGTTTCCCGTAACCTACGATCAATACTTTCAAAAGTGTCTCTATCTGGGACGCGTTGATTTGGAAAGGCGCCCGGATACAATCTCCGTGCTTCAAGAGCATGCATAATGTGAATATCTACCACCTCTTCATTCGTCATTAACCAAAACGTAACTGTCTTTACTATCCCTTATTTAAATTATTACTGACTTAGATTTGAACTCGTTGTTTACGCTGTCTCAATTTGTTTTTTGCTCATTTCTGAAGAAACGGTGATATTAAGCGACTCTTACTAAGAGTACCTTTTTTGTGTAATAGGGATGGGTGGTTCATAATCTGGTGTCAAACAGAAAAAAATGAAAGTGTTAGAAAAATGGGGCTAAATTTACCCTATTACTCACCTGGTACACATGCTCTTGGCCAAAGCTATCTTACACAGAGGTCTCAAATGCTTAGCTTTACTGACAGAAATTTATGTCCCAAATTTAGTTGGGATAGATGCAGCCATTCCGGAACTATAAACCGTAAACTAGTTATTGAAAGCAATCTTCAAATGGTTATAGCTCGGTGAAGCATTTTCTGACCTGTGTTTACAGGAATTTTTTTCTTATTTTCACATAAGGTATGTTACTCCCAAGTTTTTACCATGTATTTTAGAAACAGTAAACACACAATAATAATGAAAAACAAATATCTTGCCACAATTTTTTTGGAACTAGTGTTTCAAAAATCAGATATAATGAATGCTTATACGATTGTGACATCAATTGTGCTTCTAAGAGGACACTGCTTGTGATAATATTACACATTTGAAATCTAAAAGTTAGACATCATAAATGAATTATAACACAAAACTACTGTTAATTTACAAAGGTATTTTAAATTAAATCCATTTGAATGTTCGATGCATGATCATATTTATCTATAAATATCAACTACAGGTTTTCTACTACAGTATACACTTCGGCACTGTGAACAATATTATTATAAACTAATGTAAACACTATACCAACGAAAATACACCTATAAATTAAATACTAATCTATACATAATTTTATGAACGGTAAAATATTTCAATTTCACAAATAGTTTATAAAAAAATAATGAACATCACTAATAAATAAATTATTGCTTACTGCTTTAAGTATATTTTACTTTTCAAATTGTATAATGGTGTTCTTAACTTCGTAAACTACAGCCAATTTTGGATGTGACTTTCAAGATAAAGATAGTTATGATAAAATGATACAAAATTAAAAAGACACAAATCATATAGTGAATTATAGGGCATTGGAGGTCAATAATAAACGTAACTGAAATGAATCAGTAAAGTACATAAGATACCTGGAGTATGAAAAATGAAATTATTTATAACCCAAAACGCATTAGATTCAGAATCTGTGCACATTAACATTTCTAATGATCACATTTGTATTTATAACCTGAAAAGTATCCTTTAAATGAATTTTTAGCTTTAACTTTCTAATGTGTTGTATCTACACATTGGACTCATTTGTAAACATACTTAGAATAGGGTCTTTCTACATGAATTTTTAAGTTAGCTTTTTGATATATTGCAAAATCACATTAGTTGCATTTTGATTCATAACCTGAAGAATACCTTTAAAATTAGATTTGTCTTTGGTGTTGCATAAACATGTTTATTGTAGTTGTATCTAATCTATAACTTTAATAACAATGTTTGAGATGAATTGTTAAACATTTTTTCTGATGTGTTCCATAATCTCATTGGTCACATTGGAATTCCTTACTTGAAGAGTGTTTTTTAAGATGAATTTTAAAATTACCTTTGTGATATGTTGCATAACCACATTGGTCGCATTTAAATTCGTAACTTGAAGAGTGCTTTTTAAGATGAATTTTAAAATTATGTTTTTGATTTGTTCCATAATCACATTGGTAACATTTAAACTCAAAACTTGAGGAGTGCTTTTTAAGATGAACTTTAAAAGTACCTTTGTAATTTGTTCCATAATCACATTGGTCGCATTGAAAATCAAAACTTGAGGAGTGGGTTTTAAGGTGAATTTTAAAACTATGTTTGCGATTTGTTCCATAACCACATTGCTCGCATTTAAATTCAAAACTTGAGGAGTGCTTTTTAAGATGAAGTTTAATATTACCTTTATAATTTGTTTCGTAATCACATTGGTCGCATTTAAATTCAAAACTTGAGGAGTGGTTTTTAAGGTGAATTTTAAAACTATGTTTGCGATTTGTTCCATAATCACATTGGTTGCATTGAAATTCAAACTTGAGGAGTGGTTTTTAAGATGAATTTTAATATTACCTTTATAATTTGTTCCGTAATCACATTGGTCGCATTTAAATTCATAACTTGAGTGCTTTTTAAGATGACTTTTAAAACTACCTTTATGATTTGTTCTGTAATCACATTGGACGCATTTAAATTTGTAACTTGAAGAGTGCTTTTTAAGATGAACTTTAAAAGTACCTTTATAATTTGTTCCATAATCACATTGGTAGCATTTAAACTCAAAACTTGAGGAGTGCTTTTTAAGATGAACTTTAAAACTACCTTTGTGATTTGTTCCATAATCACATTGGTCGCATTTAAATTCAAAACTTAAGGAGTGATTTTTAAGATGAATTTTAAAATTACCTTTGCGATTTGTTCCATAATCACATTGGTCGCATTTAAACTCAAAACTTGAGGAGTGCTTTTTAAGATGAACTTTAAAACTACCTTTGTGATTTGTTCCATAATCACATTGGGCACATTTATATTCAAAACTTGAGGAGTGATTTTTAAGATGAACTTTAAAACTACCTTTGCGATTTGTTCCATAATCACATTGGTCGCATTTAAATTCAAAACTTGAGGAATGGTTTTTAAGATGAATCTTAAAATCACGTTTTTGATTTGTTCTGTAATCACATTGGTCACATTTAAATTCATAACTTGAGTGATTTTTAAGATGAATTTGATAGTTAGCTTTACTATTTGTTTCATAACTACATTGGTCACATTTAAATTCAGAACATGAGGAGTGCTTTTTAAGATGAACTTTTAAAAGATATTTGTGATGAGTTCCATAATCACATTGGTCGCATTTAAATTCCTTACTCGAAGAGTGTTTTTTAAGATGGATTTTAATATCACCTTTTCGATTTGTTCCATAATCACATTGGTCGCATTTAAATTCAAAACTTGAGGAGTGGTTTTTAAGATGAATTTTAAAATTACCTTTGAAATTTGTAGCATAATCACATAGGTCACATTTGAACTCATAACTTGAAATGTGTTTTAAAACATGATTTTTTAAACTTATTTTCCACTTTGTTACATAATCGCAATGGTTACATTTATATTTAAAATTTGTAGTGTATTTTAAAACGTCATGTTCTTCCATTATTGTTGAACTATTAAATTTACTTTCATGCTGCATGTTTGTGATGTGTTCGACACTGTTTTCATTTATATGATATGCCTCACTTGAGCTAACAACTTCTACTAGAGAAGAGATGTTTTCTTTCTTAATATTCACATTATCTGTAAAAATAGTGTTAAATTTTGTACTACTTGAACGGTAATTAATTTTACCTTGTATTAGATCACTATTTACTATAAGATGTTGGGTTACAAGCGAATTTATTCCTTCTTCCTGTTCTGGTTCGACTTTAACAAGATTCATATCAACCTCATAAGACATTTCGAAGAATTCGTATTTCTTAATGATACACTTTATACAAAACTTAGGTGCAACACCTTATCAAATTATATAGGGCACAACACAAATCTGTAAAAGCAGTATTTAATAATGCCTTAAAATTATTGCCGTAATTAATATACAGCATCGCCAACAGAACTACCTACAACAATGACTATTAAACAGTAATTGATCTATATAGATAAGCCACTCTAAATCTAATTGAACTGTTTGTTTTTGTGCTAAACCCATCCGAACAATTCGCTAGATGTCACTATGTGAAATTTATAAAAGATTCAAACCATCTTGGAAGTTATAAGGGAACTATTTAACCCTTTGAATATTTTATATTCTAAGGTCACGGAGGAATATAATTGCACTGTGTCTAAGGTTTAAACTATTGAATATTTTTTTATTCGATGGTTTAACCACTAAGATTTAACCTAACATTTGAATTTTTCAACGTTACCTCGTGATTACCTCGTTGCATTTTTTCGTAAAATATAAATTTAGTAATTGTAGTGTATCTTAAATCTAGTGTAGTTTGTCTGGAGTAGTGTTTAAGATAAAGACTTTTTTAATAATATAGAACAGCAAAAAGTATATTAGGTAAGTATTTCCTTTTAAAGTTTTACACATTATCAAAGGACAGTGTGGATGTGAAGATCTACATATGATTATAATTCTTAAGAAGTGTATACTTAGTGTAACATTTATACACTAGTAAATTAAAAATTCAAAACACCAATTGGTTATAGTAACCGAAATGTTAAGTGTGTCTTTATTTTCTAACACATAAGGGGTGCAGGATACCGCCGTTGTCAAGTACTTAATTGTGCCGATAGGACTTCTTCTAGGCATAGTTTCCGAATCCACATTTCCGATCACATCGTATATGTCATCAATATTTTACCAGTTAGGATATAACATGTAAAATGTATCTTAGTTCCTCATCTGTGCCTTCACAAAAATTGCCCAAGCATTTAGGTAAGATGTCACAAGAAGGGATTACCTAGTCTATTTTATATTTGATTTGAGCAATAGTTTAGCAGAGATATATCATTATCATCATTAAAAATTATTATTAATTTTATTAAATACATAAATAAAAAGTTTATCTCGAGTAGGATTTGAACCTACGACCTGTACTTTGCTAGAGTACCGCGCTAACCAACTGCGCCATCGAGATTCAAGTCCCAATTGATGTAAATTTGGTATTTATGTATGTAGAACTGATAATAATTATAATAATTCATTATTATTATTGTTTTCCTATATAGTTTAGCCACTACAGAAATTACATAATAAAAATTAATTGTATCAGATTTGGCAATTAGACAACAGGAGATACCTGCTACGTTACCATCTGTTCATTTGTCTGCTGATACAAACCAGGCAAGCATATCTGAATACTTGCAAAGTACGCAAAATCTGTTATTGGAGCCGGAAGAACAGGTGATAGTAGAACCAGTAAGTGATACCCCGTCACTACTTTCATCTTTGGGTGTAAAACGACAAGCACAACTATCACCAAAGGCGAGGAAGTTGTACAAAGTGGCAGGACAGTATAAGAACTTGGCCAGGGTTTATAAAAAGAGAGCTGCGTCATTTAGGCAAATACGTAAACTGGCGCAAAAGCAATTAAATATTATACAAAATGGACTTAATTCAGAAGTAGTAACATTTGGTATACAGCAACTAACCCGAAAAAAGACAAAGCCAAGGGGAAGAAGGTTCTTGCGAAATGGTTTTCTCTTCCATCAAAGAGGACACTTAGTAGAATGCTAAACAGTCTACCGATATGTGCTGGCATTAATAAATTTTTAATTTTCCATTCGTCTACAGTTGTGAAAACACTGAAATCAATACAATGGTTGCTATTCGATGAAATGTCCTTATTGCCTTATATAGTGTGTCCAAAATTGGTCTGTGCAGTATTGCTATCTTGGAAACTATAAGAGATCGAAAGACGGTTAAATGAAGAAAGTTTTAGAGAATTTTGAGCCCACTAAAGTGTCAAGGCTACCTCAAATATTTTTCAAAATAAGTAGTGATTAAGGGCCGGTTCTGGACCAGTTCAAGGTCATTCGCCCTCTGGTGTGAGAAATGTAAGCTTTTGGATCTCTTCAAGGTCAAACTATTGGCGGGAAATTTAAATTTTAGGAGCTCGCTAAAAATAGAAATTGCAATGTCACCATCCTCATTATATTACAAGGTCACTCTGCGGTCAAACGTTTTGGCGGGAAATTTGTATGTTAAGGTCAGAAGCTAAAAATAGAAATTTCAATGTCATCATCATATTACAATTCTTAGAAGTCTAAAAATAGAGTAATCAACGTCAAAGATTATTGACCTGTAGAGGTATCGTATGACATTTCTTAGAAGTATAAAAATAAAATCAATTGATGAAAACAAGAAGAATGCGAGTTGCTGTCTATGCTAAAAAGTAGATCAAGGTCAAATGGTGCTTATATTGACTAAATTGGGTCAAGGTGAAATAATTTACTAAACTAAAAGTAGGTGTGTATTTAACAAGTTTAAACATGTTGTCATAGGTACTTAAGTCAAGGACACATTTTTGTGATATAAACCACAACGAGGTGTGTTGAGATCAGTCAGTTAGCAACTTGTAATTGTTAAACATGGAATTAGCAAGGTTAAACCAAAGCACCCATTGCAAACTTTTTAAAAGTGCATATGACCTCGAGATATCAAAAAGGTATGAAGTGATTAATGTGGCAGTAATTAATACTAATTATGGTGAACGTATAGTGTTGGAAACGGATAATTTTAAATGTATATTACCTCAACGCTTTTATGAGTATTTCAAAGAAGAAAATCGAATGGAAGGATTTAAAACGCAGCTAAACACGAGGGATGTCTTCATGAGTAGTTTGGGTGCAGTCGGGAAAACAACAAACAAAATTTAGTTTTTAATAGTAGTGCCACAACCCCACCCGCATGATTTAACTAAAATCATTTCTTAAAAAGCGTTTAGTCCTAGTGCAATTGCAAGCAAGTACAGTTGTTATAATGCAGGCATCAATAACATCATTTCTGGAACGATCCAAACTCAGAAGTTCACCGTTATATATGGATACCCCACATAGTTGCAGTAACAATATGAATAACAATTTTACCTTGTGTTGTTGGTGCTGTCAAAATAGTGATGGTGGTAATAGAAGTAAAAATGAAGAAAATCATGATGAAGGTTATTCTTCTAACACTGACAGACAGCCATATGATTTATCTGAAGTGTATAAACAAGCAGCTAATGAATACTTAACCGATTGTATTTATTATAAACTATCGAACGATACTCATCATGTAAAAGATATGGAAATTGGATACAGTACGCACCTCCAGCTTGCACCAGTAGTGCGTATTGGTTGTGCCAACTGTGATAAAAGCGATAATGTAGGGTTGGATATGAAGGAATGGAATGAGCTTCGAAGATGGCATTCATATGTAGAATTACAATCTATAATCAACATTATTAATCTATCTAGCAATCTTGGTATTTATTACAACTGGGAATTCATTAAAGGATATGACAGAATTTTGAAAACTGCTATGATAGAAAACTACAACTGCTGTTCTTGCACATTCAACTCACATAGTATAGAAGAACTATTGAATTTAAAGGATATAGTAAGCTATAGATTGGAATTTATTGAATCTTACAATCTGGTGTGTTTTTATGAAAAGTTTTCTTTTTTCTCCAGGTAAACAATGTTAGTTAAGAAGCGAAAGAGTGCAGGTGGTGGTGGTTTAGTGAATGCTCTAATCAATAAACTTCCGTTTGAATTGCATTTACCTGGTTAGCAGTATTGCGGTCCTGGTACAAAGTTAGAAAAACGACTCGCACGCGGTGACCCCGGTATTAATCAATTAGATGCTCAGTGCAAACTTCACAATATTAGTTACAGACATCACAGAGATTTAGATAGTAGACATAAAGCGGATAAAATTTTACAAAAAAAACTTGGGAACGCTTTAAATCGTCAGGCGCAACATTAACTGAACGAACTGCAGCTGTAGCGGTCAGTAGCGCCATGAAAGCAAAGAGAAAATTATGAATGGGGTGTAAACGTCGATCTAATCTGAAGAAGAAGAAAAAATGCAATGACGGAAATTTATTGCATTTACGAAAAAGAATAGCTAAAAAAATTAAACCTAACGGAAATTTCACAGACACAATAAAGTCAGCGCTTTCAACGGCAAAACGTGTGGTAAAAAGTTTAGAAGGAAAGAAAAACATTAAAGTTCCTTGAGTAATTCCCCTACCTAAACAAGGAGGGTTTTTACCATTTCCTATTCCGTTATTCTCAGAATTATCAGCAATCGGTGCTTTAGCTGGCGGTGCATCAGGAATTGCTAAAGCAGTCAATGATGCTAAAAATGCTAAAAAATTGCAGGAAGAGACATCGCGCCATAATCGGATGATGGAATCGGTCGCTATAGGCTCCATGACTAAGAAAGGCGGTGCACTGTATCTAAAATCAAACAAATCTGGTGGTGGTGCATTATACTTAAAACCGTTTCCAAAAAACTGAAAAGATTACCCGAAAGACCGTTAACGGATATTGATTTAAAGAAATACACCAAAAATGTTCCCTACTTTAGGGATATTTTTATGAAATATAGCATGCCTAAATTACTACGGAAATATGAATCCGGAATTATTAACTTAGATAGCCAAAGAGGACCAGGTGCACATGGGGTTTGCTACAAAAAGCGTGGTGAAAAGGTATGGTATTACGATAGTTTCGGTAATATTCGACCACCAATCGAAGTGATTAACTACTTTCGGGGGTGTAAAATATATTATAATCACAACCAAGATCAAGAGTTTTAGACACCTATGTCTACAATTTTTATATAATCAGCACAACATCAAATTTTCTCAGTTATGTCAATAACATTCAGTTTAGAAGGTGCTGATAACACAGCTAGCTACAACTTCTATCCACCGATAGAGCTAGATTTGGGGAAGAAATACGTTATTGGATTGGTTGGATTTTACGGCTGCAACAGCATTAGAAACATTTATACAGGCAACGATAGATTTTATTTTAGAACAAATTCATCTCATTTGCAAGTGATTAATAATCTACACGGTGCATATGAGTTAGATGAAATTAGCGATTATCTAAAATACCCACAGAAAAGTTTATTATTAGAGCAAACAACAATACACTTAAATGTGAGATAAACAGTTCATTTGAGATCGATTTTACTAAAGAAAATTGCATTGGGCGAATGCTAGGGTTTGAGTCTAAAATATTAGAACCAAATATTTTACATACATCTGCGTTAGACATTCAAATACTTAAACACACTAATCTACACGTAGAATGCAACATTATAAACGGGAAACCTGCTAAAGTATTATATGAGATTGATGTTTCAGTTCCACCAGGTTATCGTCTAAGATAAAACTCCAAGTAATACTCAATATTTAGAAGCAAACACTGTCATTATTAGTAATATAACAATTAATTTGACTAATCAAAAAGGTGAATTAATAGTCTTTGGTGAAAGTGAACCATTCACTGTACGCTTAGAACTAAAAGAACATGGGTCTGAGAATTAATCCAGGACCAATTCCATCTTCCAAAAGTTTATATAAAAGACATTATCCCTACAGTAAGTCATTAATTAGTCATCAACCTTCATTACGGTTAACATCTGCAGAGAAATACTTTTTAACGTCAATTGGTTTAAAAGTTCTGAACCGTAATGGCAGAATCGTTAAACGTCTTTCAAAACGTACATTTTGATAATACTATAATTAAATCAGATATTCAGACTTATCTTCCATATGGATCTTCTAAATATGGACCTTCCGAAGAAATACGCATCTTAATTAAAAGTCAAGATCTAACTACGGCTACTTATGATAGTTTTCTGTACATAGAAGGTAAACTTGAGCTCAAAAAAGAAGATGAAAGAAAAGCATGCAGCTTAACCAGCAATTTCCCGAACTTTCTTTTCGAAGAAATTCGTTATGAGTTAGGTGGTCAGAGAGTGGATGTTTGTAGAAATCCAGGAATAACATCTACGCTTAAGGGATATATTTCTTATACGGCAAGCAAAAGCAAAGCACTAAGCCATTTGGGATGCTCGCCAAAGAATGAAGAACCATTACAAGCAGAATTCGATGAGCAAAATGGAGCAAAATATTTTACAGTATGCGTACCATTGAACCACATATTTGGAATAATGGAGGATTATCGTCAGGTAATCGTGAATATGTACCAAGAGTTAGTTTTAATTTGATCTAGAAGCGATACAAACTGTTACTATGGTGAAGTTGATGCCGCAATAACCTTAAATAAAATTCAATGGAAAGTACCACACTTAACACTTATTGATGCTGCGAAACTTAACCTGTTTCAAGGAATCAATAAAAATTCTATTATTACTGTTCCATTTCGTTAATGGGAGTTATATGAATTACCTTCTTCAAAACAGGCAACCTCAGACATATGGCCAATAAAAACATCAACGCAACTGGAAAAACCACGTTGGATAATTGTTGCATTCCAACAAGGTAAAAGGTATACAAAGTCAGCAAGGGCCGGAAATTATAATCACATTAACATCAGAAATCTTAAAGTACATCTGAATTCAGAGTATTATCCATGTGAACTTCAGTGCTAACTAATACATACCTGCCTATCGCAATTTTTTTAAATTCCGATGTGATTACTATGGTGAAGATGATAAAGATGCATTGTTCAACTATTCCGAATTCAAATCATGTCCAGTATTTGTAATGAACTGCTCTAAATAAAATGAACCCTTAAAAAACTCAACAGTAGACATCAAATTGGAAATGGAATCTCTAACACCTTTCGACAATGGAATTATAATCTGTATGTCTAGTATTTAAATAAAAATGTTGTAATTATGCGCTTAGTTTTATTTCATCGACTAACGATGAAAGTAGTTGCTCAAAAACAAAAACTCTCAATTCAAAATCATGACTTTGATGAAAAGTCTATTACTTCAAAACATGGTGATTTACTTCCTAATAATATACGTGGTATTATATGTGGCCCATCCTATTGTGGTAAAACAAACGCAGTCTGATTACCTAGAAAAATGGCTTGAAATTTAAACATGTATACGTATACTCTAAGTAATTGAATCAAAACAAGTACAAACTTTTACAGGAAATCTTACTTCTAATGAGGGACGTAGGTTACTTTACCTTCAGTGATAATCAAGGTGTGATTGAGCCTAATTGTGCAAAATCAAACTCTATTTTTATCATCGATGATATCGCTTGTGAAAAGCAAAATAACATAATGGCATATTTCTCTATGGGTAGGCATAACGATATTGACTGTTTCTATTTGGGTCAAACTTACAGTAAGATTCCAAAGCAATTAATTCGTGACAATGCGAATCTAACTGTATTATTTGAGCAAGATGAATTAAACCTAAAACATGTGTATGAGGATCATATAAGTCCTACCATAAACATGAAATTATTTCGGGACATGTGTTCAAAATGCTGGGTAGATCCGTTTGGTTTCATGGTCATAAACAAGGATGCTGAAGTTAATAATGGTCGCTGTAGGAAAAGATTTGATGAATATATAATACCTTAAACTGCTTACAGTAGTTTAGTAGGTACTGATCTGTTTGTAAGGCCCATAATTTTGTGCAGGTTTCTTTTATGAGTTACACTTACTGATTACCACTATGTGAATTTCTTTTTAATTAACCTCGGCTAGTCAGGAATTTTGGGAAGTGGGTTTTTAGAGTTATATAACTGTTAAACAATTTCGTACCCAGGTTTAATACATATATTTAAAACAAAACTTCTGGAATTATAATAATAATATAACAAAAAATGATATTCTGGTAAAACAATGAAATATTCAAATGATGGAAAATAAACGAAAAATTTCATCATTAATAAGGGGTTTCTTCATACAGCGCCTGGTATTTGGCAGCCCACCATACATCAGAGTAATGCTGGTGTCGTTGAAATGTCGGCGGTAAATCCTAAGATTTTTGTTTAATGGTTAAGGACAGGTGTCGCCTGTGTATCTGTGGTCGGTTTGGAAATTTCCTGTAAACAACCGCGTTATAATGCAGTGTTCAAAAAAATAAAATAATTGTGGTTTTGTTTCTTTGTAAACAAATATAATGTGTTCAGGTGAAAATAATACAAGGGTGTGTGTACAATTCAAAAAGGAGGATTACTGTTATTTAGACAGGTAAGTTTAATTTGTCTATTATATTTTACAAATTTAAGACAATGTTGTTGAATTCGAGGTTAGAGCGCATTTCAAATTTCTATCATGGACTGGTACTTTATTACTTATATTTTCTTAAGTAACGTTTTGAAATACGTAACAGGTTAAAGAAAAACAGGCCCTACACTAGATTTTGATATTTGCACGATTAGTGTTAATACAATTCGTGTTAGACAACGGTAGTATTTGATTTGTGGATTTATGGTTTGTACACACGGACTAAGAATAATTATCTTAAAGTTTTTAATTGTTAAAGCGCAAATAAATTGCTTTAATCTTTTGTATTTCTTATTGTAAAATAGAAATTCTTTTACTTTGAAGTAAAACGTAAAATTTACTTTTTTATTGTATAAATTTAATGTTTTACACAATTCAGGTTTTTCGGTAATAATTTAGATTTAATATTCAGGTGGATTTTCGTGATATACAGGAGGAATAAATTACAACGTATTGATAGCCAAGCAAGGAGCTCGAGCTAAATTAACAAATTCTAGAGATTCTATTTATTCAAAGCTGTAACGTTAATAGCCAATCCAGTGGGCTCAATAGTCGAAATTAACGAATCTTAGAGATTCTATTTATTCCAAGCTGTATAGGATACTTTGAATATATAGAACTATATACAGGGGTTTAGGATATATCGGGTGTTCGTTTATAATCTCGTTAATAGCCAAGCTAGTGGGCTCAATAGTCTAAATTAACGAATCTTAGAGATTATATTTATTCAACACTTTGGATATATAGAACTATATACAGGGGTTCAGGATAGGATTTGTAAATTGCCGTTTCTGAGGTTATAGTGCTTAATGGGGCAACCAGACGTGGCTTATATAGCCCCATTAACTAGAAGAAGCTCTATAATAGTCCCGGTGACCGCCGGTGTTAACCAGACAATCTACCTAAGACCAGTATAATACGCAAAACCTCTTTGACGTCAATTAATTTCTTAAGGATGGGTTGTTAACAGGAATTTCTAGGTATTACAACTATTTTCGTAAAAATTGGTTATACTTCGGAGTGTTAGAATTCTATTTAATTCAATTGAAATTGCTTTAAGAGCGGGTCAGGCGGTTATGTTCTCGAATAGAGAATTTCTGGTGTAATAAATTATTACAAACGGACAGGTAGGATAGTATTTGTAGAGAAGCGTTCTACAAACAGAATTTCAGGTGTAATAAATTATTACAAACGGAGAGGCAGAAGAGTATTTGCAGAGAAGCGTTCTACAAACAGAATTAATCTAAAAGTGTCAAAATTTCGCTTATAAACCTTGCGAATGAGTGGGGTTTTAGGTAGGAAATGTCGCAACGTTTCTGCACATCGTGAAAGTGGGGTACCAGTGAGCACGCAAAAGTGCTGATTATTTACATTTATTTAGAACTGGAATAAAATGAATTATTATTTAAACATTATCTTAATAATTTTTATTAAAATAACAATTAATTTGTCTTACCCAATTCTGGCTCATTACATATTTAGGTATTAACGGCTATCTGTTTGTGTAAACAACTAATTGTTCGAGGTAAACCGGTATCTGTTCAGCAAACCCGCTTTACCACAATGGATAACAAGGAAATGATATTAAAGAAAAAAATTATTCAGGCTCGTAAAGTAATACAGCAGAAGTATAACAGTGTTAAAAGTGCTCAGATTGATAATGAAAGAACATCTGAAAGTACTGATAAACCCCTAATAGAACCTCTAACTGAAATAGTAAATAAAATCAATCCAGATTAAAAAAAAACACCTAAAAAGGAGCCCATTGGCGTTAAACCCAAAAAACCACCCCTATTCATATTTCCGAGAAAGAACGCTGCTACCCCCACTAGCCCGCTAGCTCAAGTTCAACGGAGTCCAGGCTTCACTCCATTAAGTGATTCAAGAAAGGGTGCTACTAGCCCACTAGCTCAGCTTCCGTTTTGTCAAACAAATCCTCCTCCAGGTCTTCGTACACCATCTTTCTTAGATACATCTGTTGTAGGAGAGATTAATATTGAGGAAGAAGAAGAAAAACCTCTTAGTGTCACAGATGATTCTACTACCCGTAATAAACCCATCTCAGAAGAATTTCTTGAGCAGTATCATGAATTACCTCGTATATACGTTAAACGTATTATGAGGAATCCTGAAGGTGTTATTGATCATACTTATGGAGCCCACTATGATACCAAAACTGACAAATGGACAATTGGTAATACTCCCGTTACAATTAAAGGAAACGATATAATTATTAAAGGTGTCACGTATAAAGGTACTCCAGGTTTATATGATTTGCTTATTATGAATGAACCCAATTTAAATCTATCAAAAGATAGAAAAGATTATAGAAGTATTTTTGAAGCTACTAATGTTGTAAGGCGAGATTATGACGTAAGTGGGCAAATTCGAGGGAGCCGCAGCAAAAAGTATACGCAAATAATCAAACCCTTGCTATCATCATCAGCACCCACGACCAAGGGAGGTGGAGCTGTTTTTTAAGGAATTAACAAACAGGCCGATTGAATATAAATATTAGAATGATCTACATGAACTAATTCATGATCTAGAGGTATTGTGGACAGAAATATTGGCAGGGAATACAGGTGTCGTGAATTACATAATATCAATTGTAGAAGAACTGTATGAGGATGGGTACATTGAAAAACCAAAGAGCCGTTTTTTAAACAGTATAAATGAGAATGCATTGATGTCGACATATCATAACTAAAATGACCCTTGACAAATTTGGACGTTCACATGTCCAGTATCATTTCAAGAAATTAACACCTCAGTTTAAATTGATTGATGATAATCAATTTGATATCGAGAATCGGAGACTCAGCAATGTTGCCAGCCCCATAGATACTCAAGATACCATCACTAAGCAATACTATTTATCAACAATATTCAATTTGGATGAAAACCGTTTGACACAGTTGGCGGACCCGGAAGAAAATGGTGATGCTATAAGTAAAGGATATCTTGATTTTTGTCTACAAGCAGTTCAGAAAGCTTTTAAAGGAAGCTTTAACGCTTATCTAGTCTTGGAGCAAAAACTATATCGACTTAAAGAAATTGTGGGTAAATTAGTACCATGTCCAAATTACAACTCGTCAACGAATTGCATAAACCTGCACGAAAAAATTTTAAACGAAGGCGCACTATAATTAGAGGTTTTGATGACCTTTGGCAAGCAGATTTGGCTGAATTTAACACATATGCCAAACAAAATAAGGGCTATAAGTATATATTAGTGGTTATCGACTGTTTTCGAAAAACTTACGACTAAAGGATTAAAAACGAAAACAGGTCAAGAAGTTACCAAGGCCATGCAAACAATCTTCAAAAAAGGACGGAAACCTACCAATTTGCAGATAGATGCAGGAAAAGAATTCTACAATGAGCATTTTACTAAACTAATGCAGCGTTATGGAGTCAATCATTACTCCTCCTATAGCACAAAGAAGGCTGCAATTGCGGAACGTGTTATCAGAACCATTAAGGGTGCTCTATATAAGTCATTCAGACTACAAGGTAAATACAAATGGATTGATAAAATTGATAACATAACCATGTATTATAACAATCGTAACCATAGAACTATTGGAATGAAGCCCAAAGATGTTGGTAATCATACAAAGCTAGAGGCTTACACTCACATAAAAATATTCGATAGGAATCAATATTCTGTGGGTGACATAGTACGAATCAGTAAATTTAAAAATATTTCGCCAAAGGATACACACCCAATTGGTCTAGTGAACTATTTAAGATTGTGAAAGTTCGCATTACTAACCCCACTATGTACATGCTAGAAGACATGAAGGGAAAGCCTGTACTGGGAGGGTCTTATGAACATGAATTACAAAAAACAAAGTATCCTGATGTGTATCTAGTAGAAAATGTGCTCCACTCCAAGAATAATAAGTTATTCGTAAAGTGGTGGGGATTGGATGAAAGATCATGGATCAATAAGAATGATATTGTTTTATAACATTGAACCTGTACTTTGGGAAACAAATTACTTATATTAGTTATATAGTTTGTATAAAAGGATGTAGCTCTTAGATGAAATAAAACGCACAAAAAATAATAGTATTTTATTTTTTCAATATAAATATTAGATTTATTTTTAAAATTTCATTATCTTATAAAGTGAACCTAACGTACCTCTATAATCACTTAAATTACTGGATGGCCATATCCCCGAATCTGGCCCACACCTCCATCCCAAGCAGGAATTTGGATTTGTTTCACCTTTATTGATGTCTAGTATCCAGTAATAAATTTTGTGGTGCTCATCGTTTTCCCACGGTTGAATCTTATAGTTGATATTTTGTTCTAATAATATTTCAATCAAAATATCGAGGCACTTGTAGTTAGCATAATATGCCGCTTTCTCAATACATTCAGTTATAATAAATAAAGTATCTTTGTAAGCAATATTTTCTAAGGTAGATTTAACATTTGTTGAATCATGAACTCTTAATAAAATGTATAGATACATTTTAAGCGGTATGTCACCAAGTACATTCATATCGTCTAAGATCCTATCTACTTTATCAAAAGTTAATAAATTGTAGCCTTTATCGGTACACAATTTCATAAAACTTTTAATGGTAACTTTTAATTTAATTTTTTTATCAAATAATGTCTTAATAACTTCATTTGCATACTTTGAGTTTATAGCACACAAGTAAAAACACTCATGAGGAATAACAATATATTGTAATATATTCAGTACAAATAAATAGCTTTCGGGGGAGGACTTCCCCATCAAAGAACGCTTCAGGTATTTTCTGTAGATTTTATCACTACTGTACCATAGCTCTTCCTGCAATTTGTGTTCAAGACTGTTCATAATGATAAAATTGTTTTCTGAAACAGAAGACGAATAAAATGCTATGTAAAGCTAAATCCCCAAGGTCTAGTATCGGTGAAATTGAAATTTACTAATCGTTTATCATCACAAGGATTAAGCATTACTTTATTCTGTTTGATTGTAAACACATCATGTTTCTTTGATCTTATCAGATGCTGATAACGCCTTATTACGTCACTATCAAACAAAACATGTTTATAATCATTTATCGTAATCTGTTTGACGCTTGCATCAACCATGTAAGCATACATTTTTGCACGAAGTCCTACAAATTCCAATATAATCGCGCCATGATTTTCATCTTTCATTAAGCCAGGGACTTTTTTATTTACTAATGGAATTCGAAAGATATTGTTGGGGCTATAATCAGATGTATCGAATTTATCAATGTTTTCTTTAATGCATTCACGGATATCGGGAACTGAAAAGGCGTATATGAGGCTATCCGTGTCCATGTACAAGAGCTTAGCATTATTTTAAAACTTGTGAAGCGTGTAACCGTAATAAAAATTGTATAAAAATGTTTTTGAAACGTCTAAAACACTGAATCCTGCATATATAAGATTATTGAAATATACTTCTAGCTTATTCATTTGAATGATAAGCATATCATTATCAAATATTGTACAACTATGAAAATTTGGTTCTGCTATGTAACCACGAGCACCCTCCCATTTCGTTACTAAACCTATACCCTTATGTTTACGTACATTTTCCATTATAAACATTCTTATCAAATTCATTTTGAGATTGCTGGCGCATGGTGGTATTTAAATCGATATATTTTTTTAACCACGAGGACTGTTTAAAACGTAATATACGGTGTACGTTTACCAACTTTAATCCATATTTTAAATATACTTTCAAATTTTTGTAATGCATTACATAATTATGTTTAGGATACAATGTAAGGTACCATATGTTCGGGTGCCAATGGTAGATCACTGTGACTCTCATGTAATTCTGTGGGATAGTCTAAATCACACCCGACTATATAGCCAATTTCCGAATCATCGGGATGGTTTATTAAATCTAAAGTTTCAAAGTTATCAACAAAAGAAAAATCACTAAATGGTAGAAATTCTGACATGGTGGCTCCATATAAATTATTTACGTCGTAGTATATTAAATACACACTTTCGGAAGTGGGATCAAATTTTTCCCCCATGTACTTAATGTTAGCTTTAGCATAACGATTAGAACATTGAGCCACACCACCTCTAATTGCTCTCTCAATAAACATTACCATATCAATGTCTCTAAATAGTTCTAACTGTACTTGTGTAATTTTAAGCATAGCATCGAATGCCAAACCGGGGGCTGTATAATAGTGCAGAGGATCAAGTTTTTAAGTACTTAAACAAGTTTGTCGAAAGTTTTCGAAAATGTCTGCTAACAATAGAACGTCCGTTTTTAGATACAAATCCGAGCAATCCCCTAACGATTTAATATTAAATCTGTTACAAACATTAACTGCATGTGCAAAACTCGCATCATTGATTCCCTCATTAGTGGGATGACTGAAAAACGCTTCCTTGGGGGGAGTCTAGTCCCGAATATCTCGATACTGGGGATAAATTAATTTATCCCAAGTATAGAGATATTCGTAAGGAAACACACTTTTGCGAACTAGTAGCGAAAATTCTTCGGCATTGTTACAATTAACGTGGGTAATCATTTTTTTACTATTTTCCAAATAGTCCGACAATTTTTCAATACTACTACTCATACATCTGAAAGAGTCAATAAATCTAAACCTAATTTTAGTGCCTTGTATTACTTTCGTGAAAGAAATATATCTTTCTTTGTTTATGGGTAGCAGTGAAATCTCACCGGGAACAGTAGCCAATTCTCTAATGAGGAAATGACTATCATAACCTGACATATTATGAAACACGACTGGCAGAATGTGGGAGTCTATAGTTTAGGTTACAATTCTGATGTGATGCTCCCCGAAATGCACCAGTAAAATGGTTATGATCCCTAACTTTTATATCATAATCATTAAATGGTTTTTCGCAAATCTGGCAAATCGTGGTGCTTTCAAAGTGCTCAACCTGACTGGGAGTTAAAGTATCCATAGGAATTATTTTATTGATTATTTCGGTAGTCCAATGTGCAATACTTTGTAGTTCTTTAACAAACCGTTGAATGCAATCGTTTCTTCTATAAAGTCTAAATCGTGATAAAGAATCATTGTATGAACACTTCAAGTAGTAAGCAACGCTGAAGGGTGTTTGTTTGGAGTAAAATATCGTATTATAATCGATGTCCGTTAAATTTGTAAACTTTTCCAAAATACTTTCTGAATCTGCATAAATTACAAACGGCACCTTTTCCTGGAACGTGAAATTTTTGAACTACAGAAACTTTTCTGCTTCAGTGGGTAGCTTGACAGAGCATCAATTAAGTTGATGACAGTGAATGATGTGTTTTTGTAGAACGTGATCTGAAGAAAAATGGTTCAAACATCGATAACAAATGAATTTCTTGTGCTTCTTATTCGATAGTTGTTTAGAAAAGAGCCGACATATTTTTAATCCACGTGAAATGATAAACAGTTTTATTTTTTGTATTAATATCACCCGCAGCTTGATAATTAGCAGAAAGTACTAAAAGATTTATGGGTTCCCTCGCGCTATTTTGATTTTCACTTAATACAAATGGTAATATAACTTTCCGCTGAATGCAAAACAAATTAATGGCGACCCGCAGTTTGATAATTAGCAGAAAGTACTAAAAGATTTATGGGTCCCCTCGCACTATTTTGATTTTCACTTAATACAAATGGTAATATAACTTTCCCCTGAATGCAAAACAAATCAATGGAGAGGTTGTTTAACTGTTCAAATTTTTTTACATCATCTAGTTTAATGGGGAAGGGAATTGAATCATAATTAAAAACATCTTTAATATTAAGATAACTGTAAACTCTATCTAAATGATGTTGCACGGGATATAGTGCCGATACAACGGCCCACAGGAAGCACTACTAATCGTCATTTTTAACATTCACTACCGCATGCGTTACTGCTATAAAGTAGGGAACTTTAACGTAAGTTGAAAGGCCACCTCTAAATGGGAGATACCTGTAATATTCACCTTTAAATGTAATACTCCATGTAATGCCCAACCGGAATCCCTTTCGGAAAACTCCTCTAATGTTTTCTGTAATTTATAATAAACATTTCATTATACCACTTACGTAAATTGGTCGCAATATTGATGGCATAATTTTTTATGGTAAATGTTTTTAACTCGATAACGTGATTTTGAGGATGGACAAAATTGCAGACTAAGAGGACATTCACCTTTAGCATCGATTGCCCTAAGCATTTTCTAAAAAAATAAGAGGGTGTTTGATGTTTGCTATATTGACTATAATTACTGTAAGTAACCTGCCATTAAAACATGAATCTAGAGAGTACCAACTTAATTTGCGTGTACGTTTTTAGTGACATTGACAATTCCACTACCTGTTTTCTCTGAAGCGTTCTTTAACTGTTTAAATCTTATAAGATAACACTTTAGCAATGATAAATTACTTTCGAGTTTAAACAAATTTTCGCATGTCTAAATAAATTTTATTTTGAATTATATTTTACAATAGCTTAACATTAGTGTTAATTATACGGATGTGTCGTACAAATTCATTTTTGGTTTTCAACAATGGAATAATACTTCTTGTTAAATTAACAATATCACTACTACTTGGTAAAACCTTACTCATAGTTACCTTCAAAACTGTATCCAACAATGCAAAAATATGAAGCACACTGCCGATTATGCAGTAATGGACTTGTAGCAAATATTTTATTTAATATAACTGATATGTAAAAATTAATAATTTAAGTAACTATAGAAGTACTTTAGGTTTACAATTACCATTGCAATTACAATTCTAGCTACGAGTGCAATGTACTGACTGGTATAAAACTGCTCTATATCTGTTTATATAGTCATATAAACCGATATTCAAGGTCAAATGTTGCAAACTGGTTATAACTTGTCGCAAAAGCTTCAGTTCAGAAGTATGCATACACTGCACTTTCTTTACAGTTCGTTGAACCAACCAACCACTTCCACCTGTTAGCAATTTTGTTAAGGTCAACAGATCTACATGTATATAATGTTTTAATTGAGTACTCATTCATTCACTACCTACAATTAGTCATGGCTTCGGCAAACAAAAAATCAAGACTGTCATTAAGAAAACATGCATGATGTTTGCAGAATGAAGTACTGAACCAATCCAGGCACCCTTAGAAGAGCCCATCCCAATAATTTCAATTAGAGATAGCGAACTAGAGGATGATTTTTCGAGGTATTTTGAAAAGTAGGTATAATTTTATTTGATTAAAATTATTGTTTCCCTTAATTAATTCATAGAGTATTTAGTACAACCACATTTATTTATCGGTTCAGCATAACACCAGCAACTACGGTGATGGCATCACCGCAACCGCTGCAGGACCTCCAATACGGAGGTAAAAATTTATCGTTAATAGATGAGTACCTTACTCAGCGCGAAGAGCAGGACCCACCACCAACCCTGCAGGCGTTTAAGAAAAAAATTGTTGCCTGGTTACGTAAAATTTACGACTATGTTAATAGTGAGGTGATGGGAATGGAGCGAATCGAAAGACTTACCGAAGAACTGGCTAAGGCAAATCGGGAGTTAGAATGTGTGCGTCGTAATATTAAAAACACGGAAAGCATTTTGCGTACGTTGGAGGGGATTGATGTGTGATGGGTGTGTTATCTGTATGTAAATTAGTAATTAGGTTTTCTTTTCATTAGTAGTAATTTTTTTTTGTCGGTATTAATTTAGAATGTAATAATAATAATCATAATTTTTGTTAGATATGTATATATGTATAAAATATCCCTAAGCGTTAATACTAGTTAATAAAATGGGAGTATAAAAACATTCACCACCACCACCAGCACTACTGCAGCCACCTTTACTGTAATATGGAGGGAAAAACTTGGAATTAATCATACCAAGGGGTTAACCACCACAACCACCCATAATTCAAGACCCTACCCTCCAAATGCAGGATCCCACAAACCTGCATGAATTTAAAATCAAAAGTGTTAGGTGATTGCAGGACAATTTGTGAACATACATAGTCTCTGAAAATTCTGAAGTGTCAAAAGTGCAACGTTTAACCAGTGAGTTAGCTGAAGCTAATAAAAATGTGGAAATTGTTCGACAGAAGTAGTTTTCTTATTGTTTAAAGTAGTGTTTAGTTTTTGTTTTTGTAGGGTAGGGAACTTAAGTGCAATTATAATTTTTTTTTTACTTATTATACATTTACGGATTATAATAAATAAATAAATGTGTAATTGTTTTATTTCTTATTAAATATCTCTATCACATATATAAAGAAATAAACAGAAAACGAGTGTGAAACTATTTAACAGTTGTTTTATTTAAAGGTTAAAAAGTGAAAACAAATAAGTTAAGGAGATTGAAAATTATTGTTAATTTTGTTAAACACTTAAATAAAAAGTTTACCTAGCAGTCGTATTTAATAAAATTAATAATAATTTTCAATTACATATTTACTTTTGAACTTATTCATTCATAACAAAACATAATAAGTTAAGGAAATAATTGAATCCTTAAGTAAGTGTTGAATACAAAATGTTAATTTTAAATAATTTTATAATTATATGAAATGATAACTTAAAAATACACTAAGAAGGTTATTGTAAAATATCATGCATATAAAGAAAGTGTGAAAATATAATACTTAAAAGTAAAAAAAAAAACCTTGCGTTACATAAAAGTCAAAACAGTTCCCAAAAGCATGTAAATCTGAAAACTTTACGCCATGTATTTATGCAATACAAATGACACAATTGCATTCATACATTTGCAAATCCCGTTTCAAAATTGTAATGTAAATTTCATTGTTAGCTTTCGTCGTAGAGAGTGTTCTGGTTTGTCATCTTTGAGGCAGTTTAATAATATTTAATTTTTATGACCTAGTTATTCTTTACTAAAAATTTTATAGTTGGCTTTATGTTTCCCAAACTGTTATATTAATAGCAGGCTTATGTTTATGTTTTAATTTTTCAAATTTGACAAAATTGTTTACTACATCTTTAACAATTTTTAACAAACATTACTACTGACGAAGATAACTGTAAGTGTTATCGAAACGTTTAGATTGTATAATTTAAAGTACACCATTAAAAAAACCCAAAAAAGATAAGTATTTTATTAAGTAGGTCTATGTAACACGGTCATAATAGCGACAACGCAAATTTATCGATAGGTAACAACAAAATAATTACACAGACAAACAAACAAAAATTATTATAATAAATGTTCGAACAAGTTTCCTCCTTCTTGAATACAGTAACGAATTCTTCTTCTACAATTGTTTACGCTTCTTTGAATGGTTCGCCTGGGAATTTGACGAAGTTCATTAACAATCCTATTCTGGAGTTCTTCTATATTTTACGGTGGCGTCTTATAAATTATATTTTTTAAATAGCCCCAGAGGAAGTAATCTAAAGGGGTTAAATCTGGACTTCTTGCTGGCCACCTAAGTGGTCCCCTATTTCCCATCCATTTATCAGGAAATTCGCCGTTAAAATATTCACTTATTATCGCAGCATTATGAGGAGGAGCTCCGTCCATTTGCCACCAGAGAGTCCATCTTTCGTTTAGCGGAACATCATCCAAAAGGTCTGATATTTCGTGTGTTAGAAATGCGAGGTAGCGTTGAGACGTTAGGATACCTTCGTAAATAATTGGCCCAAGGAGCCTATCCTTCCAGATTCCAACCCACACATTAAAGGACCGGTGGCCTTGTCCTCGCATTTGCCTGTTAATTCGTGGATTTTCAACTGAGCAGTAGTGCTCGTTGTTACGATTAAACATTCCATTAGTGGAAAAATTGCACTCATTCGTCCAAATTATTTGATTGAGAAAGTTGCGATTTTCCAGCATTTTGGTATTAAGTTGGTTACAAAAATCCAACAGTCTCATATCGTCCCCAGGCCGAAGAGTTTGACTAACGTGTAACTTAAATGGTTTATAACGGTGTTGCTTTAACACTCGCCAAACTGTCATTTTTGGCACTTCAATAGTTTGCTCTATATCTCTAGTAGATGTTGAAGGATTTTCTTGAACCTAAGATGGATAACATAAAGTCATAACTCTCAAAAAGAAATGTCTGCTGAAATTAGCAGTGAAGTGAGTGGAAATTCTTATAATTAGTATAATACTAACAAATAGTACCTGATGTAATATTTCTTCTTCGGCATCTCTGTCTAGTCTGCTACCATATGCATTTCGAGATTTCTGAAAACATCCAAATTCTCGCAAATTTTGGTCTAATTTTAAAAAATATATCTGGTTTGGTTGCTGCCTCTCCGGATATTCCTCTAAATATCTTTGTTCTGCTCTGACACTATTTCTATTGCAGCTATAAAATATCGTTATCATGTCTCGTTTTTCTGAATTTGAAAACATTCTAAAGAAACTTGCAAATTTTAAAGCTCTAACACGAAGGATCTTGCAGTTATTACCCTTTTTACAATTAGAAAATGACATGACAAAAGCCAACTCCTGAGTTTTGTTTGATTCATGGGTATCGTGATAATTTTATATTTAGTTTTTAATTTAAGAGTATTTTAGTCCGCAATCGATCAAACTATGAAGTGTTATATATTGCTAAAATCAGCATAACATTCTCCATCCAACGTCATAAAAATATGTCTTAACCCCGATAAGAAAAAATAAACCTAATGATCGTTCAGAATAAACAAAACGTCGCATTATATTTTTAATACCGTATTAGTATTGTGCGTAAAAAGTTGCCTTAATAATGTTTAATCGAATTTTGAAAATTCCTAATAATAAGGTGGCCAAAAAAGAATTTTTAAAAAATTTTTTTTTCCCAAAAACCAAATTTTTTAAAAAAAACCGGGTTTTTTTTTTAAAATTTTTTAAAATTTTTTTTTTTTTAAAAATTTTCCAAAAAAAAAAATTTTCTTTTAAATTTTAAATTTTTTTTTTTTTTTTTCCAAACCGGGAAATTTAAAAAATTTTTTTTGGGGGGAAAAAATTTTTAAACCATTTTTTAAAAGGAAAAATTGGTTTTTTTAAATTTTTTTTAAAAAAATTTTTTTTAAAAAAATTTTTAAAAATTTTTTTTTTTTCCCAATTTTTTTCCAAATTTAAAAATTTTTGGGGTTTTTTAAAATTTTTTTTTTAAAATCCTTTTTTAAATTTTCCAAAAAAAAAAAACCCTTTTGAAATTTTTTAAAAATTTGGGTTTTAAAATTCCCGGGGTTTTTTTAAATAAATTTCCTTTTTTTTTCCAAAAATTTTGGGAAAATTTTTTTAAAAAAATTTTTTAAAAATTTTAAATTTTTTTAAAAATTTGGTTTTAAAAATTTAATTTTTAAAAAATTTTTAAAAATTTTTAAAATTTTTTTTCCCAAAAACCCAAAATTTTTTAAAAAAAAAAAATTTTTTTTTTTTGAAAAAAAAAAATTTGGGGAAAAAAAAAAAAATTTTTTTTAAATTTTAAAAATTTTTAAAAATTTTAAATTTTAAAAATTTTTAAAATTTTTAAAAAAATTTTTTTAAATTTTTAAATTTTTTTTTTTTTTAAAAAATTTGTTTTTTTTAAAATTTTTCCAAAATTAAAAATTTTTTTTAAAAAATTTTAAAATTTTTTTTTTTTTAAAACCAAAAGGGGTTTTTTAAAAAAAATTTTTTTTTTTAAAATTTTTTTCCCCAAATTTAAAAATTTTAAAATTTTTTTTAAAAATTTTTAAAAATTTTAATTTTTAAAAATTTTGGTTTTTAAAAAACTTAAACCCTTTTTTTAAAAACCTTTTTTTTTTTTAAATTTAAAAAAAATTTTGGTTTTGGAAATTTTAAAAATTTTTAAATTTTTAAAAAAATTTTTTTTAAAAAAATTTTTAAAAAATTTTTTTTTTATTTTTTTTGGGAAATTTAAAAAAATTTTTTTTTTAAAAAAAAAATTTTTTTTTTTGTTTTTTTTTTTTTAAAAAATTAAAAGGGGTTTTTAAGAAATTTTAAAAACCCTTTTTTTTTGGGTGCTTTAAAAAAAGGGGGTTTTAAAAAAAAATTTTTTAAAAAATTTTTTTTTTTTTAAAAATTTTTTTTTAAAAAATGGCTTTAAAATTTTTTTTTTTCCGTAATTTAAAATTTTTTTAAATTTTTTTTTTTTTTTTTTTTTTAAATTTTTCCATTTTAAAAAAAAAAAAAAAGGGTTTTTTTTTTAAAATTTTTTTTTTAAAAAAAATTTTTTTAAAAAAAGGGTTTTTTTTTTTTTAAAAAATTTTTTAAATTTGTTTTAAAAGGGTTTTTTTTTGGGTTTTTTTAAAAAATTTAAAAATTTTTAAAAACCCAAAATTTTTTTAAATTAAAATTTTAAAAATTTTAAGGAAAAAATTATTTTTTTTTTAAAAAAAAAAAAAATTTTTTTAAAAAAAATTTTTTTGAAAAAACCCCTTTAAAAAAATTTTTTAAAAAAAAAAATTAATTTAAAATTTTTAATTAAAAAAATTTTTTTAAAATTTGGGGTTTTGAAAAAAAAGTTTTCCAAAAATTTGGGTTTAAAAAAAAAAAAATTTTTTTTTTTTTAAAATTTTTTTTTTTTTTTTTAAAAATTTTTGGTTTTTTTTTTTTTTTTTTTTAAAAAAAAAATTTTTTTTTTTTTTTTTTTAAGGGCCCTTTTAAATTTTAAAAAAAAAAATTTTTTTTTCCCTTTGTTAAAAAAATTAATTTTTTTAAAAAAATTTAATGGAAAAAAAAAAAAAAAAAATTGGGAAAAAAAAGGGAAATTTTTTTAAATTGGGAATTTTAAAATTTTTTTTAAAAAATTTTTTAAAAAGGGTTTTAAAAAAAAATTTTTTTTTTTTAAAAATAAAAAAAAAAAAATTTTTTTTTTTTTTTTGGTTTTTGGGTTTTTTTTTGGGTTTTTTTAAAAAATTTTTTTTGATTTTCCTAAAAAAAAAAAGGGAAAATTTTTTTTTTAAATTCAAACCTTAAAAAAAAAAAAAACTTTTTTTTTTTTAAAAATTTTTTTTTTTTTTTTGTTTTTTTTTTTTTTTAAAAAAGGGGGCCCCTTTTTAAATTAATTTTTTCCCCTTTTAAAAAAAAAAATTAAAAATTTTTAAATTTTAAAATTAAAAATTTTTTTGGAAAAAAAATTCCCAAAAAAAACCAAATTTAAAATTTTTTTAAAAAAATTTTTTAAAATTTTTAAAAAATAATTTTTTTTAAATTTTTTTAAAATTTAAAAAAAAAATTTTTTTTTACTTTTTTTAAAAAAATTTTAATTTTTTTTTTTTTAAAATTTTTTTGGGTTTTTTTTTAATTTTAAAAAAAAAAAAAATTTTTTAAAATTTTTTTAAAAAAAACCCAATTTAAAATTAAAAAATTTTAAAAAAAAAATTTTTAAAGGTTTTAAAAAAAAAAAGGGTTTTTTAAATTTTTTTCCCCCTTTTTTAAAAAAAAAAAAAAAAATTTTTTTTATCCAAACCCTTTCAAAAGAAAAAAATTTTTTTTTAAAAAAAAAAAAACAAAACCCGGGGTTTTTTTTTTTTAAAATTTTTAAAAATTTGTAAAAAAAAAAAAAAAAGGGGTCTTTTTAAAAATTTAAATTTTTTAAAAATTTTTTTTGTAAAATTTTTTTTTTTTTTTTTTAAAAAATTTTTTCCCTTTTTAAAAATTTTTTTAAAATTTAAATTAAAAAAAAAAAATTTAAAAATTTTTTTTTAAAAAAAGGGTTTAAAACCCCAAAAAAAAAAATTTTTAAAAAAAAAATTAAATTTTAAAAAAAAATTTTTAAAAAAAAATTTTAAATTTTTTAAGGGGGTTTTTTTTTTTTTTTTTTTTTGGATTAAAATTTAAATTAAAAAATTTTTTTTTTCCCCTTTTTTAAAAATTGGAAAAAAAAAACCCAAAAAAAGGCCCGGGCCTTTTAAAACCAATTTAAAAAAATTTTTTTTTGGTTTAAAATTTTTTTTTTTTTTAAAAAAAAAAAATTTTTAAACCAAAAAAAGGGAAAAAATTTTAAAAAAAAAAAATTTTTTTTAAAAAAATTTAAATTTTTTTTTAAAATTTTAAAAATTTAACCTTTTTAAAAATTTAAAAATTTTCCTTTTTTAAATAATTAAAAATTTTTTTTTAAAAAAAAAAAAATTTTTTTTTAAAATTTCCAAAAGGGAAAATTTTAAGGTTTTTTAAAAGGGAAAAAGGAAATTAAAAAAAGGGGTTTTTTCCTTTTAATAAAAACCCCAAAAGGAAATTTAAAAAAAAAATTGGTTTTTAAAAAAAAAACCCCCCAAAATTTTTTTTGGGGAAAAATTTTCCCAAAAAAACGGGAAATTTTTAAAAAATTTTCCCCAAAAAAAGGGAAAAAAACCCTTTTTCCTTTTTTTTCCCCAAAAAAAAAATTTTTTTTTTTTTTTTTTAAAAATTTTTTGTTTTAACCTTTTTTTTTTAAAAAAGGGGAATTAAACCCAAATTTTTTTTGGGTTTTAAAAATTTTTTTTTTTTTTTTTTTTTTTAATTTTAAAAAAAACCTTTGGTTCCTTATTTTTTTAAAAAAAATTTTGGAAAAAAAATTAAATAATTTTTAAAATTTTTTTTTTAAAAAAAAAAGGGAATAAAATTTTTAAAAATTTTTAAAAAAAAAAAGGGAAAAAATTTAATTTTTTAAAAAATTTTTTCCCAATTTTAAAAGGGAAAAATTTTTAAAAAAAAAAAAATTTTTTTTTGGGGTTTTTTTTTTTTTTTTAAAAAAGGTTTTTTTTTTAAAAAAAATTTAAAAAAATTTTTTTTTTTAAAAAAAAATTTAAATTTTAACCCCCTTTTTTTTTTTAAATTTTTAAAAAAAACCCCAAATTTTCCAAAAAAACCCCCTTTCCTTTTTTCCAACCCTTTTAAAAACCGCCCCTTTTTTTGGTAAATTTAAAAACCCCTTAAAACCTATTTTTTAAAAAATTTAAATTTTTAAAATTTTTAAAATTTTTTTGGAAATTTTTTTTTAAATTTTAAAATTTTCCGGAAAATTTTTTTTTCCCCCAAATTTTTTTTTTTTTAAAAAAAACCCAAAAAACCTTTGGGAAAAAAACTTTTTTCCAAAAAAATTTTTTTTAAAAAAAAAAAAAAACCCCAAAAATTTTAAAAAATTTTTAAAAAAAAAAAAAAAACCCAATTGGGTTTTAAAATTCCAAATTTTTTTTTAAAAATTAAAATTTTTTTTTTTTGGGGGAAAAAAAGGGGGAAAAAAAAAAATTAAAAAAAAACCCCCAAAAAAATTTTTAAAAAATTTTTTAAAAAAAAATTTTTAAAAGGGTTTTCCAAAAAAAAAACACTGGTTAATTTTTTTAATAATTTTAAATTTTTATTTGGAAACATTAAAATTCGTTTATTTTTTTCTTCCAAAATATTCAAAGGAAAAACAAGTATACCTTTTTTAATAAAATTAATTCCCAAATATTTTTTAAGTTTTAAATTCAAATACCAGGGTTTAAAAATTTAGGGTTTAAGGGTGACAATTATCCAACCTTGGTAAAAAGCAAGTTTTAAATTTATTTTTCAAGGAATTTTTAAAGGTTTTTTGGGTTTAAAATGCCAAAAATAAAAAACCCAATAAACCATTTAAATTTGCCTTTTAAAATTAATATTTTAATTTGGTTTTCCTTTTATTAAAAACCGTTTTTCCCGTTAAAAATTGAAAAACATTTAATTTTTTTTAATTTATTTTTAAATGAAAATTAATTGTTTAAATTTTTTTCTAAAAAAAATTCTTTTACGATAATTAAAAAAAACCAGGAAAATTCGACCCAAAAATTTTTTGGTTTTAACTACATGTTAAAATTTAACCCGAGGGTTCCTTTCCATCCGGAAATAAGGCTAAATTATTTTCAAGGAATCAATTTTAAAGGGTTTTAGTTTTGAAAGAAAAATAACAAAAATAGGTTTAAATATTTTTCTCAAAATTAATTATTAGGTTCCTTAAATTTTGTTTTATTAACAACCGGGGATTTTAAAAGCCGGTTAACAAAGAAAACATTTAATCTTCCTGGTAATTTGAAGGGTAGGTTAACTTTGGCCAAATTTCCTTTCCAAAAAAAACAAACCGGTTCCGCAAAAAAAAAGAAACAGGTTTTGGAAAAATTTTTCTTTAAAACTAAACCGAAAACCAATTTTCCTCAAAAATTTAAATTACTCGGTAAGGTAATTTAATTTTTAAAGAAAAATAGAAAAGGAAAGTTTTCCTAAATTAATTATTAGGAAACCGTATTTTTTTAAAATCAACAATTTTAACAAGGGAAGAATTAAAATCCACCTGGTAAATAATAACTTTCTTGAAACATTTCCTCCAAAACGTTAACCGGCCGGAAAAAACAAAAATTTTGGAAAAATTTTTCCAATTTCATTAAAAGAAAAAAATTTTTCTCCAAAATTTGACAGGAAATATTAATTTTAAAGCAATAAATAGAAAATGGAAATTTCCTCCTAAGGAGAAAGAAAAGGCTTTTTCCTTCAAAATGAAATTTTCCAAGGGAATAAAAATTTGCCATTTTGGAAAAAAACATTTTTAGCAAAAATTCATAAACTTTTTAAAACAAAAGAACAAAATTATTAAAAATTTTAAATATTTTTCCCAAATTGCAGAAATTTTAATTTTCAAACATAATTAGGAAAATTACTTTTCCTGCCCAACCACCAAAAAAGGATTTCCTTATCAAAATTTGTTTTTCCAAGGGAAAATAAAAATTTGGGAATTTTTAAAAAATTTAAAATTAATTACCTAATATTTTAAACAAGGAAAAAATATATAATAAATAATTTACTCCAGGAAATTTCTAGCCCCAAGTCCTATAATATCACCCGGAAATAATTTTAATTTTGTTTTAAAAACAAATAACTATATTTCATGTATTATTTATTCCTATTTTACAAAGTTAGTTCTAGATTTTCAAAATCGCATTGGTATCATTTCGTGATTCCTCGAGTTTTTCTTGCTGTTGTTCGTGTTGCGTTGTATTTGAATGTTACAGAATGATTTATACCAACGAAGAGTTATTTGACTTGATAGGTGTTTATTTTGAATGCATGAGATGCATGAATGCGCAGAAATATCCTGATAAGACGCCGCCCTTAGTAAAAAAGTTTTTCTTCGAGTTATCCATCGTTTGCGAACAACTGGAAACGTTCATGTTACCGTACACCGCAGACAACAGAACATTACTAATTTTTAGCTTATGTCCAGTTTAATGCTCACCTTTCGATTTTGAACCTCCACTATAAACTTACAAAGGTTTACTTAATGCGTTTCCTATAAAAACCAGTAATATCCTGTTGAATCACCATCTTGTTTCAGGTTACATCCATATCACTTAGTCCTGCACCAGGCATTGACTGCGGCAGATTTTGACCGAAGACTAGACCATTGCCACTGGTTTTTGGGTATGAAGGTAGAAGATCGGCAAACCAATGTTGTTAGAGGAAGTGCCCCTTGAAATTCGATAACGAATGATGTTCCAGCACGATAGCTGTCCAGCTCACTTCGCGATAAATGTTCGAGAATTTTTAGATGCCAACTACCTTGGTAGATGGATAGGACGATTTACCTATTAGTATTTTTTCCAATGTTGTCATATTGATAGTTCTCGATATAACCGGCCTACTTGTTTTTACTAGACTGCCATTTTGTCTATGCGTGAGACATTGCAGCTCTGTGTTGAACAATACGGCTGACAATTTGAACATTCTTAGTTGGCCACCCGGTCCATATATGGTGATACCAAGTCTGGCATTAACTGAAACTATTCAACTTGCGGAAGATTATACCTTGATAAAAAAGAAAAATATTTTAAGCGCACACACACACACACACAGGACTGTGCCATGAAAAGTAAGCGGTTGGTTCAATTGAATCTTAGAAATTAACACGTATTTGGATACTAATCTTATACATGAAAATCAATCTTAAAAGCTAAAATTTTAAAGGTGCCGAGGAACTAGATTTGGTATCTATTATTTGATTCTCACACAATTTTTTTTTTACATTAGACAATTTGATAATGTAGCATTTTTACAAATGAAAGTTCTTTCTATAATAGTGACCAAATACACAGCAAAAACTTCGGAGCGCATACCTAACATGAAAGTAACAAAAAAGTTCCTGTAAACACGGTTCCGAAAACACTTATTCGGGGAGCTAGAGCCATTTGAAGATGGTTTTCAAAAATTGGTTTTCGATTTATATCTCCGGAACGCAACCAACTTTGGGACCTTATTTTTTCTGTCAGTAAATCCAAGTAATTGAGACCACTAAACAAAGCTCACAGCCCATAATAATTTTCTGTCTCAATTCGTGCATATTTGCTACCGGTCTTCATAAACGATTGTTTTCATATATCCCCATAGGTAGTAATCTGGTGACCCTTGCTGGCCATGGCTGAGGTCCACCTCGTCCAATCCATATTTCACCAAATTTATGATTAAGATAACTTCTTAGATCTAATCTGAAATGAGAGGGAGTCCCATCATGCATTAGCCTCAAGGCAATTCTACTAAATCATTTTGAAGAGACTGAAGATAAGTTTCCTCATTTAACATTAGTGGTAGAAAAAATGGTCATATTAAATAATCGTCTACAATACCCAGCCCATACATTTACATTACATTGTCGTTTATGGCGAGATTCTATTAAAGAATGGGGCTTTTCGTCAGCCCAAACATGCGTACTATGAAAATTTACAATACTGTCTCTTCTAAAGCCTGCCTCATCGAGAAACAACACTAAATTATTGAACTGATGATTTTCGCGACATTTTTGAATAAACCATTGGGCAAATTCAAACCGAGAAAGATAATCCGTACGCGGTGACGATGCTTGTACCCGTTTAACGTGGTACAGCATCAACTGTTCGTGAATTATTCGCCATACTGCCGAATTTGACGAGTCCGAACGATTTGGAATTTCTCGCATAGTGGAGCCTGGATTTTCTTCTACTGCACGTAAGACAGCTTCCTGATACTTTGGTGTTCTTGCCGTTCGTGATCTTCTCCGGGTAGTAACGGTTGCGTCAAACGAACCTATGAAAATGATTAAAGAGAAGAAAGTAAAATACATAGTCTAACTTAATAAATACTTGTTTCCCGTAACCTACGATCAATAATGTCAGTAATGATTATGTTTTGTGTCTGGCTGGTACAAATAACATTAGTGCCCCTAATGATACAATTAAATCTGAACAGTTACACAAAATCTCTGCTATTGCCAAATTCACAAACCTGTGTTTATGTGCTGTACCTTACAGATTTGACAATCCGCATCTAAATCGAAGTATTTATAATGTTAATGTCAAAATGTTTAATGTAGTAAGACTGTATAGGGAAAGATACAAAAGCATGTATTTTTTAAATGTAAATTCAATTCTTGAGCGTAATGATTATACAAAACATGGTCTACATCTTAAATTGACTGGTAAACACAAAATCTGTGGTACCTAGTTTCAAGAACATTGTACTAAATCAGTGGCCGCATAATTCGAAATTAGTAATAATAAACTGTAAAGGTACCAGTAGTAACATAAAACGAAGTGATATTATGTCCATTAATGTCGAATCGTGCGGTACCAATGCAAGTGAACCTAGCGACGATACGTTAGACTATGTTGGTCGATCGTTGACTGGTAGTAGTGAGTCATGTACCGCTAATGAATCTTTAAACTCTCAAGAACCACTTCTATCAATTTTCTCCTAACATCGACTGAGTTCTCGAATAGTAAAAATTTCTCAATTTATTATCAAAATGTTCGAGGGTTGAACACAAAAATTACTGAACTTTATAAATCATCGTGTTTACATACTTATGACTTCATTATTTTATCTGAAACGTGGTTCAAAGGTGACATTCATGATGCAGAGTTACTTAGTATTAATTACCGTATATTTAGGAAAGATAGAAATTTGGTAAAATGTAGCTTATCTAGAGGTGGTGGTATTTTAATAGCAGTTAAGTCGCTTCACAATGCGTACGTTCTAATGTATTAAATAAATTGCCTCCCGAGGTCGATTTCTTAGCAGTGATGATATTAATCGATCATCAAAGATGTGTTATCGCTGGAATTTATATTCCTCCGTCGGCTACTAGCCAACTAAAATTCAGTCTAACAATAACGGCTTTAGAATCATTTTTACAAACCCTTGACTGCAATGTTATTTTAGTTGGTGATTTCAATGTTCCTGAATTAAATAATAAAACTAATTCTAGTTCAAATAAAAAGGTATTGTTAAATTTCATGTCATTGTTAAACTTTTCGCAAATAAATAACAATCAGGAATGTTAATAATGTTGTACTAGATCTGGTTTTTGTAAATAATATATCCGTGTTTGAGTCACAAGTTACTAAAACTATTCATCCACTTATATACGAAGATCGGCATCATCCTGCTATAGAGGTCCACTGTAATGGTCACATAATTGAACCCAAATTTACAAGGAACCAACATCAACTAAAGTTTAATTTTCGTAAATGTGATTTACGGCTGTTGTATAATGCGATTTCAAAATGCGACTACTCCAGCATCACTAGTTATGATTCTCCTGACTTAGCCACTCGAGCCCTCAATAATATTTTAATTAATGTATTTAATACTTATGTTCCGAAATGTCATTATCTAAGAAACTCTTTTCCCTCCTGGTTTAGTAAGCATACTATAAACTTGATTAAGATAAAACAAAGCTATTATAACAAAGTAGTTCGAAACAGAAATAACAAACTTGCTAAACTAAATTTTAACCGCGTTCGTGCCCACTCTAAGCGTAGCATAAGTACCTACCGATTATAAAAACTATATCAGTAGAACACAAAATTGTTTGAAATCAAACCCCAAACTTTTTTGGTCTTATCTAAATGAAAAGAAATCTACGAGCAATTCTTCTGTTTTTAAGAATGGCGACTCTGTTTTTACTACACCAGAACAGGTTACGAATGCATTTGCAGGTTACTTTGCTAGTATTTACGTGGATAGTCATGATTCCTCAATCAATTCGTTAGTGAGTACTGCATATGAATATAACAAGTGTGATAACGACATCGTTCGTATACCACAAATAACTTCACAGGTTGTCATTAACGCATGTAAACGTCTCCCATCTACTTTTAGTTGTGGCCCAGATCTTATACCAGCAGTGGTGTTGAAGGATTGCTCACATATCTTAGCTGATTCCCTAGTTTATATATTTAATCTAATTGTAAAAACCTCGGTGTTTCCTAATTTATGGAAAATTTCTAGAGTGCAACCTATATTTAAAAACACAGATCGCTGTGAAATAAAAAATTATCGCCCAATTTCTATACTTTGCAATTTTTCAAAGGTTTTTGAATATATATTGTTTGATAGTATTTACAATCAAGTAAGTACGTCTCTGTCTGTACATCAGCACGGTTTTATAAAAGGTAGATCTACTACAACAAATTTGTGCTTTATCACACATTTTATTGCTTCCTGTTTAAATAAACGGCCACAATGTGATGTTCTCTACCTGGATCTGAGCAAAGCATTTGACACCATACAACATGACATTTTAATAAAAAAATTACAAACATTTAATTTTTCTGTAGATGCAACTACTCTTATATCATCTTATCTGACTAATCGGTTCCAATTTGTTCAACATAATGGATATCAGTCAGAGATGTTCCCCAGAGTAGTGGCGTGCCTCAAGGATCAGTACTTGGGCCGCTATTATTTACGCTGTTTATTAATGATATAACGTCAGTTATCACTAATAATAAATTACTTTTTGCTGATGATATAAAAATTTTCAGCGAGATATTTAACATAAACTGCGCTAGTAGCTTACAGAGAGATCTCGATAACATATTTGAATGGTGTGACCAAACCAACTGACCATTAATATAAAAAAATGTGAAATACTATCATTTACTAATAAGAAAACACCACTGGAGTACAATTATAAATTAAATAACGATTTGATTAGGCGTAGCGCGTCCTTTAAGGGCCTCGGGGTCATCTTCGATAGTAACTTAAGTTTTAATGTTCACATACACTCTATAATTAACGAAAGTCTGAAATTTATTGGCTTCATTATTCTCAATACCAAAAATTTTACTAATATTGATTGTTTGCTTGTATTATATTATAATTTAATCAGACCTAATTTAAAATATGCTAGCCTGATCTGGTCTCCATTTTCTGTGTACCTAGTCAGCAGTATCGAAAAAATACAAAGAAAATTATTAAAATATGTGTACTTTATAAAACATAAACAATTCCCAGCTCGAAATTATCCATACTTAGAGCTGTTAAATGAATTTGGTGTACCTTCTTTGAATTCACGCAGAATAAAACACATACTTCTACATCTCTTTAAACTGCTAACTAACCTAATAGATGACCCAAGCAATTTAAATTTCATTATGTTCAATGTACCTCTACGGCAACTAAGAGATTCAAATTTATTTTACCTTCCAGTAGTAAATGTAAATAATTTTAGAAGCGATCCTATTTATAAAATGTGTTTTCTCTACAATAAACTTTGCTCGAAAGCCGATCTATTTTGTACCACGCTTAATGAATTCAAAAGTATGTTAGGGACACTGAAAACAGAATAGCTTACAACACAACTATTTATGTAGTTATATATGTAATATTATTAAATTGATAACGAACAAATTATTGTTTTGTGATACTATTTTAAAATTTTAATAATTTAGTGTTCAATGTTTGTAATATAAATTACTTGTGCTTTATTATCTGTATATGTATAATATTGTTTTTGACTGTTCATTACTCTGTAACTGGATGAAAATCTGTTGAGTAATAAATGAGTAATAATAATAATACTTTCAAAAGTTTCTCTACCTGGGACGCGGTGATTTGGAAAGGCGCCCGGATACAATCTCCGTGCTTCAAAAGCATGCATAATGTGAATATCGACCACCTCTTCATTCGTCATTAACCGAAACGTAACTGTCTTTACTATCCCTTATTTAAATTATTACTGACTTATACTAAACCAACAGTTACTGACAATATTTATTCTTAAATTTGAACTCATTGTTTACGCTGTCTCAATTTGTTTTTTGCTCATTTCTGAAGAAACGGCGATATTAAGCGACTCTTACTAAGAGTACCTTTTTTGTGTAATAGGGATGGGTGGTTCATAATCTGGTGTCAAACAGAAAAAAATAAAAGTGTTAGAAAAATGGGGCTAAATTTACCCAATTACTCACCTGGTACACACGCTCTTGGCCAAAGCTATCTTACACAGTGGTCTCAAATACTTAGCTTAACAGAAATTTATGTCCCAAATTTGGTTAGGATAGATGCAGTAATTCCGGAACTATAAACCGTAAACCAGTTATTGAAAGCAATCTTCAAATGGTTATAGCTCCGTGAAGCATTTTCTGACCTGTGTTTACAGGAATTTTTTTCTTATTTTCACATAAGGTTTTACCATTTATTTTAGAAACAGTAAACACACAATAATAATGAAAAACAAATATCTTACCACAATTTTTTTGGAACTAGTGTTTCAAAATGATAATATTACACATTTGAAATCTAAAAGTTAGACATCATAAATGAATTATAACACAAAACTACTGTTAATTTACAATGGATCACATTGATCTATAAATATCAACTACAGATTTTCTACTACAGTATACACTTCGGCACTGTGAACAATATTATTATAAACTAATGTAAACACTATACCAACGAAAATACACCTATAAATTAAACACTAATCTACACATAATTTTATGAACGGTAAAATATTTCAATTTCACAAATAGTTTATAAAAAAATAATGAACATCACTAATAAATAAATTATTGCTTACTGCTTTAAGTATATTTTACTTTTCAAATTGTATAATGGTGTTCTTAACTTCGTAAACTACAGCCAATTTCGGATGCGGACTTCAAGTAATAAATAAGATAATGATAGTTATGATAAAATGATACAAAATTAAAAAGACGCTATTCACAAATCATATAGTGAATTATAGGGTATTGGAGGTCAATAATAAACGTAACTGAAATGAAACAGTACAGTACATAAGATACCTGGAGTATGAAAAATGAAACTATTTATAACCCAAAACACATTAGATTCAGAATCTGTGCACATTAACATTTCTAATGATCACATTTGTATTTATAACCTGAAAAGTATTTTTTTAAATGAATTTTTAGCTTAACTTTCTAATGTGTTGTATCTACACATTGGACTCATTTGTAAACATACTTAGAATAGGGTCTTTCTACATGAATTTTTAAATTAGCTTTTTGATATATTGCAAAATCACATTAGTTGCATTTCGATTCATAACCTGAAGAATACCTTTAAAATTAGATTTGTCTTTGGTGTTGCATAAACATGTTTATTGTAGTTGTATCCATAACTTTAATAACAATGTTTAAGATGAATTGTTAATCATTTTTTCTGATGTGTTCCATAATCTCATTGGTCACATTTGGATTCCTTACTTGAAGAGTGTTTTTTAAGATGAATTTTAAAATTACCTTTGTGATATGTTGCGTAATCACATTGGTCGCATTTAAATTCAAAACTTGAGGAGTGGTTTTTAAGATGAATTCTAATATTACCTTTATGATTTGTTCTGTAATCACATTGGTCACATTTAAATTTGTAACTTGAAGAGTGCTTTTTAAGATGAACTTTAAAATTACCTTTGTGATTTGTTCCATAATCACATTGGTCGCATTTAAACTCACACTTGAGGAGTGCTTTTTAAGATGAACATTAAAACTACTTTTGTAATTTGTTCCATAATCACATTGGTCGCATTTAAATTTAAAACTTGAGGAGTGATTTTTAAGATGAATTTTAAAATTACGTTTGTAATTTGTTCCATAATCACATTGGTAGCATTTAAACTCAAAACTTGAAGAGTGCTTTTTAAGATGAACTTTAAAACAACCTTTGTAATTTGTTCCATAATCACATTGGTCGCATTTAAATTCAAAACTTGAGGAGTGATTTTTAAGATGAATTTTAAAATTACCTTTGTGATTTGTTCCATAATCACATTGGTCGCATTTAAACTCAACACTTGAGGAGTGCTTTTTAAGATGAACATTAAAACTACTTTTGTGATTTGTTCCAAAATCACATTGGACGCATTTAAATTCAAAACTTGAGGAATGAGTTTTAAGATGAATTTTAAAACTACCTTTGCGATTTGTTCCATAATCACATTGGTCGCATTTAAATTCAAAACTTGAGGAATGGTTTTTAAGATGAATCTTAAAATCATGTTTTTGATTTGTTCCGTAATCACATTGGTCGCATTTAAATTCAAAACTTGAGGAGTGATTTTTAAGATGAATTTTAAAATTATCTTTGTAATTTGTTCCATAATCACATTGGTCGCATTTAAACTCAAAACTTGAAGAGTGCTTTTTAAGATGAACTTTAAAACTACCTTTGTAATTTGTTCCATAATCACATTGGTCGCATTTAAATTCAAAACTTGAGGAGTGATTTTTAAGATGAATTTTAAAATTACCTTTGTGATTTGTTCCATAATCACATTGGTCGCATTTAAACTCAACACTTGAGGAGTGCTTTTTAAGATGAACATTAAAACTACTTTTGTGATTTGTTTCAAAATCACATTGGACGCATTTAAATTCAAAACTTGAGGAATGAGTTTTAAGATGAATTTTAAAACTACCTTTGCGATTTGTTCCATAATCACATTGGTCGCATTTAAATTCAAAACTTGAGGAATGGTTTTTAAGATGAATCTTAAAATCATGTTTTTGATTTGTTCCGTAATCACATTGGTCGCATTTAAATTCAAAACTTGAGGAGTGATTTTTAAGATGAATTTTAAAATTATCTTTGTAATTTGTTCCATAATCACATTGGTCGCATTTAAACTCAAAACTTGAAGAGTGCTTTTTAAGATGAACTTTAAAACTACCTTTGTAATTTGTTCCATAATCACATTGGTCGCATTTAAACTCAACACTTGAGGAGTGCTTTTTAAGATGAACATTAAAACTATTTTTGTGATTTGTTCCATAATCACATTGGTCGCATTTAAATTCAAAACTTGAGGAATGGTTTTTAAGATGAATCTTAAAATCATGTTTTTGATTTGTTCCGTAATCACATTGGTCGCATTTAAATTCAAAACTTGAGGAGTGATTCTTAAGATGAATTTTAAAATTATCTTTGTAATATGTTCCATAATCACATTGGTCGCATTTAAACTCAAAACTTGAAGAGTGCTTTTTAAGATGAATTTTAAAATTACCTTTGTGATTTGTTCCATAATCACATTGGTCGCATTTAAATTCAAAACTTGAGGAGTGATTTTTAAGATGAATTTTAAAATTACCTTTGTGATTTGTTCCATAATCACATTGGTCGCATTTAAACTCAACACTTGAGGAGTGCTTTTTAAGATGAACATTAAAACTACTTTTGTGATTTGTTCCAAAATCACATTGGGCGCATTTAAATTCAAAACTTGAGGAATGGTTTTTAAGATGAATCTTAAAATCATGTTTTGATTTGTTCAAATCACACTTTGATTTAAATTCAAAACTTGAGTGCTTTTTAAGATGAACTTTAAAAGTACCTTTGCGATTTGTTCCATAATCACATTGGCCGCATTTAAATTCAAAACTTGAGGAGTGATTTTTAAGATGAATTTTAAAATTAGGTTTGTGATTTGTTCCATAATCACATTGGTCGGATTTAAACTCAAAACTTGAGGAGTGCTTTTTAAGATGAACATTAAAACTACCTTTGTGATTTGTTCCATAATCACAATGGGCGCATTTAAATAGAAAACTTGAGTGATTTTTAAGATGAACTTTAAAAGATTTTTTGTTCCATAATCACATTGGTCGTTTTTTGTAACGAAGAGTGCTTTTTAAGATGAACTTTAAAAGTACCTTTGTAAGTTGTTACATAATCACATTGGTAGCATTTAAACTCAAAACTTGAGGAGTGCTTTTGAAGATGAGCTTTAAAACTGTCTTTGTAATTTGTTCCATAATCACATTTCATTTAAATTTAAAACTTGAGGTGATTTTAAGATGAATTTTAAAATTACCTTTGTGATATTCTATAATCACATTGGTTGCATTTAAACTCAAAACTTGAGGGTGCTTTTTAAATGAACATTAAAAGTACCTTTGAGATTTGTTCCATAATCACATTGGTCGCATTTAAATTCAAAACTTGAGGGTGGTTTTAAGATGAATTTTAAAATTACCTTTGAAATTTGTAGCATAATCACATAAATTTGAACTCATAACTTGAAATGTGTTTTAAAACATGATTTTTTAAACTTCTTTTCCACTTTGTTACATAATGAATGGTTACATTTATATTTAAAATTTGTACTGTATTTTAAAAGTCATGTTCTTGCATTATTGTTGAAGTATTAAATTTACTTTGCCATGTTTGTGATGTGTTACACTGTTTTCATTTATATGATATGCCTCACTTGAGCTAACAACTTTTACTAGAGAAGAGATGTTTTCTTTCTTAATATTCACATTATCTGTAAAAATAGTGTTAAATTTTGTACTAATTGAACGGTAATTAATTTTACCTTGTATTAGATTACTATTTACTATAAGATGTTGGGTTACAAGCGAATTTATTCCTTCTTCCTGTTCTGGTTCGACTTTAACAAGATTCGTATCAACCTCATAAGACATTTCGAAGAATTCCTATTTCTTAATGCTACACTTTATACAAACCTTAGGAGCAACACCTTATCAAATTATATAGGGCACAACACACACCTGTAAAAGCAGTATTTATAAATGCCTTAAAATTATTACCATAATTAATATACAGCATCGCCAACAGAAGTAACTACAACAATGACTATTAAACAGTCATTGATCTATATAGTGTTAGGAACTTGATCATGTAATAAGCTGTCAAACCTGCTCATTAAATAATAAGAGAGGTTGGTAAAAATGAGACGCTAGTGATGGTGTGTTAAGTTCATGTTTTATTGTACACATGTTAATAATTATACTAAATTTGGTACGTTTACTTTCTAGTTTACTGTGTTATTCAAACGTTATTACACAATCCTTCCTATACCTAACAATTGGTTATGGGCCCAGACTTGTTAGTTGTGTAATAAAAAAAAAACGTGGTTAAGTATCTGCATGTTTACATTTAATGAAAAATTATCATTATCGTTAATCATCTTGAATGTACAATGTTAAAAAATAAAATGGAAATGGAGAACAGATGTGGAATTATCCCCTTCAATGGAATTAATTTTGATAATTGGCGATTCAGAATAGAATCTGTACTAAGGGCTGAAGGGATTCAAGATGTATTAATCGAACATGAACAAAAAGATAAAAATGAAGCATGGTTAAAAATAAACAATAAGGCTAGGAATATTATTATCCAAAGTGTGTCAGATTGTCATTTAGAGTACATTAAAGAAATTGATGATGCGATTAATATGCTGAAGAAATTTGAAACAATATTTACCTGGCTGAAGTTACATTCACATTCGTTTTTTTTACGGGATACCAACCTTACTCGTGAAAAAAAAAACTACTAACTTCTGAACAGCTGTGATGGTACTCAAAATCTATTACAAGTATTAGTTACCATAATAAGATATTTTCATTGTAAACTAATTGCTAAAGATGGACTGGGCATTAAAATTAACGGATTTGCTGCTGCCTTTCGATAACTCGTAGGTAAATTAATTGTATTTCTACATACCCTAAAATTGTTTTTAGGACTAATATAACACATTCCCAGAAGAATTGAAACTTAAAATGCAAAATGATGGTCGATTAAAATTATGTAGCTTGTAAATATATATCCAAATAATACTACAATTAATAGGTCCAATATTATCAAGAAAATGTGTTCGATGAAGGTCGGGCACATATTTTAAAAAAAATCGATATTTGTTAATTGTTTGTAAAGGTGTGTGATACATTAGTTACATTATTGTTGTTATTACTCTGAGTACCTGTTTATTATATAATTACAATCAAACGATATTTTTATTGTAGATACAAAAGGACTCCTATGCATGTATAATTATATAAATAAGTAAAAGCTAATTTTTCAAATTCGTTTTTGAAAAAAAAAGAAAACCGGAGGGGTTATAGATATTCATTAACAATCCCTCTAGTATCACGTGCACTTTTCCGTTTTCCAAAAGTGTCCTGATAAATTTGCATTTACTTTTACTCTTGCATGTATACACCTTGCAAAATAGTCAATTTTCAAGTTCATTTTGAAAAAAAAAAAACATGGCAGCGTATACCCATGCAAAAAGCGTATTTTCAAATATATTGTTAGTGCATATTTTTTTGTAATTTTTGTTTAATTAAAGCGTTTAATTAATACCTTATAGCTTTACATCACCTTAACGATTCTGTTCTTTAGAAAACATTTATCTTACATGTTTAGATCGTTACTAATTTTTTCGGGTTGGCTAGTAGCCATATACCCATATTTTGAACAACTATTATTATTTGTAGTAATAATAAAGGGAAAAGTGTGTTACAATTATTACCAGTATCTTTTGCTTAATAAGTTTATGACGGAGGCAAAATTCATTAGATTAGAGAACAGTCTTTTCAAAATCCGTCTTCTAATGAACCTAATTTTGACCAAAAAAATCCCTACCTTAGAGGAGTAAAGAATGGTAGACATTTTGAGCTTAAGCAGCCTTTCCAATTCTGTATTCTAATGAACTTCGTTTTGGCATAAATAATCTATTAAAATCATCATGAGGAATATCTATCAAACACTTGTCATGCAACCATTGGAAACAGGATGAACACTGAACCCAACGTTGGTTTTCCATTTGTCTCTTCCTAAACCGCAATTTAAACAACGATTAATCATATTTTCTGGAATTCTAACACAAATGTCTGTAGATGTTTTCAAATAAAGTAGGATCAAGATCCGTATCACTGTACGAACTGTTTAATACGCGAAAGATGAAGCCTGTAGCATAAGCACCACAGTTGTATGTATCTTTTGATCGGGTAACATAAACTTCAACCGTTATGGTTCAATATTATAAAATTCCGTCCGGTCTTTTAAATAATTCAACACCACATGTTTATATTTCAACCCCAAGGAAAAGCCTGTTGACTTGACTTGATTAATTACAAATTCATCAGGAACGGAGTAATCCATATGACGTAAAATGTAATATGAATATGCCGTAGGTATATATAAAATAGCTTTGTCCTTGTTCTTTAATGATAAAACCGAAGCATCTATAACAGTACCGTGAAACCATTGGTTATCAAACAAAGACGAGTATTCAACCCCATACAATTTTATTTCTGGAAGACCATAAGCATTTTTATAAACACCAACTACAAACTGGCATGAAGCATTTTTTCGAAAATAATGTTAAGGTCTACGAAATAAGGAATTTGCCATAGAATCTGGATGCCGAGCATCTTCCTTGAATGTAGTTTTCGTTGCAGAAGAAAAGTGCTTTTGCAGCCTTAATTTTTTAAAATGTCTTGCCGCAAAATGGGTTTTTGATTCCAGTGTAGGTCTCTTTTTCCAGATTTCTTCAACCAGAGGATTACCGGATTCTGAAGATCTAACCCTAGGCCCCGCGGATTTTTTAGTTTTGAAATTTGGAATGTATTTGGTTTCAATACAAACCGCCTTAACCCTGTTTTCCAACTTCTCAACAAACCTTCCAATCTTGTCCTTCATCTTGTTCCAACACCGTGCTTAACCTGTTTAAACCAACTTTCGACCACGGCATTCGATAGACGTTTTTCATGGTCATTTAAAAGGAGGCCTGACCAAAATACAACATAGGGCATATATTTTTCTAAGAGAATATTTGCAAATTTAGGAGAATAAAAGGGATTTGCCTTAAATGAATTTGTACTCTGAGAAGTAACGTCGTTTTCAGTTGTTTTATAAATGTTCAAGAAATGTTTATAAACCGAAGTATCACGAACCTTTTGGGCAGGATGTTCAAAGTCGTCGTCATTATCAACTTCATTATCAATCACGGTCATACATTCTTTGTAGTCACCTGTTGCCAAATATGTAAGCGAATTCAATAAAGTGGACGTTTCGAAAAGGCTCAGCAAAACGATGATGAATTTTCTGAAGCATTCGTCAAGTTCACTCATACACAATAACTAAGCAACCCATACCATCTAACAATACACCTGCTACCTTTCTATCTATATTCATGGCTTTTATCCGCCTAGCCATAATGTGCATAAAATGAGCGCAACAGATGTGGATTTTTACTATTCCATTAATCACAGATGAATTATTCATACATTTATACGTAATATTTAAATAGTTTGCAATACTCATTTTATTCCATACGTGCATGAAACTATTTATGGATGCCCAACTCCAATCTACAACGATTAAAACAGGGCCACCGATGAAAATTCTTTTCACAAAGTATTGAAATTTAATTAAAAGAGTGGAAATTGAGTCGATGCCATGGGTACTGAAATTAATTCTAAAATGGGAGGATCGTATTATTTACCTGTATTACCCCCAAAAAAATAACCCCCTTTGTTTTTAAAATTTTTGGGGCCCGGGGAAAAAAAAAAGGGGGAAAATTTTGGGAAAATTTTTTTAAAAAAAAAAAAAAAGGGGGAATTTTAAATTTTTAAACCCTTTTCCCCCCCAAACCCTTTTAAAAAAAAATTTAAAAAAACCGCCCCCCCTTTTTTTTTTTTTAAACCTTTTTTTAAAAATTTTTTGGGGGGGCCCCTCCCCCAAAAAAAATTTGGGGGGGGGGTTTTTTAAAAAATTTTTTTTTTTTTTTTTTTAAAAAAATTTTTTTTTTTTAAATTTTTTTTGGTTTTTGGAAAAAACCCGGGAAATTTTTTAAAATTTAAAAATTGTTTAAAAACCTTTTTTAAAAAAAAAAACCCTTTGGGGGGAAAAGGGAAAAAAAGAAGAAAAAAAAGGGAAAAAAGGGTTGGGTTTTTTAAAAACCAAAAAAAAAATTGGTTTAAACCCTTTGCAAAATTTTTTTAAAAAAAGGAAAAAGGGTTTTAAAAATTTAAAGGAAAAAAAAAATTTAAGGTGTACTATACCACCAATTTTATTATCAAAATTTTTAATAAAACGTAACGGAAATAAACTCAGAAATTAAAACAACTTGTAATCAAAAAAAAAAAAAAAATTTTTTAAAATTTTTTTTTTTTTGGGGTTAATTAATTTTTCCTTAAAAAAATTTTAAAATTTTAAAAAAAAAAATAAAAGGGGGAAAAATTTAAAAAAAAAAAATTTTAAAAAAATTTAAGGAAAAATTAAATTTTTGGGCCCCCCCAAAAAAGGAGTAACGCATCTAAACATGGTACCTCCTGTACGATAAATGTTTTCTAAAAAAAAACCGGGGGGGGAAATTAGGGAAATTAAAAAAAAAATTAAAAAAAAACCCCAATAAAATTTTAAAATTTTTTGGGTTTTGGGATGGGCCCGGGTTTTTTTTTTAAAAAAAAATTTTTTTTTTTTTTTTAAAAAAAAGAAAAAATTTAAAAAATTTTAAAATTTTGGAAAACCGGGAAAAACCAAAAAAGGGGGGAAGGGTTTTAAAATTTTTTTTAAAAAAAAATTAAAAGGAAAAAAGGAAAAAAATTTTAAAAATTTTTAAAGGTTTTGGGAAAAAAAATTGGGGTTTAATTTCTTTTTTTGGGGGGAAAAGGGGAAAAATTTTTTTTTTTTTTTAAAAAAAAATTTAAGGAAAAAAAAGGAAAAAAAATTTAAAAAGGGGGGTTTTGGAAAAAAAAAAAAAAAAAATTTGGAAAACCCCCACAAAAAAATTTTTTAAAAAAATTTTTAAAATTTTTAAAGTTCGGAAAGGGGTTTTTTAAATTAAAAAATTAACCTTTTTTGGGAAATAAATTTAAAAAAAGGGTTTAAATTAAAAACCCCATATTTTTAAAAAAATTTTTAAAAAAATTTTTTTTTTGGGGAAAAAAATTTGGGGGAATTAAATTAAAATTTGAAAAAAAAAAAAGGTTTTTTAAAACAAAAAAACCCAAAATTTAAATTTAAAAAACTTTAAATTTTTAAAAATTTTTTAAAAATTTAAAATTTTAAAACCAAAAAAAAAAAATTTTTTCCCCCCCTTTTAAAGTTTTGGGGGAAAATTTAAAAAAAAAAAGGGGTTGGAATTTTGGGAATTTAAACTTTGGTTTTTAAAAATTTAAATTCCCTTTTTCCGGGAAAAGAAATTTTTTGAAAATTAAAAAAAAATTTTTAAAAAAAAAAAATTCCAAAAAATTTGGTTTTTTAAAATTGGGTTTTCTTTTTTAAAAAAGAATTTTAAAACTGGAAAAAAAAACTAAATTTTTTTTTAATTTTTAAAATTTTTCCCCTTTTTAAAAATTTTTAAGGGAAAAAGGGGTTTTGGGGAAAAATTTGGGTTTTTAAAAATTCCTTTAACCCTTTTCCTGGAAAAATTTGGGTTGGTTAAAATTTAAAAAAATTTGGGGTTTGGGTAAATAAATTTAATTCCAAACAAATTTTTAAAATTTTTAAAAATTAAGGTTTTAATTAAAATAAAAAAATTTAAAAAAAAATTTTAATTTTTAAATTTTAAAAAATTTTTAAAAAGGGGGTTAGGGGAAAGGGAAAAGGGTTTGGTTTGGGGGGAAAAAAACCCGGAAAAAATTTCCGGGAAATTTTTGGGTTTAAAAAATTAGAAAAAATTCCCCGGGGAAAAAACCAATTAAATTCCCTTTAAACCAAAATTTGGGTTAAAAATTTAAAGGGGAAAAAAAAAAAAGGGAAAAATTTTAAAAAAAGGGAAGGGTTTTAAAATTTCCCCTTTTTAAAAAAATTTTTTAGCGGGGGAAAAAAAGGAAAAAGGGGGTGAAAAAGTTAAAATTGAAAAAAAAACCCCAAAAAATTTTTTTAAAAAAACAAAAAAAATTTTTTTAAAAAACCCCAAAAAAAAGGCCCAAAGGAAAAAGGGGTAAAATTTAAAGGAAAAAAAAATTTTTTGGGAAATTTTTTAAAAAAAAATTTTCCCTTTTTTTTTTAAAAAAATTTAAAAAAGGGGGGGGGGGTTTTTTCAAAAGCCAAAAGGGAAAATTAAAAATTTCCAAAAACCCCCAATTGGGTTTAACTAAATTTCCAAAAAATTTTTTTCAAAAATTAAAATTTTAAAAAAATTTTTTAAACCCCCTTTTTTTTTAAAAAAACCCAAAAATTTTCCCTTTTTAAAAATTTTATTTTAAAAGGGGTTTAAAACCCGGAAAAATTTTAAATTAATTAGTTTAAAAAAAGGTTTTTGGGTTTGGTTTAAAAGGCCCAAAAAAAATTTTAAAGGGAAATTTTAAAACAAAATTTTTTTTTTAAAAATTTAAATTTTAAAAAAAAAGGCCAAAATTTCCCCAAAAATTTTTAAATTTTTAAAAAAAAAAAAATTAAATTTTCCAGTTTTTAAAACTTTTTAAAGGGTTGGGAAAAAGGGGTTTAAATTTAAAAAAAAAATTTTTTAAAAAATTTTTTTTTTTAAAACCCCCTTAAAACAAATTTTAAAACCAAAAATTTTAAATTTTAAAAAAATTTTTTTTTAAAAAATTTAATAAAATTAAAAAAAATTTTTTAAAAAACCCCAAAAAATTTTTAATTAAAAAAAAAAATTAAAAGGGGAATTAAAACCTTTGGGAAAGGTTTTTAAAAAGGGGGAAAAAAGGGGTTTGGAAAAAAGGAACCAAAATTTTTTAAAAACTAATTAAAAAATTTAAACCCAACCCAAAACAACAATTTAAAGGGGTTTTTAAAAAATTTTTAATTTAATTTTAAAATTTTTAAAAAAACCCAAAAAAAAAAAGAAAAATTTTGAATTATTAATTAAAAAAATTAATTTTTTCCAAAAGGGTTTAATGGGGGGAAAAAAATTTCCCTTTTAAAAATTTTCGGGGTTTTTCCCAAACCATTTTTTAAAAATTTAAAAAACAACCCCAAGGGGGAAATTTTTCAAAAACCTTTTTTTAAAAAAAAACCCCAAAAATTTTTAAAATTTTAAAAAAAATTTTGGGAAAATTTAAAATTTTTAAAAACCTTAAAAAAAATTCCTTTTTTTTCCAAAAAAACCCCCAATTGGGTTTTCCAAAAATTTTTAATTTTAATTTTTGTTTTTTTTTCCTTAAAACCCAAAAAATTTTTTCCCTTTTTTTTAAATTTTTCCCCTAAAAATTTCCGGGTTTTCCTTAAAAATTTTTAAAAATTTACCCAATTTTTTGGAAAAAGGGGGGAAAAAAAAAAAAAAAACCCCAAAAAATTAACTTTTTTTTTAAAATTCTTTTTAAATTGGGGAAAAAGGGGGAAATCCTTTAACTTAATTTTAAAATTTTTTAAAAAAAGAAAGAAAGCCTTTAAAATTTTAAAAAAAAATTAAAAAATTCCCCAAAAAGGGGTTTTTAAAAAAAAACCCTTTTTAAAAATAAGGTTTAACCGGTAATTTGAAATTTTCCTTTTTTAAATTTTTAAAAAAAAAAAAAAAAATTAAAAAAATTTTTTTTAAAAAAAATTTTAAAAATTTTAAGGAAGGGGGTTTTAAAAAAAAAAAAAATTTTTTTTTTTTTTTTAAAAAAAGGGGGGGCCCCCCAAAAAAACCCCAAAAAAATTAAAACAAAAAAAAAACTTTAAAATTTTAACCAAAATTTAAAATAAAATTACCAAAGGTTTTAAATTTAAAAGAAATTTTTTTTTAAAAATTTAAAACCTTTAAAAATTTAACCCAAAACCTTAAAAAATTTAAAAATTTTAAAAAAAAATGGTGGAAAATTAAAAAAAACAATTAAAATTTAAAATTTTTCCATTTTTAAGGGATTTTAAATTAAAAAAAAACCCAAAAACCCAAAAAAAAAAAAAAACCCCCCAAATTGGAAAATTTTTTTCCCAAGGGGTTTTCAAAACCCCCGGGGAAATTTAAAAATTTAAATTTAAAAAAAGTTAATTAAAAAATTTTAATTAAGCTTTTTTAATTTTCCCCTAACAAAAAAAAAAAAAAAAATTTGAAGAAAAAATTTTCTTTTTTTCCCTTTAAAATTGGGTATTTTTGGGTTTTTTAAAAAAAAACCCAAAAAAAATTAAAAAATTGGGGTTTTTAAAAAAAAAATTTTTTCCTTTCCCTTTAAAAATTCCAAAAGGGGAAGGAAAAATTTTTTTTAAAACCATTTAAAAAAAAAAAATTTTTTTTCTTCCAAAAAAAAGGCCAAAAAAAAATTTTTTTAAAATTTTTTTAAATTTTTTCCCTTTTTTAAACCCAAAATTTTTTAAAAATTTTTTAATTTGGGAAAAAAAAAAAAAATTAAAAAAGGGAAATTTAAAAAATTTTTTGGGGTTTAAAAAAAAAATTTTTTTCCCTTAAAAAGGGGAAGTTTTTGGGTTAAAAAGGGTTTTGGCCTAATTTTTAAAAAAATTTAATTTATTTGGGTAGTTTTTAAAGGAAAAAATAAGGGTTTTTTCTTTTGGGGGAAAGGTTTTTTTTCCCCCCGGATTCCAAAGGAAATTAATTTAAAAAAAATTAATTTTTAATTTAAAAGGAATTAAACCAAAAAATTTGGGAAATTTAAATAAAAAAAAAATTTTTCCCTTTTTTGGGAAAAATTTTTTCCAAAATTAAAAAAAACCCAAAAAAATTTTGGTTAAAAAAAAAATTTTTTAAATTTCCAAAAGCCCCCCGGGGGGTTTAAGGTTTAAAACCTTTGGTTTTTTTTTTAAAAATTTTCCCCCCTTTACCCTTTTTAAAAAAAAAAAAAATTTTCAATTCTTTTAAAATACACGGTAAAAGTTTAAAAAAGAAAAAAAAAAAAAATTTTAAACCCTAATAAACCCCCAAAAAATTTTAAAAAAAAATTAAAAAAAAAAACCCCCCATTTTAAAACCCAAAAATTTTTTTTTGGAAACCACCTTTACCCCAAAAGAAATAAAAAACCCCTTTCCAATTTGGGGAAAAAATTTTATTAAATTCCAAAGGGTTTTTTAAAAATTCCCCTTTTTTAACCCTTTTTTAAAAAATTTTAAAGGGGAAAAAATTATTGGAAGGAAAAAAAACCTTTTTTGGGGGAATTTTAACCCCAAAAACCCCAAGGAAAAGGAAAAATAAAAACCCTTTTCCTTTAAAAAACCGGAAGGTGGGTTTTTTTTTTCCCAAAAGGAAAAAAAAAAGGAAATTTAAAAATTTTAAATTAAAGGGGGGGAAAAAAGGGTTCCGTTAAAAAACCCAATTTAAAGAACTGTTTTTTAAAAAAAAAAAAGGTTTTAAAAATAAAAAGAAATGGAAATTTTAAAATTTAAAAAACCCCAAAAAAAAATTCCAGGACCCCAAAAAATTAACCCCAAAATTTAAACCCTTGTATAATCAAAAAAGGGAAAGGGCTTGTTTTTGGAACCCCAAAACCCCAAAAAAAAAAATTTTTAAAAAATTTTTTGGGAAAAAGGGGGGGCCCGGGGGGAAAAAAAAAAAAGGAAAACTTTATTTTTTAAAAGGAAAAAAAAAAAAATTAAACAGGTTTAAAAACAATTTAAAAAATTTTAAAATTTAAGTTCCAAATTCCAATTTTAAAAAAATTTAAACCCCAAAAAAATTTTAAAGAAAAAAATTGAGGTTAGGATTCCTTTGGGGGGTTTTTTAAAAATTCCAAAAAAATTTTTTAAAAAATTTTTTGGGAAATTTTTTGAAAATTTGGGGGGAAAAAAAACCAAAAAAGGGTTTTTTTAAAAATTTCAAAAAGGGAAAAACCCCAAAAAGGGGGAAAAAATTTCCAAAAAAAATTTTTTAAAAGGAATGGGAAATTTTTTAAAAAAACCAAAAATTCAAAAAATTTTTTAAAAGGGCCAAAAATTTTTAAAATTTTGGCCAAAGGTTTTAAAAATTTAAAAAAAAGGAATTAAACAATTAAAAAAATTTTTTTTAAAAAAAAAATTTTTTAAAATTAAAAAAAAAAAAATTTTAAAAGGAAAGGCCAATTTAAAAAAGGGAAAAAAAGGAAAAAAAAAAATTTTTAAAATTTTTAAAACAAAACAAAGGTTTTTAATTTATAAAATTTCCCCAAAAGGGAAAAAGGGGTTTAAATTGGGGAAAAGGGGTCAAAATTGGGAAAAGGTTTTAAAAAATTTAAACCCTTTAAAAAAAAATTTAAATAAATTTTTAAAAAAAATTTTAAAAAAAAAACCAAAAATTATTTTAAAATTTTAAATTTTAAAATTTAAATTTTTAAAATTTTCCCCTTTAAAATTAAAAAAAAAACCTTTTAAAAGGGTTTTAAAAATTTAAAAAAAAACCCCCAAAAATTTAAAAACCCCCAAATTTTTTTGTAAAGGGGGAAAATTTTTGGGGTCATTGGTTTTAAAGGTTGAAATTTTTTTAAATTTTTTTAAAATTTTTAAAAAAATTTAAATTTTTTTTTATTTTTTTTGGAAATAAAAAAAAAAAATTTTTAAAATTTTTTTTTAAAAAAATTTTTTTTTTAAAAACCCTTTTAAAAAAAAATTTTCCTTAAAAAATTTAATTCCCCTTTTTGGCCCCCTTTTGGGAAAATTTTTTGGTTTCACCTTTTTAAAATTTTTAATTTTTAAATTTTTTTTTCAAAATTTTTTTTTAAAAAATTATTTTTTTTTTTAAAAAAAAAAAATTTGGGAATTAATTTAATTAATATTCCGAAAAAAATTTTTTAAAAATTAAAAAGGGGTTTATTTTCTTAAAGGTTTTTAACTTTGTTAATTTTCCCAAAATTTTTTTTTTTAAGGGTAAAAAAACAAAAAAAAATTTATGGTTTTAAATTTTTTTTTTTAAAATTTCAAAATTTTTAATTAAAGGTTAATTTTTTTTTCTTTTTTTAAAAAATTTTTTTAATTTTTTTTAAAAGGAAAATTTCCCAAAAATTTTTTTTTTTTAAACAAAAAATTTTTCCCCTTAAAAAAGGGGTTTTTTTTTTTTCCTTTTAACCCCCCTTTTTTTTTTTTTTTTTTTAAAATTTTTTTTAAAAAGGGAAAAAAAATTTTTGTTTTAAAAAAAATTTTTTTTGGTAAATTTTAAATTTTTTAATTTTTTCCTTTTAAGTTTAATTTTTTTTGTTTAAAAATTTTTTTTTTAAATTTAAAAAAATTTTTTAAAATTCACCAAAAGGGTTTTTTTTAATTTTTAAAATTTTAAAAAAAATTAAAAAAAAATTTTTAATTTCTTTTGGTTTTTAAAATTTTTAAAAAATTAAATTTTTTTAAGGTTTTTAAAATTTTTTTTAAAAAATTTTTTTTCCCCTTTTTTAAAATTTTAAAAAAATTTTTTTTTATTTTTTTATAAAATTTTTTAAAAAATTTTAAAATTTTTTTTTTTAAAATTTTTTAAAAAAAAAAAATTTTTTTTTAAAATTTAAAATTTAAATTTGGTTAAAATTTTTTTTTAAAAAACTTTAAAACCCCAAAAAAAAAAATTTTTTTTAATTAATGGCTTTTAAAATTTTTTTAAAAATTTAATTTTTTAAAAATTTTAAAACTTTTTTTTTCCTTTTTTTGTAATTTAAATTTGGATTAAAAAAATTTTAAATTTTTAATTAAATTAAACCCCATTCAAAAAATCACCCCTTTTTAAAATTTATTTAAACCAAAATTTTTAAATTTTAAAAAAAGGTTTTTTTAAGTTAAATTTTTTTTTTTTTTCCCCAAACCAAAAGCAAAAATTTAAATTTTAATTTTTTTTCCCCAAAACCCTTTTTTTTTGTTAAAAAAACCCCCCGGTTTTAAATTGTTTAAAAAAAAAATTTTTTAAAAAATTAAATTTTTTTCCTTTAATTTTTTTTTAAAAAATTTTTTTTTAAATTTTTAAAAAAATTTTCCCAAAAAAACCTTAAAAAAATATGGAGGAAAATTTTTTTCCCCCGGGGGGGGCCCCCCCAACAACCAAAAACCCCCAAAAAAAAAAAAATTTGGGGTTTTTTCCCAAATTTTAAAACAAAAAACCCCCTTAAAAAAATTTTGGGAATTTCCCAAAAAATTTTAAAAAAAATAAATTTCAAAAAAATTTCTGGTTTTTAAGGGGGTTTTAAATTTTTTTTTTAAGGGAAAAGTTTTTTTAAAAATTTTTTTTAAATTTTAAAAATTTTTCCCTCATTCCCGGGGAAATTTTTTAAATTTTTTAAAAATTAAAATTTTTAAAATTAAAAAATTTAAAGGGGGTTTTTTTAAAAAACCAAAAAAAACAAGGGGTTTTAATTTTTAAAAAAAAATTTTTTAAGTTTTAAAAAAGGTTTAAAAAATTGAAAATTTTAACCAAAAAAAAAGGGGGGTTAAACCAAAAGTAAAATTTTAAAAAAAAGGGAAAAATTTTTTAAATTTGAAATTTTTAAAAATTTTAATTTAAAAAAGGTTTTTTTTTTTTTTTTTTTAAAATTTATTTTTTAAAAAATTTTTTAAATTTTAAAAAAAAAAAGTTAAATTTTGGTTTAAAAAAAATTTTTTTTAAAAAAAAACCCCTTTTTAAATTAAAAAATTTTTTTTTAAATTTCAAACCAAAAAAAAAATTTTTTAAAAAAAAAAATTTGGAAGGAAAAATTAAATTTTAAAAAAAAAAACCTTTAAAAAAAAAGGGGTTTTCCTTACCTTTTTTTAAAAAAATTTCCCCCAAAGAAAAAATTTTTTTTTTAAAAAATTTTAAAACAAATTTTTTTAAAATTGTTTTTTAAAAATTAAATTTAATTTTTTTTTGAAAAGGGAAAAAATAAAAAGGCCCGGCCAAAAAAAACCTTTTTTTAAAGGAAAAATTTTAATAAATTTAAACCCAAAATTTTTTTAAAATTGGTGAAGGAAAAAAAAATTTTTTCCCCCGAAAAAAGAAAAATTTTCCCTTTTAAAATTTTTTTTAAAATTTTTAAAAAAATTTTTCCCAAAAAAAAAAAAAAAAAACCCGGTTTTTTTTAAAAAAAAAAATTTTTTAAAATTTTTTAAAAGGGTTTAAGGAAATTTAAAGGGAAAAAAAAAGGGGGAAAGAAACCAAAAAGGGTTTTTTTTTTTTCCAAAAGGGGGAAAAGGGAAAAAATTTTAAAATTTTAAAGGTTGTAAAAAATTTTTCCCGGGGGGGGGAAAAAACCCCAAATGGAAAAAAAATTTTTCCCAAAGAACCGGAAAAAACAAAGGAAAATTAAAAAAATTCCGTTTTTTAAAAAAAAAAAAGGGTTTTTTTAAATTTAATTTTTGGGTTTTGGAAAAAAAATTTTTTTTTTTTTTTAATTTAACCAAATTTCGGAAAAAAAATTTAAATTTTTTGGGAGGGAAAAGGGGGGGTTGTCCAAAAAAATTGGGTTTTTGGGGAAAATTTAAGGGGTTTTTTGGAGGAAAAGGAAGGGTTAAACCCCTTTTAAGGGTTAACCCAACAAAAAAAATTAAAAAAAAATTTTTTATTTAAAAACGGAAAAATTTTTTGGGGAATTTAAAAAAATTTTTTTAAAAAATTTCCAAATTTTTTCCCCCATTTAAATTTAAAAACCCTTTTTTTTCCCCCTTTCGTTTTTTTTTTGGGCAAAAGGGGTTTTTGGGGGGTTTTTTTTAAAAAGGGTTTTTTAAAAAGGAAGGGGGGTTTTTTGAAGGTTTTTTTTTAAAAAAAAGTGGGCCTTTCGGTTTTGGGCGGCCCTTTAATTTTTTAAAAAAAAAAACCCAATTTTTTTCCCGGAAATAAAACCCTTGAAATTTAATTTCCCAAAAATTTTTTAAAAAAAACCCCCTTGGGCCAAAGGCCTTTTGGAATCAAAAAAAGTTTCCCGGCTTTTTAAAATTTTTTTTTAAAAAAGAAAAAACCCGGGAACCCGGAAATTGGGGCCAAAGGAAAAATTTCCAAAAAAGGGGTTTGGAAGAAACCCCCTTTTTAAAAAGGGGAAAAAGGGGTTTGGGTTTTTAAAGGGGTTTTTAAAACCCAAAAAAAAAGGGTAAATTTTTTAAAAATTTTTGGTTAAAATTTTTTTTAAAATTTGGAAATTTTTGGGAACCCTTTTTTAAACAAAAATTTTTTTCCTTTTAATTAAATTTATTTTTAAAGATTTTAAAAAAAAATTGGGGTTGGGAAAAGGGGGGTTTTTTTTTAAAATTAAAAATTTTAAAAAAAAAAAGGGGGGAAAAAAACCAACTTAAAAAAAGGGTTTAAAAAAAAATTTCCAAATTTTCCCAAGGTTTTTAAAAAAAAGGGGGAAAAAAATTGGGTTTTTTTTTTTTAAAAATTTGGTTTAAAGGAAAAGGGAAAAAAAAAAAAGGGTTTTGGGAAAAAAATTTAATTTTTTTTTTTAAAATTTTTGGGTTCAGAAAATTTTTGGGAACCGGGGGGTTTTTTAACCGGCCCGGAATTTTTTTTAAAAAAAAGGGGGAAAAAAAAAAAATTTTCCAAAAGGGAACCAAAAAAAAGGCCAGGGAAAGGTTTTAAAAAACCCCCGGGTTTGAAAAACCCCAAAGGGTTTTTTAAAAAATTTAAAAATTGGAAAAATTTTTAAAAAAAGGTCAAAATTTTAAACAAAAACCCTTTTAAAAAATTTTTTTAAAAAAAATTTTTTGGGAAAGTTTTTAAAATTGGGATTTTGGGGTTTCAAAATTTTTGGAGTTTCCAAAAAAATTTTTTTAAAAAAAAATTTTTTTAAAATTGGGGAATTAGGTTAAAAAAAACCCCCAAAAGGGTTGGAAAGGGAAATTTTTGGGGGCCTTTCAAAAAAATTTGGGGGTTTTACCCAAAATTTAAAAAAACCAAAAAAATTTTTTTTTTTACCAAAAAATTTTGGGAAAAAAATTTAAAAAAAAGGGGAAAAAAAATTTTTTTAAAAAAATTTAAAATTTAAAACCCAAGGGGGGGGGCCTTTCCCAAGGGAAATTTGTTTTAAAAAAAATTTAAAGGGTTTTTTCAAATTTTTGGGAAAAAATTAAATTTTTTTGGGGTTTTTAAAAAAAAGGGTTTTAATTTTTTGGAAAAAGGGGGGGGCAATTTTTTTTGGAAAATTTTAACCCTAAAAAAACCCTTTTTTAAAAAGGGTTTTTAAAAAAAAAAAAAAAAAATTTTAGGAAAATTTTTTAAAAAAATTTTTTTCCCCCCAAAACCCCTTGGGAAACCCAAATTAAGGGCCCTTTTTTTTAAAATTCCCCCTTTTATTTCCCCAACCCCAAAAAAATTTTTTTTTGGGTTTTTTTGGTTTAAAAAAAATTGAAAATTCTAAAATGGGAGGATCGTATTATTTACCTGTATTACCCCCAAAAAAATAACCCCCTTTGTTTTTAAAATTTTTGGGGCCCGGGGAAAAAAAAAAGGGGGAAAATTTTGGGAAAATTTTTTTAAAAAAAAAAAAAAAGGGGGAATTTTAAATTTTTAAACCCTTTTCCCCCCCAAACCCTTTTAAAAAAAAATTTAAAAAAACCGCCCCCCCTTTTTTTTTTTTTAAACCTTTTTTTAAAAATTTTTTGGGGGGGCCCCTCCCCCAAAAAAAATTTGGGGGGGGGGTTTTTTAAAAAATTTTTTTTTTTTTTTTTTTAAAAAAATTTTTTTTTTTTAAATTTTTTTTGGTTTTTGGAAAAAACCCGGGAAATTTTTTAAAATTTAAAAATTGTTTAAAAACCTTTTTTAAAAAAAAAAACCCTTTGGGGGGAAAAGGGAAAAAAAGAAGAAAAAAAAGGGAAAAAAGGGTTGGGTTTTTTAAAAACCAAAAAAAAAATTGGTTTAAACCCTTTGCAAAATTTTTTTAAAAAAAGGAAAAAGGGTTTTAAAAATTTAAAGGAAAAAAAAAATTTAAGGTGTACTATACCACCAATTTTATTATCAAAATTTTTAATAAAACGTAACGGAAATAAACTCAGAAATTAAAACAACTTGTAATCAAAAAAAAAAAAAAAATTTTTTAAAATTTTTTTTTTTTTGGGGTTAATTAATTTTTCCTTAAAAAAATTTTAAAATTTTAAAAAAAAAAATAAAAGGGGGAAAAATTTAAAAAAAAAAAATTTTAAAAAAATTTAAGGAAAAATTAAATTTTTGGGCCCCCCCAAAAAAGGAGTAACGCATCTAAACATGGTACCTCCTGTACGATAAATGTTTTCTAAAAAAAAACCGGGGGGGGAAATTAGGGAAATTAAAAAAAAAATTAAAAAAAAACCCCAATAAAATTTTAAAATTTTTTGGGTTTTGGGATGGGCCCGGGTTTTTTTTTTAAAAAAAAATTTTTTTTTTTTTTTTAAAAAAAAGAAAAAATTTAAAAAATTTTAAAATTTTGGAAAACCGGGAAAAACCAAAAAAGGGGGGAAGGGTTTTAAAATTTTTTTTAAAAAAAAATTAAAAGGAAAAAAGGAAAAAAATTTTAAAAATTTTTAAAGGTTTTGGGAAAAAAAATTGGGGTTTAATTTCTTTTTTTGGGGGGAAAAGGGGAAAAATTTTTTTTTTTTTTTAAAAAAAAATTTAAGGAAAAAAAAGGAAAAAAAATTTAAAAAGGGGGGTTTTGGAAAAAAAAAAAAAAAAAATTTGGAAAACCCCCACAAAAAAATTTTTTAAAAAAATTTTTAAAATTTTTAAAGTTCGGAAAGGGGTTTTTTAAATTAAAAAATTAACCTTTTTTGGGAAATAAATTTAAAAAAAGGGTTTAAATTAAAAACCCCATATTTTTAAAAAAATTTTTAAAAAAATTTTTTTTTTGGGGAAAAAAATTTGGGGGAATTAAATTAAAATTTGAAAAAAAAAAAAGGTTTTTTAAAACAAAAAAACCCAAAATTTAAATTTAAAAAACTTTAAATTTTTAAAAATTTTTTAAAAATTTAAAATTTTAAAACCAAAAAAAAAAAATTTTTTCCCCCCCTTTTAAAGTTTTGGGGGAAAATTTAAAAAAAAAAAGGGGTTGGAATTTTGGGAATTTAAACTTTGGTTTTTAAAAATTTAAATTCCCTTTTTCCGGGAAAAGAAATTTTTTGAAAATTAAAAAAAAATTTTTAAAAAAAAAAAATTCCAAAAAATTTGGTTTTTTAAAATTGGGTTTTCTTTTTTAAAAAAGAATTTTAAAACTGGAAAAAAAAACTAAATTTTTTTTTAATTTTTAAAATTTTTCCCCTTTTTAAAAATTTTTAAGGGAAAAAGGGGTTTTGGGGAAAAATTTGGGTTTTTAAAAATTCCTTTAACCCTTTTCCTGGAAAAATTTGGGTTGGTTAAAATTTAAAAAAATTTGGGGTTTGGGTAAATAAATTTAATTCCAAACAAATTTTTAAAATTTTTAAAAATTAAGGTTTTAATTAAAATAAAAAAATTTAAAAAAAAATTTTAATTTTTAAATTTTAAAAAATTTTTAAAAAGGGGGTTAGGGGAAAGGGAAAAGGGTTTGGTTTGGGGGGAAAAAAACCCGGAAAAAATTTCCGGGAAATTTTTGGGTTTAAAAAATTAGAAAAAATTCCCCGGGGAAAAAACCAATTAAATTCCCTTTAAACCAAAATTTGGGTTAAAAATTTAAAGGGGAAAAAAAAAAAAGGGAAAAATTTTAAAAAAAGGGAAGGGTTTTAAAATTTCCCCTTTTTAAAAAAATTTTTTAGCGGGGGAAAAAAAGGAAAAAGGGGGTGAAAAAGTTAAAATTGAAAAAAAAACCCCAAAAAATTTTTTTAAAAAAACAAAAAAAATTTTTTTAAAAAACCCCAAAAAAAAGGCCCAAAGGAAAAAGGGGTAAAATTTAAAGGAAAAAAAAATTTTTTGGGAAATTTTTTAAAAAAAAATTTTCCCTTTTTTTTTTAAAAAAATTTAAAAAAGGGGGGGGGGGTTTTTTCAAAAGCCAAAAGGGAAAATTAAAAATTTCCAAAAACCCCCAATTGGGTTTAACTAAATTTCCAAAAAATTTTTTTCAAAAATTAAAATTTTAAAAAAATTTTTTAAACCCCCTTTTTTTTTAAAAAAACCCAAAAATTTTCCCTTTTTAAAAATTTTATTTTAAAAGGGGTTTAAAACCCGGAAAAATTTTAAATTAATTAGTTTAAAAAAAGGTTTTTGGGTTTGGTTTAAAAGGCCCAAAAAAAATTTTAAAGGGAAATTTTAAAACAAAATTTTTTTTTTAAAAATTTAAATTTTAAAAAAAAAGGCCAAAATTTCCCCAAAAATTTTTAAATTTTTAAAAAAAAAAAAATTAAATTTTCCAGTTTTTAAAACTTTTTAAAGGGTTGGGAAAAAGGGGTTTAAATTTAAAAAAAAAATTTTTTAAAAAATTTTTTTTTTTAAAACCCCCTTAAAACAAATTTTAAAACCAAAAATTTTAAATTTTAAAAAAATTTTTTTTTAAAAAATTTAATAAAATTAAAAAAAATTTTTTAAAAAACCCCAAAAAATTTTTAATTAAAAAAAAAAATTAAAAGGGGAATTAAAACCTTTGGGAAAGGTTTTTAAAAAGGGGGAAAAAAGGGGTTTGGAAAAAAGGAACCAAAATTTTTTAAAAACTAATTAAAAAATTTAAACCCAACCCAAAACAACAATTTAAAGGGGTTTTTAAAAAATTTTTAATTTAATTTTAAAATTTTTAAAAAAACCCAAAAAAAAAAAGAAAAATTTTGAATTATTAATTAAAAAAATTAATTTTTTCCAAAAGGGTTTAATGGGGGGAAAAAAATTTCCCTTTTAAAAATTTTCGGGGTTTTTCCCAAACCATTTTTTAAAAATTTAAAAAACAACCCCAAGGGGGAAATTTTTCAAAAACCTTTTTTTAAAAAAAAACCCCAAAAATTTTTAAAATTTTAAAAAAAATTTTGGGAAAATTTAAAATTTTTAAAAACCTTAAAAAAAATTCCTTTTTTTTCCAAAAAAACCCCCAATTGGGTTTTCCAAAAATTTTTAATTTTAATTTTTGTTTTTTTTTCCTTAAAACCCAAAAAATTTTTTCCCTTTTTTTTAAATTTTTCCCCTAAAAATTTCCGGGTTTTCCTTAAAAATTTTTAAAAATTTACCCAATTTTTTGGAAAAAGGGGGGAAAAAAAAAAAAAAAACCCCAAAAAATTAACTTTTTTTTTAAAATTCTTTTTAAATTGGGGAAAAAGGGGGAAATCCTTTAACTTAATTTTAAAATTTTTTAAAAAAAGAAAGAAAGCCTTTAAAATTTTAAAAAAAAATTAAAAAATTCCCCAAAAAGGGGTTTTTAAAAAAAAACCCTTTTTAAAAATAAGGTTTAACCGGTAATTTGAAATTTTCCTTTTTTAAATTTTTAAAAAAAAAAAAAAAAATTAAAAAAATTTTTTTTAAAAAAAATTTTAAAAATTTTAAGGAAGGGGGTTTTAAAAAAAAAAAAAATTTTTTTTTTTTTTTTAAAAAAAGGGGGGGCCCCCCAAAAAAACCCCAAAAAAATTAAAACAAAAAAAAAACTTTAAAATTTTAACCAAAATTTAAAATAAAATTACCAAAGGTTTTAAATTTAAAAGAAATTTTTTTTTAAAAATTTAAAACCTTTAAAAATTTAACCCAAAACCTTAAAAAATTTAAAAATTTTAAAAAAAAATGGTGGAAAATTAAAAAAAACAATTAAAATTTAAAATTTTTCCATTTTTAAGGGATTTTAAATTAAAAAAAAACCCAAAAACCCAAAAAAAAAAAAAAACCCCCCAAATTGGAAAATTTTTTTCCCAAGGGGTTTTCAAAACCCCCGGGGAAATTTAAAAATTTAAATTTAAAAAAAGTTAATTAAAAAATTTTAATTAAGCTTTTTTAATTTTCCCCTAACAAAAAAAAAAAAAAAAATTTGAAGAAAAAATTTTCTTTTTTTCCCTTTAAAATTGGGTATTTTTGGGTTTTTTAAAAAAAAACCCAAAAAAAATTAAAAAATTGGGGTTTTTAAAAAAAAAATTTTTTCCTTTCCCTTTAAAAATTCCAAAAGGGGAAGGAAAAATTTTTTTTAAAACCATTTAAAAAAAAAAAATTTTTTTTCTTCCAAAAAAAAGGCCAAAAAAAAATTTTTTTAAAATTTTTTTAAATTTTTTCCCTTTTTTAAACCCAAAATTTTTTAAAAATTTTTTAATTTGGGAAAAAAAAAAAAAATTAAAAAAGGGAAATTTAAAAAATTTTTTGGGGTTTAAAAAAAAAATTTTTTTCCCTTAAAAAGGGGAAGTTTTTGGGTTAAAAAGGGTTTTGGCCTAATTTTTAAAAAAATTTAATTTATTTGGGTAGTTTTTAAAGGAAAAAATAAGGGTTTTTTCTTTTGGGGGAAAGGTTTTTTTTCCCCCCGGATTCCAAAGGAAATTAATTTAAAAAAAATTAATTTTTAATTTAAAAGGAATTAAACCAAAAAATTTGGGAAATTTAAATAAAAAAAAAATTTTTCCCTTTTTTGGGAAAAATTTTTTCCAAAATTAAAAAAAACCCAAAAAAATTTTGGTTAAAAAAAAAATTTTTTAAATTTCCAAAAGCCCCCCGGGGGGTTTAAGGTTTAAAACCTTTGGTTTTTTTTTTAAAAATTTTCCCCCCTTTACCCTTTTTAAAAAAAAAAAAAATTTTCAATTCTTTTAAAATACACGGTAAAAGTTTAAAAAAGAAAAAAAAAAAAAATTTTAAACCCTAATAAACCCCCAAAAAATTTTAAAAAAAAATTAAAAAAAAAAACCCCCCATTTTAAAACCCAAAAATTTATTGTAGTTATAAGTATTTTTTATGTTTTAATAAATAAATAAATGTTAAACTTTTTGGTTTTATTTATCCTAAAAATTTTACTACAGCTAAAAAACATCCTTGTATTATTATTGGAAATATACATACATATAATTCATATTTCGAGTTTTCATGAAAACAGTGTATAGGTACATTGAAATTTTACTACAGCTAAAAAAAACATGTGAGTGATAGTTCAATTTCCACTAAAAAAGTGAAATGATCTACACTAAGGAAAAGGTTGAAAACATCTGGAAGGCTGACTTACTCATGTACTCATTAATAAATTTCTACATCAAAGTAAAGCAGTCCTTTTTGCAAATTTTAAGTGCATGTTGCGTTACAAATTTATTTATTGTAAAATATGCATATAAATAAAATATGACAATATATAGTACAGTTAAAAGTGAAAAAAAGCTTGTGTTAAATAAAAGTCAAATAGTTCCCAAAAGCATGTAAATCTGAAAACTTTACGCCATGTATTTATGCAATACAAATGACACAATTGCATTCATACATTTGCAAATCCCGTTTCAAAATTGTAATGTGAATTGGTGACAGATAAAAATAGAATGTTTGCATTCACACCTGCACAAAATGCTTTCAAAGCAAAATAACTGCGTTCATTATCCTACAATTCTTGATTCAGTAATATCAACGCTCCATCGAAAATTGTAAATTTGGAGCCCTAATCAAAATAAATTAAAAAACAAGTCATGTTTTAAGTGCTGTTTGTTGTTTCAAAATTGAACTGGTTAATTTTTTTTTTTATGATTGTGGACCTGAACAGGCTAAATAAGGCCTATCGTGCTAAAGCACTCAGGAACACTTAGGAGGATGGATAGAGGGATAATGAATTGCTAATAAATGCCTATGAACAGCTACCTTAAATTTTCTCATATCATAAGTGAGAGGAAAACAGGAACTAGGGAGATCATTCCAAAGTTTAGAAGCCGTGTAGAAAAATGTGGATTGCGCCCGTTTGGTACAAGTGGAGATTTGTACTGCATACTGATGATGTGAATGAGCGAACCGAGTGTTTCTCGCAAAGATAGCCGGAGATGGTATCAAAGAATGCAATTCACCAGCACAATAGCCGTTGTAATAACGATAATACAAAGAAAGAACTGAAACCATCCTTCTATGCTCAAGTGACTGTATGTGAAAAGTTAAGGACGTGTCATTTATAAGCCTAATCGCTCTCTTTTGAATACGATCAACGATATCGAGAGCGTATTGGGGTGCACTAACCCAAAGGTGAGAATTATATTCCAGATGAGGCCGAATTTGGGCAGAAGGAGTTGTCGAGAGGTAAAGTACTGCTTAGATCTGTACAAAAAGCCTATTTTACGAGCAGCTGTTTTGGTAGCTGACAGAAGATGGTCAACCCATGAGAGATTTGAAGATACAGTCATACCCAACAGAGTAATAGAGTCTGAAAACTTAAGAACTGAGCCATTCATACTTACAACAGGAAATGATCGATCTTTTTTGGCGGACATAAGGCAACACTGAGTTTTGTTAGCATTAAATTTAACTAGATTATTGCTTCCCCATTCGAGAATACGTTGAATGTCTTTGTTGATTGAATTTGCCATTTCAGCTTTAATTTCTTGATTTGACATAGAAGGTGGATTATCACTATGAGTAGACTGAGATGAACTACAGTGAAGAGTGCTATCGTCAGCAAAGCAATGGATGGGGTTAGTTGTTGAAGAAATAAGGTCGTTTATGTACAGCAGAAAAAGTGTAGGCGCTATAACGGATCCCTGTGGTACGCCCGCGTTAATGCTAACTTTTGAAAAAAAGCCATCAACTACGACACGTATTCGTTTTTTATCAAGGAAACTAGAAACCCAGTTGATGAGCGTATCATTTAACCCAAACGAGGTGAGTTTGGCAAGTAAACACTTATGCCAAACTTGGTCAAATGCCATTGAGATATCTAAAGCGACTACAACTGTTTCACCGGACTGCTCTACTGTATTGTTCCAAACTTGGGTCACATATGAAAGAAGATCGCCTGTTGAACGACTTTGCCATATTGGTGGTCACTAAGGAGTTTGTTAGTTTCAAGGAACGTGAGCAGTTGCTGATTGATGGCCTTTTCCATGATTTTAGACAAAATGGAAGTGATGGCAATTGGTCTGTAATTTGAGGGATCGGTCTTATCACCTTTTTTGGGAATAGGTTGAACATTTGCTAACTTCCATGATGAAGAATTCCCAGAAGATATAGAGATCGTATAGAGCTTAGATAGGACTGGTACTAGTTCGGGGGAACATTTCTTTAAGACAATAGCTGGGATACCGTCTGGGCCAGTCGCCTTATTGAGATCAAGCCTACTGATGATCGATTCCAAGAGCTTGTACCGAAAATGAATTGGTTTCATAACGTATGAAGAAGAGTTGACTAGGGGCACATCTTTTCCAGAATCATTGAGATACGAGATTGATGCAAACAAATCCACAAAAACGTTGGCTTTGTCTACAGAATCAGCAACTACCGATCCGTCAATAGATGTCAGGGGGGAAAATGAAGATGTTCGAAAGTTTTTACTAATGGCTTTTGCTAAAGACCAAAATTTACGACTGCCTAAAGGAGATATAGCTAGTTCATTATTGCATTTTCGTTGTTCGAACAACTTTTTAGTTTTAGTGATGACACTTTTGCAGATATTTCTAGCACCAACGTATTCTACATGACTGTCAACCGATTTATTAGATTTCCATTTAATGTAACATTTATTTTTTAAAGATATTGCATCAGAACAAGCCTTATTGAACCAGGGTTGGGAACGTGAATGACCTACACGGTACTGTTTTTTCGGAATGTATAACTCCAGTCCCATGAGGATGACTTCAGATACTGAAAGAGCGATGTCCGAAGAAGAGGACGACTTAAAACAATATTCACGCCATGGAAAGGTTGCAAAGAAATCCCGTAAATCACTCCATCGAGCTGACTTAAAACACCACAAGGTTCTATCGGTTTTGCAAACAACAGTGGAATTAGGTACAGTAGAAATGATTTTTATTAGACAATGGTCGGAAAGACCTAAAGGCGAAAGAACGGAAGTTTTATAAACAAGAGGGTTTGATGTAAGAACGAGATCTAGAAGATGTGGAGTATGTTTATAGTTATCAGGGATTCTTGTGGGTTCAGAAATCATTTGTGTGAGATCACATGAAATAGCAAATGTTTCTGCACTATGACCAGCGGGATTTGTAGTAGATGAAAATTGAAGCCAATTAGAGTTATAAACATTGAAATCGCCTACAAATGAGATATCGCAAGATGGAAACTGAGACAGGAGATAGTCAACTTTCATACTAAGGTAATCGAAGAAGTCTTGAAAGTTGCTGTCATTAGGAGACCTATAAATGCAACAGTAGAATTTCACAAAATTAGGACCAGAATGTTTAAACCAAATCACGTCAAAATTTTTATTTTCTAAGGAAGAAACCCTCTTGCAAGCAATTCTGTCCTTGATGTACGCACATACGCCTCCTTTATATCGAAAGTTAGAGTGAATATGGTATTGAGGAAATTGCAAGTCGGGTGACTCGGAGCTTTCAGAGGAGACTTGTGTTTCAGATAGAAACAATATATCAGGTTGTAATTGTTCAAGATGTTGGTGAATAGCATTAAGATTAGACCTGATACCGCGGATGTTGCAGTAGTGAATCAGAAAGTTGATACTTTCGATGACCGAGGTCACTTGGGCCCTGCCCTCCCGGACATCCGAGTGGGGCAGGATTTTACGTCCGGAATTTATAACCCTAGAAACCACAGCCATCTTATTTTTTAATTTGGGACTTTTAGTCCGATAGGAAGACAGTGAGCCCGAGAAGGAAGAATAAGGATGAGAATAAATTAAGGATGATAGAAAAGGTAACCGGCAGCCCTTACCGAGCTCAGAAAATCGGAGACCCAATATTAAGGAGCCCATGGTAAGGGTGGTGGTACCTCCCCGGCTGGCATGGAGTATACATGCCTACCACCTATTAATTTAATTTAAAGAGCATTTCGATACATTTATATATGAAATGGATAAATTGCATGCATATGTTTCTTCTGAGCTTACGTAAGTACAAAAAGTTGTGTTTTAAGTGCTCTTTGTTGATTCAAAATGGAATTGGTTAATTTAAGAGTCATTTTTTCATATTTTGATAAATTTATACATGAAATTGATAAATTGCCACTTACAAAACACCGCTGCGTTGAAAAAAAAATTTTTTTCTGAGAATTAGGTGCAAATTTTAAATTTTTAGGAGCGCATCTTTTGTAGGACTTTATTTTTGCTCTCCCAGAAACCCCCCTACACCCTGAGGAAAGTCCACATCGAGTCGTCTTTTATCTCTTTCCATAAATATGCACATACATCTTTACTTACATCACACACCTTCAAACATACATCACTTTTATAGTTCAAGTACACGTCTATCGTTGTTTACACAACAATAATTGCAATAATACATTCCATTCTAGTACAATAATTGTATTTCAAGTCAAATATAATATTACAACTCATACTGATAATACTATGGGTAATGCATTTTGCAATTGCATACTTACATTACGAGTACAATCCATTTAAAATGAGTTGTAATTGCGTATATAAATGTAAATGTCCAAAGATGCATTGTGTGAGTTAGTATTAATTTATTTCATAAAAAAATCGTTAGAATCTATTTTAGGAACAAAACATATTACAAATACTTTACAAACATGTTAAACTTTTTTTATACTATATCATATTTCATATTGATGCTCAATTAATTTGGAAAATATTAAAAATGTACGTTTTATATCGAATAGTGATAGTAATATTTCACAGTAATGTTTAAAGTTTTTTCACATTTTTTTTTGAGAAAATTGGAACTGCAATCTTTTGCACTGTTATTTCTTCAGTCTACATGCAAAAAATTGGAATTTTTGGGTAAAGGACTAGCGCGTTATGATTTATTAATATATGCAAGTATCAACGTTTATGTACTACTTTCACAAGACTATTTGTTTTGAAATTGTTTAAATTCCGAATTTATTTAACTGCTATCCTTTGCGCTGTTATTTGTTTAGTCTATATACCAAAATTCAGAATTTTTGACTTAACGATTAAACTGCTATGATAAAAAGAGTATATTTATTTATTTTAAAAAATGTTTGTTTACTTCAAAATTTCATGCAATAGCTAAGATAATGTTATTCACCTTTTCTTTGTAATAGTTTTATGTGATAATTATAAGGTTGCAATATCATTGCTTCCTACATAATTTGTATAATTTAATAAATCATGATAAGAAACTCGTTTTATATGAAAATTTAATTAAACCATACGGAAACTTCTTTTAAATGGTCTTTCGTTTGCAATTCACTTTTTCTTAATTAATTTTCTTCTTATATGCCTACACACACTTTATTTTTTCATTTTATTTATTTATTTTTTTTTTTCAAATGAATACTGTTAAAGTGCCTTTCCTTTATGCAATATAACATGCACTACTGTAATTACTTATTTACTTTTTAAAGCGTCTTTTATTCAAATTACAACGCACCTTTATTTAATACTTTTCATGGCACATTCACTCGAAGTTATTTTTTTTTCAGCCCATACAGCTCTAAATCTATCTTCAATTCTTTTACTTTTTTGATTAACACCTCGAGTCTTTTCTTTCTCTCATCAATACTTAATTATTGTTTCTTTCTTTCTCTTCTTATCATTCTTATTACTTTCACCATTTCTAGCAATAAAAGGTTTACTGAATCATGCAATCCCGGAGAAGCCTTATTATTATAAACATGCATCCTTTCAAAACTGCTAACCTACTCAAAAAACTTCTTGCAACTTATATTTTTAGCTTTGACGTTGACCAGCTCCAAAAATTTATATTTCCCGCCAAAAAGTTTGACCCTGAAAATTCTATTCTTAGATTTTCTATTTTTTAGCTTCTCACCTTGACCTTTTTATATTTCTAAATGTAATATGACACCACCGTAGGTCAATAGTCTTTGACCTTGAACACCCTATTTTTAGGCTTCTAAGAATTGTAATATGATGATGACATTGCAATTTCTATTTTTAACTTCTGACCTTGACATACAAATTTCCCGCCAAAACGTTTCACCGCAGAGTGACCTTGTAATGTGATGAGGATGGTGACATTGCAATTTCTATTTTTAGCGAGCTCCTAAAATTTAAATTTCCCGCCAAAAGTTTGACCTTGAAGAGATCCAAAAGCTTACATTTCTCGCACCAGAGGGCGAATAACCTTGAACTGGTCCAGAACCGGCCCTTAATCACTACTAAAATTTTCGAAAAAAACTGAAAATCGACAATGTTTATTTTTAGCTATCTCTTTTATTTGAACAGATATAAAAAAATTAATTACACTTTATCATTGGAACTTTTTATCCTCTATTAATTGGTGACAGAAAAAAATTAATCCGACGTTTCATCGATTAGAGACCATCAACAACTGTTTTTTTTTATCGTATGGGGCGGAAATTAGGTAATGGTATAAAATGATTCCTTTTTTTTATTCTAAATCCAACGATGTATAACACTTAATGATAATTCGACGTTTCGACCCTCATTCTTGGCATTTTCAAATATTTCTTTTTTTATGAAACATTTTTGAAAATAAACTACCAAAGCAATTTATTCTGCAAATGTACATTTATTTCAACTCATAATTCATAATAGGACGTTTCGACTCATCAAAAGCATCATCAAGTAATCTCTTATAAACAGTAGCTACCTATTCGTAGATAACTGTTTATTACGATATCGAAAAAGCCTTTCCAAACCTTGTCTTAAACAATGACAGATAAATAACTCTTTTATTAAGTTTAAAATTAAGTAAACACCTAACAATACATTTACTTCAAGTGAAAATATTTAGAAAAATGTGAAAAACCCTATTAAAACACTTAAAAATTAACTACAGTAAATAATGAATTCGGTTATTGTAAATTTCTGGTAGTAGGCTTTGATGAGTTTAAAACAATTATGTTATCTGTCAAAAGACTGCAATAGTTTCTCACATTTTAATAAACATTGTTTGAAAATGGCGTTAAATTATTCTAAAGAAGAAAATTTTGATATATTAGTGTGCTGTATCAAAAATAAAAGAAATGCTACAGAGCTAGTGATGACTATTTTCAAAAGTACCCCGAAAGAAGACAACCTGGCAGAAATCATTTTAATGATGTAGTAAGAAATTTTTATAGAATTTGGAAGTTTTGGAAAACCATGTTCAAAAAAGTATGATCGATAATGAGAATCGTAACAGAAACATTTTGGAATATTTTGACGAAAATCCGTAATCTTCAGTACGAAATTGTGGCACGGAGTTTCATATTCCAAAATCCAATGTACAGAATTGTTTTGAAAGTTGTTAAACATCCTTACAAGCCAACAATTGTACAAGGCCTGCAAGAAGCTGGTGACTTTGACAGAAGAATCGAATTTTGTAATTGGTACTATCGTAAATGTCAAGAAAAAGATTATTTTTCTGATAAAGTTATATGGACAGATGAGACACGTTTTAACAACTGTGGAGTCTTCATTTAAAGAAATCATCATTACTGGGCCCGTGAAAATAACACATATTCGCGATCCACGCCGACTTCAAGTACGATTTGGTTTCGACCCTCACTCTTCAGATTTTCAAATATTTCTTTTTTTATGACACATTTTTGAAGAAAAAACTACCACAGCAATTTATTCTGCAAATGTACATTTATTTCAACTCATAATTCATAATACGACGTTGCGACTCATCAAAAGCATCATCAAGTAATCTCTTATGAACAGTAGCTACCTATTCGTAGATAACTATTTATTAAGATATCGACAAAGCCTTTCTAAACCTTGCCTTAAACAATGACAGATGAATAACTCTTTTATTAAGTTTAAATTTAAGTAAACACCTAACAATACATTTACTCCAAGTGAAAATAAGTAGAAAAATGAAAAAAATCCTATTGAAACGCTTATTAATTAACTACTGTGAAATCAAGCAACTATATATTGGTGAAAATTAGTAGGTTATTTTCGTCTCTAGTGAAGAAAGTTAAACTTTATGGGATTTTCTCTCACTAAGGACGAAAATCAAGTTTTCGCTGGAGTATGGCGGTGACGAAAACTGTCTTTTCATAAAGAGTCATAGACTTGTCAAATGGTTTTTTAATATTTTTTATGACATTCTGTAATTGTTGCCGAGTAACTTCTGCACAAGCCAGGCCATTCAATTAACGGGCTACCATGACCTATCCATCGATTAGGAAAGTTAGCATTCAGCCATCTGGTAACCACTCTGGCATTATGGACAGGGCTTCCATCTAATTGAAAAAGTAGATTTACTCTTTCTTGTATTGGAAGTTCATGTAGAATATTCCAAAATTTATTTCTTAGGAATTGTGTAAACTGCATGCTATTCATATTACCTTAAAAAAAAAGGGCCAGTGATTGTTTCATTAAGCAACCCACACCAAACATTAACTTTTTGGGAATATTGTCTTTTACAATTAATGACAAACTGTGAGTTTTCTATAGCCCAAAACCTAGAATTTTGTGACAATACTATCCCGTTTGTTGTAAAAGTTGCTTCATCTCTGAATAAGATATTTTTATTAAAATTTCTGTTATTAAGATACTCTCTTTGAGCCCACAAGGAAAACTTCATCCGTCTGTTATCATCACCAGGTTCCAACGTGTGTAAAAATTTGGGTTTGAATGGTTTTACCAAATTCTTCTTAAGGCATCGGCGAATATTTTCTCTAGGTAAATTCAAATCTAAGCTATGTAGCTACTCTTACACTGGCGTTTGGATTGTTGTTAAAATAATTTAAAACTGTCTGCTCGTACCTGGTTCTTCTTTGTATATTATCTGTTCTTATAATACGCCGTCACAGCGCCACACTCATTAAAAATTTTGTCTATTTTATAAACAGTACTTTTAGTAATGTTGGGCCTATTCGGATACCTGTTGTTGAATATCTCGCATACCTCTTTCAAAGTTCTGTCATTATCTCCTCTAAGGCGCACAAGTTCAATTTTTTCCTGTACATTTAGATTATCCATAATTAACTACAAAGTAACAAACTAATACTTGCTAATAACTATCGATTAATTTTATAGTTCAATGACAATGAATATGAGAATATGCGAATTTTAAAGATTTGATGTTTTACTATAAAATTTGTTTTCCATGGCCCTCTATTATTATCTGCCATTACTCAATAAAAATGTAAATCAATTAAAAGTTGCTATGAAACTACATTAATTTTGTCACAAATCTGTCATTTTTCAATATTTTTTCATGAAATTTGGGATTTCCTAAAAATGTGATCTTAATTTTGTAATTGAAATTGAAATTTGAAAAGAAGACTAAATTTTTACTTGTTTTACAGATGTTTACACAGCTATTGCATAAACATTTACACCTATACATAAAATAATAAATGCAGGAAATCACACAAATAATGAATACAAATAGCAGGGTTAAGATTAAAAATTAACTCACATGTGCATCGGCATATCTGCAAAAGGATGTGTTCATACAGCTGGTTCCAATTACACACGTAGGCTTCTTCCAATCGGTGATCGAAGTTATTGATCCATTCTGTTTGCTGCTGCAGTACTTCCCATAACTCCACACTATCCTTCGAATTAATGGTTGCTTTTGTTGTGGTAAACGTGTTTATAATAGGTTAAATGTTTTACTCAAGCACTAAATTATTAATTATAATCTTTATTTAATTGTTTTAAAATGTTTCAAAAACTTTCGGTTTAAACTAATGTTTTAAAGTTGTAAAATTTTTAAATTAATATCACTTTTCTTTTTAGTATCCGAAATGGAATATCAATTATTAATATGTCGCAGCAGGAACAAAATATCAATTGAAAAAAATGAATAAATTTTATTTACGATAACGTAACCACAAATAAATTTCAACAACCGAACTTTTTAAACACGACAAACATAAATCGTAACAACTGTTAAATTTAAATCGTAATAAACTTTACGAACATGGAAATTTATCGGTAACCTAACTTTATTTTAAGAAATGTAGGTTAACAACAATTGTTTCTGAACTTTTAGTCTCTTCGTTAAACTCGTATTAAAATTTCCCGATAATAAACGTGGTTTTTTAACTTACTTGTTAACACAAACACCACACTTTGTCAATAAAAATTTCAACTTTGCAAAACTAATGGAAGAAGAAGAGAGAGTCTGTTCAGGAACAATTCCTTATATACCCCCTGTTAGTTACAACAATTTCAATTTTTTTCTAAAAATCCAAACAAGGTAACCAAGTCTGTGATTGGTCAAAATAAATTTGAAAACCTAACTAAATTATAAATTATGCTATAATTTTCTTATTAAGCTACTGATTTAAATTTTAAAAACAGAAATGAAATCTGTGCAAGATTCCGCACAAAATGATACCACACTTGATATACCTCTGTTAAAAAATTTACGAATTGACTTATCCTAAACTAAATTTGCTTATATCTAAAAAATCTTACTTTCTACACTTAAACTAAATACATATTCGTGATCTGCACGAAAATTTGTATTAGGAAACATTTATTATATGCCCAAAATCTTAAATTTAGAGGAAAATTCTGTTTAGCATAGGAAATTTGTACAGTTAACCCCATTTCACTAAATTTATGTTCAAATGACTTGTACAAAGTAAATTACTGCATGGAAATGAGGAAAACCTCCTATTAATTACATTAACAATTTATTCTAAGCTCATATTACTCTATAAAACTATAAATTTGCAAAAAAACCTTAAATTTAAAACTTAACCTAACTTAATTTAAATGTTCAAATAATTTGCGTATTTAACGTCCAAATTAATCAAAATGTCATTCACACAACTTATAAAATCTGTCTTTAATATTTTCAATGTTCACTTTATTTGTATCGTTTAAATTTTAGTCACTTTAACAAACCATATTTTTTAACACATTTCTTCAAAAATCTTACACAAAAATGTGTCTGCATGTAAATATCTTTATGTTAAATTGTTATGTACATTGTGCTTAATGTTTACTATGCACTACTTTTTCTGTCGCACTTTCACTTTCATTAATATTGTGAGTAATAATTAAATCATGTTCGTACTGTGACCCTTTCTCAAATTTTTACATCTTTCCTGCATTTTACCTAACTTAGAATATGTCCCTAATATAAACATAACTCTAAACTGTGTGTTAAATACCTGTAAAATACCCAAATGCCAAAATACTTTATGTGAACTGTAAATTTAATGAAACAAAATCTACGAATTTTATCGTACTTACAGATATAACTTTATTTAACCTTCCTGACATGTTTTTATGTAGCACAAAGCTTTTTATGATTGAACCAACTTGTACAAATCTTATTAAGCCTGTTTCATCAAAACAAATCCACTTTCTTTCAATCGTTTACCAAAATACTTCAAATAAATGCATTGTAAATGTGCCGTAATTGATCTGAAATTGTTCTATATAGAAATTACAAGCTTTAACTCTCAAATCCCTGTCTTAATCCTATCTAACCATCTCAATATATATATATATATATATATATATATATATATATATATATATATATATATATATATATACATATAAGCTTTCAATCTCTTTTAGGGACCATTATAAAAAAACTAAAATAAAAAACGTTCTTTATTACGCCCTAAAAACTAGTTTTATTACTTATTACATAATTTACAATTTGTAGACATTTTTTGTCAATACAGTCCTACTTCATAGGAAGGATTGTCCCCTTCTTCAGATTTGAAGGTCTCTTCTAAATTTTTTCTCGCTCTACTAATGTTTTGTCTTCCTTCTTTTGTAGCTGCTAGGGCGTCTTATCTGCTTTGAAAATTCTCATTTTATCCTGTTTTATAAACTGTATAAAATAAATCGCAAAACTGTTTGCTAACAGAAAACATAGTTCTCCATAGCTCTTTTATGGTTTTTCGGCTCTCACGTAAATTTACTTTTTACACATTTCAGTATATTTTTTCCCAGAACCGTAACAGGTATCAACATATTCTTTTTTGTTTTGAAGGAGACAATATTGACTATCCATGTGACAGAGGAAATTTTAATAAGATAAACGGAGGTTTTTTTAGAAATTCAAAATGATTGAAAATGTGAAAGTATTTTTCAATATATAGTTTTTGAACAAATAAAAGATTTTTAAATTGCTCTGTCATAAATGTTTATTGTAATAGTAAAAACAACTGTGCCAAATCTCGTCAAAAGCGGCCCAGTAGTTTCCGAGAAAAGTGAACCTAAAAATCGCGATTTTTCAATGAAAAAAGACCTCTGTAGCGAACCCCTTAAGGATAATTACGAACTTGTTTCTCTTGATACTGTTAATTTCTTTCCCGGTGTTCCTCCCTTCGGGGAGTGCTCCCATATCATCATCAACTATCTTGTTAATTGTATTTTACTTGATCTTAAATGGAGTTTCTTATCCCATAGTCTCAAAATTAGTTCTGAGCATATTTCAATAATAAAATGTATTTTTCACTCCCTTATATAGATTTAGTCTCTTACATGTTTCTAAACTTGATTTAATCACATAACATTAATATATCTTTCTTCTCCAAAAATAATCTTAAATCCCGTTTTGTTTATATTAAAGATAACATTGACTCCCTTGATAAATCAGGGGCTTATAAACCATTGTGTAAGAATTGTAATGCTTTTTATATAAGCCAATCTGGCAGAAAGTTACCGTGTTGCTGTGCGACCTCTTTCCCACGATTTTTCTTATTGCTTAGTGTCACTCTAACCTACACTATCAGAGTAGTCCGAACCTCGGTACAGTACGTAATCACCTTCCTAGCGTAAGAGCTCTGTGATTTTATTGCAAACTCTTAACTTCAAAAAAAGAACTCAGCGTTTTTACGTGTTTTTGCGCTCATGGTTCCGGCATCGTGATCTTCACCGCTTCGGAGTTAGATCTGCCACTGCATGCATACAGATAACGTGAAGAAGCGGCCATCAGTAGAGGAGCCATAGCCTAGCAGCAAGCAGGAGCCGCCGGAATACGGCAAGAGCAAAGAACAGAAATAAAGAAAGTATCCAGGACACCGCCCTATCCGATGGCATTTTAATCTATACCTCTAGCCTCTCTAATGAAGTTATCCTAGGTGTATTTCAATGCCCGCCACATCCAATTCGGTGACACTGCAAATAATGGCAACGGTTAACAGGCTATCATCCGCTCTGTTGCAGTTGCCGCTCTTACGAATCGCCAACACAATTCGAACATTTAGATACTCAGTAGTAGATCATATCATAGTTTCCGAACCCATAGCTCAGTATTTCGATCGTGAGTGCTTTTTAGGCACCACGATCACATACCACCACTGATCAAAACTTCATTTTGTCCAGCTAGCCCTACACCTCTTCAATACACAGTCATTAAAGATTTGTCAAAAGTAGACTGGAATGTATTCTCCGAACACATCTCCAACAATCTTCCTATACCCAATCTTCAAACGACCCAAAATCTCGAGAGAGCCATTAGAGACCTAACTTCCGTAATTACGGAAGCGGTCGATATCTCGGTACCATTAACGAACATGGACATTTACCACAAATCGCTTTCACAGCACATTGTGAACTGGATCAAAGAGAAAAGACGAATCTATAGTCAATTCTTGCGATCCTGGGATCCGGCTCTCAAGACCGAATACAATCGCCTTAACGCCTTAATCAGGCGAGAAGCGAATAAACACGCCGAAGACTCCTGGACCAAAGCCACCTCCCAGTTAGATGATAGAAATGGTAAACTCTTCTGGCAAAAGTTCGCTAGAGTGATCAGAAGAAAAGTTAACCCTAAATCCCACCTAACTGGCCTTCAGGGCAACCTAATCTCCCCGACCAAGAAAAGGCCGATTTCTTTGGTCACCGCCTCCAATCCATTTTCCCCAAATCGATAACCGGTTCAGGACACTCATTAAGAGTCGCCTGGAAGAATTTCGCAACCTTAACCTTCCTGAAATCCAGCGAGAATCCCTTTTATGCCCCCAGCACACCGACCAGGTCCACACTTATTTCAAAAAAGGAAAAAATTCTGCCCCAGGTGTTGGCAGCCTAAATCGCAAAATTCTCCCTCACTTACCCAACTTATTCCTCCTATTACTCTCCAACATATAAACCAATGCCTAATCCTATCACATTTCGCGACGGACTGAAATCAGCCCCCACCGTCATGATACTGAAACCCCACACCGACCTAACCTCACCCTCCTCCTATAGACCAATCTCCTTCCTGAGGTGCCTCTGAAAATGCTTTGAGCAGATTATAGCCAGGCGACTCAGGGACCACCTAGAATTCAACGACCTCCTTCCTAATAGCTAATTCGGCTTCCGTGCCAACCGAATGTGTCACGATCCCTTGTTGAAGCTGTTCACAGAGACCACCAGAGCATTCACTCACAAGCAATACTAAAATACTTATCTTTTTTGGGATTTTTTAATGGTGTACTTTAAATTATACAATCTAAACGTTTCGATAACACTTACAGTTATCTTCGTCAGTAGTAATGTTTGTTAAAAATTGTTAAAGATGTAGTAAACAATTTTGTCAAATTTGAAAAATTAAAACATAAATATAAGCCTGCTATTAGTATAACAGTTTGGGAAACATAAAGCCAACTTTAAAATTTTTAGTAAAGAATAACTAGGTCATAAAATTAAATATTATTAAACTGCCTCAAAGGTGACAAACCAGAACACTCTCTACGGCGAAAGCTAACAATGAAATTTGCCAGCCAAAAAACACATTTAACAAAATTTAATTGAGTTATGATGTAAGTGTAAAGTTGTGAAAAACTTCAATTTTAAAATGATAGAAGCATTCACAAATCCAAACATTACATCAAATAAAATAACCCAGTTAAATCTAACAAAGAGATATCTTTATCAATAATTGGAAGTGTTATTAACAATGAAAAGCACAATGCAGAACGTTCTTTGTAATTTTTTACTTTAATTTAATTTCAACTACTTATGTTAAATTATAGTGCTGTGGTAATTTAACATATAATTGGTAAAGCATTTGCTGCAAGGTCTAGGAAAAACACAGCAAAAAACCTAGACATACCAAAAGTTGAAAACAAATTAAAATCAAGGCGTATCATTATGCTCTTTTTTAATTATAAGATGCCAAAACCTATTTAAACGGAGATTTTCTTCTTGTCTATTAAAATCATTCGGGTGCTTATATATTTCAATAGCTTCACGTTGCAAACGAACATAATAATGGGTTTGTCTTGACAATATTTCCATATTGTCAACTTGAATGTCATGATTTAGATTATTCAGGGCATGGTCAGCCACAGCAGACCTCTCTGGTTGACCCAATCTACAAAATCTCATATGTTCTTTGCGTCTTGTATCAAAGCTACGTTTTGTGGTCCCGATGTATACTTTTCCACATGAACAAGATAACTTATACACTCCGGAAGATGATAAAGGGTTTGACACATCTTTAGGTGATCTTAAATGTTCTTTAATTTTTCTTGTAGGTTTAAAAATAGTCCTAATGCCATATTTGATTAGGATTTTTTCAATTCTATTTGTAACATTAGCTATAAAAGGAAGAAAAGCATTAAGAACTGGTTTTTCTTTAAGGTTACGCCTAGAAGGTGTAATAACATTATTAATATCTGTAAGTGAATATCCATTATCTTGTAAGCATTTTCTTAAATATTTATATTCATCATTCAAAATTCAGGGTCACAAATTCTTTTTGCTCGATCTACTAAAGATTTAATTACACTAATTTTTTGACGTGGATGGTGGTTGGATAATTTATGAAGGTATCTATCAGTGTGTGTCGGCTTTCTGTAAACCTTAAAAGATAGTGAATTATTATTTTAGATATTAATATGTCAAGAAATGGTAAACTTCCATTAGTTTCTTTTCCATGGTAAACTGAATACTAGGATGTATACCATTTATAAAACCAAAACTCATGTAGTGCTTCTTCTCCATGTCTCCAAATAACAAATGTGTCATCTACATATCTATACCAAACTGAAGGTTTTTTAGGTGTATTTTGTAACGTTAATGTTTCAAATTTTTCCATATAAAAATTAGCTATAACAGGACTAAGGGGACTACCCATTGCTACACCTTCAATCTGTTCATAAAATTTACTATTCCACTGAAAATAAGTTGTAGTAGGACAGTGCTGAAAAAGAATGGTTACGTCCTTTGGAAAAATATGATCAATGTATTCAATAGTTTCTTTTAGAGGCACTTTTGTAAAAAGTGAAACAACATCAAAACTAACCATTATGTCACCCTCTTCAATTTTGAAACTATGCATTTTTTCATTAAAGTTGGCAGAATTTTTAATGTAATGTAGTGTTTTTCCTATATGAGGTTGTAATAACAATGTAAGATGTTTTGCAAGGTTATATGTAGGAGAACCAATTGCTTTATGTTTCCCAAACTGTTATACTAATAGCAGGCTTATGTTTATGTTTTAATTTTTCAAATTTGACAAAATTGTTTACTACATCTTTAACAATTTTTAACAAACATTACTACTGACGAAGATAACTGTAAGTGTTATCGAAACGTTTAGATTGTATAATTTAAAGTACACCATTAAAAATCCCAAAAAGATAAGTATTTAATTCACGTAAACAGACATGTACAAATTGTATATAGAATTAAAGACATTTATATACATTTAAATCAGACATATAAATTATATTTAGAAACATTACGCAGATATATGATTTGCTATAGGAATAAAACATGTTGATTTAGTACATACGTTAGTAAGCTTATATCAAAACAGTTGTAATACTGAGGATTAGAAAAGTTTAGGTTACACATGTTAGCAGCGATGAACATACTACTAGACTGACAGGAAATAATTAGTCTATACACTACATACATAAAAAAATCAACATAACATACTTCATCACATAATATATAATAGTCGTCATCGTACACATCAAAAAAAAGTTGTGTTAGGGGTGCGCAACATGAGGCAGTATTCACCGTGTGACATGTGGTACCAAGCCGTTCAGCGCTCTCACAAACTAAAACACACACTAAAACACACTAAAACACACTCAAACACACACTCACACTCACACACTCGTATATTATGCTTACCGACGACGGAGTAGATGCTCAGAAGGCCTTAGGGGTACAAAGTTAGATTTGTACACCCTAAGGAAGTGTTGGATCTCGAGCCAGAGTGGCAGTCTCACCAATCCGTACTAAACGACGTTAATACTTGGAAAACTCGAGATCATAGAAGTTGATGCTGGTTAGAAGGCCTTAGGGGTACAAAGTTAGATTTGTACACCATAAGGAAGTGTTGGATCTCGAGCCAGAGTGGCAATCTCACCACTCCGTACTCAACGACGTTAATACTTGGAAAACTCGAAATCATAGAAGTTGATGCTGGTTAGAAGGCCTTAGGGGTACAAAGTTAGATTTGTACACCATAAGAAAGTGTTGGATCTCGAGCCAGAGTGGCAGTCTCACCACTCCGTACTTATAACGACGATTAATACTTGGACTACTCGAGATCATAACTTAAATGCGTTTTATGCAGCTCTTATATATCCTGAAAATACCTTGAAACGCGCGAATCTGTTTTCTGATTCGTCTGGCACTGACCTAGATCAACTACGGGTATTAAAAGAGAAAATATATAATACAAAGTAACAAACAACTTTTAGCGAATATGACCCGTATTGCGGGGAACAGGTGACCTTTAGCTACATTGTATTATTCAGATAAATAAATTACATTGGTAAGCATTTTTTAAATATTTCAAAACATGTGCATGTATTTTACTAAGTATGGCATTTTGGTAAAGGGAAAATATTTTTAATTGATTGGTGAAGAGTGTATGTAAATTACATGATGTAGCAATTATTTTTTGTAGTAATCACACCAGTTCGTTTACTCTGTATCCAGTTTTTATCCCATGTTAAACGGTAAAGGATTTAGATATAAATTGACGATTTGTTTATGATTAAAGTAAATCTGGCTGGAAAAACCTGTTGGTTTATATGCAGACAAAATGACCTTTATAGACGTAGTAATAATCAGATGTAAATTGCATTCGTAAACCATTTTTTTAAATACTTATTAGTTACTTAAAATAGGTATGATAATGAGAGGAGAATATATTTATTAGATGAAACAGCAAAAAAACATATGCATTTATTTTATATAGCCATTGGTATAGGAAAAAATATTTTTAATTTATTGGTGAAGAGAGTATCTACATTACGTATTACGAATAAGACCAGTTTGTTAACTATATTCTTTTCTTTATAGGAAGAGCACGTATAGAATATATAAATACATCCGTTTTTTTATATAAAAACTTGCAAATGATATTCTCAATTTTTTAATTTCCATTTAAACAAAGGATTTAGATATAAATTGACGATTTTTACATAGTTAAAATAAGTTCAAAGACATTGTATAATCTTATACAAGTCCAGTATGCATATTACAACAATGAATACCTACACGTTCTTAGGTCCTTAGAATGGAAAATTAATTCTGGCTGAAAATAAAAAAAGGTAATTAAAATATGAAAAAAAAAATACAAACATAATTACAGGACAGATGAATCAAGAATTATGCATAAACTGGTTATTCATTTTAAACACTTCCTTATGTGTTGAGTTATCGTTTACTAAACTTTTTTAAATAAAACTGTTACAAAGGTTAGAATTATACATTTCTTATGATCTTGATAGAGTTCGCTATTTGCTAGAATATCTAGTATTTCTATTTTTATTATTAGTGGCGTGCTTGTACAAATTCATTTACTAGTTATAACGTGTAATATGTTTTTTACTGTGGGAAATAAAGTAGTTTTATTATTATGTAGAGAAGTTTTTTTTAATGATTTTGACAGTAAGCAGGAAAATCACAATTATATGTTTAATACCGGTAATAAAGTAAACACGAGGTGGTAATATATGGCTACATTGCAACAATAACACACCTAGCATTTAAAGCAAATCTTGTTTTTCAACTATGTGCTTTACATAATCACACGTGTAAAGTCGGGCCGCGTTTAACTTGTGTATGAATCATTTTGTAACATTCATGTGAACTAAAATTTACTAAACGTACGTCGCGACTATACCATCTGTTCATACAGATTTCTTCATTCGTTTGTATCAACGTATTTAGCAACAGATGGTGCTCTCATTCCGATTTGTAGTATAATTCCACTTTTTTAAACTAAAACGAAACCAAAGTTAACACATTACAATAAAATGGTCAATAACGAACTGAATGCAAAAATATAGCAATTAGACTAACACTTGGAAAATATTATCATCATAATAAACAAAATCGTTCATATGTTAATTGTTATAACGAATTTTATCCAATTTTATTAAGTTTAAACTGTAATTTAAAAAAAAATGACAATATTTAACTTTATTAATTAGTTCATAAAGTTTTAGTAATATAAGTACATCGATATTGTACAAACATTTGAGAAATAATGATGAAGTACATTTTATAATTAACAATATTTGAAACATGCATTGCAACAATTAAAATATTTACTACAGTTCAAAACGGATTCCTGTTAACCCCCCTTCCTGTAATGTAACTCCCACATGGGGGATTTTGGTTCAAGCAGTTGCGCACGCAGCTGTCTGACCCAACTGTCCAACAGAACTACTGGAGTTATCGTGGATATGAACATACATGCATACACATACAGATAAGACATCATCTTGACGAAACTTGGTCAAAAGTTGTAAAATGAGCGAATAATTCGATTTAGCGATAGTGAAAAAAGTCTATTTCAGAACCTTTTATACCTACATATGTATATGTAGGTTGGAAGGTAGAAAAAGGATTTTCAATGGTGTAACAAGGATTATGTTGGAACTTATATATAGAAGTAAAGAAGAATTTCAAATGTGAACAATGATATTTTTACTGTAGGTAGCAACTCGGTAAGCTGGGGAGAGGGGGCGTCCGGATTCACCACTTCTGCCCCTCATTCCAATTCCCCCCACTCCCCCCAACACTTCAAATTTTGTATTTAAGACGGAGCGGTTCCACTACAGTGTCAGTCCATCTTTATGCGCCACCAAGTAAAGTTTCAAGTGTTATAAAGCGGTGTTACATCATGTCTTCAAAGAATAGTAAGTGTTAGTTTCGTATTGCATCTCTCCCGGCTACCCTTCCTATCCAACACCCTTATTTACATCAACCTACACTTCAGCATATAGTTATTATTCTTTCTTTGTTACAGCAAAAATGTTCCAATGTGAATGCCTCAAGAAATTTTGTCGAAAGGATTCTTTACTGAGACATCAAAAAACAGCATGCTGGATGTCAGTATCTAATCCACCATCTGGCATGCAGGAGGTTTCGTTGCAAAACCAAACCACAGGGAGCAATGTGGTGCAAGGAAGCACTTCCGACGATAACAAAGCAGTACATAGACATGTTACTGATTCCTTTGCGCAAGCAGGACCATCTGGGGTAAACTATGTGAAGGATAATGCGAAACCCGGACCATCAGGGTTGAGCAACTCAAGGAAGCGGAAGGCTGACCAACGCGATGAACCGGTAGAACCAAAAAACAATGGTGAGAGTGTGCACTGCACAGATTGTTCAATGGATGTACCTAGGTATGCATTCCAAGGACACCTCAGAAGCAATAGGCATAAAGCAAATGTATGTTTCCTTGTCGATACTGGGGTCGAAGTGATTCGAAATGCGTTTAAACAACGCATTGTGTCATACCGCCTGTCACCATGCAATACTCATACTGATGTGTCCACCTTTATGGCAGAGGTTAAAGGGAACGTATTGAAGGTAGTACAAAATCAGTTGCAGAAACACTACTCATTAAAATGTAATGTTGAGCTGTTTGGTTTATACTTTTGAACAGTAGGAAAGCACAGAACTGAAATCGTTTAAGACTAAGTATGATATTCTCAGTGTAGGGACGGTGTTAGAAGGGTATTTCCAAAAAATAAGTGAAATATTGGATGCAAAGCAATCGGAATTTCAACATAAAGATTCTGGTAAGTGTGAGTCGTGGTGTAATCGATTAGTAACAACTGTTTTAGGGTGGTCCCTGGTGCAATTCGTATATTTAGAGGTCAACCTGTTGAAATTTGCGCCCACCACGGGTTCTTCCTATATGGCTGTCCCCGCCGAAATCGCACATAAACACGCCATAGTCAATGTAAAAAATAATGATAATTGCTGCTTTGCATGGGCTGTTGTATCGGCACTAGTGACACCAACGGGAGTACCACAACGCACATCTTCTTACCCTGATTTCCAGACGTTATTCAACTGGACCGGTGTACAGTTCCCTGTTAAGCTGACGAATATTTCAACGTTTGAGAGCAATAACAACATTTCCATTAATGTTTATGGGTTAGACGATACGTATCGTGATGGTCACCGTGTCATGGAGGTAGTGGGGCCTCTATACTACACCAAAGCCAAACAGGCAGTTCATGTTAATTTATTATTATTAGTAAGTAACCAAACAGATAATCAGCATTATGTATGGATAAAAAATTTTTCTCGTTTACTTAGCAACCAAATAACTCGGCGGAACGGAGCAATGTATTTTTGTGATGCATGCTTGTATTACTTTAGATCCGAGGAGCAATTAACCCGACACGTGTCACACGACTGTAACTTCGTATATACAAAATTACCGGGTGTGAAACAAAAAAAAGACATTACCGGGGAATTCTATGCGGAAAATATACTCGCTTTTCGGAACTATCAGAAACAAATGGTTCTACCATTCGTAATATATGCAGATTTTGAAGCGCTCTTAGTACCGGTAGATACGGCTGAACCAGATCCCGAAAAACCGTTCACGATAAAAACGTGTAAACACGAACCATACTCGTTTAGTTATTATATTAAGTGTAGTGTAAACGATGCGTGGTCTAAGTTAGAGCTGTATAGGGGGAGCAATGCAGGGGAGATATTTATAAGACGACTGGAAAGTGATGTAAAACGGATATATAATGAACATTTCAAAGCTATTGTCCCAATGACACCATTAACGGATGAACAGCAGGTTACGTATGAATGCAGTGTATGTTGTTACATATGCGGCAAGCACTTTACGGGCGATCCGACAAATCCGAAAGTACGAGATCACTGTCACGTTACTGGTAAGTATCGTGGTGCAGCACATTCAACGTGTAACTTAAACTATCAGGTGCCTACATTTCTTCCCGTTTTTCTACATAATCTCAGTGGTTATGATGTTCACCTGTTCATTAAACAGTTAGCGAGTGAAACGGAAGAAATTACCGTACTTCCGGTTAACAGTGAAAAATATATAACGTTTGGTAAGCACATTTTTGTTGATGAATATGTAAACAGTCATGGTATCAGGGAAAAGAAATACATTAATTTACGTTTCGTCGATAGTTGTAGATTCATGGCTGCATCCTTAGATACTCTATCTCAGAATTTATCAGATGATCAATGTATGGAGGTACGGAAATATTTTAGTAATGATAGCGACTTCAACTTAGTGAGAAAGAAAGGTAGTTTCCTTATGCGTACGTAGACAGCTTTAGTAAATTGAACGACGTCACGGTGCCATCATATGACAAAGTTCTACGATAAAATGCGCGATGCAAATATTTCCGATGACGAATACTGTCGCGTTCTACTGGTATGGGATCACTTTAAGTGTAATACACTAGGTGATTATGCTGATATTTATTTAAAATCAGATGTGTTGTTATTGGCTGACGTGTTTGAAAACTTTAGGAGATTATGTATGGGTGTGTATGGGTTAGAACCTGCACAGTATGTCACTTTGCCTGGATTGGCGTGGGATGCCATGTTGAAATGTACGAAAGTAGAGCTAGAATTATTGACGGATATGGATATGTATCACTTTTTAAAAAGGTATTCGGGTGGAGTAAGTACTTGTATCAAGCGGAGAAGCATCGCTAATAACGAGTTTGTTCCAAACTATGATCCTAAACAACCGAAAGTGTTTTTACAATATTTAGATGCCACGAATTTATACGGGTGGAGTATGAAGCAATACCTGCCCCACGATGGGTTTATGTGGTTACCGCAAGAGGAAATAGATCACTTTGACGTATTAAAGATTGATGATGACGCCGATGTTGGATTTGTACTGGAGGTTGATATACATTATCCCCACCATCTGCATGACGAACACAACGATTATCCGTTTTGTCCTGAAATGATCTGCGCACCACAGTCCCAGGAGGAGAAGTTAATCCCTAACCTGTGCGATAAGACCAACTACGTTATACATTACCGCTATTTAAAACAATGTATAGAGCATGGCTTAATTGTTACTCGTATTCATAGGGTTTTACGCTTTCGTCAGAGTCCGTGGCTAATACCATACGTAGACCTTAATACCGCTCTCCGCAACACAGCACTGAACAAGTTCGAAAAGGATTTCTATAAAATTATGAATAATGGCGTGTTTGGTACGTTGCAAAACCGCAATTTAAAAATTTTATTCAATTCACTGACAAATTGTTTGCGGCGGAATTGTCGAAACAGGTAGTTACGTATGATAAACCCGTTTATGTCGGATTCAGTATTTTAGATCTTTCCAAAATTATAATGTATCGGTTTTTTTATGATATCTTACGAGCTCATTATGGTAAGAATGTCACGTTGCTCTATACTGACACGGATTCTTTGATTGTTGAGATAGTAACTGATGATATGTATGCACACATGCGAAATAATTTAGACGAATATGATACTTCCAACTATCATAATGAGTTGCATGGTATTCCTACGACTGCTTCCGTTGTTGGACGAATGAAAGATGAGTACGCAGGGAAAGCAATTCATTATTTTTATGGTGCTGGATCGAAGTCATACTGTCTGAAGCTTGCTGATAATGAAGTTGTTAAGAAAGCGAAAGGTGTTAAGAAAGTTGTTATTCAGAAAGTGTTGACGGAAGTAGACTACAAAGCGGTTGCGGAGGGTCTGATAAAACAGTAATGTGTAAAATGCTTGTGTTTCGATCAACCTTACATGATATATATACCGAAATGTTAAACAAAATTGCCTTTAGGTCCCAGGATGACAAACGATATCGACTACGTGATACGTGTTCCACATTGGCGTGGGGGCATTGGCAAATACCGGAATTGGAGAATGCTGATCCGTTGAGCGAACTATTGCAGGTTGCTAAGCAAATGAATTTATATTAACCGGAAGAAGAATAGTTTGGGTACTGACACTTGCTAGTTTCTTTCCTATAGTCTCTCCATAATGAAACTAATATTAATAATAATTTGTATTATTCCTTTAGTTGTTTAACATATATTGATATTATGTACTAATTCGTTATTAAGAGAATATATGCTATACAAATACTATGTTCCATAAATAAAAAAATACGAGAATGATTATTTACTAGTTTTTTTATTAAAAAATGTGTACAAGACTTATTGCATTATATATGTATTATATAAATAGTATACCGTAGACAAAGCGCAGTGACATAATGATTTACAATGAAAGTAACAAACGGGTTGCATAGCAGGAAGAGGTGGACTTTCCTCAAGTTCAATAACAGGCTGGGTCACAAATTTTCTGATGTAATCTGCTTTCTCTCTACCCTTGACATAGACAGAATCTGTTGGCTGAATCAATCTCTCGAGCATTCTTCGAAAGTGGTGTGGTGGTGTATACCCTTCTTCCCATTTAATACAGTGCTGGTTTTGCATTAACCAAGTAGCTTGACGACGACTCTCTGCATCCAACGTATGCCAGGGATACGGTGATTTAAAAACAAATGGGCAATTTGTTTCCCATTATAAATGGCGAGTTCTTTTGGTATAAAAGCTTTTGAAATTTTGAACCCTTGTACATCGATTATGACGGACATTGTATTACAACTGTCGTACTGCTTTGGTTAACGCGTTGTATGTAACTAAACGATCATGGAGTATAACACAGTATGCTGTCGTATTAGCGGGTATGTTGGCCGATGTTTCAAACTCTACACGAAGAACTACTGCTTTCGAGTGCAATACTTCTTTTGATTTGAGCAGTCGACCACCATCAGTGGTGCAGCCGTCGTAAATTGAATAGGTGTGAGTAATGGTTGTCCATCTCTTTGATAATATGACATTTGGAATTTAGCAAACATTTCATACAGCGTGGCAAAGCAATTGTTATCATAATTAACATTTAAATTATCATACGGGTAACGGTCGGTGTTGAGGAATACCCGAATATTCTTTAGTGCACATTTATCGAATTTACTCGCATCGTGCATAACATTATTTTCTCGTCCAGTTTGAAACCCTATAATAATGTATCTCGGTGTTTCAATACTAGTCGATGTTTTGATTGCCCATGTATGCTTATCTGTTGTTGGTATAGCGGGATATATGTGGGTTTCCCAACTTCTAAATGCTAGTGGAGTATTCACATTTTTATCAATGTATTTCGTTAACGCTAATTCCTCCGCTAATGCTGGAACGATGTGTGAACTTTCCAATAAATCTTATCTATGTTAACTTTTAATGCTTCGTCCACAGTTGAAATTACTGCATCGGTATCAATATTACTACGAATTAATACAAGTTCTTGTCTAATGTTCAAAATCACTTTATTATAATCTTCAGCAAAGCCAAGCAGCATTCGCAAAGGTACACAGACATTAAAATACCCTTGCTCATTTGTTAGTGTGCTGTTTATGTAGGAAACCAACCGGCATTTTGATGGCGGGCAAGATCATTGGGTGTCAATGATACTAACCCTTTCATTGTCGACGTTAACCCCACCTTAGTTACGGAATCTACCACTATTCCATTCATCTCATATCTAATTTCACTGAATAAAAATGCGATACCATTATTAACGAACCTTGCGGTATTGGAGACAGTGCCATCCTGTCGCAATAATCTTCCCTCTACATAAACATAACTTTCTGATGGTAGAGTGCACATGTCTTCCTGAATGGGTATCCTGATTTCATCATTGTTTCCAAATCTCGTAGTATATGGTTGATGGGTGTGCAGTTCGGAATTAACGATAGCATTATCAACAACAACTTTTTCATTAACGTTTAATACACTCATTGTAGTACTGTAAACCCGAGACTCTCCAAGAATGCTTTGTTCTGCGCTGTCAACGCTTTGGTCGCTGAACGCTTACTGACTGTACCCTTTCCACACTTCACTCTTTTATAGTTTGTTTTGCACTGGTTACATGCACATGTATTATACCGCGTCACCATATTTTCTTTAAATGTAGTCCTATCGTTATGACTTCTCCGTTAAAATTGACGAGATCTCCGTCTTGGTCTACTATTTTAAGTGTTATTGTTGAAATGGTAGATGTATTTATAGGTAAGTAGATAACATGTTGAGGTGATTCGATTATTTTATATCCCGCTGGTACACTGGGAAAGAATTGATGAATTATGTGTGATGACTCACCATTTTTAAAACTACCACTTGTTATGTTGCACTCGATAATTAATGAGTTAATTTTGATGATGTTAATAGGGTTCTCAGAGGTGTACACTTTTTAGCTTGGTAAACAGTAGTTTTATTAAAGCCTAGGATAGGCCCTATCGAATGGACCACATTGAAACTAATGTTATGGGTTGCTTTCATAGTATTATTATTTGCTCGTAAATCAATATACCCCTTATCGTCTTTCACTGAGTCATTAATATATTTATTCACATCTGCGATTTCGTATGTTCCTGGCGGTATTGTAATTTTCTCTCTTCCAAATATGAGCATGTTGTTCTTTGAAGTAACGTTTTGTATAGTATTGAACGATTCAAAACTAGTTAACCCCATTACATATTCCGACTCATTATCAAGAAAAATCGGTGGATTAAATGTGGCTTGCAGGATACAGCTTTTACCGGTGAAGGTAAATGTGTACGACATCACGATCACGTAACAACTACTGACAATCAGAACGAGTAGTCGTATAAAAATCGTAAGACTAGATGACCACAGTTGTATGTATTGAACTCTTGAACCTTAGTAAAGTTATAATCAATTGTGTTTCTGCTACCATCACTTTTAAAATAGTGGACTAATTCGAAGGGTGGTTTAACATGTCCTATACTATCAAAATATGTTATATGTCTATTACGCTTAATATATGCTGTCCAGTGTGTTCCCTGATTAGCTTGATTATCCAGATTCACGATACCACATTCATTCCTATGGATTCGTGTAGGTAGCTTATCTCGCATATATATCCCTCTAAAGTAGGGAATCTTTAATTGCTCAACAAATTTTGATAGCTCAACATTACTTAAGGCGTGGCGTGGTAGCTTCAGTGGGAGTTTTTTGAATACGGTTGTAAATATATGCCCAAACCTCGTTTATATGGTTTTAGATATAAACCTTTTCCAACGGTTGCTGCTTCCATTGCTTGATTGTGTCGTTTGGTTTCTTCTAACGTTTTTGTCGCAGCTTTTGCGTCGGTAACCGCTTTTGCAACTGCAGCTGCACCGCCACCTAACGAACCTAAGGCTCCTAATGCTGCAAATAGGGGAATAAGAGGTATGAACCCCTCGTTTTGGTATAGGTAATATTCTGCTCTTGGGTGACATGATTTTTTGTGTTTTAGAACGCTTAAGGCTTGGTGTATTGTAGATCGTAAAGATGATCGAAGTTTACCACCAACACGACGTCGCGCTAGAAGTACCGCTTTGTTAAATGAAATTGGTTTGGGAGTACGCTTTGTTCTTCGTGATTTGCTTCCCATTCTATTGCCTGTCCGTGATCTTCCACCCATCCCCATTTTCCGTTTTCCTTTCATTATTCCAGCTATAGTTAATGCAGCTGCCCTTTCTCCAAATGTAGCGTTTGAGGAACGAAATCTATTCCAAGCTTTTTGTTGCAAAGTTTTATCGGCAATGTGTCGTTGACTTAAATCGTTTGACTGGGAGTATGCAATATCGTGCTCTTTACAGGCTTCGTCCAATTCATTAATACCTTTGTCGCCGCGAGCTAGTCGTTTTTGTAAACGGGTACCCGGTCCGCAGTATCTATACCCAGGTATATGCAACTCCACGGGTAATTTATTTATTAAGGTATTAATTAATCCTGAACCTTTTCTTCTTATTACACCGAGAAGTATACTTCATACCAGACTGGCTGTCACTCCACTACTAAACTACTTTCATTGTATGACACGTATATATATTAGTACCATACAATTTGTGGTTTAGTACTATGACGGGCACCATACGCTTCATTCCGCAAGACACAGAATTACCTATTAAAAATTATGACACAGCTGATAACAAGGAACTTTACTCTAAACATAGCGGTCTACTGAAAGGAGGATGTAAACGAGGTATAATCGTTGGTCCATCTGGGTGCGGAAAAACAAATGTTATGATTACCTTGTTAGAACATCCAAATGGTTTACGTTTTGAAAATGTATATATTTATTGCAAATCATTCTATCGACCTAAATACCAGTACCTACGAAATTTACTGACACCCATAAAAGAAGTCGGGTATTTTGAATACAGTGATAATAGTGATGTTATATCCCCTAGTGATTCCCGTAAAAATTCAATAATGATTTTCGATGATGTAGCGTGTCATAAGCAAAATGAAATAAGAGATCATTCCTGTTTTGGCAGACATCGAAATAATGATTGTTTCTATCTGTGTCAAGCGTATTCTTCAATTCCAAAACAACTTATACGTGATAATGCTAATTTACTTATTCTTTTTCAACAAGATCACACTAATCTTAAGCATGTGTATGATGATCACGTTAATGTCGATATGTCCTTTGATAGGTTTAAAGATTTATGTTTTTGTTGCTGGCAAGACAAATTCGGTTTTATTGTTATTGATAAAGAAAGCGATGTTAATACAGGTCGGTACCGTAAGAGATTTGACTGTTTTATAGCATTATAAATATGGTAGCAGTATGGAACATATGCAGTCGTAATGAAGGAGCGCTTAGTACAAGACATTTTGCGTGCTCGCAAGAGCGTGCAACAAAAATATGCTACTTTGAAAGAAGATACCGCTCTTACAGAACGTGCAATAGAAGCACACTTTAAACCTATTACACAACCCTTAAAAGCAATTGATTACTAAAAAGATGGTCTCTCATCAAAGCTGAACCCCTTACGCCAGAAGCTGTCAAAATGAAGTCATTGCACAAGAAACTGAAGTTTTTACATCACACACCTAAAACAGTTGGATTACGGAAGGCTCCCGCACTCTTGTTCCCGCAACCATTGCGCAACCTTCGCAGGAAACTGTAATTGCTGATACCACTAACGATGATGATGTGGAAATTCTACTTTACAACAATTGAAATCAGAACTGTTAGCTGCTGGATCTCAACCCGCCTTTGAAGATTATCTAAATCAATACCAAGGATTAGTAAGTACTACGTTGAAGGTATATTTAGAGATACAGAAGACGAGTATGACTTAACATATGGCGTACATTTCATTCCGGAAGAAGAGAAATTTTTATTGGTGATGCTGAATTAGACTTTATTGGTGAAAACCTTCGTATCACTCTTCCTGATGGATCCTCCCTAGACTATGAAGGAACACCGGGATTATATGAACTACTTTTTAAAAAATTCCTACGGGTACAAAAAGAGTGACCTACAGCAATACAATGACATATTGCGTCGTACTAATGCTGCCCGACGTAATTATAACTCGACAGACCAAATCCGTGGAAACAATAGTAAAAAATATGTGGAAATCATTAAACCATTACTTCAACCTAGAAAACGGTCAGCTACATCATCTATTGTCCCTCCAACCACAAGATCTCGAACAACTTCTATCTCCAAAAGAGGTGGTGGCATGCAACTATTGCGATACAATAACAAAGCTATTGAATTTGTACCGTGGAATAACCCGAATAAGTTAGTAGATTGGCTACGGGAATTATTAGGATCAATGTCGACAGGAAATACTAGCAATCACAACGAAGTAGTATATATAATTGATGAACTACGTGAAGCAAAAGTAATACAGTAACAGCTCTTGTTATAAACCTATTACTATATCCTTTTCATTTCATTGTTACACCGACTACCACTACATGCACATCAGTTATGCCAATAGATAAATTTGGCGGACATCTTCATCAACAAATGACAGTGGATAAATTTGGAAAACATATTACTCATCATCGCAGTGATGCTACGAAGCAAAGTGATATATATATTACGAAACTTATTTTACTTTGCAAGGTGTCTTGCAACAGACAACACTAGATATTCCATTGGGTATCAATGGTAGATATTTATTTCCTACAGAGGGAAAAATATTGCATTGTAAGTGGTTACCTCGAGATATTCATCTTCGAGTGGATACTGTAACATATATGACACCGCTGTTTCTAAATAATAAAACTATTCGTAAGGAAGGTGTGATTCAACCTATAATTCCAAAAAATATCAATTTCGACAAAGAACAATTATTCATCCTAGAGATTCTACTACAATCCAAAGTAAAAAATGAGTAAATCCGATGTTGTTGAAGAACTGCACAAACCAGCAAGGAGAAATTTTCCGCGACGTTGTGTAGTACTAAAAGGTTTAAATGATCAAGCTGATTTAGTGGAAATGATACCTTATGCTCATGTGAATAAAGGATTTCGATATATTTTAGTAATAATTAATGCCTTCTCTAAATATGTCTGGGCTTTCCCCATCAAACGAAAGAATGGTAAACTAGTTGCGGAGGTAATGGATAAACTGCTATCTGGATTGCAAAAGATGCCTACGCATATACAAACTGATATGGGAACGGAGTTTTATAATGCAGAATTTAAAAAGTAATGAAAAATTCAATATCAATCATTACAGTAGTTATTCCACCTTGAAAAGTAGCATAGTCGAACGTGTCAATCGTACCCTTAAAGCAATAATGTGGAAAACATTCAGCATGCAAGGATCATATAAGTGGCTATCAATCTTGCCTCAAATTGTTACCGATTATAATTCAAGAAAGCATAGAACAACCGGGTATAAACCGGTAGATGTAACGGAAAAGAATGCTGCAGATATTTTGCAACATTCAAAATGTCAGAAAGTTCTTGACCGTAAAACACCTAAATTTAAAGTGGGGGAACATGTACGCATTAGCAAACATAGGAGCATATTCTCTAAGGGGTACACACCTAATTGGAGTTACGAAGTCAACAGTTAAACGTTCAAGCCCACTCACCTACACATTACGTGATAGTCGAGATGAAGAGATTAAAGGTCGGTTCTATGAGCCCGAACTACAAAGTGTTAAACATCCAGACATTCACCTAGTTGAACGTGTCATCCGACGTCAAGGGAATAAAGCTCTCGTTAAGTGGTTGGGTTTTGATACTTCTCACAACTCATGGATTTCTACCAAAGACATTGTGTAATACGCTAATTAACCTTAATAATATATACTGTAATATTAATATGCAATAAACAGATCTTTTTTTTTTACTTTTTTTATTAATACTATCCTATACATATATATCACTACATACTACTAAAGTGTCTGACAAACACACACTCACGATGCTGTTTTTCGAGAATTGGTGAAATTATATTATCACAGTCGCCTATTCTTTTTTTAAATCGTGCAGAATCTCTAGCTAATTGTTCCCATTCTCCTTTTCGCGCATGCCTGTGAGCCAACTCCCATACTACTATGTAGTGAATTACGTTTTTGGACTCATTAATGAGCACCTTCTTCACTGGGTGAGTCGTCATCTGATGGCTCAAAATTCGGTAAATATCTTTCTATTTCATGTATAAATTGCTCCAATGATATTTCTTTAAGGTCTTCTATTAATCGCTTTATACAACAAACACACTCTATATCACCTACATGTGATGTTAAGTATTTTTCACAAAGGCGTATTCCTCCCCCATACTTATTAACTAGATTATTTAAATAGTCATCACTAAATCTACCCATTCCATACACTTTTTCATGATCAGCATCGAATTCTAATGATTGTAACTGGCATATTAGTCTTTGGACTGCACTAACACAATCTACAGCTTTAGGCCACGACTCCGCACTATAACACATCCACATATTGACTAACATCTAATACTATCCACTATTGACTACAAGCGCGTTACCCCCCTTTCAGTTATAGGTTGGGCAAGATCCATATCCATATATAGTTTCTCCTTGGCAAATGCTTCCATTTCCAGAAGGCAGGCTACGTTGACCTCAAATACATCACGCAATGGACCTATAACTTGGTGAATGTTACATTCAGGAATTGTCGCTGCCGACTTTATTAGGTTTTATAAAACTCTGGAAAGTTCACAGTATCTGCCAACTCCAATCGGTAATATATTATCTTCAAAAGCTTCCATAACTGTTCTATAGACTCCCATCCTAAATAGATATCAATTTCGTCACTATCACAGAGGCGTATAATTTTTTCTTGTTAATATTTTCGTACGAGACAGTCTTCGATCCCAGTTTGGTAGGTAGCCATGTTCCTTCAGGACTGTAGAAATAATTAGTAATCACCCTTGATTATCCATAAGTATACGCCATTCCTGCTTGTCAAACACCACTCCACCACTCTTCGATCCACCGAGTTTTACGACTGGCTCAAATCCAAATTTGGGTGATAGACCGACACTAACAAACTTTGTTTTACTTTTATTTAAGAAATAATGCACATTATTAAGCAAAATATCGCAATATTTACTTGAACTTATAGCACCGATAATCTTCGCCTTTTCTATGGCTTGACGTACGATGTTATCCATTATATACGATACTGGCTTTACATACATTCCCTCTCTTTTATATATGACACTCTCCCCACTATGTGTCCTCCTCAAGGCTACTTACGTGACCTTCACGATTGTACCACACATTGCTTTAGCGGTCTTGTCGGTTACACCTTTTCAAGGCTTTCTTTTCGTTCAAGGCTGTTACTCATTTTGTTTTTTTCCAACCTTGTATTCACCACTACTTCAAGGATTCCTAGGCATACTTATTTCCAAGGTTGTTCCACTTTGCCACACCAAGGTCACCACACAAGGTTACATATCCCCACTCAGTATTATTCGTATACTTAAAGGGAGGGGTTTTTACATATACCATAGTTACCGATCTTCACTATGTCAGTTACTCCAGTGCAAGACGATTGGAAGACTCCTGCAGCGTACCAACCACAAACCCTATTTCAACTTAGTACGCGACGGACATGTCAATTAATTCCGAACTGGGTAAATTTTGAAAAGGAAGGAATACTACCGGCTTCCATAACCAAAGTGCTACGAAATAATTATGAACTGGTTCAGTGGAATTCAGCGTGGTATACCGAAATGAGCAAGGTAATACGCGAGCACTCTGCGGCAAGCCGTGTAACAGCATATGCCCACATTGTATCAATATATGTTCGATACCATCTGGTGGACTTCATGAATTTGTGTCATTGCTGTTTCACCCGATTGAAACCAGGAGATTACCGCGTAGTGGACCATCATATGCATATGGAGCGCTGGACTGCGCGATATCACCTGTCGTACGAATATTATTGGTGCTCGTCGTGGGCGCCTCTCACACATGTTATACGATGTGTACGATGATGACTCATGTATACTGTGTGATGAGGTGTGCTACGTAGACGAGTAGTGTTTTTTACTGTATCTATTTTTATCTATTGTACATATTGTATATCTGTTGTATATATGTTGTATATATGTTGTATATATTGTATAGAATACATTATTTACTGTCAGTATCATACTGTTTTCGCTGATGTTAACATGTGTGACCCAAACTTTTATTATCCTCAGTATTACAACTGTTTCGATAAACGCTTACTAACGTATCGAACATGGTCTGGAGTTCACTCACCCTCATCGCTTGCTGCAGCAGGATTCATTTCCACATCTTCAGACGATACGGTTGAATGTTTCATGTGTGGGGTTAGAATAAACCGATGGCAGCCAGATGTCAATCCGTTACAGGAACATCTACGATGGGCACCACATTGCACGTATGCTCAGCTCCTCGCACCACGTCCGCGCAGATGTACTGAAACGGAAGTGGAGAGGACCTTCTGCACTTGTACTAAATCAAAATGTTTTATTCCTAAAGAAAATCATATATATCTGAGTAATACATCAATTAAATATATTAACATATCGTTTTTCTTTTATTTTGATAAAAAGTGAGGGTGAGCAAAAAAAGTGAGCAAAAACATGCAAGTGGGCTAGAGTAGCATTTGGGTGTTGTTATTGTGGAACATGAATAGGTCGCACGTATGGCCTTGTAATAGTGGAACAGGAAAGCGCGGTCGGATGGCCTTGTAATTGTGAAACATGAATAGGTCGCACGGATGGCCTTGTAATAGTTGAACAGGAAAGCGTGGTCGGATAGCCTTGTAGTTGTGGAACAGGAAATCGGGGTTTGTGACCGTGGGTTTGTGGTAATGATATGTAATTAGGTCACATATTGCGCTTTTTTGACCTTGGTACGGTGGGAAACTGGTTTTTGTGGCAACCTTGGAAATGTGGGGCCTTGGAAATGTGGTATGTCCCAAAAGTCTCCAATCTTACCTACTAAGAGAATTAAAAACAGAACACGATGACATGATAAAATACAGGGTGTTCCATTTAAAAAACAAAAGTTATGGCCATTTCAAATTGGCAAAAATTGACCATATTTTGTAAACACCTAGTATAGTATAATCAGGAAGTATGAAGGTCAAAAGATAGACCAAGGTCTTGTTTACCCGTCTTCCAAACCTTACAGTTCTACTGTTAATATTAAATAAATAAATATAGGGCTCCATTTAACAAAACAAAGCTGAGTCCGGTCCTACAATTATGGAACACCCTATAGGGATGAAACTATTTTTATTCGATGCATATCTAAGTCTGATATAGATCGGCGCTATAACATTTTTTTAATTTTTAATAATAAAGCCAGAATCCTCCGACGGCGCATTAATGACTCACCCTGTGTATATATATATATATATATATATATATATATATATATATATATATATATATATATATATATATATATGTGTGTGTTGTGTATATGTATATATACAGTATGTCCCCGGATCGACTTTAAAAGAGGGAAAACTCTCTTATTTTTGATTTCTCAGAAAATTTCATTCTTGCTGATTTGCCCTGCTTGTTTTCAAACCCCCGAAACACAAATTACTTGGTATTTAACTCAAACGGTTCTCGAGATATCATTTTTCTTGAAAAATTCGAGCTTTTCGTAATTTTTTGATTAATTGATTTGTTTCAAAGGAAAAATCAAATTGGTCTCACAAGTTTTAATTAATAAATTTAACAATTGATGGTAAAATGAAATGAAATTCTCAAAAAACTGAACTATTAATTTTTTATTCGAATAATGCTCCTCCTTTTTCCGCACAGATTTCAATGCGAGCTCTGAATTCATTGAAACTGCGCCTTATTTCTTCGATTGAAAGGGACTGGACAGCATTCCGTATCCTATTTTTCAATTGCTCTTCATCATTGTCTAATGGCTCACTGTACACAGATAAAAGTCCATTATTGTGAGATCAGGACTTCTCGGCGGCCGTAAAATGGAACTCTGTATTGAGCCACTGCCGAACGGTACCGGCATAATGAGCAGGGCACCCATCGTGCTGGAAGAACATTTCAATTTGGTAGTTCAATGGCAATTCATCCAGTTTATCAGTTAAAAAATTTTGCAACATTTCCAAATATGAATAACGGTTTAAATTTTGATCAAAAAAATATGGGCCAATAATTACATGGTACGAAACCGCACACCACACATTAACTTTTTTCAAACATTGTCTGCGACTAGCAATTCGGAAGTTTGGATTCGTCTTACTCCAGTAACGGCAATGTTGGGAGGAAACGACTCCGTTAGTTGAAAAGGTCGATTCATCGGAGAACATTATTCGTTTATGAAAATTTGAATCTTCCAAAACTCTATTCCCATTTCCAAACAAAAATCCAGACGTTTGGCTTCATCACCGTTCTCTAAAGTTTGCCTAAATTTCGGCTTAAATGGTAAAATTTTGTTGTCCTTGAAGATTCTTTGTAAATGAGATTTACTTATCCCAATTCGTAGTGCCCTCCTTCTTAAAGACAACCTTGGAACTTCAGTTGCGGAATGAACGGCGAGAACAGTAGCAGCATCTTCTTCATCGAACAACTTCTTTGGCTTCTTTAGGTTTAAAACCGAGCCTGTTTGAAGGAATTTAGTTACCAAGTTTTCTGCTCCGGCATTCGAAATGGCAACCTCCGAGTATTTTTGGTTGAATTTTCTGATAACAACTCGGTAGCACTCTTCCCCAGTTCCGTAACATTGAATTAGATAAATTCTTTGTTGTAAAGTCAACATTATAGCATACAATTCAAATTAGCATGAATTCATTTGCAGTTCAACAGAATTATCACATTTGACAATTTCTGTCAGTGGTGTTTTTCAATGAAATCCACCTACTAAAAGTTACTTCTAAAAATTAGGAAAAACAGTCCAATTTTTCCAGAAAAATGATATTATCTCGAGAACCGTACGAGTAGAATAGAAAGTAATTTGTGTTTCGGGGTTTGAAAACAAGCAGGGCAAATCATCAAAAATGAAATTTTCTGAGAAATCAAAAATAAGAGAATTTTCCCTCTTTTAAAGTCGATCCGGGGACAAACTGTATATAAAAGCTAATAATAAGTAAAATACTAACAATAAGCATGAACATATACTAACATTCGTTGTACTTTTCATAATTTAATTTTATTTCTATTACTTAATTAGTATTTAACTTTTTCTTACGGCGTTAATTTCAATTTGTAGGTATTTTTACTTTTAGTTTTAGCTTTTTACCTGTTTTTGTTTAAGGTTTAAATTTTTGTAGACGCCTGACGATGACCTTTAGATCGAAACGTAGCGTTTAAGTTTACGTATAACAGTTCCTACGGTAGGTTTTTAGTGTTTTAATTTTTCTTAAATATACCCCATTTCGAGTATAACATGGATCATCACTTACAACATTAAATTAGATAGCCATGGTTTTCATATTTGACAAATGATACAGTTTTATTTTATTTCATAATTTAAACAGCTTTGGGTACTATTCTAATAAAAAATTATTAAATTATAAGAAAAGAGAAAATCTTGTCGGGTAGGTTTATATAATATTTATTCTTTTTTCGCAATCAAGAAATCATCAAGCATATAGGTATCTACTTTTTTATTTTTTAATTGCTTATATGTATTATTCTTTGTCCATTTAATATGAGGAGGCATGAATAAGTTAGAAATGGCCGTTCTGCAACTGATAGATTCTTCTTCCTATGCATATTACCCACAGATGCATAAGAAAGCGATGTTGCCGCATCAATTTCTTTTTGGTTTTGTCGTTTGAGATCGACATTTTGCATTGCCAAATGCAACATAAATGCCTACTTTGTATATGAATTGTAGAAGAATATATTTTTCAAAGTTTTCAAGACATTATTGCCTACTATTAGTAGTAGATTATTTTGTATGGAGAAGTATTGCTTTTCATGGCGCGCCTGTATTTAGCCGCCGAACGAAGTGCATATTTTAACCAGATGCAAAAAGATAAGAAATGGAAATCTTCGACAAAGTGGTGCTGTTATGCCGTGATCAAATCCGAATTAATTATTAAGCATGGAATAAATATAAGTATTTATTGAGAAGAAAACTGTTATAGATACAATGAAATGTCATATTCGTTCAACAAACAATAACACTTTACGCAAGGTAAAAATCATTTTGACTTTATCGGATACGGTGTATTAATATCCATTAATAAATAGTAAAACAAATTTGAATGTCGTTATTTGGTCTTTTAGGTCTAAATTAATGTCTTGGTACATACGCCAACGAAATATTTGCTGTGGAATTCATTGTTGGAGAAATTATTATAACCATAACCACCGAGCTGGTAGAGTTGTGGTGTCACGATCTGCTTGGCATTTGGGAGGTAATGGATTCGATTCGCGTTACCGTCTACCCTATATGAGGTTTTTTCAGGTGGTTTTCCTCATACACATATAGCGGCATGGTCACTGCGTATATACACACCATGTGCAGCTACTTAGGCGATACTGAGGTAGTATCTTCCCCTCAGAACTCTAACTCCGTTCCTTCCGATCCTATCCTGATCGCACGTATCCTTAATCCCACCATGCATACATATTTTATGTATGTATGTTGCGAATACATGATTGTGGCTGAAGGAGCTTGGAATGCTAAAGCAGCCCGCCCTTCCCCTTTGGGAGGGAATTAAATACGTGGTCATTTCTTTTTCATAACCATAGCCGTAGAAACAAATAATGCGAATAAGTTGTAACGCAATAATTTGGGTTTTGTATATTTACGTTACTTTATTATTCTCACTGTAAATTTCTGTACAAGTTGTACATGTTTACTCAAACCTTCTTTCAAGAAATGCTTACGTTGTTTCTGTTCATAACTTGAACCACATAATATTTCTAATTAATTTTACTATTAGCCTAATATAAATTTTCGTACCTTTGGTTATTCAAACGTTATAAATTCACATTTAAATAATATTTCATTTAAAATCTGCATTGTTACTCCCTCTAGTGACGTATCCTAAAATATAGGTAATTAAGGTGAACTATATTACAAGCTTTTAGAAGTCCTCTCTAGATGGCGTTAGTGGAGAAATCACAATTTAGAATTTTTGGTTTTTATTGATATAGATAAATATCGATAACAATAGATTTTAAATAATACAACTTTAACATAAAAATTACGTCTTCTTTCTTTCCTGTGGCGTCCATTTTGCCAAGCTGAAAATTTTTGATGTCTTCTTGAAATTTTTTACACGATTTAAATAATCGGATATATCTTCAAGAAGCATAATTTGCAATAAAACAATTGGTGCTTTTCTAATCTTTATCTGCAAGTTTTGTTGCTCGCTTACATGCGGTTTTAGAAAAATTTTCTTCGACAAGATCGAGGAAGTTACCGGTGAATTTCTTTAATTTGTTAGTAATACCTGACTTCTTTCCTAGTATTTGAAGATGTTTTAATCAAGACATGAATTATTGATGCTTTCGTAAAGAAAGGAAAGTACTTCGATAGATTCGCATTTGGCCCGTTCCATCTAAGGGGTAACGAATAAAGATTATTTACTTACATAATGTTAATTACCTTCTACTTTTAACTTCAACGAATTTTCTCCTTTTGGCTTCAACGAAGGACCTTCTACTTTTAGATTCAACGATTTAACTTCAACTAATACCTCCATATTATCTACATTCAAGTACTATTCTGAATCGTAACTAAAATAAAACAGGATCGTGACAACTTCTGCATATGTTCCTGATCCGAGAGCATCAACTGAACGTAATTACTACCTGCTTATACAAAGGTTAGATCGTTCTTTTTCTATTGTTACATGAGCTTTAATTGAATAACTATTGTGTAAACCTTTAGACCAGTAATGATAAAGTACACCTGCTAAAAATAATGTAAACCAATTAGTCAGTTACAGTGATATCTTAACCTATATTTGTATATCTGTTATCACTATATCCTGATTGCTGTATAATTAATCTTTCACTTCACAACCACGTGACCTTCATTACCTGTTTTTTTACCATTATTTTCTTCCCTCATTTTGTTTTGTAATTATAATAGTAACATTTAATTGTACCTAGTTTGGCTGCCATTTTTGCGTTGTGCGCAGCATCACTTTAATTGGGATGCGTAAAAGTAGCTTAACTAACGTTATATAAACATAATTATGGTCTTATTGCATTTGGTATAGATATTAATTATTAACCTTTTTTTTTCTCTTTCTTGAAATTTATGCAATTACTAAATTTCCATATATATTTGATTCCTTGCTGAGCTATAAAATTTGTGCTCAATATAAAAATTTATTTCCTCATTATCTGTTTTGTGTAAACCACCGCAAGTTATTTTTTTAATTATTTGGTAATAATTTACGCTTTGTATAGGCGTCGATATATGTCCTCTTTTAGGTATGCAAAGGAAGGCCTTCCCTTGAAAAAGGGAAATGTTTAAGTTTTGTTTTCAAGAATTAAATAAACAATTACTGGTTCACAGGTGACGAACCCAATTATTTTGCTTGCGAACGGTATTTACTTTCCTTTTTTTTGTACATTTAGGATATTAATATCAATTGTTTTTGTTGTGGATTAATTGGATCCACACCCTCAATTATTTAGTTTTTGATCGTTAAAAATAAAATATATAGTTGTTTATTTCACATTACAGCAGTGTTATTATTCCTATTTCCTCTTGTACTTACTTTTTCCTACAATCTCCTTGCTCATTCCATTCTGCAACACTGTTCAAGAGTCGGGACATCGGTGAATCGTATCTCTATATAGGGGAGCGGCTCTTGGCGCCGGCATATTCACCATCCTTCTTCTCTCACCCCGCCCTAACCGACACTGTTGAGCTAGTTCGGTGTGCTCACTAGCTGTGAATGAGCAGAGATACCTTTCCTTCTTCCTTTTTCTTCCGGCTCCCCGTTTAAACTCATAACAAAGTTAAATATAAAAGAGAATCAAATATCGTATAGGGATAGAATACTGGAAAGATCAGAAAGGGAAGTTAATGAGGAAAAAGATGTGTGTAAGATATGGAACACACTAAAAGCAATAATATTAGAACAAGCAAAACAAATATGTGGAATAAAAGAAGTGAATAGGCGTTTTAAGATAACAAAGTGGTGGAATGATAACAGTTCGAAAAGCAGTTAAAAATTAAAAAGAATATGGAAAAAATACATGCAAAGTTGCCAACAGATAGAGAACAATATATAAAAAAAATAAATAAAGATAAAGATGAAAAAAAATAGCCAAAAGAAGAACTTGAGAAGAATTCGGAAAAGAAATTGAAGTAAATTATAAACGAAACCAAAAACTATTTTGGGCAATAATAAAACGAATCAAAGGAAAATAAAAAACACTAAAGATAAAAATAATAAATTGATCACAAACCAAGAACCAATAGCAGAAACATGGAGGAACTACTATGAAGGTAATTTTAAGCAGTAGTGGCGAAATACGGAAATAAGGCTTCAAAAGAAACAAAAAAGAAGACACGACAGTAATAACAGAAGATGAGATTAGAGAAGTAATAACAGGGCAGGCGCTAGCAGTATTGTCGCATGGCAGTGGCGGCTGGTATATAAGAGCTGTAGACCCCCCAAAATAAATCAGAAAATAGGCCTTTAACCTAAAATAAATAAATGTGTATGTTGTGTAAATTATTTGGCATTGACAAAGAACATCGAAACGTGCACGACGTTGAAGGTGGCAGTTTCCCAGTGTAGTAAACAATCTGTCTCCGCGCACTCTACCATGGTCTTGGCAGTGTGATACAATGCGGGTCTACGCTTCAATTTGACCTTTTCTCTCACGTCGCGTCACCTCGCGCCTGTGGTTTTAAGAACGTTGTTTTAACAGAAATATGGTCTGCACTTTGTGCAGTCCTGACCACAGAATTGCTATTTGTGGTTCGATTCTTGAAGACTTGTTCGCTGCCGTATCGGTATCGCGTTTCCTGTATACAAAATTCTAACGTTTTCGCGGTGTTTTCTTCTTTAATATTTGTATTAGAAATGGATGTTATCGATAATTTATTAAATATTAACAAATTTATAAACTACACCTACGAAGAAAAAATTAAATTAAAGCAAGGCAAACGTCCATTACCAGTTATTTCCATCGAAAAAGAAGGCTCAAGTCGTGGTGAACAGTACAAAAAACAATTTAATCGTGAAGTGTACTAAAGAAACGATTGGTTATGTGGGTGCAATAAGAAAAATGCTTTCTTCTGTTTCCCTTCTGTACTTTTTGGCGGAGATAAATCGTGGGCATCAATTGGAGTGGCCATTTAAGACTTTCGAATCAAAAAATAACGAAACATGTAACGTGCCGAACCACTTCCATAATGCAATAGGATTCCATTGGACGTATGCTAGGTTTTGAACCGATTATATTGGAAGCTATAGAGTTAAAACCACATAGAAATGGCAAAGTTGTTAAATATCTTTCAAAGCGCACGTTTTGATGAGACCATTACTAAATTATATATCCATACATATCTTCCGTACGGTTCTTCTGATTACGGTTTTTCCGATGAGATCCGATAGAGTCAAAATTTGGTTACCGCCACATATGACAGTTTCCTGTACATTGAAAGTAAAATAAAATGGAGTTCAACGGAAGAAGGATCCGACGTAAAAACATGTTACCTAACAAACAATTTTGCACCATTCCGTTTCGAGGAAAATCGCGACGAGTTAAGAGGACAGAAAGTGGATACATGCAGATATCCGGGTGTAACATCCGAACTCAAAGGATACGTATCGTACACATCGAATGAAAGCAAAGGTCTACAGCATTTAGAATACTCGCCGAAGAATGAGGGACTGTTACAACTAGAACATGCTAAAAGCAACAAAGAAAAACATTTTACCATCTCTATACCGCTAAAACGCATATTCGGAAGTATGGAAGATTATCGACAAGTTATTGTGAGTATGCGACAGGAGTGGGCGTTAATATGTTCCAAAGGTGATGCTGATTGTTATAAGGGTACCTCAGACTACGCTAAAATAACCTTAAACAAAATTCAATGGAAGATTCCGCATGTGACGCTTAGCAACAGTGCCAAATTGGGTCTGTTCCAACAAATTAATAAAAATACAACCATTACAATTCCGTTTCGTCAATGGGAATTACACGGCCTATCAAAACTATTTAAATTTTCGAGGAGGCTATTATGCCACCAACAATCATGAACATCAGGATTCATTGTTTTACTATACATATTTCAAGACATGCCCAATATTCGTAATTGATTGCTCAAAACAAAGTGATCACTATAACACTCGACGGTAGACATACAGCTCGAAATGGAAGCCTTGGAGGCGTTTGATGCCGGTATTGTTGCCCATTGCCTCGCAGCATTAAGTATATGAATAAAGAATCATATTGATAAGTTGTTGCAGTTTTAATTGACACTCAACAACAACATGAGTGTAGTGGTGCAAACTCAAAAACTACCTATTGGAAATCTCTATGATTTGACCCGAGCTGCAAATAGCGAGATACAACGGCATGGGACGTTACTTCCAAACAGCGTACGCGCTATAATGTGTGGTCCTTCCAATTGTGGGAAAACAAAAACCATGCTCACTCTGATAACTGAACCGAACGGTCTTCGTTTCAAACACGTGTATGTCTGAAAATGTAAACTTTCACCATTAACACTCATAATAAAATACTTATCTTTTTTGGGATTTTTTAATGGTGTACTTTAAATTATACAATCTAAACGTTTCGATAACACTTACAATTTTTCAAATTTGACAAAATTGTTTACTACATCTTTAACAATTTTTAACAAACATTACTACTGACGAAGATAACTGTAAGTGTTATTGAAACGTGTAGATTGTATAATTTAAAGTACACCATTAAAAAACCCCAAAAAAGATAAGTATTTTATTACGTGTATGTCTATTCGAAATGGTTGAATCTGGAAAAATATCGACTCTTGGGTGAAATTCTAGATCCCATGAAAGATATTGATTATTATTGCTTCAGGATAATGCTGATATTATGGAACCGAGTGTGACAAAACCCAATTCAGTTCTTGTCTTTGACGATATCGCTTGCGAGAAACAAAACCAAATTAGGACGTACGTTTCATTGGGACGTCATAATAACATGGACTGCTTCTACTTTTTTTTTTTTTTTTATGATTGTGGACCTGAACAGGATAAATAAGGCCTATCGTGCTAAAACACTCAGGAACACTTAGGAGGATGGATAGAGGGATAATGAATTGCCAATAGATGCCTATGAACAGCTACCTTAAATTTTCTCATATCATAAGTGAGAGGAAAACAGGAACTAGGGAGATCATTCCAGAGTTTAGAAGCCGTGTAGAAAAATGTGCATTGCGCCCGTTTGGTACGACAAGTGGAGATTTGTACTGCATACTGATGATGTGATTGAGCAAACCGAGTGTTTCTCGCAAAGATAGCCGGAGATGGTATCAAAGAATGTAATTCACCAGCACAACAGCCGTTGGAATAACGATAATACAAAGAAAGAACTGAAACCATCCTTCTATGCTCAAGGGACTGTATGTGAGAAGTTAAAGACGGGTCATTTATAAGCCTAATCGCTCTCTTTTGAATACGATCAACGATATCGAGAGCGTATTGGGGAGCACTAACCCAAAGGTGAGAATTATATTCCAGATGAAGCCGAATTTGGGCCTTATACAGCAAAAGGAGTTGTCGAGAGGTAAAGTACTGCTTAGATCTGTACAAAAAGCCTATTTTACGAGCAGCTGTTTTGGTAGCTGACAGAAGATGGTCAACCCATGAGAGATTTGAAGATACAGTCATACCCAAAAGAGCAATAGAGTCTGAAAACTTAAGAACTGAGCCATTCATACTTACAACAGGAAATGATCGATCTTTTTTGGCGGACATAAGGCAACACTGAGTTTTGTTAGCATTAAATTTAACTAGATTATTGCTTCCCCATTCGAGAATACGTTGAATGTCTTTGTTGATTGAATTTGCCATTTCAGCTTTAATTTCTTGATTTGACATAGAAGGTGGATTATCACTATGAGTAGACTGAGATGAACTACAGTGAAGAGTGCTATCGTCAGCAAAGCAATGGATGGGGTTAGTTGTTGAAGAAATAAGGTCGTTTATGTACAGCAGAAAAAGTGTAGGCGCTATAACGGATCCCTGTGGTACGCCCGCGTTAATGCTAACTTCATTTGAAAAAAAGCCATACTTGGGTCAAACGTATACTAAAACCTCCAAACAGCTGATTAGAGATAACGCCAACTTGATAGTTCTCTTCGAACAGGATGATTTGAATTTGCGTCACATCTAAGAAGACCATGTCGCCCCAATAGTAAGCATGCAATTGTTTCGTGACATGTACTCAGAGAGTTGGCGAAATCGTTACGGATTGATGGTAAAAAATAAAGACGCTGGAGTACAAAACCGTTGTTTTAGGAAAGGAGAGTATAATACCATAGCGGTATTGTTAAAATACCATTTGGGAACAAACAGCCTACAAGTAAACAGCCTCCGTTTCAACAGCGAACATAACAGACCTGTTTTATTTACCTGTTAGACCTATTTATCTGTTTTATTGTTGCACCGATGGATAACAAAATATTAGCGCTGACGAAACGTATAATTCAAGTTCGTAAAATATGATCATCTTAAGAAGGATCGATTTACTAAAGAGACAGATTTCATTAAAGCTTACAAACCACTCATTGAACCACTTGCAAAAATCGAACCGCTAGTAAAGATCGAACGAAAGATGGAGCAGAGGAGGAGGTATTCGTGAAACCGTCACCAAAACGTCATTCATCCCCCAATAAAAAGAAAAGGTCACCGATTCAGCAGTATAGAACCGCGCGATCAATACCTTATCATTTGCGAGAAATTAACAAACGAAGATCATCTGCTTTTAGTGTTAGTAATTATGTTAGTCCATTCGCTTGACTTCCGTATTTCCAAAGAAATCCTCTGTCTCAAGAGACGCCATCGTCTCTCGAGACTGGTGCGATTGGAGATATTGCACCCCAAGTGGAAGAAGAACATGAAGCGACTACGACCGACTCTATTTCACTCGATACCTCTGCATAGAGAGAATTTCTGGACCAACATGATCCATTACAACGAATATACGTGGAGCGCATGCTAAACGATGACTCGAATGCAATTGATACCACTTATGGGGTTCTTTACGTCATTTCAACCAATAAATGGGCAATTGGTAAGACACCAGTAAAGATAAATACAAAGGATTTGGTTATTAAGGAAGTTCGGTACAATGGTCTCTATGACCTAATCATCATGAATGAACTGGACAAACGTCTAATAATTAGCGAAGACGAAGCAAACTATACACAGATTTTGATTGCAACTAATGCAACTCGTCGTGATAACAACCCGGATGAACAATTGAAAGGTACGCGTGCCAAAACATATACAGGGATAATTAAACCCTTACTGGAGAAGGACGAGGTAAAGGAGTAAAAGGGGGCGAAGTTACAGTATTCAAAGAAATTGGACGACCGATTGAATACAGGTACTAGAACAACGTGCATGAATTTATTCAAGATTTGGAAGTCCTATGGGCGGAAAAAATGGCAGGTAATACTGAACTCGTCAACGATATCAAATCAATCGTGGAAGAACTATATGAAGATGGACATATTGAGAAATGTTTCATAAACTGCGAAAAACGCAATTCGCGATTACCGACTATAAGTTCTATGTGGAAAATAAGCGTTTAAGTAATGTAGCCGATTCCATCGAACGTCAAGATGCGCTAACCTTACAGCACTATCAACTTACGAGGTTCCATTTAAATGGGGGCCTCTTAAGACGGATGACCGCTTAAGGCAGATGGCCGATTCTCAAGAAAACACCGATGCCATACATTAAGGCTACCTCAAGTTTTGTCTCCGGTTAGTGAAGTCGCTTATAGATGGTATTCGTAATTACGATGAGGTAGTAGAGGCAGAATTGAATGCAACTAAGGAAACTTTAAGATAGATTTCAAAATATATTGTCTACACATTTTAGAACTGCTAATGATATGCTAAGCCTCGCAAATATTTCATTCGGTCCCGATTTTTGTACACACTGACTCGATCCTTTTGTCAGCTAAGCAATATTTCTTAAATTTGGGAGGTGCATGAATTCCTGCCACTAACTGTTCCTAATGTGTTTCACGACCTGTCTGTATCTTTGGCAGCAACAGACGTCCACGTGGTTGGATGACGTATTCCCATTTCCGCCTGTAAACGTCAAAGTGCACCTTCAAATCGTTTATTACTTGAGCAGTGTTTTCCACAGTTGATTCTTCACGATGTTCAATAATGGTTGCAACAGCAGCAACTTCCACACTAACTGACGAAGAGTCGTGGGAATGGCAAATAAGTTGCTCTATCACTTCTTCATTCCGTGTATGCATGTAATCGCACCGCCAAAATTTTACACCTTTATCCTACTTGCTCCGCTTCTCAAAAACATACCAACGTCCCACGTAACTAAACTTTTGGCGCCCTCGTTGAGTTAACATTTCCACTTACATGGTGTTATTTCGTACTAACGAATTAGAATGAATTGCATATCATTTTGAAAAGGATATCCTTAAAATTTACCCCAAAACCTGATAAGTCTAAACTTTCTGATTAACCTTCTTCTAATTAACCGTAACTCCCTCATATGCAATTATACTCATAATCAGTACCACATCAACGTTTGCTTAAGATGCAAAGGAAAGTTAATCTAAGGAACTATGCTATACTTTTTATTATTCACAATCATGGATATGAAACTGGAATTATTCAACTTAGGAATTAAGTTCCAATGCTGAAAGGAATTCCATCAATGCGCAGGCAGAAATAAATGATCCATTTGTCTCTGTTATATTTGTAAGGATATCCATATATTCTAAATTAGCACTTAGTTGAATTAAAATTCTACCAATATTTATGCAAGCGAGTAAAAGTGACTATTTCATAAATTTATCCAAAACGGAAATACCGCCGATGAGTTGACTGGCAATCAAATGGCTCATCGATGAAACGGTCACACCGAATCAGCTGCCATAAGATTAAAACATTTTTAATGTACTATTGTATAATTTCAATAATCTAAGTTCAGGAGTTTATAACAACGCATATCTAGAATGTATTAACAATGAGACTTATAACTACAAACAGATATATCATGTAACTAAATGAGAGCGGTGACTCACCCAGTGCTTTGCTGCCAAGGCTTAGGCCGTCATATAGTCCATGACGTGGGAATAAACTTATACTTAATAAACACACTTTTTACAGCGCCATTTTTCTGTCGACGGATTATTTGTGAATCAATAATATACAAACATTCATAAAACCTACATTGAACGGCCGACTTTTTATTCCTTATTATTGTACCACCGATGCTTACAAATTGTTTTAATAAGAAAATTATTTGACGACCACATATGGCCGTCAAACGCACTTGGCCACCTCAATGATGGTAAAATGCCCACGTATGGCCGTCGTATTGATAGCTGGACACACACACGCACGCACGCACGCACGCACGCGCTCACACACACATACACATACACACAAACATAAACACAAACACACGCACACGTACGCGCACAAGCACACGCACACACACGCACACACACGCACACACACGCACACGCACGCACACCCACGCGCGCACACGCACACACACGCGCACGCACGCACACGCACGCGCACACACGCGCACACACACCCACGCACACACGCGCAGACACGCGTACACACCCGCACACACACACACACGCACACGCACGCACACGCACGCGCGCGCACGCACGCACACACGCGCAGAAACACGCACACACGCACATGCACGCACACGCACGCACGCGCACGCACGCATGCGCGCGCACACGCACACACACGCACACACACACGCACACACGCACGCGCACACACGCGCGCACACGCGCAGAAACGCGCACACACGCACACGCACGTACGCGCACGCGCACGCACACACGCGCACAAGCGCGCACGCGCGCACTCGCACACACGCACACACGCACTCACACAGACACGCCGACACGCGGACACGAGGACGGGCGGACGCGAGGACGGGCGGGCGGGCGGACGGACGGACGGACGGACGGACACACAAACACACCACACACACACACACGCACACGCACACGCACACGCACACGCACACGCACACGCACACGCACACGCACGCACACGCACACGCACACGCACACGCACACGCACACGCACACGCACAGCACACGCACACACACACGCTAACGCATACACACACGCATACGCACACGCACACGCACGCGCACATGCACACGCACACGCACACGCACACGCACACGCACACGCACACGCACACGCACAGCACACGCACACGCACACGCACACAGCACACGCACACGCACACGCACACGCACACGCACACGACACGCACAGCACACGCACACGCACACGACACACGCACACGACACGCACACGCACACGCACACGACACGCACACGCACACCACACGCACACGCACACGCACAGCACACGCACACGCACACGCACACGCACACGCACAGCACACGCACACGCACACGCACAGCACGCACGACACGCACACGCACACGCACAGCACAGCACACGCACAGCACACCACACACACACACACACACACACACACACACACACACACACACACACACACACACACACACACACACACACACACACACACACACACACACACACACACACACACACACACACACACACACACACACATGTCGGTTGTCAGACAGATTTTCTATAATTTAATAATTAATTTAATTTATTAAGAAAGATATCCTTAATTTGTGATTTTTCGTTGATTAAACAATATGTTAGAAGATCTAAATGTAATTATTGAAAATGTTTTCGAAACTTTAGTTGATGTTACAGAAAAGAGTGGAAATTTAAGAAAAGATTTACGAAGAAGTGTATTAGAATCCGTAAGTAATTTACGAAAATTTTTTTATAATTTTAAGGATGAAATGGATATTAAAGATTCTAAAATTCGTACTGTGGAGAAGCAGTTAGAAGATTTAAATAAAAATATTAATGACATTGACGTAAGTACTGCTAAAATATCTGATATTGCAAATTCATATTCATATTCTGATATATTGAAAAAGAAACCTCCTAAGGTTAAAAAATTTAAAGCTATAGTGTGTTCTACAATTAAAGAACCGGCAGATGTGGTTAAACAAAATATACAATCAAAAATAAATCCCTGCAAAATTGGTGTTGGAATAAAATCTTTTAAAACTATAGCTAATGGGAAAGTTATTATTGAAACGGAATCACAAAGGGAAATTGACGTTATTTGTAAAAGTATTAATGATTGTTTCAAAAATGAAATGGAAACAAAAATTTCACAATTAAGAAAACCAACGGTATCCATTTTTGCAATACCGGATTTTATTAATTTGGAAAACGCGTTAGAAAAGTATTATTTCTCAAAATTGCGACTTGAATATTACAAAGAACGAAATTACTCCAAAATTTATTTATAAAAGTTTTAATAATAAAAATAAAAATTTAGTTATAGAGGTTACTGCGTCAGTCTACAGACTTTTGTTAATTAATAAAACAATTAAATTGGGTTGGAAAGTGTGTAATTTAAATGATTTTATATCGTTAAGAAGATGTCTTAAATGCTGCAAATATAATCATAAATTCGGCAATTGTAAAGGTGAATTAGTGTGCCCGCTTTGTTCAGAAGAACACGAAGAAAAAGATTGTACAGTTACGAAAGAAAACTTTAAATGTGTTAATTGTACCAAATACAACAGTTATTCAAAATTTAATAAAGTAGATCCTTGCCATAGTGCCAAAGATAAACTCTGTCCTTATGGACTTGTTTGCATCAAAAGAATAAAAGAAGATACTGATTATTAATGGAATGTAAATTAGTGCAAATCAAATTACAAGATTCAAGAAAAGCTACACAAAATTTAATACAAATTATGGAGCAGCATGGTTTGGATGTGGCTTTGGTGCAAGAACCTTATACTTTCAAAAATAAAGTGTCGGGTATTAGTTCTAATTATCGTGTTTATTGCCAAGGAGAAGGAAAAAAAAAGAGCAACAATAATTATAAGATATTTAAATATTAACGCATTATTAGTGACTCAATTTTCTAATGAAGCTTTGGTTTTATTAGAAATATCTTCTGGTTCTTTTAGTTATTATATTGTTAGTTCTTATTTTGATATAACCGTTAATATTAGTGAAAGTTTGAAGAAATTGGAAAATGTACTAAATTTCATACGTAAAAAACCTAATTTTAGTTCTATGTATATATGTGTAAGCAGACATGTGTAATAGACCAAACAACTACTAAGTAAGTTAAATTACTAATATCATACTTATAATACATTTTAATGCTATAACACTTATTCGAAGCAATAGTTAGTTTAGTTAGTTAATTCATTTTTTTGCATCTGTGTTATGATACCTTGCCCATTAATATGCATTATATCAGTTTAATTTATAGAACATTATCATGATATATAGTAGTATGCAATAGTATATAGTATTACGAATTATGTAATGGAATATACTTAATAAATAAATGATGCAAAAAAAAACACACACACTCACACACACACACACACACACACACACACACACACACACGCACGCACCGCACGCACGCACGCACGCACGCACACACACACGCACACACTAACACACGCACACGCACTGCACTCGCACGTGCCAACGCGCACGCGTACAGACGGACAGACAGACAGGGAGACACACAGACAGAACTGCATTCTACGAGGAAAGTCTGCAGGAATATCAATCCGTGCACTTTTTGCAAATGATATGGGTATAACAGCTGATCTTGAAGAACTTCATGAATTATTGTTTTCGGCTTATTAAATTCTGCGGCTAATTTGCGAGTGCTCGTTAAAGGAGTGCCATCTACAGCATTCAAAATGTTTTTCTCCAATTCCACCGTACCCACTCCTATTGTCAGATCAGCATCAGCATTTTTTTTTCTTAGACATTCCTCAAGTTATAGAGAAAGTCAATATTATTACCTTAGTAACTGAAATCACTCACCATTCTCTCTTAGACTTTGATCAACTTGTTGAAATGTCTTCTGATTTGGTATAATACGATTAGGAAATCGCTGGTGATATAATCTTCTTGCTTCCAAAGTATTGCAAGAGGCAAGACCATACATGAGATGCATATCTGCTTATTCAATAAAAGTGAATTCCATATTTCGAATAAGATTACAATTCAAATCACCACGAAATCCAAAAATCAACAAATTTAAAGTAAATTAATGTCGATCAATGTATCAGCGATGTGACAAATGTCAAGTTCTAAAATGCAGGTTATTTATTTATTTCGTATCATAGGAATGTTTGACATATGTTTTTTTGAGTGAAGATAAATAAATTGAACAAGAAATAAAATTATACCTCGTGGGCCAATAAACTCACTAAGTTTGCAACAATTTTTAAATACTTAATATGTTTAATTTGGTTTTCCTAATTTATTATTAAGAGCGTTTTCTCGTAAAAATTCGAAAAAACCCTGGCTTAATTTTTTTAAATTATTTATTATTATTATGAAACATTAGTTCGTTTATTATTTTTTTTCTCGAAAATAGTTCATTTTATCGATATTAAACAAGTATACCTTTTTTTAGGTAAAAATTCAAGCTACCCAAAAATATTTTTTTTTAGATCTTTTATCATACAGGGTGTTAAAAATTTAGGCGTTAGGGTGTACAACTTAGTCCATCTCTGGTAAACTAAGCAAGCTAACTATGTTTCAAGGATACTATTTTAAGAGGCTCTTACTAGTGGGTCTTGAAATGCCAAAAATAACACAAAACAATAGTCAGTTTAAATATTGCTTTATGTCAAAATAATATTAGCTCCCTTAAAATTGTTCGTGTTTGATTAACGAACCGTTGATTTCAAAATGCCGTTAACAAATGAAATAACATTTGACATGCTTGCTGTATATTTTGAACGCATAAGGAATTCAACTGTTGCTGCAAGTTTACGCTGTGTGGCAAAAAAAAACAAACTCGATCTTCGTGGTCTTCGACGATTCCATAAGAAAAACCGAGGACGGACAGTTCGACCACTTATCTGTATAATTACATCGTTCAGTTCGACCACGACGGCTCTTCCATCGGATTAAGGTACTAATTCACTCTTGCTAAGAATCAATTTAATATTTTAGTTGAAGAAGAGATAGCAATAGGTTAAAGTAGTTTTTCATCAAATCTAATTCAGTTAGGTTACCGTAGTTTTGTTTATCTAATCTAACGGGGATTTTATAGCAGGTGACAGACATTATAATCTCATCCTGGTCGAACTGAAGGGTAGGCTTAACTTGACATTTCTCCAAAAGGCATTAATGCAGGTACTCGTGATCGAACTAACCGGTCCGCAAAAAAAAACATGAAACAGGTTTTGGAAAAAAAGTTTTTCGACATTTAAAACATCAACAGAAAAACCAATTATTTCTCAAAAAATGAAATGTACTACGGTAGTTATTACTACATTTAAGGCAATAAATAGAAAATGAAAGTCCTAACATATTCATGAAAACCGTCATTTTTCTCAAAATCGACAATTCATGCACAAGAGAATAAAATGCCACCTAGGTAAATAATAATCATTTCTTAGCGAAGGCATCCGTCATAAACGTTAGTCGGCTGTGAAAACAAAATTGAGAGCAATACGTCAATTCATTAAAAGATTTTAAAATATTTTCTTTTCTCCGATTGACAGCAAATATTAATTTTGTCAATCAGAAAAGTGGTACTTTTCCTGCCTAGGCAGCAAAGTAAGGACTTCCTGCCTAGGTAGCAAAATGATTGTTCTCAATGGGAATAAAACATTTGACATTTTTTGACAAAAAACATTTATTAGCAATTATTACATAATACTTTTAACAAGAATTCAAAATATAAATATACCGATATTTTTCCACAAAAATGTCAGAAATTTCATAAGTTGTCAAACTATAATTATTATGGACATATACATTTCATATATAGCAACCAACCATTCCAACAAATGCGATTTCTACCAAATTTTGTTTTAATTTATCACTACAGGAAAAATAAAAAGATTGTGGGAATTGTAATAATTTGCAAATACAATATCCTACATATATCATTATAAACAATCGGAGAAAAAACTATATGTTCAACTCGGCAGCAAAGTAGATTGACTGCCTTAGCTGAACTATCAGCCGCGGCAGTCAATTTACTACTTTGCTGCCTAGTAAAACAAATAACTATAGTTTCATGTGAGTGTCATTTAGTTCCTATTTTACAAAGTTAGTTCTAGATTTTCAAAATCGCATTGGTACCATTTCGTGATTCCTCGAGTTTTTCTTGTTGTTGTTCGTGTTGCGTTGTATTTTAATGTTACAGAATGATTTATACCAACGAAGAGTTATTTGACTTGATAGGTGTTTATTTTGAATGCATGTGAAATGCTACAAGGATATATGCGCAGAAATATCCTGATAAGACGCCGCCCTTAGTAAAAAAGTTTTTCTTCGAGTTATCCATCGTTTGCGAACTGGAAACGTTCATGTTACCGTACACCGCAGACAACAGAACATTATTAATTTTTAGCTTATGTCCAGTTTAATGCTCACCTTTCGATTTTGAACCTCCACTATAAACTTACAAAGGTTTACTTAATAATATCCTGTTGAATCACCATCTCGTTTCAAGTTACATCCATATCACTTAGTCCTGCACCAGGCATTGACTGCGGCAGATTTTGACCGAAGACTAGACCATTGCCACTCGTTTTTGGGTATGAAGGTAGAAGATCGGCAAACCAATGTTGTTAGAGGAAGTGCCCCTTGAAATTCGATAACGAATGATGTTCCAGCACGATAGCTGCCCAGCTTACTTCGCGATAAATGTTCGAGAATTTTTAGATGCCAACTACCTTGGTAGATGGATAGGACGATTTACCTATTAGTATTTTTTCCAACGTTGTCATATTGATAGTTCTCGATATAACCGGCCTACTTGTTTTTACTAGACTGTCATTCTGTCTATGCGTGAGAGATTGCAGCTCTGTGTTGAACAATACGGCTGACAATTTGAACATTCTTAGTTGGCCACCCGGTACATATATGGTGATACCAAGTCTGGCATTAACTGAAACTATTCAACTTGCGTAAGATTATACCTTGATGAAAAAGAAAAATATTTTAAGCACACACACACACACACAGGACTGTGTCATGAAAAGTAAGCGGTTGGTTCAATTGAATCTTAGAAATTAACACGTATTTGGATACTAATCTTATACACATGAAAATCAATCTTAAAAGCTAAAATTTTAAAGGCGCTGAGGAATTAGATTTAGTATCTATTATTTGATTCTCACACAATTTTTTTTTTACATTAGACAATTTGATAACGTAGCATTTCTAAAAATGAAAGTTCTTTCTATAACACTGACCAAATACACAGCAAAAACTTCGGAGCGCATACCTAACATGAAAGTAACAAAAAAGTTCCTGTAAACACGGTTCCGAAAACACTTATTCGGGGAGCTAGAGCCATTTGAAGATGGTTTTCAAAAACTGGTTTTCGATTTATATCTCCGGAACGCAACCAACTTTGGGACCTTATTTTTTCTGTCAGTAAATCCAAGTAATTGAGACCACTAAGCAAAGCTCACAGCCCATAATAATTTTCTGTCTCAATTCGTGCATATTTGCTACCGGTCTTCATAAACGATTGTTTTCATATATCCCCATTGGTAGTAATCTGGTGACCCTTGCTGGCCATGACTGAGGTCCACCTCGTCCAATCCATCTTTCACCAAATTTATGATTAAGGTAATTTCTTAGATCTAATCTGAAATGAGAGGGAGTCCCATCATGCATTAGCCTCAAGGCAATTCTACTAAATCATTTTGAAGAGACTGAAGATAAGTTTCTTCATTTAACATTAGTGGTAGAAAAAATGGTCATATTAAATAATCGTCTACAATACCCAGCCCATACATTTACATTACATTGTCGTTTATGGCGAGATTCTATTAAAGAATGGGGCTTTTCGTCAGCCCAAACATGCGTACTATGAAAATTTACAATACCGTCTCTTCTAAAGCCTGCCTCAGCGAGAAACAACACTAAATTATTGAACTGATGATTTTCGCGACATTTTTTGAATAAACCATTGGGCAAATTCAAACCGAGAAAGATAATCCGTACGCGGCGACGATGCTTGTACCCGTTTAACGTGGTACAGCATCAACTGTTCGTGAATTATTCGCCATACTGCCGAATTTGACGAGTCCAAACGATTTGGAATTTCTCGCATAGTGGAGCCTGGATTTTCTTCTACTGCACGTAAGACAGCTTCCTGATACTTTGGTGTTCTTGCCGTTCGTGATCTTCTCCGGGTAGTAACGGTTGCGTCAAACGAACCTATGAAAATGATTAAAAAGAAGAAAGTAAAATACATAGTCTAACTTAATAAATACTTGTTTCCCGTAACCTACGATTAATACTTTCAAAAGAGTCTCTATCTGGGACGCGTTGATTTGGAAAGGCGCCCGGATACAATCTCCGTGCTTCAAGAGCATGCATAATGTGAATATCGACCACCTCGTCATTCGTCATTAACCAAAACGTCTTTACTATCCCTTATTTAAATTATTACTGACTTATACTAAACCAACAGTTACTGACAATATTTATTCTTAAATTTGAACTCATTGTTTACGTTGTCTCAGTTTGTTTTTTGCTCATTTCTGAAGAAACGGTGATATTAAGCGACTCTTACTAAGAGTACCTTTTTTATGTAATAGGGATGGGTGGTTCATAATCTGGTGTCAAACAGAAAAAAATGAAAGTGTTAGAAAAATGGGGCTAAATTTACCCAATTACTCACCTGGTACACACGCTCTTGGACAAAGCTATCTTACACAGTGGTCTCAAATACTTAGCTTAACAGAAATTTATGTCCCAAATTTGGTTAGGATAGATGCAGCCATTCCGGAACTATAAACCGTAAACCAGTTATTGAAAGCAATCTTCAAATGGTTATAGCTCGGTGAAGCATTTTCTGACCTGTGTTTACAGGAATTTTTTTCTTATTTTCACATAAGGTTTTACCATGTATTTTAGAAACAGGAAACACACAATAATAATGAAAAACAAATATCCTACCACAATTTTTTTGGAACTAGTGTTTCAAAAATCAGATATAACAAATGCTTATACAATTGTGACATCAATTGTGCTTCTAAGAGGACAGTGCTTATGGTAATATTACACATTTGAAATCTAAAAGTTAGACATCATAAATGAATTATAACACAAAACTACTGTTAATTTACAAAGGTATTTTACATTAAATCCATTTGAATGTTCTATGCATGATCATATTTATCTATAAATATCAACTACAGGTTTTCTACTACAGTACACACTTCGGCACTGTGAACAATATTATTATAAACTAATGTAAACACTATACCAACGAAAATACACCTATAAATTAAATACTAATCTACACATAATTTTATGAACGGTAAAATATTTCAATTTCACAAATAGTTTATAAAAAAATAATGAATATCACTAATAAATAAATTATTGCTTACTGCTTTAAGTATATTTTACTTTTCAAATTGTATAATGGTGTTCTTAACTTCGTAAACTACAGCCAATTTTGGATGTGACTTTCAAAATAATGATAGTTATGATAAAATGATACAAAATTAAAAAGACGCTGTTCACAAATCATATAGTGAATTATAGGGTATTGGAGGTCAATAATAAACGTAACTGAAATGAATCAGTACAGTTCATAAGATACCTGGAGTATGAAAAATGAAATTATTTATAACCCAAAACACATTAGATTCAGAATCTGTGCACATTAACATTTCTAACATTTCACATTTGTATTTATAACATGAAAAGTATCTTTTTAAATGAATGTTTAGCTTTAACTTTCTAATGTGTTGTATCTACACATTGGACTCATTTGTAAACATACTTAGAATAGGGTCTTTCTACATCAATTTTTAAATTAGCTTTTTGATATATTGCAAAATCACATTAGTTGCATTTTGATTCATAACCTGAAGAATACCTTTAAAATTAGATTTGTCTTTGGTGTTGCATAAACATGTTTATTGTAGTTGTATCCATAACTTTAATAACAATGTTTGAGATGAATTGTTAAACATTTTTTCTGATAATCTCATTGGTCACATTTGAATTCCTTACTTGAAGAGTGGTTTTCAAGATGAATTTTAAAATTACCTTTGTGATGTGTTGCAAAACCACATTGGTCGCATTTAAATTCGTAACTTGAAGAGTGCTTTTTAAGATGAATTTTAAAATTATGTTTTTGATTTGTTCCATAATCACATTGGGAGCATTTAAACTCAAAACTTGAGGAGTGCTTTTTAAGATGAACTTTAAAACTACCTTTGCGATTTGTTCCATAATCACATTGGTCGCATTTAAATTCAAAACTTGAGGAGTGGTTTTTAAGATGAATTTTAAAATTATGTTTTTGATTTGTTCCATAATCACATTGGGAGCATTTAAACTCAAAACTTGAGGAGTGCTTTTTAAGATGAACTTTAAAACTACCTTTGCGATTTGTTCCATAATCACATTGGTCGCATTTAAACTCAAAACTTGAGGAGTGCTTTTTAAGATGAACTTTAAAAGTACCTTTGTAATTTGTTTCATAATCACATTGGTCGCATTGAAAATCAAAACTTGAGGAGTGGGTTTTAAGGTGAATTTTAAAACTATGTTTGATTTGTTCCATAACCACATTGGTCGCATTTAAATTCAAAACTTGAGGAGTGCTTTTTAAGATGAAGTTTAATATTACCTTTATAATTTGTTTCGTAATCACATTGGTCGCATTTAAATTCAAAACTTGAGGAGTGGTTTTAAGATGAATTTTAAAACTATGTTTCGATTTGTTCCATAATCACATTGGTCGCATTTAAATTCAAAACTTGAGGAGTGGTTTTAAGATGAATTTTAATATTACCTTTATAATTTGTTCCATAATCACATTGGTCACATTTAAATTCATAACTTAAGTGCTTTTTAAGATGAACTTTTAAAACTACCTTTATGATTTGTTCCATAATCACATTGGTCGCATTTAAATTTAACTTGAAGAGTGCTTTTGAAGATGAACTTTAAAAGTACCTTTATAATTTGTTCCATAATCACATTGGTAGCATTTAAACTCAAAACTTGAGGAGTGCTTTTTAAGATGAACTTTAAAACTACCTTTGTGATTTGTTCCATAATCACATTGGTCGCATTTAAATTCAAAACTTGAGGAGTGATTTTTAAGATGAATTTTAAAATTACCTTTGCGATTTGTTCCATAATCACATTGGTCGCATTTAAACTCAAAACTTGAGGAGTGCTTTTTAAGATGAACTTTAAAACTACCTTTGTGATTTGTTCCATAATCACATTGGGCACATTTAAATTCAAAACTTGAGGAGTGATTTTTAAGATGAACTTTAAAACTACCTTTGCGATTTGTTCCATAATCACATTGGTCGCATTTAAATTCAAAACTTGAGGAATGGTTTTTAAGATGAATCTTAAAATCACTTTTTGATTTGTTCATAATCACATTGGTCACATTTAAATTCATAACTTGAGTGATTTTTAAGATGAATTTGATAGTTAGCTTTGCTATTTGTTTCATAACTACATTGGTCACATTTAAATTCAAAACATGAGGAGTGCTTTTTAAGATGAACTTTTAAAAGATATTTGTGATGAGTTCCATAATCACATTGGTCGCATTTAAATTCCTCACTCGAAGAGTGTTTTTTAAGATGGATTTTAATATCACCTTTTCGATTTGTTCCATAATCACATTGGTCGCATTTAAATCCAAACCTTGAGGAGTGGTTTTTAAGATGAATTTTAAAATTACCTTTGAAATTTGTAGCATAATCACATAGGTCACATTTGAACTCATAACTTGAAATGTGTTTTAAAACATGATTTTTTAAACTTATTTTCCACTTTGTTACATAATCGCAATGGTTACATTTATATTTAAAATCTGTACTGTATTTTAAAACGTCATGTTCTTGCATTATTGTTGAACTATTAAATTTACTTTCACGCTGCATGTTTGTGATGTTTTCGACACTGTTTTCATTTATATGATATGCCTCACTTGAGCTAACAACTTTTACGAGAGAAGAGATGTTTTCTTTCTTAATATTCACATTATCTGTAAAAATAGTGTTAAATTTTATACTAGTTGAACGGTAATTAATTTTACCTTGTATTAGATCACTATTTACTATAAGATGTTGGGTTACAAGCGAATTTATTCCTTCTTCCTGTTCTGGTTCGACTTTAACAAGATTCATATCAACCTCATAAGACATTTCGAAGAATTCGTATTTCTTAATGTTACACTTTATAGAAAACTTAGGTGCAACACCTTATCAAACTATATAGGGCACAACACACATCTGTAAAAGCAGTATTTAATAATGCCTTAAAATTATTGCCGTAATTAATATACAGCATCGCCAACAGAAGTAACTACATCAATGACTATTAAACAGTCATTGATCTATATAGATAAGCCACTCTAAATCTAATTGAACTGTCTGTTTTTGTGCTAAACCCATCCCAACAATTCGCTAGATGTCACTATGTGAAATTTATAAAAGATTCAAACCATCTTGGAAGTTATAAGGGAACTATTTAACCCTTAGAATATTTTATATTCTAAGGTCACGGTGGAATATAATTGCACTGTGTCTAAGGTTTAAACTATTGAATATTTTTTTATTCGATGGTTTAACCACTAAGATTTAACCTAACATTTGCATTTTTCAACGTTACCTCGTGATTACCTCGTTGCATTTTTTCGTAAAATATAAATTTAGTAATTGTAGTGTATCTTAAATCTAGTGTAGTTTGTCTGGAGTAGTGTTTAAGATAAAGACTTTTTTAATAATGTAGAACAGCAAAGAGTATATTAGGTAAGTATTTCCTTTTAAACTTTTACACAATATCAAAGGACAGCGTGGATGTGAATATCTGCATATGATTATAATTCTTAAGAAGTGTATGCTTAGTATAACATTTATACACTAGTAAATTAAAAATTCAAAACACCAATTGGTTATAGTAACCGAAATGTTAAGTGTGTCTTTATTTTCTAACACATAAGGGTGCAGGATACCGCCGTTGTCAAGTACTTAATTGTGCCGATAGGACTTCTTCTAGGCATAGTTTCCGAATCCACATTTCCGATCACATCGTAGGGGAAGCCGGGGAGGGTTGACCATACGGGAGACTTGACCAACATTTGAATTTGCCGCTGTTTTGAGGTAATTAAATATCCCGCGCAGTGACGAGAGTCAAAACTGATCGCTCAACCTAAGGTCACTGCTAGGAAAGCTAATCAGTTGTTATTTAGATGTGTACGAGTTTACATTAATTTTCATACGGCGCAATTGTACTTTTGTGGTTGCTGTTTCTAAGAGTTTCGGCGTGTTATATTTGGATTAAGGTAAGTTGCTTAAGTACAAATATGTAGTAAAATTAGTGGTTTTGCATGTGTATGAAATGTTTTATGAATATAGTAGGCAGTTATTTTTTCTTTGTAACTGAAAAAAATATGGCGGTATAGGGAGACTTGACCAATTAATCTTCGGGAGAGTTGACCATCTGGTCATGTCTCCCTATACTAATATTTTGAATACCTACCTACGGGATATTTTTTAATGGCTGATTGTAAACAGATTTTTCGTTCACATAGGTACTGTTTTTACGTAAAGTAAATAACATAAGGTAGAGGTATTTCCAAATGTTATGAACTCTGACCTTTATATGCAAGGACAAAACAAATTAGCCCATACAATATCACCTTTTAAAAACGTACTCCTCTTAGAGTAGTTATTGTAACGAGCGTTCACGTGTACCTAAACTTTACTAGTATATAACCACTACTTTCGCGCATCTTTCCTGATGGTCATAAGATTTGGAAATACCTCTAAACAATGAAGGTTATTAACATTGGCCTGAAATAAACAATTTTTATTTTTGTACATTTATGGTGTATTTTTTTTGTAGAATGCCCTTTAAATACAAACCAAAGGAAGGGTCTGCAAGACGGAAATCTTCACCTGAAATAATGCGTTCAGCTGTTGAGTTTGTGGTGAATGAAAAGAGCACTACCAGGGGAGCTGCCATTAAATTTGGAGTTGACCGTAAAACACTTAGCAGGTACATACAAAAGTATAAAAATAGCGATAACAAAGACTGTGTATCTATGTCTGCAAAGTATAACTCTTGTCAAATTTTTCCTGCCGATGTTGAAGATCTTTTCAAAAATTATTTAATTTATTCCTCTAAACTTAATTATGGATTAACTGCTAAAGCGGTACGCGCTTTTGTGTACCAGTTTGCAATAAAAATGAAACAAAATTCCAGAAAGTTGGCGTACTAACAAATCCGCAGGATATGATTGGCTGAGAGGGTTTATGTCAAGACACAAAAATCTTTCGCTTCGACAACCTGAATCGACTAGCCTGGGTCGTTCTACGGCTTTCAATCAAACAAACGTTAACCAGTTTTTTCAAATCTGAAAGAAGCATTTTCAGCACATTTTTATGGCCCAAAAAACATTTATAATATAGATGAAACAGGGGTGACCACGGCACATAAACCAGGCAAAATTATAGCAACCAAAGGTGAAAAACAAGTTGCTAGAGTAACCTCAGGAGAAAGAGGCAAATTAGTAACAATGTGCAGTGGGATATCAGCTATAGGAACATTTATACCCCCTTTTTTGATTTTTCCGAGGAAGAGAGTAACTCCTGCTATGACCAAAGGAGCTCCAGCTGGTTCAGTTGCAGTAGCTTATCCCTCAGGTTGGACGACTCAGGAAAATTTTGAGTTATATATCAAACATTTCATTAAGCACAGCAGAGCTTCAAAAGAAAATAGGTGTTTAATTATTTGTGACAATCATGAGAGCCACATAACACCTACCATAATAGACATGTGTCGAGATAATGGCATCGCACTCGTTACTTTACCACCACATACTAGCCATAGATTGCAGCCCTTAGATAAAGGAGTTTTTTGGGCCATTTAAAACCTTCTATAATCAAGCTGCAGATGATCATATGATTAATTTTCCTGGTCAAACAATTACAATTCAAGATATTCCTGGGTTAGTTGGAGTGACTTTTCCTACAGCATTCACTCCCACAAATATCCAGAAAGGATTTTCGTAAACAGGAATTTATCCATTGAATACTGCAATATTTACCGATGATGATTTTCTTGGATCCTATGTAACAGACACACCATTACAAGAAATTACTATTTCAACCAATAATTTAGAACGTTGTAACGATACCGATTCTAAAGTAGTAGTTGATGTACCTTGTGCATCTAGCAATTCTGAACGAGCTGTTAACTTACCTTCTACTTCCACACAAACAAAAATATATATATTATCAAATAATCTCATCTCTACTTCCGTCTCAAGCCTACATTACAGTCCAAACACATCAGTTTCTAACTTGGCATATTTACCGGAAGACGTTCGTCCATTTCCAAAAGCTCCACCCCGAAAAACAGCTACACGTGGACGACAAAAACGACGTTCCTTAATTTTGACAAAAACTCCTAATAGAGACCAAAGTGCAGAGGAGCATATGTTGAGAATGGAAAAGAAAAACAAGAAGATAACAAAGACTGTAGAACAGGTTAAACGGAAATTAGTAGACATTTCTGATGAAGAGAACCAAACGCCAGTGTTAAAAAGTCAGAAAAAGACCACCACCACAAGAAGACCCAATAAGGAAGATATCTCTTCATCTGACACGGAAGAGGAAGACCTGCCAAGTGATTTCAGTGACGAAGATCTTGACCTTGAAGATTTTCCTGATGAGAAGCTAAAAACAGGCGATTTTTGTTTGGTAAAATTTACTACCAAGACAACAATATACCATTATGTTGGTAGAATAACTAAGAAATTGCCTCGTCAAGAATATGAGATAACTTTCTTGAAAAGAGTAGGAGAAGAGTATTTGTTTGTTTATCCAGTTTCGGAAGATACGGCGATCATTCCAGCAGAGCACATTCCAGTTAAGCTGCCACAGCCTATTTCTCGAGGTGGAACAGAACGTACAGTGCTCAAGATTGCTTTTGATTATGACTTGACTAACTTCTCTAATATTAAATAATGTTCATACTTGTTTTTGTCTGAGTTAAATACATGTTTAAATACTTTTGTTGCTTACTGATAATTAATTAGGCCATATAACGTACTAGGTGGTCAAGTCTCCCAATGTCCTGGTCATGTCTCCCATACAGAAGGAGGTTTGACCCATTTGTACTAAAAAGTAAATTACTTACTAAAAAAATCTACCAAAATTTTAAAGTACTAAGGCCAAGTTAACATATTTGGAAAAACATTCATTGATTTTTATGATATAATTTAAAAGTTTTCATGAGTGATTTTTGTATTTCTTTTTATTAAAATTTGTTACCATGGTCAACCCTCCCCAACTTCCCCTATATGTCATCAACATTTTACCAGTTAGGATATAACATGTAAAATGTATCTTAGTTCCTCATCTGTGCCTTCACAAAAATTGCCCAAGCATTTAGGTAAGATGTCACAAGAAGGGATTACCTAGTCTATTTTATATTTGATTTGAGCAATAGTTTAGCAGAGATATATCATTATCATCATTAAAAATTATTATTAATTTTATTAAATACATAAATAAAAAGTTTATCTCGAGTAGGATTTGAACCTACGACCTGTACTTTGCTAGAGTACCGCGCTACCCAACTGCGCCATCGAGATTCAAGTCCCAATTGATGTAAATTTGGTATTTATGTATGTAGAACTGATAATAATTATAATAATTCATTATTATTATTGTTTTCCTATATAGTTTAGCCACTACAGAAATTACATAATAAAAATTCATTGTACCAGATTTGGCAATTAGACAACAGGAAATACCTGCTACGTTACCATCTGTTCATTCGTCTGCTGATACAAACCAGGCAAGCATATCTGAATACTTGCAAAGTACGCAAAATCTGTTCTTGGAGCCGGAAGAACAGGTGATAGTACAATCAGTAAGTGATACCCCGTGACTACTTTCATCTTTGGGTGTAAAACGACAAGCACAACTATCACCAAAGGCGAGGAAGTTGTACAAAGCGGGAAGACAGTATAAGAACTTGGCCAGGGTTTATAAAAAGAGAGCTGCGTCATTTAGGCAAATACTTAAACTGGCACAAAAGCAATTAAATATTATACAAAATGGACTTAATTCAGAAGTAGTAACATTTTGTATACAGCAACTAACCCGAGAAAAGACAAAGCCAAGAGGAAGAAGGTTTACCATGGAAGAAAATATTATGGCAGTGGATTTATATAAACATTCTGGCAGTGCATATAAATTTCTTGCGAAATGGTTTTCTCTTCCATCAAAGAGGACACTTAGTAGAATGCTAAACAGTCTACCGATATGTGCTGGCATTAATAAATTTTTAACTTTCCATTCGTCTACAGTTGTGAAAACACTGAAATCAATACAATGGTTGCTATTCGATGAAATGTCCTTATTGCCCTATACAGTGTGTCCAAAATTGGTCTGTGCAGTATTGCTATCTTGGAAACTATGAAATCGAAAGACGGTTAAATGAAGAAAGTTTTAGAGAATTTTGAGCCCACTAAAGTGCCATTCTGAAATCAAGGCTATCTCAAATATTTTTCAAAATAAGTAGTGATTAAGGGCCGGTTCTGGACCAGTTCAAGGTCATTCGCCCTCTGGTGTGAGAAATGTAAACTTTTGGATCTCTTCAAGGTCAAACTTTTGGCGGGAAATTTAAATTTTAGGAGCTCGCTAAAAATAGAAATTGCAATGTCACCATCCTCATTATATTACAAGGTCACTCTGCGGTCAAACGTTTTGGCGGGAAATTTGTATGTTAAGGTCAGAAGCTAAAAATAGAAATTTCAATGTCATCATCATATTACAATTCTTAGAAGTCTAAAAATAGAGTAATCAAGGTCAAAGATTATTGACCTGTAGTGGTATCGTATGACATTTCTTAGAAGTATAAAATAGAATCAATTCATGAAAACAAGAAGAATGCGAGTTGTTGTCTATGCCAAAAAGTAGACCAAGGTCAAATGGTGCTTATATTGACTAAATTGGGTCAAGGTGAAATAATTTACTAAACTAAAAGTAGGTGTGTATTTAACAAGTTTAAACATGTTGTCATAGGTACTTAAGTCAAGGACAAATTTTTGTGATATAAACCACAGCAAGGTGTGTTGAGATCAGTCAGTTAGCAACTTGTTAAACCAAAGCACCCATTGCAAACTTTTTAAAAGTCCATATGACCTCGAGATATCAAAAAGGTATAAAGTGATTAATATGGCAGTAATTAATACTAATTATCGTGAACGTATAGTGTTGGAAACGGATAATTTTAAATGTATATTACCTCAACGCTTTTATGAGTATTTCAAAGAAGAAAATCGAATGGAAGGATTTAAAACGCAGCTAAACACGAGGGATGTCTTCATGAGTAGTTTGGGTGCAGTCGGGAAAACAACAAACAAAGTTTTGTTTTTAATAGTAGTGCCACAACCCCACCCGCATGATTTAACTAAAATCATTTCTTAAAAAGCGTTTAGTCCTAGTGCAATTGCAAGCAAGTACAGTTGTTATAATACAGGCAGTAATAACATCATTTCTGGAACGATCCAAACTCGGAAGTTCACCGTTATATATGGATACCCCCACATAGTTGCAGTAACAATATGAATAACAATTTTACCTTGTGTTGTTGGTGCTGTCAAAATAGTGATGGTGGTAATAGAAGTAAAAATGAAGAGAAACATGATGAAGGTTATTCTTCTAACACTGACAGACAGCCATATGATTTATCTGAAGTGTATAAACAAGCAACTAATGAATACTTAATCGATTGTATTTATTATAAACTATCGAACGATAGTCATCATGCAAAACATATGAAAATTGGATACAGTACGCACCTCCAGCTTGCACCAGTAGTGCGTATTGGTTGTGCAAAATGTGATAAAAGCGATAATGTAGGGTTGGATATGAAGGAATGGAATGAGCTTCTAAGATGGCATTCATATGTAGAATTACAATTTTTCCGATCCCAAGAAATTGAAAATAAAATTGACTGGTCAAATGTAAACGAAGAAGAAGATATAATCTATAATCAACATTATTAATCTATCTAGCAATCTTGGTATTTATTACAACTGGGAATTCATTAAAGGATATGACAGAATTTTTAAAACTGTTATGATAGAAAACTACAACTGCTGTTATTGCACATTCAACTCACATGGTATAGAAGAACTATTGAATTTAAAGGATATAATAAGCTATAGATTGGAATTTCTTGAATCTTACAATCTGGTGTGTTTTTATGAAAAGTTTTCTTTTTTCTCCAGGTAAACAATGTTAGTTAAGAAGCGAAAGGGTGCAGGTGGTGGTGGTTTACTGAATGCTCTTATCAATAAACTTCCGTTTGAATTGCATTTACCTGGTTACCAGTATTGCGGTCCTGGTACAAAGTTAGAAAAACGACTCGCACGCGGTGACCCCGGTATTAATCAATTAGATGCTCAGTGCAAACTTCACGATATTAGTTACAGAGATCACAGAGATTTAGATAGTAGACATAAAGCGGATAAAATTTTACAAAAAAAAACTTGGGAACGCTTTAAATCATCAGGCGGAACATTAACTGAACGAACTGCAGCTGTAGCGGTCAGTAGCGCCATGAAAGCAAAGAGAAAATTATGAATGGGGTGTAAACGTCGATCTAATCTGAAGAAGAAGAAAAAATGCAATGACGGAAATTTATTTACGAAAAACAATAGCTAAAAAAATTAAACCTAACGGAAATTTCACAGACACAATAAAGTCAGCGCTTTCAACGGCAAAACGTGTGGTAAAAAGTTTAGGAGGAAAGAAAAATATTAAAGTTCCTTGAGTAATTCCCCTACCTAAACAAGGAGGGTTTTTACCATTTCTTATTCCGTTATTCGCAGGATTATCAGCAATCGGTGCTTTAGCTGGCGGTGCATCAGGAATTGCTAAAGCAGTCAATGATGCTAAAAATGCTAAAAAATTGCAAGAAGAGACATCGCGCCATAATCGGATGAAGGAATCGGTCGCTATAGGCTCCATGAATAAGAAAGGCGGTGCACTGTATCTAAAATCAAACAAATCTGGTGGTGGTGCATTATACTTAAAACCGTTTCCAAAAAACTGAATAGATTACCCGAAAGACCGTTAACGGATATTGATTTAAAGAAATACACCAAAAATGTCCCCTACTTTAGGGATATTTTTATTAATTATAGCATGCCTAAATTACCACGGAAATATGAATCCGGAATTATTAACTTAGCTAGCCAAAGAGGACCAGGTGCACATTGGGTTTGCTACAAAAAGCGTGGTGAAAAGGTATGGTATTACGATAGTTTCGGCAATATTCGACCACCAATCGAAGTGATTAACTACTTTCGGGGGTGTAAAATATATTATAATTACAACCAAGATCAAGAGTTTAATACAATTATTTTCCGACACCTATGTCTACAATTTTTATATAAATAATCAGCACAACATCAAATTTTCTCAGTTATGTCAATAACATTCAGTTTAGAAGGTGCTGATAACACAGCTAGCTACAACTTCTATCCACCGATAGAGCTAGATTTGGGGAAGAAATACGTTATTGGATTGGTTGGATTTTACGGCTGCAACAGCATTAGAAACATTTATACAGGCAACGATAGATTTTATTTTAGAACAAATCCATCTCGTTTGCAAGTGATTAATATTCTACACGGTGCATATGAGTTAGATGAAATTAGCGATTATCTAAAATACCCACAGAAAAGTTTATTATTAGAGCAAACAACAATACACTTAAATGTGAGATAAACAGTTCATTTGAGATCGATTTTACTAAAGAAAATTGCATTGGGCGAATGCTAGGGTTTGAGTCTAAAATATTAGAACCAAATATTTTACATACATCTGCGTTAGACATTCAAATACTTAAACACACTAATTTACACGTAGAATGCAACATTATAAACGGGAAACCTGCTAAAGTATTATATGAGATTGATGTTTCAGTTCTACCAGGTTATCGTCTAGATAAAACTCCAAGTAATACTCAATATTTAGAAGTAAACACTGACATTATTAGTAATATAACAATTAATTTGACTAATCAAAAAGGTGAATTAATAGACTTTGGTGAAAGTGAACCATTCACTGTACGCTTAGAACTAAAAGAACATGGGTCTGAGAATGAATCCAGGACCAATTCCATCTTTCAAAAACTGATATAAAATACATCATCCCTACAGTAAGTCATTAATTAGTCATCAACCTTCATTGCTGTTAACATCTGCAGAGAAATACTTTTTAACGTCAATTGGTTTAAAAGTTCTCAACCACAATGGCAGAATCGTTAAACGTCTTTCAAAACGTACATTTTGATGATACTATAATTAAATCAGATATTCACTCTTATCTTCCATGTGGATCTTCTAAATATGGACCTTACGAAGAAATACGCATCTTAATTCAAAGTCAAGATCTAACTACGGCTACTTATGATAGTTTTCTGTACATAGAAGGTAAACTTGAGCTCAAAAAAGAAGATGAAAGAAAAGCATGCAACTTAACTGGCAATTTTCCGAACTTTCTTTTCGAAGAAATTCGTTATGAGTTAGGTGGTCAGAGAGTGGATGTTTGTAGAAATCCAGGAATAACATCTACGCTTAAGGGATATATTTCTTATACGGCAAGCAAAAGCAAAGCACTGAGCCATTTGGGATGGTCACCAAAGAATGAAGAACCATTACAAGTAGAATTCGATGAGCAAAATGGAACAAAATCTTTTACAGTATGCATACCATTGAACCACATATTTGGAATAATGGAGGATTATCGTCAGGTAATCGTGAATATGTACCAAGAGTTAGTTTTAATTTGGTCTAGAAGCGATACAAACTGTTACTATGGTGAAGTTGATGCCGCAATAACCTTAAATAAAGTTCAATGGAAAGTACCACACTTAACACTTATTGATGCTGCGAAACTTAACTGGTTTCAAGGAATCAATAAAAATTCTATTATTACTGTTCCATTTCGTCAATGGGAGTTATATTTCCTTCTTTAAAATAGGCAACCTCAGACATATGGCCAATAAAAACATCAACGCAACTGGAAAAACCACGTTGGATAATTGTTGCATTCCAACAAGGTAAAAGGTATACAAAGTCAGCAAGAGCCGGAAATTTTGATCACATTAACATCAGAAATCTTAAAGTACATCTGAATTCAGAGTATTATCCATATGAAGCAATGCATTTGAACTTCAGTGCTAACCAATACATACCTGCCTATCGCAATTTTTTGAAATTCCGATGTGACTACTATGGTGAAGATGCATTATTCAACTATTCCGAATTCAAATCATGTCCAGTATTTGTAATAAACTGCTCTAAATAAAATGAACCCTTAAAAAACTCAACAGTAGACATCAAATTGGAAATGGAATCTCTAACACCTTTCGATAATGGAATTATAATCTGTATGTCTAGTATTTAAATAAAATGTTGTAATTATGCGTTTAGTTTTATTTCATCCACTAACGATGAAAGTAGTTGCTCAGAAACGAAAACTTCCAATTCAAAATCATGACTTTGATGAAAAGTCTATTACTTCAAAACATGGTGATTTACTTCCTAATAGTATACGTGGTATTATATGTGGCCCTTCCAATTGTGGTAAAACAAACGCAGTCTTGATTATCGAGAAAAATGGCTTGAAATTTAAACATGTATACGTATACTCTAAGTCATTGAATCAAAACAAGTACAAACTTTTACAGGAAATCTTACTTCTAATGAGGGACGTAGGTTACTTTACCTTCAGTGATAATCAAGGTGTGATTGAGCCTAATTGTGCAAAATCAAACTCTATTTTTATCTTCGATGATATCGCTTGTGAAAAGCAAAATAACATAAGGGCGTATTTTTCTATGGGTAGGCATAACGATATTGACTGTTTCTATTTGGGTCAAACTTACAGTAAAATTCCAAGCAATTAATTCGTGACAATGCGAATCTAATTGTATTATTTGAGCAAGATGAATTAAACATAAAACATGTGTATGAGGATCATATAAGTCCCACCATAAACATTTCGGGACATGTGTTCAAAATGCTGGGTAGATCCGTTTGGTTTCATGGCCATAAACAAGGATGCTGAAGTTAATAATGGTCGCTGTAGGAAAAGATTTGATGAATATATAATACCTTAAACTGCTTACAGTAGTTTAGTAGGTACTTATCTGTTTGTAAGGCCCATAATTTTGTGCAGGTTTCTTTTATGAGTTACACTTACTGATTACCACTATTTGCATTTCTTTTTAATTAACCTCGGCTAGTCAGGAATTTTGGGAAGTGGGTTTTTAGACTTATATAACTGTTAAACAATTTCGTACCCAGGTTTAATACATATATTTAAAACAAAACTTTTGGAATTATTATAATAATATAACAAAAAATGATATTCTGGTAAAACAATGAAATATTCAAATTAAACACAATGATGGAAAATAAACGAAAAATTTCATCATTAATAAGGGGTTTCTTCATACAGCGCCTGGTATTTGGCAGCCCACCGTACATCAGAGTAATGCTGGTGTCGTTGAAATGTCGGCGGTAAATCCTAAGATTTTTGTTTAATGGTTAAGAACAGGTGTCGTCTGTGTATCTGTGGTCGGTTTGGAAATTTCCTGTAAACAAGCGCGTTATAATGCAGTGTTCAAAAAAATAAAATAATTGTGGTTTTGTTTCTTTGTAAACAAATATAATGTGTTCAGGTGAAAATAATACAAGGGTGTGTACAATTCAAAAAGGAGGATTACTGTTATTTAGACAGGTAAGTTTAATTTGTCTATTATATTTTACAAATTTAAGACAATGTTGTTGAATTCGAGGTTAGAGCGTATTTCAAATTTCTATCATGGACTGGTCCTTTATTACTTATATTTTCTTAAGTAACGTTTTGAAATACGTAACAGGTTAAAGAAAAGCAGGCCCTACACTAGATTTTGATATTTACACGATTAGTGTTAATACAAATTCGTGTTAGACAACGGTAGTATTTGATTTGTGGATTTATGGTTTGTACACACGGACTAGGGGTAAAAGACTATTTCTAAAATTAACTATCAATAATATATACTATACAATCAAATATGTACAAGGGGTTATTCAACGTTTTAGGTTTAGGTTTGTAATGGTTCATATGATACAGATTATTTTCAACAATGTGTTCTTGAAAATTGATAAGAGTTCATTCAAAACTACTAAAATGGAACGTTGACCCTCGTTTTATTTGTATAAAGAGGATGATTCCTTACACTTAATTGAATGGGGTTACTTATTTGCGAAATGGAAATGGATTATCATTTAAGAATAATTATCTTAAAGTTTTTAATTGTTAAAGCGCAAATAAACTGCTTTAATCTTTTGTATTTCTTATTGTAACATAGAAATTCTTTCACTTTGAAGTAAAACGTAAAATTTACTTTCTTATTGTATAAATTTAATGTTTTACACAATTCAGGTTTTTCGGTAATAATTTAGATTTAATATTCAGGTGGATTTTCGTGATATACAGGAGGAATAAATTACAACGCCAAGCAAGGAGCTCGAGCTAAATCAACAAATTCTAGAGATTCTATTTATTCAAAGCTGTAACGAACACTTTGAATATATAGAACTATATACAGGGGTTCAGGATATATCGCGTGTTCGTTTATAAACTCGTTAATAGCCAAGCCAGTGGGCTCAATAGTCTAAATTAACGAATCTTAGAGATTCTATTTATTCCAAGCTGTATCGGATACTTTGAATATATAGAACTATATACAGGGGTTTAGGATATATCGGGTGTTCGTTTATAATCTCGTTAATAGCCAAGCCAGTGGGCTCAATAGTCTAAATTAACGAATCTTAGAGATTCTATTTATTCAACACTTTGGATATATAGAACTATATACAGGGGTTCAGGATAGGATTTGTAAATTGCCGTTTCTGAGGTTATAGTGCGTAATGGGGCAACCAGACGTAGCTTATATAGCCCCATTAACTAGAAGAAGCTCTATAATAGTCCCGGTGACCGCCGGTGTTAACCAGTCAATCTACCTAAGACCAGTATAATACGCAAAACCTCTTTGACGTCAATTAATTTCTTAAGGATGGGTTGTTAACAGGAATTTCTAGGTATTACAACTATTTTCGTAAAAATTGGTTATACTTCGGAGTGTTAGAATTCTATGTAATTCAATTGAAATTGCTTTAAGAGCGGGTCAGGCGGTTATGTTCTCGAATAAAGAATTTCTGGTGTAATAAATTATTACAAACAGACATGTAGGATAGTATTTGTAGAGAAGCGTTCTACAAACAGAATTTCAGGTGTAATAAATTATTACAAACGGAGAGGCAGGAGAGTATTTGCAGAGAAGCGTTCTACAAACAGAATGAATCTAAAAGTGCCAAAATTTCGCTTATAAACCTTGCGAATGAGTGGGGTTTTAGGTAGGAAATGTCGCAACGTTTCTGCACATCGTGAAAGTGGGGTACCAGTGCGCACGCAAAAGTGCTGATTATTTACATTTATTTAGAACTGGAATAAAATGAATTATTATTTAAACATTATCTTAATAATTTTTATTAAAATAACAATTAATTTGTCTTACCCAATTCTGGCTCATTACATGTTTAGGTATTAACAGCTATCTGTTTGTGTAAACAACTAACTGTTCGAGGTAAACCGGTATCTGTTCAGCAAACCCGCTTTACCACAATGGATAACAAGGAAATGATATTAAAGAAAAAAATTATTCAGGCTCGTAAAGTAATACAGCAGAAGTATAACAGTATTAAAAGTGCTCAGATTGATAATGAAAGAGCATCTGAAAGTACTGATAAACCCCTAATAGAACCTCTAACTGAAATAGTAAATAAAATCAATCCAGATAAAAAAAACACCTAAAAAGGAGCCCATTGACGTTAAACCCAAAAAACCACCCCTATTCATATTTCCGAGAAAGCACGCTACTACCCCCACTAGCCCGCTAGCTCAAGTTCAACGGACTCCAGGCTTCACTCCATTAGGTGATTCAAGAAAAGGTGCTACTAGCCCACTAGCTCAGCTTCCGTTTTTTCAAACAAATCCTCCTCCAGGTCTTCGTACACCATCATTCTTAGCTACATCTGTTGTAGGAGAGATTAATATTGAGGAAGAAGAATAAGAACCTCTTCGTGTCACAGATGATTCTCCTACCCGTAATGAACCCATCTCAGAAGAATTTCTCGAGCAGTATCATGAATTACCTCGTATATACGTTGAACGTATTATGAGGGATGCTGAAGGTGTTATTGATCATACTTATGCAGTCCACTATGATACCAAAACTGACAAATGGACAATTGACAATACTCCCGTTACAATTAAAGGAAGCGATATGATTATTAAAAGTGTCACATATAAAGGGACTCCAGGTTTATATGATCTGCTTATTATGAATGAACCCAATTTAAATCTAGTAAATTCAAAAAAGAAAAGATTATAGAAGTATTTTAGAAGCTACTAATGTTGTAAGGCGAGATTATGACGTAAGTAGGCAAATTCGAGGGAGCCGCAGCAAAAAGTATACGCAAATAATCAAACCCTTGCTATCATCATCATCACCCACAGCCAAGGGAGGTGAGCTATGTTTTTTAAGGAATCAACAAACAGGCTGATTGAATATAAATATTGGAATGATGTACATGAACTAATTCGTGATCTAGAGGTATTGCGGGCAGAAAAATTGGCTGGGAATACAGGTGTCGTGAATGACGTAATATCAATCGTAGAAAAGCTGTATGAGGATGGGTACATTGAAAAACCAAAGAGCCGTTTTTTAAACAGTATAAATGAGAATGCATTGATGTCGACATATCATAACTAAAATGACCCTTGACAAATTTGGACGTTCACATGTCCAGTATCTTTTCAAGAAATTAACCCCTCAGTTTAAACTGATTGATGATAATCAATTTGATATCGAGAATAGGAGACTCAGCAATGTTGCCAGCCCCATGGATCCTCAAGATGCCATCACTAAGCAATACTATTTATCAACAAGTTTCAATTTGGATGGAAACCGTTTGACACAGTTGGCGGACCCGGAAGAAGATGGTAATGCTATAAGTAAAAGATATCTTGATTTTTGTCTATAAGCAGTTCAGAAAGCTTTTAAAGGAAGCTCTAACGCTTATCTAGTGTTGGAGCAAAAACTATATCGACTTAAAGAAATTGTGGATAAATTAGTACCATGTCCAAATTACAACTCGTCAACGAATTGCATAAACCTGCACGAAAATATTTTAAACGAAGGCGTACAATAATTAGAGGTTTTGATGACCTTTGGCAAGCAGATTTCGCTGAATTTAACACATATGCCAAACAAAATAAGGGCTATAAGTATATATTAGTGGTTATCGACTGTTTTTCGAAATACTTATGGACTAAAGGATTAAAAACGAAAACAGGTTAAGAAGTTATCAAGGCCATGCAAACAATCTTCAAAAAAGGACGGAAACCTACCAATTTGCAGACAGATGCAGGAAAAGAATTCTACAATGAGTATTTTACTAAACTAATGCAGCGTTATGGAGTCAATCATTACTCCACCTATAGCACAACGAAGGCTGCAATTGCGGAACGTGTTATCAGAACCATTAAGGGTGCTCTATATAAGTCATTCGGCCTACAAGGTAAATACAAATGGATTGATACAATTGATACCATAACCATGTATTATAACAATCGTAAGCATAGAACTCTCGGAATGAAGCCCAAGGATGTTGGTAATCATACAAACCTAGAGGCTTACACTCACATAAAAATATTCGATAGGAATCGATATTTTGTGGGTGACATAGTACGAATCAGTAAATTAAAAAATATTTTCGCCAAGGGATACACACCCAATTGATCTAGTGAACTATTTAAGATTGTGAAAGTTCGCATTACTAACCCCACTACGTGCATTCTGGAAGACATGAATGGAAAGCCTGTACTGGGAGCGTTTTATGAACATGAATTACAAAAAACAAAGTATCCTAATGTGTATCTAGTAGAAAAAGTGCTTCGCTCCAAGAATAATAAGTTATTCGTAAAGGGGTGGGGATTGGATGAAAGATCATGGATCAATAAGGATGATATTGTTTTATAACATTTAACCTGTACTTTGTGAAACAAATTACTTATATCAGTTATATAGTTTGTATAAAAGGATGTAGCTCTTAGATGAAATAAAACACACAAAAAAAATAATAGTACTTTATTTTTTAAATATAATTATTACATTTATTTTACAATTTTATTATCTTATGAAGTAAACCTAAAGTACTTCTATAATCACTTAAATTACTGGATGGTCATATCTCCGAATCTGGCCCACACCTCCATCCCAAGCAGGAATTTGAATTTGTTTCACTTTTATTGATGTCGTCTAGTATCCAGTAATAAATTTTGTGGTGCTCATCGTTTTCCCACGGTTGAAACTTATAGTTGATACTTTTAGTTAGCATAATATGCCGCTTTCTCAATACATTCAGTTATAATAAATAAAGTGTCTTTGTAAGCAATATTTTCTAAAGTAGATTTAACATTTGTTGAATCAAAAACCCTTAATAAATTGTATGGATACATTTTAAGCGGTATGTCACCAAGTACATTCATATCGTCTAAGATCCTATCTACTTTATCAAAAGTTAATGAATTGTAGCCTTTATCGGTACACAATTTCATAAAACTTTTAATGGCATCGTCTAATTTAATTTTTTTATCAAATAATGTCTTAATAATAACTTCATTTGGACACTTTGAGTTTATAGCACACAGTAAAAACACTCATCAGGAATAACTGTATATTGTAATATATTCAGTACAAATAAATAGCTTTCGGGGGAGGACTTCCCCATCAAAGAACGCTTCAGGTATTTTCTGTAGATTTTATCACTATTGTACCATAGTTCTTCCTGCAATTTGTCTTCAAGATTGTTCATATTGATAAAATTGTTTTTTTTGAAACAGAAGACGAATAGAATGCTATGTAAAGTTAAATCCCCAAGATTTAGTATCAGTGAAATTGAAATTTACTAATCGTTTATCATCACAAGGATTAAGTACTACTTTATTCTGTTTGATTGTAAACACATTATGCTTCTTTGATCTTATCAGATTCTGATAACGCCTTATTACGTCACCATAAGAGGGTTCTTGATGTTTGCTATATTAACTATAATTCCTGTAAGTAACCTACCATTAAAACATGAATCTGAAGATTACCAACATTATTTGCGTGTACGCTCTTTAACACCATTGATAATTCCACTACCTGTTTTCTCTGAAGCGTTCTTTAACTGTTTAAGTCTAACAATAGCTCTTTAACAATAATAAATTACTTTCGAGTTTAAGCAAATTTTCACTTGCCTCTAGATAAATTTTATTTTGTATTATATCTTGCGGTAGCTTAATATTAGTATTAATTATACGTATGTGCTTTACAAATTCATATTTGGTTTTCAACAATGGAATACGTCTTGTTAAAATGAACAATATCACTACTACTTGGTATAACCTTACTCATAGTTACCTTCAAAACTGTATTCAACAATGCAAAAATATGAAGCACACACTGCCGATTATGCAGTAATGGACTTTTAGCAAATATTTTATTTATTATAATTGATAATTAAAAATTAATAATTTAAGTAACTAGAAGTACTTTAAGTTTACAATAACAATTCTAGTCACGAGTACAATATACTGACTGGTATAAAAATGCTCTTTATTGGCTTATATAGTCATATAAACCCACATTCAAGGTCAAATATCACAAACTTGTTATAACTTGTATTTGACTTTATACAGCATACAGAATCTCGTCTTATATGAAAATTCAATTTGGTACTTTCACAGGCTTTAGTTCATTACCTTTAGATTGCGTTGCAATAGCATTCGCAAGAACCTCAGTTCAGATAGATGCATACATTACACTTTGTTCATTATTATTACTGGTCTTTACTGAGAATATCTATTAACACCTATCATTAATCTTGCTGATATTGCATGAAATACTTTCACACGCTTTAGTTCATTGCCTATGCAGCATACAGAAACTTGTCTTACATAAAAATTAAATTTGATACTTCCACACTCTTTAGTTCATTACCTTTAGATTGCGTTGCAATAGTATTCGGAAGAACTTTAGTTCTGACAGACGCACACATTGCACTTTGTTCATTATTATTACTGGTCTTTACTGAAAATATCTATTAACACCTATCATTAATTTTGCTGATATTGCATGAAATACTTTCACACGCGTTAGTGCATTGCCTTTAGATTACGTTGTAATTGTATTCGTAAGAGTATCAGTTCAGACATTGCACTTTTTTTATTATCTTCAGTGGGCGTTTACTGGGAATATCTATTAACTTAAGCTTGCTGACATCATATGAAATACTTTGTCATGCCTATATTATGCTGCATTCATTACAGATCATCACCCTTCGCTTGCATAGGTCAGTTCATTCTACTGACCACTTCCACTTGTTAGCAATTTTGATAACGTTAACAGATTTACATGTATATAGTGTTAAAGTTTTATGTGAATACTCATTCATTATGTAGTAGTCACGATGGCTTCAACAAGCAAGAAAACTAAACTGTCAATGAAAAAAAAGACAAATATTCTGCAAGATATCTTGGTGCAACCATGTTTTAGTTACCAGCCTGCAGAACCACTCCCCACACCTCCAAATGAAAATATTCCTGTCATATCTATTAGACAGTGATGTGGAGGAGGATTTTTCACGATATTTTGAAAAGTAAGTATGTTACTTAAATGAGTTTTCATTTACTGATTTATGTATTGGCTAATGTAATTTATTATTTTTTTAGTATTACACCGGCAACAACAGTTGTTGCCACACCGCAACAACCACCGTCACTTTGCCATATCCAATATGGAGGGACGAATCTATCCCTCATCCAACGGGATGATGACCAGGATGGCCTTGAAACATCTCCACCAACACATCTTACGCAAGACCCTTCGACATTGCAAGAATTTAGGGCGAAGAGCGTGAGATGGTTACATCAAATTTTGGCAGAATACACAGTGAGGTGTCGGTAGTCGCTCGCGTTGAGCAACTAACTGTGGAGTTAGCTGAGGCTAACCAGCAGTTACAAAAAATTAGAATAAGTATAGCAAAAACAGAAAACGTGCTGCGTACGTTAGAGGACTTAGATGTAAATATTTAAATTAGTGTGTATACCGTAGTTTAGTCAATTTGTTTTAGATGTGTGAATAGTTTTAAATTAGTATATGTTAGTAAGAAGTTTTTGCATAATTTGTTTAGTATAGTATTTTTCTGTAGAATTTATTGTAGTATTTCTTTTTTTTTTTTTAAAATAAATGTTAAACTTTGTTGGTTTATTTATCCTAAAAATTTTACTACAGCTAAAAAACATCCTTGTATTATTATTGGAAATATACATACATATAATTCATATTTCGAGTTTTCATGAAAACAGTGTATAGGTACATTGAAATTTTACTATAGCTAAAAAAAACATGTGAGTGATAGTTCAATTTGCACTAAAAAAGTGAAATGATCTACATTAAGGAGAAAGTTGAAAACATCTGGAAGGCTGACTTACTCATGTACTCATTTATAAATTTCTACATCAAAGTAAAGCAGTCCTTTTTTCAAATTTTAAGTGCATGTTGCGTTACAAATTTATTTATTGTAAAATACGCATATAAATAAAGTACAGTTAAAAGTGAAAAAAGGCTTTAAATAAAAGTCAAAACAGTTCCCAAAAGCATGTAAATCTGAAAACTTTACGCCATGTATTTATGCAATACAAATGACATAATTGCATTCATACATTTGCAAATCCCGTTTCAAAATTGTAATGTGAATTGGTGATCAAAAGTTTACCTAGCAGTCGTAGTAGTTGTATTTAATAAAATTAATAATAATTTTCAATTACATATTTACTTTTGAACTTATTCGTTCATAACAAAACTTATAATAAGTTAAGGAAATTATTAAATCCTTAAGTAAGTGTTGAATACAAAATGTTAATTTCAAATAATTTCATAATTATATGAAATGGTAACTTAAAAATACACTAAGAAGGTTATTGTAAAATATCATGCATATAAAGAAAGTGTGAAAATATAATACAGTTAAGAGAAAAAAAAAGCTTGCGTTAAATAAAAGTCAAAACAGCTCCCAAAAGCATGTAAATCTGTAAACTTTACGCCATGTATTTATGCAATGCAAATGACACAATTGCATTCATATATTTGCAAATCCCGTTTCAAAATTGTAATGTGAATTGGTGACTGAGATAAAAATAGAATGTTTTCATTCACACCTGCATAAAATGCTTTCAAAGCAAAATAACTGCGTTTATTATCCTACAATTCTTGATTCAGTAATATCAACGCTCCATCGAAAATTGTAAATTTTGAGTCCTAATCAAAATAAATTAAAAAAGAAGTCATGTTTTAAGTGCTGTTTGTTGTTTCAAAATTGAATTGGTTAATTTAAAGAGCATTTCGATACATTTATATATGAAATGGATAAATTGCATGCATGTTTCTTCTGAGCTTACGTAAGTACAAAAAGTTGTGTTTTAAGTGCTCTTTGTTGATTCAAAATGGAATTGGTTAAATTAAGAGTCATTTTTTCATATTTTGATAAATTTATACATGAAATTGATAAACTGACTTCTTACAAAACACCACTGCGTTAAAACAATTTTTTTTTCTGAGAGATAGGTGCAAATTTTAAATTTTCAGGAGCGCATCTTTTGTAGGACTTTATTTTTGCCCTCCCTGAAACCCCCCTACACCCTGAGGCAAAGTAAGTCCATATCGAGTCGTCTTTTATCTCTTTCCATAAATATGCACATACATCTTCGCTTACATCACACACCTTCAAACATACATCACTTTTATTGTTCAAGTACACGTCTATCGTTGTTTACACAGCAATAATTGCAATTATACATTCCATTCTAGTACAATACTTGTATTTCGAGTTAAATATAATATTACAACAATCCATTTCAAATGAGTTGTAATTGCGTATATAAATGTAAAATGTCCCAAGATGCATTGTGAGAGTTAGTATTACTTTATTTCATAAAAAAATCGATAGAATCTATTTCAGAAAAAAAAACATATTACAAATACTTTACAAATATGTTAAACTTTTGTTATACTATATCATATTTCATATTGATGCTCAATTAATTTGGAAAATATTAAAAATGTACGTTTTATATCGAATAGTGATAGTAATATTTCACAGTAAAGAAGGCCTTAAAGTTTTTCTACATTTTTTTGAGAAAATTTGGAACTGCAATCTTTTGCGCTGTTATTTGTTTAGTCTACATGCAAAAAATTGGAATTTTTGGGTAAAGGACTAGCGCGTTATGATTTATTAATATATGCAAGTATCAACGTTTATGTACTACTTTCACAAGACTATTTGTTTTGAAATTTTCTAAATTCCGAATTTATTGAACTGCTATCCTTTGCGCTGTTATTTGTTTAGTCTATATACAAAAATTCAGAATTTTTGACTTAACGATTAAACTGCTATGATAAAAAGAGTATATTTATTTATGTTTACTTCAACATTTCATGCAATAGCTAAGATAATGTTATTCACCTTTTCTTTGTAATAGTTTTATGTGATAATTATAAGGTTATAATATCATTTTTCCTACATAATTTGTATAATTTAATAAATCATGATAAGAAACTCGGTTTATATGAAAATTCAATTAAACCATACGGAAACTTCTTTTAAACGGTCTTTCGTTTGCAATTCACGTTTTCTTCATTAATTTTCTTCTTATATGCCTACACACACTTTATTTTTTTATTTTGTTTATTTATTTTTTTCTTATTACTTCCACCATTTCTAGCAATGAAAAGTTTACTGAATCATGCAATCCCGGAGAAGCCTTTTTATTATAAACATGCATCCTTTCAAAACTGCTAACCTACTCAAAAAAACTTTTAGATCTTTTAGAATGATTACCTTGCAACTTCTATTTTTAGCTTTAACCTTGACCAGCTCCATAAATTTATATTTCCCGTCAAAAAGTTTGACCCTGAAAATACTATTCTTAGATTTTTTCTTTTTCAGCTTTTCACCTTGACCTTTTGTATTTCTAAATGTAATATGACACCCCCGTAGGTCAATAATATTTGACCTTGAAAACTCTATTTTTAGACTTCTAAGAATTGTAACATGATGATGACATTGCGATTTCTATTTTTAGCTTCTGACATTGACATAAAAATTTCCCGCAAAACGTTTGACCGCAGAGTGACCTTGTAATGTGATGAGGATGGTGACATTGCAATTTCTATTTTTAGCGAGCTCCTAAAATTTAAATTTCCCGCCAAACGTTTGACCTTGAAGAGATCCAAAAGCTTACATTTCCCCCACAGAAGGCGAGTGACCATGAACTGGTCCAGAACCGGCCCTTAATCACTACTAAAATATTCGAAAGAAACTGAAAATCGACAATGTTTATTTTTAGCTATATCTCTGTTATTTGAACAGATATAAAAAAATTAACTACACTTTGCCATTGAAACTTTTTATCCTCTATTGATTGGTGACAGAAAAAAATTAATCCGACGTTTCATCGATTAGATCAATTGTGGGCGGTAATTAGCTAATGGTATAAAATGATTCCTTTTTTTTATTCTAAATGCAACACTTAATGATAATTCGACGTTTCGTCCCTCATTCTTGACATTTTCAAATATTTTTTTTTATGAAACATTTTTGAAAATAAACTACCAAAGCAATTTATTCTGCAAATGTACATTTATTTCAAGTCATAATTCATAATACGACGTTGCGACTCATCAAAAGCATCATCACGTAATCTCTTATGAACAGTAGCTACCTATTCGTAGATCACTATTTATTACGTTATCGAAAAAGCCTTTCCAAACCTTGTCTTAAACAATGACAGATAAATAACTCTTTTATTAAGTTTAAATTTAAGTAAACACCTAATACATTTACTCTAAGTGAAAATAAGTAGAAAAATGTGAAAAATCCTATTAAAACACTTAAAAATTAACTACTGTGGCAGCAAGCAACTGTATATTGGTGAAAATTAGTAGGTTATTTTCGTCTCTATTGAAGAAAGTTAACGTTATGGGATTTTCTCTCACTAAGGACGAAAATCAAGTTTTCGCTGGAGTATGGCGGTAACGAAAACTGTCTTTTCATAAAGGGTCGTAGAAAAAATACATTTTCACAGTTTGTATGGCCTGTTACTGGTTTTTAATAGTGTAATTTTACTTCAACATTCCTACATATTTGACAACAAACTCCTTTACTTTTTATTATTCTACTCCTAGAACCAATATTTTGCAAAAATCGCCGATATTTACAATGTGACGCAATTACAATAGTATGTCCCACAGAGTAGATGTATTTAACTGTACGCTAGGTTCCTTAATTTCTTAATTACAATACCTGTAAATAAAATATGAACACTTTTCTATATTATGAACTGTCCCGCCGATGTACATAAGTATCAGTGCTATAGATCCTGTCACAAAAGCTGCTTCGTTATTGACGGTCACATTCAATCTGTAGTTGAACATTTTGAACTTCTGTTGACAGATTTTACGTGCTATAGTCAGTTTTTGTTCATTTTAATTATAACATTTCTTAATAGGATATACCATATACAGTACATAAGTACAGTAACTATAGTGATTTTAATTTCATTAGAAACATATTTTGTTTGGTGGTTTAAATTTAAATGAATAGTAATGTATACTTCAACAAATAAATATTTCTTCGAAAAAGCTGAAGATTGAAAAGAAGGTGGTGTAGAAAAAGAAAAATATAAAAGTAATTTAAGTAATGAGTGTGATGTTGAGGAATGGATTGAAGAGAGTACGTGCGTGTGTGCGTGAGTGTGTGAAAACAAAGGGGTCACTACCGAGAAAAATTAAAAAAAAAACTGATTATTTTTATTGCCGATTCGAATTCTAGACTCAATTCTATGGTAAAAATTTTTCCACAGTTTTCCGATCAGCAGAAGTGATTAAAAAACGTCAGCAAAGTGGGAAAGTCGAGATCATGGAAAATTCATGCCAGCGCGGTAGTGCTCTTGCGGTTTGACTGCATGAAATTAACCACCTTCACTCACTTTCCCTTATATATATATATATATATATATATATATATATATATATATATATATATATATATATATATATATATATATATATATATATATTTATATTTACCTCTATTATATTAAATTAAATCGTATCGTACTTTAATTATATTTTTAATTATTAAATTATTAAATTATAATTAAAGTCGGCTAAAGCTCTTAATATGAAATTAATATTCGTCGGTAGAACTATGATTGGTAGAACATGATTGGTAGAACGTGATTGGTAGAACATGAAACTCATCAACAGGGGATAGGGATCTAAATTTAGAAGAAACTCTACTCTTTTAATATTGCAAAATAAATGATTATGAATTTTAATTATATTGATGGTTTGAATATAATAACTAATAACCATAGTTAATATGATTAAAAAAAAAATTGAGATAATGTCCTATTATTTCTATATAGATTAAAATTGATTAAGTAACTTGAATTATAATTTATAATTCGCATTAATAACTGTGTTACACCCTGTACATAACAAATTCTTGTAAAAATATACGTGGGCATGCGCTGTGAATACGCAAACATATGGTTTGACCACAACCAAAATGAAACTCGACATACAAGTAAGTATAACTATGTTTGAAAGAACAACAATATTAATATAAAACATTTACATTTATAGAACAAATAACATTCCCTTTGGACATGCATACCTGTTGTTGCACATCAAGGTTATTACAAAGGATAAAAATTCTGAATATAACAATAAAGTACCATGTCAACAATAAAGTACTCACATGTAAAAATCCTCCTCTTGTAGGTTACTGCTATTGAAGTTGGTTGAAGACAACAGCTCCTGCGAACTGCAACTCTGCTCTGCAATCTCTCAATTTTCTTATAAATGAACAGCTTGTTCACTTGGTAAGTTTCACTAATGTTAGAAGAATCTTGACGTAACTTTATTTTTAGGCTTATCACTTCTTTATAATTAACTTCTAAATAACTTTTGTAAATCATGGATCGTTGAAGGTTGTTGTAAAACAAACACACTTTTGGTACACAAGGTGTATAATGATATAATCACGAAGACAACACAATTACATATCCATGGCAACATTCACAATACTAATTTAAAAATGAACAAAGTCGAAACTGCGGAAATATTTTTATAACTTGTTGAAAACTTCCGATTTAAAAATTAAAAAGGTAAACTAACCTTAATTTAATTATTTTACGAACAAAAGACTATCACTTGTTTTCGTGACCACTTCCGATACTAAATCGCACTTTGTTATTTTACCGAAGTGACGTTAATTTGTTTAAAATTAATTTTCAAAAAAAAATTGGCAACAGCTTACTTTGGCAAGTTGTTGCAAAAGATGAAAATCAAGAGAGTTTGTGAAGCTAAAGCACTTGCTTATATATGTTTTTGCTCGACAACCAAATCATCGAATGTTTTCATTAGTTACGGAGAATATTTCTTGAATTCTTATTGGCTATTATAATTTTCACATTACGATAATTCTTTGAAGCCCTATAACTTTCACACCGTTTAACATTTCTTAAATCTAAAAACATTTCCAAAATCTACATAATTTTATCTATCATTTGAAACCAAACATGAACTAATTCCTATACTTAATAACTACGTTGATTTTTACACTTAATTATGCAATACTAATTCTATGAATTTTACAGGCCTGGAAACTACCTCTACATGAATAGGGGATGCTATTACACCCTAATATCCATTTTAAACATGCCTACGGCCAATTTGAAAGGAAAATTATTTAAATTCTACCAATATGCTTAAAAACTAAAATTAACAAAAATGGGCATAAATATAAGGAATTATAACATGAAATTGAGGCTACCTCACTATTTTTTTCCTCTAGTAATTTATTTTATATAAATTGTCTCAATTAAAAAAGATTTTTACAAAAATCTTTATGTGAGGAGGAAACATAACCTCATTTTGTCTATCTAATTTTAATGTTAAATTTCACACTTTTAAACACAATAATTGTTAATGTAAGTGTTTAAACTTAATGTTCAAGTCACAAATTAATTTATTTGATCACTTTCGTAGGTCCATAGGTTCTCCTACGACTAGTGTCGGAATGTTGTCAATCACTAGTTTAATGGCATAAATTGTTGATTACACACAAAAATCCCAGATCTGCTGCATGATTCATGTTTTATAATCACTCACTAATGTGCTTATTCTGTTTTTTTCTTCATTTTTGCACTAATATGAGTTAAACGCAGTAATACGAATGTTTTTCACTAATCTTGGCTGCTACATGTGAATTGCGACATTGATACCAGCTTAAATCTAGTTTTAACATTATTTTTATCAACCACAACCTGTATTACATGTCGTCGGGGAATATTGTTTTAAAATAAACTTACAAAACTAAATGAAACTTGAATTAACTCATAAACGATAACAAACATATCCTATACTTCTATGTACTGTGCTGTCGATTACTTATATTAACATTATTTAAATTATATTAAGAAATATTTAACTTATACAAACATCTCGATGTTTATCAATCATTCTTAACTAGAATTATTTTATGGAATGTACCATTTTGTACTAATTAAAGTAAAATTTCACTATGCAAATTACATAGCTACTTGCACGTAATTTGAATCATCTCAATATATATATATATATATATATATATATATATATATATATATATATATATATATATATATATATGTAATATGTATTTTTAGATCGACATTTTGCATTGCCAAATGCAACATAAATGCCTACTTTGTATATGAATTGTAGAAGAATATATTTTTCAAAGTTTTCAAGACATTATTGCCTACTATTTAGCCCCCGGACAAAGTGCATATGCAAAAAGATAAGAAATGGAAATATTCGACAAAGTGGTGCTGTTATGCCATGATCAAGTCCGAATTAATTATTAAGCATGGAATAAATATAAGTATTTATTGAGAAGAAAACTGTTATAGATACAATGAAATGTCATATTCGTTCAACAAACAATAACACTTTACGCAAGGTAAAAAGCATTTTGACTTTATCGGATACGGTGTATTAATATCCATTAATAAATAGTAAAATAAATTTGAATGTCGTTATTTGGTCTTTTAGGTCAAAATTAACGTCTTGGTAGCCAACGAAATATTTGCTGTGGAATTCATTGTTGGAGAAATTATTATAACCATAACCACCGAGCTGGTAGAGTTGTAGTGACAGGCTCAGCTTGGCATTTGGGAGGTAATGAATTCGATTCGCGTTACCGTCTACCCTATATGAGGTTTTTTCAGGTGGTTTTCCTCACACACATATAGCGGCATGGTCACTGCGTATATGCATACCATGTGTAGCTACTTAGGCAATACTGAAGTAGTTTCTTCCCCTCAGAACTCTAACTCCGTTCCTTTCGATCCTATCCTGATCGCACGTATCCTTAATCCCACCATGCATATATACTTTATGTATGTATGTTGCGAATCCATGATTGTGGCGGAAGGAGCTTGGAATGCTAAAGCAGCCCGCCCTTCCCCTTGGGGAGGGAATTAAATACGTGGTCCTTTCCTTTTCATAACCACAGCCGTAGAAACAAATAATGTGAATAAGTTAAATATAAAAGAGAATCAAATATCGTATAGGGATAGAATACTGGAAAGATCAGAAAGGGAAGTTAATGAGGAAAACGATGTGTATAAGATATGGAACACACTAAAAGCAATAATATTAGAACAAGCAAAACAAATATGTGTAATAAAAGAAGTGAATAGGCGTTTTAAGATAACAAAGTGGTGGAATGATAAGAGTTCGAAAAGCAGTTCAAAATTAAAAAGAATATGGAAAAAATACATGCAACGTTGCCAACAGATAAAGAACAATATATAGAAGAAAGAAATAAAGCTAAAGATGAAAAAAAATAGCCAAAAGAAGAAATTGAGAAGAATTCGGAAAAGAAATGGAAGTGAGTTATAAACGAAACCAAAAACTCTTTTGGGCAATAATAATACGAATCAAAGGAAAGATAAAACCCAAAATAAAAAATACTAAAGATAAAAATAATAAATTTATCACAAACCAAGAAGCAATAGCAGAAACATGGAGGAACTACTATGAAGGTAATTTTAAGCAGTAGTGGCGAAATACGGAAATAAGGCTTCAAAAGGATGAAAAAAGAAGACACGACAGTAATAACAGAAGATGAGATTAGAGAAATAATAACAGGTCAGGCGCTAGCAGCATTGTCGCACGGCTGTGGCGGCTGGTATATAAGAGCTGTAGACCCTCCAAAATAAATTAAACCTAAAATAAATAAATGTGTGTGTTGTGTAAATTATTTGGCATTGACAAAGAACATCGAAACGTGCGCGACGTTGAAGGTGGCAGTTTCCCAGCGTTGTAAACAATCTGTCTCCGCGCACTCTACCATGGTCTTAGCAGGGTGATACAATGCGGGTCTACGCTTCAATCTGACCTTTTCTCTCACGTCGCGTCACCTCGCGTCTGTGGTTTTAAGAACGTTGTTTTAACAGAAATATGGTCTGCATTTTGTGCAGTCCTGACCACAGAATTGTTATTTGTGGTTCGATTCTTGAAGACTTGTTATGCCGTATCGGTATCGCGTTTCCTGTATACAAAATTCTAACGTTTTCCCGGTGTTTTCTTCTTTAATATTTGTATTAGAAATGGATGTTATCGATAATTTATTAAATGTTAACAAATTTATAAACTACACCTACGAAGAAAAAATTAAATTAAAGCAAGGCAAACGTCCATTACCAGTTATTTCCATCGAAAAAGAAGGCTCAAGTCGTGGTGAACAGTACAAAAAACAATTTAATCGTGAAGTGTACTAAAGAAACGATTGGTTATGTGGGTGCAATAAGAAAAATGCTTTCTTCTGTTTTCCTTCTGTACTTTTTGGCGGAGATAAATCGTGGACACCAATTGGAGTGGCCATTTAAAACTTTCGAATCAAAAAATAACGAAACATGTAACGTGCCGAACCATTTCCATAATGCAATAGAATTTGCTTTATTAGGCACAGTAAGTATAAGGGAACAACTAGATTCCGCCTATTTGGTAAATATTAAAAATATGTAATGGAGGGGTGACAAAAAATTCGATGTTTTGTCTAAAAATATTGACTGCGTTAAATGTTGTGGAATACTTGAAATGGAACTTCGGGACCATGATGAGACGAGTGTCTCAGAAAATCCGGGAATTTTTCGTGATCTAATAGGTTTTAGCGCAGAGCTTGACAAACTTTTGGCTGAACATTTAGAAAAGTCAACAGTGTTTAAAGGGATTTCAAAAGAAATTCAAAATGATATATTGGATTGTATTTTAGAAGTATGACAGGGCAGGATTTTGGAAGAAATTTGTCAATCTCCATATCTGGAAATCATGGTCCACAAAAACGCAGTTAGTAGTAGTACTTAGGTATTCACGAAATGGCGATCCTGCGGAAGGTTTCTGGACCTATCTAAACCTTGTTAGTGCCAATGCAGAGTCTCTCACGCAAGATATTTTACATGCGCTGAATGCAATATTACCTGACTCAAAATCAACCAAAAAACTAATTACTCAAAGCTACGATGGCGCAGCAGTCATGAGTGGAAGGCATACTGGAGTCCAGGAAAGGATTAAAGAGAAGTTTCCATATGCCCATTTTGTGCACTGCTATGCACGTCAATTGAATTTAATAATGTCTAAAAGCTGCTTCACAAAATTCACAAGTATGGCTTTTTTTGGAAACGCAGGAAATACCAGCTTTTTTTATAAATTCTCCACAACGTGTAAATGTACTGAACCAACTAGCTCAAAGAATAATACCCCATAGTACGCCAATCCGGTGAAATTTTAACATCCACACTGTAGATATAATTTTTGAACATCGAGAATCTTTAATAGAATGTATGGAGAATGTAGAAGACTCTTTTAATAATCAAACTGTTTGTAGTGTCGCGTCATCTATCACAAGAATGCTCCTAGATGAAAGTTTTATTTTCTGGCTTAACTTTTTCCATCGTGTCATGCCTCATGTAGATGTTCTTTTTAACGAACTATGAAAAAGACACTTCTAGTGTTTTAGGCTGCGTGGCGTACATTCGTGATTTTAAATGACCCCATAGGAAAAAGTCGAAAGGGAATAGATCTTGAGATCTCCGGATCTATCCCCTTTCGACGTTAAATTGATCGACATATCATTAAGAATAGGTGATGAGGTCAGGTGTAGTACATAAAAAACAGCATTTGTGTATAAATTACTATGCATACGCTGGTTTGTTAACTTTTCATTTTTCACCAATAATTCTGTCAAATCTAAACCGATTTCCAAAAACGATGCGTCACTGTATTCGCAATAAAAAGGGCTTTAAAATGCTCTGTAACCGATGAAGTCGAATCTGGAACCTGATTGGGCAGTCCGAGCATTGACCTAACCTAAAATCACACGTGCGCGTGTTTGATGCAAGTCTTTCAATCCAATCCTCTAATGCTTCTATCATTTCGAGATTTCGCGATTTTTAGGTTAGATCAACCCTCGAAACGAAAAAAGGTAAGGAATCATGCGATTTTTAGGTTAGGTCAACGCGCGCGACTAACTTAGAATGAAAAAAATGTACCACGTAAAGTGTAGAAACTGTTAAACTATATATTAGAATCGATATCTCGACTTAAAATCTACAGACCGGAAGTCTGCAATCTCACATCCATCAGTCATCCTGTATTCGCTAACCGTCTGAATTCAGACAGTCATCCTCAACATGTTCCTTCTGCAAGCGACTAGGCTCATGCTGGTCACGTTATTTAGGTTAGGTCAGTGCTCTCGCGAGGGAGTACAATTTTTTCATTCTAAGTTAGCTTGTTGCGATCAGACGTGTTCTAAGTGTTTTTTTCTTGTTGAGGCTAATACTGTGCATAAGTGTGGCAAGTCTACAATTTGGTATAAAAATAGGTATAATATGTATAACATTTATAGGTGGTGTAAATCAATGTTTTAAAGCGTTCTCAATACAAATCGTTAAAATAACTAGACACCAACCACTCAATAAAAGATAATGCCGTTGACTCAGTAGGTAGATTAAATCAGGGCTGGTTCATGCTTTTTGATTTGCTTAATTACCACAAATTTCTGCTTGGTTATTTTCACCTAACATCAATTTAGTAACTTCTAGGTAACAATAATAAAAATTATCTCGGACGCCAAGTTATTTTTTTTTTATTATACTCGGAATAACTAAACCGAGGATACAATAAAGCATTCATCAAAACGTCAAACTAAAAGATATACAAATTATGTTTATTAAGCACTTAAATTTGGGATTATATAAAATAGTTCTTAAAACTAGTGTTAATAGCCTTATCCGAACAAGTCATAGGGGTATAAATACCTGTTACAAAATTTTTGTTAGTAGCGACAGCATTACATTTAGGTAATCTAGCGGCAACCATAACATTAGTATGATAACAGTTTAAATTACTGCAGACCAATGTAAGATCTTTTCATCCAGGCTAAATTTAATCATTTTCGTTAACGCGAACTAGCCTACTAGACGTTGGAAGAACAATTCCCGCCATTTACCTGTTTCTTACGATATCTCAGTATAGGAAAAAGATATCGACTTGCGGTTTTCACTGTTTTATTACAAATTTAGTCTACTTTTTAAAATCTACTTAAATATGCTTCCATTTAAAATTGTAAAGAGAAAACAATATTAAAAAAATATTAATCAGCGCCCTCTAGCATTTATGTTATTAATCAGATTACTTCAAATTTACAAATTTTCTATTGTTTAACAAAAGCTCTTTCTAACAACATCAAGTTTATTAAAATCGGTCAAGCACAACCTGAATTAAAGGCGTTTTTTCGTAACAAGGTTCCCACTCTCCCCAACCCCTTATTTGAAGATATAGACTAAAATTTGTCAAATAAAAAATACGCAGAATTTGTCGAGGAATCTGATTATAGTATTTAATATGCCCTTTAATTGAGTAAATTTTGAAAAATTTTGCTTTTTAAAATTTTAACTGTCAAATACGCCCTCTAGCGGTGGACCTACAATTCTGAAAATATTTCCAGGCGTTTCTCGAGACCACTTTTGTTATAAAAAATTTTTTCCCGAACCTGTGCTATACTCCATTCCTGAGATATGGCCGACGGCCGTTCTTAGTTGGTCACCCAGTACGTTATTGAAGTTATTTTAATTTCGTTAAAATGTAATTGTGAAATCATGGAAATTTTATTTCTAACGTGGAAATGTTCTTTGTCAAATAAATTGTAAATTATAAACATTGGTTGGTATATGAAACAGACCTTAGTTAAACCTGCACAATAACGCATGCGTAGCGTCCTAACTGAATTAATTAAAATGCAGCCTGTCAAAAATGTCGATAAACGATCTAAAATATGTGAGTTCAATTCTGGTTTGTTCAAAAATAAAATGATAATGTTGATAATAAAAACGGTTCATTTACTTTACAGATATTTATACCATGTTGTCGCACAAACATTTACACATATAATCATTAAAAACATAAATACAGGAAATCAAACCAATAATCAATGCAATAAATGGGTTATGAAAATCAAATTTCACTCACATGTGTTACTGTAATTTTCCAAAGATGTTTTCATTTGGCTGGTTCCATATTTGAATGTTGTACGTAGACTTCTTCCCATGCGTAGCCGATGATACTGCTTTGCTGTTCACAATGGTGCTGTATAAATTTCCAAAATTCATCCAAATCCAATTTGTTGATGAACGACCGTTCTTCGTGGTAAATGTGATGTAATGTGATATTACTTATATATTTTCCATTAAGCACTTTATTTTAAATCGTATATTTATGTGTTGGTTTAAATGTTTATAAAATTTCTCGATATTAAATTTATATTTTATTTTCATATAAATTTTAATTAATTTCACTTTTATTTTAGATTCCGTTATGGAATTTAGTTTATTGACACTATGCTTCGCTTTCAAAGAAAATAAACATCAACTCCAAAGAACTAAATAATTTTTTTAACATGAAGAAAAAAAAACAGATCAACCGATATTTAAATACGACTTCAAATCGAAACAATTTTATTATAATCGACAATTTAAATCGGTTACCTAATTGTTAAATTTAATTATAGGTTAAAACAATTGTTTCTGAGGTCTCGACTCTTTATTGATCGCGTTTCAAAAATCCGATACTATAAACGTAACTTGTAACTTACATGTTAACACCAACATTATTAACACTTTGACTTGTTAGTCATAAAAATTTAAAAAAGCAAGAGAGCGAGAAATCAGGAGCAATTCATTTTATACATAGCTACCAAAATTTCAACTTTTTCTGTACCATACACACAAAAGATCCAAGCATCTCATTGGTCTAAACAAAATTGTTAACTTTCTTAAAATAAGTTGGATTTACATTTTGAAAACAGATTTGGAATCAGGGCAAAATTCCGCATAAAAAGATACCTCACAAGCCCTATTTTGCTTCGAAGCTCTGAATTTTGACAATTTATAATCTAATTTTACATATATCAAGAAATTCTATATTTTACAACTAAACTAATTACATATTCGTAATCTACATGAAAAACTGTCAGAATACATTTATTTCAAACCATATAACTTAATTTTAGCAGAAATTCCTTTTTCATAGTATAATTTTAGATAGTTAACAACACTTTTCTAATTTTATGTTCATATACTTTATTAAAACGAGGGAAACCTTCTATTAATTGTTTTTATGATTTATTTTAAGCTTAAATTATCCTAACAAAGCTATAAATTTGCAGAATTCTTAAAATTAATACTTAACCTAATTTATTACAATTTTACTCATAACTTGCGTTTAATTTGAATTTGAATTTGAATAAACTGTAAATTTTACTGAAATATGTTCTACGAAACAAATCGTACTCACAAATATCCATCGTTCTGATTTTCCTCACATGGTATTGGTATAGCTCATTGGTTTTTATGAATGAAAAAACTTGTGCAAATTCCACAAAGCCTGTTTCGTTAAATTAAAACCATATTCTCTCACTCGTCTACTAATTTACTTATAAAAACGCAGTGTCAACATTCTCCAATTCTATTTAAATTTGCCCACTATAAAGAATATAAGCTTGTTAACTCCTGCCCTTGTATTAATCTTATTCCTAACCATCTCAATATATATATATATATATATATATATATATATATATATACCGTACATGGAACAAGCATCGGACATCCACTAAAAGCAGCATATATAGGTGAATGTACACCGCGTATATTGCAAGATAATTAATTTTAGACCTAACTTTTGATGAAAAATACTACCTCATTTTTTTATGAAAAATCCATATTCATATGACGGCATCCGTAAAACCGCAATATGACTACCAGAAATGTATATTTTATGTACAGTTCTAAGGTATGAGACGACCGTATATTGTACTGCGCATGATTGTGACGGCTCACATAATTGCCAAATTGAATCACGTCTATTGTTCATTACACATTAATTATTATTAAATAGCAATGACATTAGGTTTTCATAATATTTGGATTGCGATGGCAACCGTTTGATACATAACATGATTTTTTTATGATTGTGGACCTGAACAGGCTAAATAAGGCCTATCGTGCTAAAGCACTCAGGAACACTTAGGAGGTTGGATAGAGGGATAATGAATTGCCAATAGATGCCTATGAACAGCTACCTTAAATTTTCTCATATCATGAGTGAGAGGAAAACAGGAACTAGGGAGATCATTCCAGAGTTTAGAAGCCGTGTAGCAAAATGTGGATTGCGCCCGTTTGGTACGACAAGTGGAGATTTGTACTGCATACTGATGATGTGAATGAGCGAACCGAGTGTTTCTGGCAAAGGTAGCCGGAGATGGTATCAAAGAATGTAATTCACCAGCACAATAGCCGTTGTAATAACGATAATACAAAGAAAGAACTGAAACCATCCTTCTATGCTCAAGGGACTGTATGTGAGAAGTTAAGGACGGGTCAATTATAAGCCTAATCGCTCTCTTTTGAATACGATCAACGATATCGAGAGCGTATTGGGGAGCACTAACCCAAAGGTGAGAATTATATTCCAGATGAGGCCGAATTTGGGCCTTACACAGCAGAAGGAGTTGTCGAGAGGTAAAGTACTGCTTAGATCTGTACAAAAAGCCTATTTTACGAGCAGCTGTTTTTGACAGAAGATGGTCAACCCATGAGAGATTTGAAGATACAGTCATACCCAACAGAGTAATAGAGTCTGAAAACTTAAGAACTGAGCCATTCATACTTAAAACAGGAAATGATCGATCTTTTTTGGCGGACATAAGGCAACACTGAGTTTTGTTAGCATTAAATTTAACTAGATTATTGCTTCCCCATTCGAGAATACGTTGAATATCTTTGTTGATTGAATTTGCCATTTCAGCTTTAATTCCTTGATTTGACATAGAAGGTGGATTATCACTATGAGTAGACTGAGATGAACTACAGTGAAGAGTGCTATCGTCAGCAAAGCAATGGATGGGATTAGTTGTGGAAGAAATAAGGTCGTTTATGTACAGCAGAAAAAGTGTAGGCGCTATAACGGATCCCTGTGGTACGCCCGCGTTAATGCTAACTTCTTTTGAAAAAAAGCCATCAACTACGACACGTATTCGTCTTTTATCAAGGAAACTAGAAACCCAGTTGATGAGCGTATCATTTAACCCAAACGAGGTGAGTTTGGCAAGTAAACACTTATGTCAAACTTGGTCAAATGCCTTTGAGATATCTAAAGCGACTACAACTGTTTCACCGGACTGCTCTACTGTATTGTTCCAAACCTGGGTCACATATGAAAGAAGATCGCCTGTTGAACGACTTTGCCTAAACCCATATTGGTGGCCACTAAGGACTTTGTTTCAAGGAACGTGAGCAGTTGCTGATTGATGGCTTTTTCCATGATTTTAGACAAAATGGAAGTGGATCGATCTTATCACCTTTTTTCGGGAATAGGTTGAACATTTGCTAACTTTTAAGACAATAGCTGGGATACCGTCTGGGCCAGTCGCCTTATTGAGATCAAGCCTACTGATGATCCATTCCAAGAGCTTGTACCGAAAATGAATTGGTTTCATAACGTATGAAGAAGAGTTGACTAGGGGCACATCTTTTCCAGAATCATTGAGACACGAGTTTGATGCAAACAAATCCACAAAAACGTTGGTTTTGTCTACAGAATCAGCAACTACCGATCCGTCAATAGATGTCAGGGGGGGAAATGAAGATGTTCGAAAGTTTTTACTAATGGCTTTTGCTAAAGACCAAAATTTACGACTGCCTAAAGGAGATGTAGCTAGTTCATTGCATTTTCGTTGTTCGAACAACTTTTTAGTTTTAGTGATGACACTTTTGCAGATATTTCTAGCACCAACGTATTCTACATGACTGTCAACCGATTTATTAGATTTCCATTTAATGTAACATTTATTTTTTAAAGATATTGCATCAGAACAAGCCTTATTGAACCAGGGTTGGGAACGTGAATGACTGAAAGAGCGATGTCCGAAGAAGAGGACGACTTAAAACAATATTCACGTCATGGAAAGGTTGCAAAGAAATCCCGTAAATCACTCCATCGAGGTGACTTAAAACACCACAAGGTTCTATCGGTTTTGCGAACAACAGTGGAATTAGGTACAGTAGAAATGATCTTTATTAGACAATGGTCAGAAAGACCTAAAGGCGAAAGAACGGAAGTTTTATAAACAAGAGGGTTAGAAATTATTTGTGTGAGATCACATGAAATAGCAAATGTTTCTGCACTATGTCCACCGGGATTTGTAGTAGATGAAAATTGAAGCCAATTAGAGTTATGAACATTGAAATCGCCTACAAATGAGATATCGCAAGATGGAAACTGAGACAGGAGATAGTCAACTTTCATACTAAGGTAATCGAAGAAGTCTGGAAAGTTGCTGTCATTAGACCTATAAATGCAACAGTAGAATTTCACAAAATTAGGACCAGAATGTTTAAACCAAATCACGTCAAAATTTTTATTTTCTAAGGAACCCTTTTGCAAGCAATTCTGTCCTTGATGTTCGCACATACGCCTCCTTTATATCGAAAGTTAGAGTGAAGATGGTATTGAGGAAATTGCACAAATTTTCGAGATACGTTAACTGATTTAGTTTTATACATGATTGTAGTAATATTGAATCCACATCCAAGCCGGTGTCATGATCAAAAGTAATAGAGCCCTAGTTTATCAGTACAATGTTACGATTTCTTAATGATTTATGTCTCAGTTTACGAACGCTTTAGCGGAGGCTTACTATTTTCGTCAGTAAATTTCTTACTTGCTTGGTCCATGATTTTCTTGTTACCGCTACAACTTTTCATGGAATTGAAATGCAAAGCTAAATTTTCACAATAAATTCGCACAAAATGAAGCTTGGGATGTTTACAAACCAGATCCCCAGATAAACATCGAAAATATTGATAAAAATGTGACTAAGCAATATTGTTAGAATCTTGGTAACAATAGGAGATACGACAAAAGTTTATTAGAATAAGTTATAGAGTAGAACGAAATAATAAACTTTCTATTGAACACTTTGTTTCTTTAAAGATTTCGTTTTCCGGAACGCTAAAAAAAAAGAGAAAATTCCAAAAAAACGTAACTTTTTTATCAGTAGAAATATGTATGCACTGATTTTGTTGAGGTGTCTGCAAAATGCAGTGACTCGATGACTAAGAGCTCAATTTTGCGCATCAAGGATGTTTGTCAAAATTTGAGCTGAATGGTTGCCAAAGTCAATATTTATACACCAATTTTTCTGACTTCGCGGCAAAATGGAGCCACTCAATGACAAAGAGCTAAATTTTGTGCCCTATGGATGTTTTTTTTTAAATTGAACCGAAAATTTATATTTATACATCAATTTCGTTGTGGTCCTGGCTAAATTGATTTCTTCGATGGCCAAGAGCCAAATTCTTTATCCCAATTTCGTTGGTGTCGCGGCAAAGATTTTACGCAAAGCTCAGCCCCAAAAGTTGACCAACACCAATAGGCCACAGAATTTGGGCTATCGAGGAAATCAATTTTGCTAAGACTTCAAAAAAATCAGTGCGTAAATATAGATGTTGGCAACATTCGGTCTAAATACTGACCAACACCCATAGGCTACATAGTTTAGCTTTTGGTCATTGAGTAAATCCATTTTCTCGCGACCATAATGAAATTTAGACTGAATCTTGCCCAGTTCTATATTTATTATATATTTACCATTTGGTTGGGGTCGAGGAAAGAATGACTCCCTCATTGGCCAAAAGCCAAATTTTGTGTTGCATGAGTATTGGTCAGAATTTTACCCAATATATATCTTTATACGCCAACTTCATTGGGGTCGTGGCAAAATGGATTTACTCAATGGCCAAAAGCTAAATTATGTAGCCTATAGTTGTTGGTCAGTATTTTGGCCGAATATTGCCCAAAATCTGTCGTAGCGAAATTGATTTCCTCGATGGCCAAAATTGTGTGGCCCATTAGTGTTGGTCAAATTTTGGGACTGAGCGTTGCGTAAAATGTATGTTTTGTTGGAGTTACGGGAAAATTGATTCCCTTGATGACGAAGCGTCCAATTTTATGTTCCATTAGAACCGAATTTTGCAAAAACTATATATCTTTAAACAAATTTCGTTTTGGTCGCAGCTAAATGAATTTTCTCGATGACTAAAACCTAAATGTTGTATCTCATGAGTGTTTCTGAAATTTTGGGCTAAATGTTATCCCATATCTATATTTATATACCTACCAATTCCGTTGGAGTCGGACAAAATTGGTTTTCTTGATGGCACAGGGCCAATTTTTGTTATACATGTGTTTTGGTTAGCATTTGAACCAGACGTTGCCTAAAATCTATATACAATTATAACAATTACAACTATAACAATTTTGCATAGTTACTGAAAGATTGGCTGCTCAACGTCAACAGAAAAACCCTGTATATGTAATTATTTTGTGGACTAGAATAGGAAATGAATTTAAAGACAATTTTGGAAATGATAGAATAACTCGAAAGCGTGGATCCTGAGTTCCCAGTAACCAAGTGAGCTATATAAAGTTAAGTACAAATGCACACGAAATAAAAAAATGTAATATAGGAGTCTCTTCAAACAGCCTGTTTCAAATAAATATTTTTTATAATAGCACCTATGAAATCTTTATTATTAAATTTAGTAGTTTTGCAGTTTCACTTATGATTTTCTTTATCTCAAAAAAACAATTATAGTTGGCGAAACGTCAAAACTATTACAGTTCGATAACCAACTGAACATTTTTTGGATTTTACTTTTCTTCATAATGACCTTATTACAATGATAATTATCAATCTCATTGCACTAGAGTACTCGAAAACATGTTAATAACCGTGGTTATTTATTTGGTGAGCGAGTAAAATTTGTTAAGATTTATTTTTAGTTTACATATATTTCAAATATTTTTTTACAGGTGATACTTTCCTATGGCTTATGTTTAGCTGCTGTAATGAACGAATTAGCCAACGAATTTAAAGGTATTCTGGCAAGTACTCTTAATCTACGTTAGAATTTTGAATTTAGATGTTTCCCAACTTTCATCAAAAGTTTTTTTCCAAGTAATCAACCGTGTGAATTTCGTAATTGTTTGTTTAATTGCATAGGTACATTGTTTCAATCAGAAGCGAGTTTATGTAGCATGTTTCTTCTTTAAACGTAGCTAGGTGTGGCATTTACGAAATGTGGTAGGTAACAAGAAGCAGAAAATATAAAGATTTAAAAAATATATTACATATTCCTTAGGAAACTTATAGGCTGCACTTTTCAATTTACAAGTACAAACAAACTCTGAAATGGATAATTTGAATAAAGGAAGCAGTATAAATTTCGTGGAAATACTATCCCGGTCGTCGTATTGATGGTAACAATTATAATGTATGACAGGATTGTGTACATTCTGTAAATAAATACTCTCAAACTTGGCTAGCATCATGGGCGTAGCCAGCTAAGGGCAGGGAGGGGCAACTGCCCCCCCCCCCTGGAAGAGCAAAAATAAATTAAATAATTTTTAAATTTTAATAAACAAAAAATTAAATCTAAAATATACATATTTTTCTGTTCTGCATATTTTTTTTGTTATCTGTTTTATATATTTTGTTTGTTGTTGTGGTCGTTTGGTTGCTTTTATGAACATTTTAAAATTAATTAATAAGCTATAATAAATAAAATTATTCGCGTGTCCTTTGTCACAAATATATTTCATCAGCAAAAAACAAAGCTGTTTGAAAAACTGACATAGTGCTAAATATATATTAATAGCGTTTTCGATCTATGCATTTAATGCATTGGTGCACACCAGAATTGTCCCACCCAGAATTGGATAAAAACGAGTGTTCGATTTACTCTCAGGATACGTCAATTTTTAGTGTTCGATTCAACCACTTAACAGTCGGACATTTTTGAGAAAAATGGTAAAAAAATTGTCTCTTTTTTTTCTTTTCATTTAACTACATTTTTTAATCCTATTAATTAATTAAAATAAATTTACTCAATAAGTAGTTTTAGTGTGAAATATTTTGAAACATTCAATACACAATCCTACATCAGAATCCGAAATAAATACTCATATAACGTACGTAAGGCCTGCACCAACAAGTTAAAACAAAAGTTGCCTGAACGAGACTCGGGATCGTCAGTGTACGGAAAATGTCACGCCCGAGTGCGGTTCGTGCAAAACTATCAAGTGGTTAAAACACAACTTGCTCCAAATCCTAACATAGGACAATATTTTTTGCAACAACTATTGAGTTAGTGTGTAAGTGCTCTTGTCTAGCGACAGTGTCCTATTTAATAGTGTAACGAAACGCCACTGGTTTTCTTCGAGAAAAATCGAGATACAAGTGAGGAATATACGGGAACCGGCGATGCGAATGTTCTGGCTATTTCTAGGCTCAAAAAGGGTATATAAAATTGCCTATCCGGCGCGAAGACAGACAGTACAGTACAGTACATAGTGCAGGATACGAAGTTGCATACGGCGAATAGAAAGCGAGGCGCGAGATTTAAAAGCGGAATAGTTAAAAAGTGTTGAGAAAGTAAATATTTGTATTGTTTTGTTAACTTTATTGGTTTTAAATAAAGTTGGTGTGAATAGTTATCAGTGTTAAATTATTGCCTGAGAAACAAGAGGGAAAATCCGTAACAATAGTTTTACCACAGAAATCACAGAAAAGACAATATGGATATAAGAAATTGGTTACAAAAAGGTAAGTTAAATAATTTCAGTAGAAAATTAAATTTTTAATTAAAACTTTCGAGTCATTCCATTAGAAATGGTCCAAAAATTTGAAAATTGGTTGCTCGACCAGCACCAAATAAAACAAAACTACCATGTAATGATAGCTTATAATGTAGATATGTTATATCCGATGTTAATTTTTGTTCAAAATTATTTATATCGCAACGTTTGGAAAAAAATTCAATTGCAGCCTTTTACAAAATTGCCAATTGCTCTTTACTCTTTGCTTGTATCTTTGTGAAACAATTTTTATTAGCTTTGGCAAAAGATTCTGTGCATTATTAATATAATTTTATATATTTTTCATTATTATGATGCCGACTTTTTTGCCTTCTAATTATAACAAAAATTACAATAATCCACCGATTTTGACAGCTGATATCTCAAATGGGACTAAATATAAAAACTTCAAATTTTCACATATTAAAGATCAAACAGCACTTTATACGTGCTATTAATTTCATTTTGTGTTTTTAATCTAGAGAAAAAATATTAACATCGGATATACTATATCCACATTATAAGCATTCATTACATAGTAGTTTTGTTTTATACTAGGGACTAAGAACAAGAATGATATTATGAAAATGTAAACTTTCACCATTAACACTCATAATAAAATACTTATCTTTTTTGGGATTTTTTAATGGTGTACTTTAAATTATACAATCTAAACGTTTCGATAACACTTACAGTTATCTTCTAGTATAATGTTAGTTAAAAATTGTTAAAGATGTAGTAAACAATTTTGTAAATTTGAAAATTAACATAAACATTAACAAATTATAAAGATGTATATAATTATAAATACATAATAGTATTTATTAAGAATGATATTAGGTTATTATTTTTAGGTCAAAAATCTCTAAAACGGAAAAAAGTTCATGATGACAGAAGTGGAAGCAATGATTGTGATGAAGATGAAAATAAAATGGTCGGAACATCAAAATCGGAATCTATTTTTGAAGGAGGCTCAAGTAGTTCTTCAAATCTACATGAAGCTGTCTCTGGAACTGGGACCTCTAAACAAACTGAAGAACGCGATGGCTACCATGAAAATGACATTGGTCGTTATGTTAGTTGTGCCAATAACTTGCCTTCTGAAAAAAAGAAGGAATTGTTGACAAACCTTTGGGTTCCATCATCCAATTACGATTTTGCTTCTGATGCCATTCACTTGAAAAGAAAATTTAACCATCGCTGGTTAGATCAATATACTCCATGGCTGGTGTACTCAAGTCGTTTGAAAGGTGCTCTATGTTTGTATTGTGTTTTATTTCCGCCAAGAATTGCTACAGTTAAAGGAGTTTTGCGGTCATTTATGGTAAGGCCTTAAATGAAGTTTAAGGATATACATGAAGATTGTAGAAAGCACGTTGGCAGCCATTACCACAAATCTTCAACAGCTGCTGCAAAAGCATTTCTTGAAAATGCTCCTGTTGATGCCCAGTTGCAAATAGGGCACCATAAGACGATTGAAGAAAATAAACAAATATTGTCAGCAATTATTTCATGCATAATATTTTGTGGAATTCATGATTTGCCGCTTAGAGGAAAACAAGGAAATGAGGGAGTTTTCTTTGACCTTTTACATTTGAAGATTGACTCTGGTGATGAGAAGCTAAAGAGCCACTTGAATAAATGTCAAAAAAACGCAGTCTATACCTCACCAACAATTCAAAATGAGATCATACAATTATGCGGTGAAGTTATCAAAGAAAAAATAATCGAATACTGTAAACGGGCAAAAGCTTATGCTGTAATGGCTGATCAAACAGCAGATATCGCTGGAAAAGAGCAGCTTTCTATTGGACTAAGGTTCTATGATAAAAGCCAAAAAATAATCAGGGAGGAATTTGTAGGCTACATTGAGTTAAAATGTCAAGATGCTTCTACAATAGCTAGCGCAATTCAAAGTTTTTTAGAAGATAATAATTTTTCCGCCGATAATTGTATGGAATTCGGATTTGACGGTGTTCCACGATGGCCGGCAAAGAAGGTGGTGTACAGGCCATTCTTAAAAAAAAGTACGCTAAATCTTTATTTTTCCATTGCTCCAGCCACAGACTAAATATTGTGGTCAATGATACTAGCAAGCTACCAGAAATAAGAAACACAATTGCAACGGTTAAAGACACAATAACCTTCTTTCGTGAATCGCCAGCCCGTAGGAAATCGGTTCCAAATCTTTCAAGGCTTTGTGAGACCAGATGGTCGGAAAAATATGAGCATAAAAAAATTTTCAGAACGCTTCACTGACATTGTTAAAGCACTAGAACATCTATCTGTCGAAGGAAACTATGCAACAAGAAAATCTGCCTACCAATTGCACTATGCAGTTACTAAACCAATATTCATATTTGGCTTAAACATAATTGCAAGATACTCTGCAATTTTGGAACCCGTTGTAAACGTTTTACAAGGTAAAAGTATGAATTTGGTTATGGTGAAGAAACATATTGATGATATTCTAGATGTAATCAAAGAAGATAGACAAGATGTCGAAAATGTTTCTTATGAATTATTTAAAAAATCACTTGATATCGCAGAGAAAGTAGGGGTTGAGTTGTCAGTACCACGAGTCACTCAAAAGCAAGTACACAGAAGTAATCCACCATCTAAGTCTGCCGTTCAATACTGGAAGCGGTCAATAATCATCCCCTATCTTGATTCTTTAACTTCGTCTTTGGATGCTAGATTCTCCAACGAAAATACACCTGCTTTTGCTTTAACTTATCTTCATCCTTCAAGCATGCTCAAAATGGCTTCAAAAGATTTCAAAAATAATGCAGAATCTTTCATGGAATTTTATAAGTTGGGTGATGTCTCTGCAGAATTAGATTTGTGGTACAATATGTGGAAGAAAAAGAATTTAGCAGAAGACAAATTAAAGGACATTGAAGTGGCTGGACTTTTGGAGGAAGCTAATGTTTTTTTCCCTGCAACAAGGCACGCACTGCTAATATTAAGTGCTTTCCCATCCACTACTGAAAATCAGGACTGCATAGTGAAGAAAGTTTTGGATAAATTTAGTTTAAACCCAAGAAAAATGTTATTAGTTTAATTTAAGTATAATTAAAATCTCAAAGTTTTGTTTTCATTTGCCTTTTCTTTTTATCCTAAAATTTTACATTTTGAACGACCATGGACCATGGTTTGCCCCCGTTATAAATCCTGGCTACGCCCTTGGCTAGCATTAGAAACTCTCCATTATTGTTTGCACTGCTTCGCAAAAATTTAACGACTTTACGTTAATTGACATTATCTTAGGGCTACTAGCAGGGCCCGCTGTAGCCTTCATGCCACCCCGGACAAACAGACAATTTGCCGCCAGTTTTTTTTAAATAAAATAAAAATTATGTTAAAATCATTTATTTAAAAAAATATATGTAATACATTACATAATAAACATTTAAAAAGGGCAAAACTTAAAAGTACTGATACATATAAGGTGCATTTTTATTGCTATACTTATATTCTATTAAGAAAGTACAAAAAATATTGCATAACCAAACAGAGAAATTTTAGATTCTATAAAAATATAACTATAAAGTAAAGTAACCTAAAAGAAATTTTTCTTTCTAACTTTGATTTCCGCAAATGTTTTTATTACATCTTTTAAGTTAACTTGATCAGCAATTTCATGCTCAATCGCTAAAATGGCCAACCCATTAAGACGATTTTGCGTTGTAGTTGAACGTAAATAATTCTTAATCAATTTTAATCTGGAAAAACTTCCTTCTCCACTTGCAACAGTTATTGGTATAGGTACACAGCAACACTCTTAAGGAAACACTTAGGTTTGGGGCACAATTTAACATTGTTATTAATTTTAGAACAGTGCTTGGGCTTTCTTTTTCGCCCATAAGCCCAGATACTGCACAAATTTCTTCTGCTAATTCTACCCCATTAATATCAGCAGAATCACCGTGAGTTAAAATACTTTCTAGATCGTTGCAATGTTTTAAAAGATTTTCTTTAGACATGCTCTTTAAATCACATATATTATATAAAAATTAAAAATAATTACTATGGTGACTAAGTTGTTTAAATCTAGTATCTATTGCATTTAGTGCCTGGTCAATTGTAAAATAAAAAAAATCTACCTTATAATTTTCTTTAGGATTCTCGATCGGTCCATCTCGATCTTCGTATGAGAAATTCCTTTTTTTTCTTACGCGGTGTCGTGGTATTGTTGATTCAAAATTGGCTTCAACGTCAATTTCGTCAGCCAGTTCTCTCGCATCAACAATAGTTTCATTAAAAGATTTATCCGATCGAAGATCCTGAAAAAACTTTTTGCAATTTTGCAAAAGATGAAGTGCAGATGTTAGATCATAATCTTTTGTCTGCAACAATTTGCTTATTGGATTAATACAGTTTAAAATTTTATACCAAAGAACTATTCAACACAAAAATTTAAATTGTTTAATACAATTTAATAAACCCGAGGCTTCGTCCCTTATTAAATTATCAATTTCTTCATTCTCATAAATGCTTAGCAAGTCGTCGTATACGCCTCCGATATAAAATCTTAAAGGCTTTAAAGCATCTATCCTACTCTCCCATCTAGTATCACTTCATGGTTTTAAAGTTAAACCCTGGACATGTTTTAGAAGAATTGCCCAGCGAAAAGTAGATGTTGAAAAAAATACATATATTTTTTTAATCATATTAAAGAAATTAGCGCCTTCCAAAGATGCTTTTACCATATCGTTAACTACTAGATTGAGAGAGTGAGCACTATATGGAACGTAGAAAGCTCGCGGATTTAGGTTCTTAATCCTAGGTTGCACTCCTGATTTATCGATCCGCATATTAGACCCGTTGTCATATCCCTGTCCTCTTATATCCTGTAAATTTAAACCCAAATTATTAAGTTCTGCAATTATAATTTCAAACATTTGCTTCCCTGTAGACTTTTCAACTGGAAGAAAACCCAAAAAGCTTTCCTTAATTTTAATTTCAACCTCATCCTGATTGAAATCAGTTTTATTGATTGAAACATACCTGATTACAAGAGTCATTTGCTCCACCTTAGAAATATCAGGAGTGTAATCTAAAATTATCGAATAATATTTGACTTTTTTTATTTCATTAATAATATAAGATTTCACACTTTGATGCAACACGTCTATTATCTCGTTTTGAATATTTTTCCCAAGATAGTGAGCTTTCGTTTTTTCTTTTTTAAGCAGCCTACGTACGTGTTCTTCCATGACGGGATCATTCAGATAGCAGCTCAACTATTTTTAAGAAGTTACCGTTATTATACTCAAACAGCTTGTCGCTTGTATCTTGGAAAGCCAGACAACTTTTACCAAGCATTTTAGTGATTGCTACGATTCTTAAAAGCACTTCTTCCCAATGGTTTATTTCAGCGTTAACAAGTCTTTGGGAATCCGCATCTATAGTTTTACAACACTTTAATCTTAGGTTCAGTTCTAGAAAAGATTTTTGGGACTGAATATGATTTTTAGAAATTTCGTGGTCTTTTGGAGTTTGATTCAGATGCTTCCAACTTTTAAACCCCTCCTTTGAAAGGGAACTAAGTATACAGCCAAAAATTTTGCAGCAAAAGCAATATACGCAAATTTTTAAGACAGAGTACACTAGCCAGTCTCTTAAAATTTGCTCTCCATTACTTAAAATTCTTTTGTAATAATTAGTGCTAAATTTTCTACCAGTCTCATCGTATGGAAATCTATAATTGTACAATGGTTTAGGTGGACCTTGCCTTACCAAAAAGATTCTTTCGGCGTCTGGTAGTATCATTGGCCAGAGTGCTGGATCTATACTTAAAAGTTGTTGAGCGCTTTCTATAGGTGCCACGTTGGTATCAATAGTGCTCTCATTTTGCGACGGAGAGCTGCCACTGTCAGTTGCAAGTATTAGTTCAGGTATATCGTTCATTTATTGATCCTAATTTTTCTCAGGTGAGTCTCTGTTGTCACTGTTGTCAGTGTCTTTCAATGTTGTCTTTGATGTAGAACATTTTGAGTCGTCATTTGTTTTGGTACTGCCCGACGTACTCTGTAAATAATTTAGTAAAGTGCCAGCTTGTCTTAGCCTTTGCATTTCCTTTTCCACCCTTCGTTTTTTATATTCGCAACCAGATAGTTTTTTGCGTCCCTCGAACATTCTGGAAGACACAAAATATCTGAAATAAAACAAAGCAAATTATAAGGAAATTGTCTTACAATAGACTTAGTTAAATTAGACAAGTACTGCACTTTTTTATGCTCATTTAAGATCTAGGGGAACGATTAAGCAGTTTTATATGTTTTTTATATTTATAAATTATGTAATAGTAGTAAAATAGTAACGAACTTACCACACCTGATACCTTTCAAATATATTCGCAGCTTTACTTAAAAGGGATCGCATCCAGTAGTTGATAATAAAAAAAAGAATCAGGGTCTATTAGTCAGTAAAACACAGGAATTATTCAAAAAAAAATTAAGCTTTAGGGTATTCCGTATATTTCATAACCTTTTTAAGGTATTTGAAAAAGCTCCTTCGCAGATGAAAATTAAATTTCAAAGACGATTTTTTCACGAAACATAAACAAATTTCAGTCCTTTTAAAATTATCAAAACAAGTCTTTTAACTTTTTAATTAATTTATCTGTTTTGTTCAAAAATCGTTTTCAAAATTTAATTTTCATCTAAGAAGGAGCTTCTTCAAATACCTACCTTGAAAAAGATTATGAAATTTAAATGAAAGTTTGTTTTTAACACGCTTATATTAGCTTCACCTATATGTTTGTTTGCTTGTCTCTCTGTTTGTAACCGACTTCTTTGAACAAGCATGCGCGCGGTCGGCGATACATACGATTCAAGATACGGCGCATTTGGGATCCAATACCTATCCTCCAGACCGAGTAAGTCCTTTCCAATTTTAGCTCCAAATAAACTGTCATGTTATTTTTGCAAGAAAAACCATCTCATTTTTGATTGTGACGAATTCAAGGCATTAGATATTTCAAGGTTTGAAGCTATGTAATAACTGTTTCGATCCTACCCTTTCTACAGCTCAATGTAAATAAATATAGTTTAAAAAAATAGAAAACACGCTATAATGATCAATCGAACTAAAAGACGAAAAATAATTGTTTATATAGGCAGAAAATATAAATAAACTAAAAAGATTAGTATTATTGTGAAAAAAGCGTGGGGTGTTTTGTGCCATATTTTTCATTCATCGAGCACCCCACGCTTTTTTTACAATAATACTAATCTTTTTCGTTTATTTATATTTTCTGCCTATATTAAGAATTATTTTTCGTTTTTTAGTTGGATTGATCATTAAAGCGTGTTTTTAGTTTTTAAACTATATTTATTTTTAATAATTTTTGCCTTTTACTGATCAAAATACCCTAATTTCGTAGATTCGCTAAGTTAACGGTTAACTTACCTTAAAAAATTACAAATCACACTGATTATTGAACCAGAACAGTATATTCAATTGAGAGTTGCACTTGTTATCACCACCGACGAATGAGCAAAAATAAATCTATGCTGTAATAAGACAGCCCTTTTATGATTGAAGACAATAAACAAGTCATTTCTTGTCTATTCCTAATTCAGACAAGTTCATGCGGCACCCTGCTTCCTGATTTATATGGTATATATGCGATGCGCGGTTATATTAGGTAGTGTATACAAATAACACCCGTGTTCCTTATTTAATAATTTTTATTGAATAATTAATTATTTTTTCGTATTTATGCCTATTTTCTTTACAACTACAGTAGAATCCATCCGGTTATAACGAACCACTATAAGTTTGTTATATCCGAAGTTCGTAATAAACGATAAAAGAAAAAAGTTACATACATATTTTATTTTTACGATACATTAATAAATCACTATATTATACAATATTTACACATTTATGAGTTAGTTTTTGTTAAAAAAGTCTGTAATTTTCGATTGTTTATTATATTTCGTAAACCAAAACAGTTCATCCGCACAATTTTCGATTTACATTTTTGAAACACCGTGGCTTAAGTGATTTGCTTTCGTTTTTCTGTCCCGGTTAAATTAGCACACACAAAAACTGTAACCCGCTCTTTTGATAATTTGCCGCCTACACATTTTTCACCTTTAAATTTTAGTGTTTTATCTGGGCTCTTTAATTTAAAAAATAGCCCAGTTTCGTCGCCATTATCACTAACATTACCCTTAATATTAGGCCACTTATTGTTTAACTAGTCTGTTTATTTATTTGATTGACAAGTTGATTAGGAAAAACCCTGCAAGGTCAGCGTGTACAGTATTGTTAAAATACATAATTGCCCTTTAGGATTAAAGATTTAAACACCAATTAGGAAAATATTTAGGCAGGCATTTCTAAGAAAAGAATTACAGAAACCTTATCTTTGCACATCAAATAATCTACGTACCTGTTATTTATTTTACTGGCAGAATACTTGCTTACTTTTATGTAAAATTTAACGGACGAAAACAATTTTTCCGAACGTTATATCCTAAAGTTCGTTGTTTACGGGTTTATTATAACAAACAATATTTATAAGGGATCTTATGGATAGTGTGACGGGACTTTTAAAACTAGTACGTTATACCCGGAAGTTCGTTATAAGCGGGTTCTCTATAAGCAACTTTGACTGTATATAGATGAAAAACAAGTATTTTAACTTTCTTGTAAAAACAGTGATAAGAAATGTTTTTACAAATGAAAGGCGGCATGCTATTATTATTAATATTTTAATTTTAATATTTTCTCACATTCTGAGAGTAAAAATGTCGCCCCTAAGATTTGCCGCCTCGGACAAATGTCCGGGTTGTCCGGTCTTAGAGCGGGCCCTGCTACTAGATTTGAAAACATTAACCACCATAAGTTACGTGTTGTTAAGCGATATGTACGCAGTCCAATCCTTTACTGTTATACGGCGGATCGCATGACCAATATAGGGCAAGTCAGCGTCTTATCACTACTGATTCAGTGAGGCCGTTTCATCGCCGATTCATCTCATCCTCAGTTCAACATATCGCCTGGACTAATCGAGAATTGGATGCAATGATCTAAACATAAAAAATTGGCGAAACTTTAAATTTTGTACACTGACTTAACTAGTGTACTGTTTGCAATACCAAATCATATAAAAACTCGACAGATTAATAAAACAAAATACTGCAGAATACCACATATTTATTTATTCAACCCATATTGAAAGAAGTGAAACAGCAAAGCAAATACAAACCAATACGTCAAAATTCCTTTGCCATTATTAGGTCATGCGTAGCGTATCTTTATTCTTCGTGTCAGTCTGATCCGATAATCAATCCGTCCGTCCGTAATTATTAAAAAACGGATCAACAGAACAATGGAATAAACTTGTTTCAAATCCGATTTCGCTAATTGCTAGCATACCTATTAAAGAAATGCAACTCTTACACAGATCTCGACCAGGTAACTCATACTAGGTCAAAGGTCAAAAGAATTCTTAACGCTCCCCGTACAGCAAAATGGGCATTACTCAAAACAATTCTTTGATCAGATTCAAAATATGTATTTTATTGCTCTTTTGTCACAAAATAACAGACTTAAAAAGAAATATACTAAGATAATATTTCAAAATATATTGTCTACACATTTTAGAACTGCTAATCATATGCTAAGCCTCGTAAATAGTTCATTCGGTCACGACTTTTTACACATTTTCTCGATCCTTTTGTCAGCTAAGCAATATTTCTTAAATTTGGGAGGTGCAAGAATTCCTGCCACTAGCTGTTCCTAATGTGTTTCACGATCTGTGTGTATCAACATAGTTGGATGACGTATTCCCATTTCCGCCTGTAAACGTCGAAGTGCACCTTCAAATTGTTTATTACTTAAGCAGTGTTTTCCAAAGTTGATTATTCACGACGTTCAAAATAGTTGCAACAGCAGCAACTAATTGACGAAGAGTCGTGGGAACAGCAAATAAGTTGTTCTATCACTTCTTCATTTCGAGTATGCATATAATCTCACTGGCAAAATTTAACACTTTTATCCTACTGGGTTCGCTTCTCAAAATCAAACCAACGTCCCACGTAACTAAACTTTTTGCGCCCTCGTTGACTTAAACTTTCCACTTACATGGTGTTATTTCGTACTAACGAATTAGAATGAACTGCATGTCATTTTGAAAAGGGTATTTTACATATTTACGCTAAAACCTAATAAGCCTTAATTTTATGATTAACCTTCTTCTAATTAACCTTAACTCTCTCATATGCAATTATACTGATAATCAATACCACATTAACGTTTGCTTAAGATTCAAAGGAAAGTTAATGTTGGTAACTATGCTATACTTTTTATTATTAACAATCATGGATATGAAACTGAAATTATTCAACTTAGGAATTAAGTTCCAATGCTGAATGGAATTCCATCAATGTGCAGGCAGAAAGAAATGAGCCCCTTGTCTCTGTCATATTTGTAATGATATCCATATATTCTAAATTAGAACTTAGTTGAATTAAAATTTTACCGACATTAGGCATAAGATTAAAAGATTTATAATATACTACTGTTTAATTTCAAGTTTAGGAGTCCATTATAACAACGCATATCTATAATGTATTAAAAATTAGACATAACTACAAACAGATATATCATGTAACTAAATGAAAGCGGTGACTCACTCAGTGCTGTTGCCAAAGTTTCGGCCGTCATATAGTCGATGACATGGGAATAAACTTATAGTTAATATACGCAATTTTTACAGCGCCATTTTTCTGTCGACGAATTATTTCTGAATCAATAATATACGAAAATTCATAAAACCTACATTGAACGGCCGACTTTTTATTCCTTATTATTGTACCACTGATGCTTACGAATTGTTTTAATAAGAAATTTATTTGACGACCGTCAACCGCACTTGGCCACCTCAATGATGGTAAAATGCCCACGTATGGCCGTCCTATTGATGGCTATGGCTATATATATATATATATATATATATATATATATATATATATATATATATATATATTTATATATTTTGAGATGATTAGATAAGAGTAAGACAGGGATTGGAGGGTTTAAATTAGTAATTTCTTTAAAAAACGGTTGAAATCAAGCATGATACGTTTACGATGCAGTTAGTTGATGTAATTTGGTTTACGATGGCAAGAAAGTGGATTTGTTTTGGTTAAAACAATCTTAATAAAATTTATACATTTTGGTTTAATCATAAAAAGCATTGTGCTACTTAAAAGAATGTCAGGAATGTTAAATAAAGTTATTTCTGTAAGTTCGATTCAGTATTTAGTTTTGTCTCATTAAATTTTAGTTCTTTAAGAGTATTTTGGCATTTGGATGTTTTACAGGTGTTTAACACATACTGTAGAGTTGGGTTTATATTAGGGACATGTTATAAGTAAGTTAAATGCAGGAAATATGGTAAAATTCAAGATAGGGTTACTATACGAACATAATTTGATTATTACTCACATTATATATGGAAGCGGATGTGTGATAAACAAAGTGGTGCATAATAAATATGAAGAACAGTGTATAGAACAATTCTACAGAAAGATATTTACATGCAAATACATTTTTATGTTAGAATTTGGAAAAAGTGTGTTAAACAATATGTTTTCTTAAAGTGACTTAAATTTAGACAATACAAGCAAGATGAACTATGAATATAATAAAGACAGTTTTTACAAGTTGTATGGATAACATTTTGGTGAATATGAACGTTTTAAAACGCAAATTATTTGTATATTTAGAAAAAAGTTAGGTTATGTACTAAATTTAATATTTTTTACAAATTTATAGTTTTTTTGATTAAGTTAGGCTTAAATTGTGCTGTTAATGTGATTAATAGGAGGTTTTCCTCATTTTCACACAGAAATTTAACCTGTACAAGGCATTTGAACGCAAATTTTGTGAAATGGGGTGACAATACAGATTTACTTTGGTAAATATAATTTTCCTTTAAATTTAAGATTTTGAACATTTAATGAATGTTTTCCAATACAAATTTTTATCAGGATTACATATATGTAGTTAATTCAAGTGTAGGTTGTAAGATTATTTAGATATAAGCAATTTTAAGTTAGAATAAGTCATTTCGTAGAATATTTAAGAGAACTATATCAAGTTGGATATCGATTTATGCAGATTTTAACACACATTTCATTTCTGTTATCAAAATTTAAATCCATAGCTTTATAAGAAAGTTATCGCATAATTTCTAATTTAGTTAAATTTTCAAAATTATTCTGACCAATCATAGACATAGTTACATTATTTAAATTTCTAAAAAAAAATTGAAAAGGTGGTAACAACCAAAAGGGTATAAAAGGAATTGCTTTTGAGCATACTCTCTCTCTATAATTTTCCAGTTTAAAAAGTGTAATGTTTTTGTGCAACAAGTAAGATAATTAACCTCAATAATTATCGGGAAAATTAAATACAAAGTTAACGGAGAGACGAGAAGTTCAAGAACAATTGTTTTTAAACCTACATTTGTTTAAAAATAAAGTTAGGTTACCGATACCTGTTCATATTCGTAAAGTTTAGTACGAATTAAATTTCTTATTTGTGACGATTAATGTTTAACGATTTTAAAATTTCGTTTGTTTAATTTAAATGCTGGTTACGTTTTTCCAAAATAAAATTGTAATCATTTGTCTTCAAATTGATTTTTATTTCTGCTGCGACATTTTAAATAATCAATGTTTGAATCGGAGCCTAAAAAGAAAGTGATATTAATTTAAAGTCTATACAATCATAAAACATTATTTAAACCAATAAAGTTGAAAATTCTTAATACGATTAAATAATATCATTATTGATAAAAATGTGTGGTTGGGTGAAACCGTAAAGCTTAAAATAAAAGCGTTTACCGAAACAAAGTGACCATCAACCCGAGGACCTATGCGAAGCTATTAGGCGAATTGTAGTAGCGAACTTCGTGTATCAAGAATTTCGATCATCTTGGAAAGTGCTTGCATGTACAAATGGAACCAGCTGAATGAAGACATCCGTTTGCAGATAGGACTTTGCACATGTGAGTTAATTTTTGATCATAACCCTGTTTATTGTGACTATTTGTGTGATTTCCTACACTTATTATTTGTTTATGTATAGGTGTAAATATTTATGTAATAGTTGTATAAACACCTGCAAAATAAGTAGAAATTTAGTTTATTTCCAAATTTTATATTTCAATTATCCAACTATAATTATAATTTCAACAAGTCATTATTTAACAAATTTGACATTTTTAGCTTTTGAGTTCATTAAATTCATAACGCATGCGTTATAGTATAAATTTTGTTAAGATACATTTAACATATAGAATTTTTTTTATAAAGTGGAATCCACATAATTTCGAACCAGAAATAATTTCCCTTTAAATCAGAACTCTATCCCCTATTGAGATAAGAGCTAGTCCGGTGCACATAAACAATAGTATTATTATATTTTAAATAATTTCCATTAATAATTAAATTCTATTCCCTACATTAATTTAAATATTATCCCAGTGCAATATATATATATATATATATATATATATATATATAGAGAGAGAGAGAGAGAGAGAGAGAGAGAAATATTAGGATTTGCCCCAAATTGAAATAAATACACCATATTGAATTAAAGAAATAAGATTACTGGTATTAATAAATCGTAATGTATTTTACTATAACTTGAGCACGTTGAGCCATCATCAACTTAAAATGAAAATTATTGTTAATTATTATCAATATAACTCAGTATAAAAAAAAAAACATTAATTATGTATGTAAGGTTCTCTTATACAATAGATTCAATCGTAATTTTATTTCAATCTGAAATGGTATACATTTTACTTTTATTCAAACACCTTGTATCATCTGAAAATATGTAACATGTTGTGCGCATGTGAATTTTGTTGACCTTAATATACGTGTATGTGTAACATCATGACTAAGCAATGCTAAGAATTCAATTTTTCTAAGTATCCTTTTTCCTTTTAAATAATATTGAATAAATATAAAATCAATAAATGGTTGTAGAATTTCTAGAGTAGTGTATAATTCTCTTGTATCCTGTACATAAATGCACAAGTCAATTTTAATAAAATTCAACGTAACTTTAAAATAAATATGCAAGATTCATAGACTTACTTTAATGTTACATTCTTACAACTGGTTCAATTTCCAATTCAGATGTAATTCGAATTCCAATATCATTGATCCCTCGGTGGAAGATTTACACAGCATCAGCAAGTTGTGGATATGCTGCACCAATATTTAATACATCGGTGGAGGTTCTATACAGCACCGATATGCGTAGGTATACTGCATAAATATCTGCTTTGTCACTTTTCCATAAGCACTTTAATTTATTTATTATATTCATAACTACTTTACTTTTAGGTTTTTATAATCGACAATACCACAACTTTTATCAGCATTCAGATAATTATTATTTGCACTTTTCAATTTTAATTTCAGCTCGTATAATACAAAGGCAATTTTGTTAAAATAATTTTTAATTTTAACTCGATAAATGAAATAAGTCGATTTGCAATTATTTAAACGACAATAACACATCACCCTGAACAAGAACTACGTTAACCTTATTTTATTACAAATTATAATTTTCATTTGTTTAATAATATAAAAATTTTAACGTTATACGAACCACACTAATGATCTTAAATTTTTGATCATGTACATATCGAGTGACATGTTCACACTTTTGAAAGTTACAAGATAAGATAATAAAAATTTGTGCCACTTCCTTGTATAGCTTCTAAACAAATACACATCACCTTAGCAAAATTTGCCAATACAAACATAAGACTGCTTAATTTTTATTGGTTAACCCTTTTTAAGAAATTTACAAATTATTATTTTCACTGATAACTTTCTTATACGTGACAGATCTTACAAATGTAATTATTTTTGAGATCTATGCAAAATTTCCTTTCCATAGGCACCTCACATGACATATTTCCTTTTCAAATCCTAAATTTATGTTAATTCTTACAAATATGTAGTTTCATATACAAATTACGACTTATAACTAACTTCCAATGCTCACAGAAAAACTATAAACATAAATGGATTCCTTGACCCAAAATACATGGGAATTCAATAGCTTCAAACACTTTTATGGTTTATGTTTATAAATTCTACCTCAAGCACTGCGTTATAATTAATCATAACCAGGATTGTCAACTTTTAAGCTTAAATCACATCTAGAATGTTAATTTAAGTTGGAACACTTCCTAAATACACTGTTAAGTAAATTTATAACATAATCTTTTAAACTCAATAAGTTCTCGGAGTCTTGTAAAATTTGTTCGGATTTCATAACTTTAAAACATGTCCTTTACACTTCTTACGTTGATTGATACAATTTAATTTCTTTTTGTTTTAGAATGGAAGCGTATTATGATACTAGACTGGAATATTTATTATGATACAAAATGGAATATTTATATTTTATAACATATATATATATATATATATATATATATATATATATATATATATCTTGCACTAATCTACGACTATAAATAGAATGAACCCAACATTCACGGTCGCTCTTCTTGATTCTTTTTTTTCGTAGAAGACACAACTCACGCAGACTGCCCGATGGCCAGTCAGTCTACGCACGAACAAACCAAACAGTTTAGTTTGGCAAGTGTGCGTGTATACGGCCCAACCAGACTAAACTTATAACAAATAAAAAATTAGGTGATTGATTATTATATTATAAAGGTAAATTGCACCACGGTCTAGCTCATGAAGGTACGTTGTTTACATACTTACTGTAATTGAGAACTCATTTTAAACAGGCCGTGAGGGAGGCAGAGATATATCCGTAGGTATAACCAGTAATGCATTTTTCTTGTCAGACCCCACTCAATTTATTCGTTTAATAGTTAAAATACAACAAAAATTGAGAAAGTTGTACCTTAGTAACATAATAGGCAATCTGAATAAACATTAAACTACTATATATATATATATATATATATATATTTAATTGAATAATTCTAGCATAAAATAACTCAAACGATATTTCTCGTAAAGGTTTACTATACTAAATAATTACTAAATTAACACTACAATACAAGCTTATAATCTATATTTACTTAAAATTCAAAATGTAATATGATCAACACTATCCAATAATAATGAACGTATAATACTGATCTATCTCAACAAATAATACCGTTAATGTAGGTTATGAACTCAAATGTTTTTATCTTAGAAACAGAAAACAGCTGTTCCTTTATAACCGTATCAAAATAACACTAACTGATTTGTTGCTTAAAACGTACTTTGCATAAAAGGATACTTTTTACTTACTTTTCTTGCACTCAAAATGTAGTATATTACATACCGACAAAAATGTGTTAATAGTGTATTTTGAAGAATTACAACACAAAATGAAACTTTCAACTGTATGGACGCATTACTTAATTATAAAATCAGTGTTAAACGTTAAGCATAATGTTGACATATCTAAATATTATATGTTATATGCTCTGTTAAAACATAATTAAAATTAAAAGTTTTTTGGATGAAGCACCTGATAATCAGTTCCTTTTTTCAAAAGTAAGTACATACCTAATTTAGTTATTATTACAGTGATATTGGCCGAATGGTTGAAGCGATCAAAAAACACAAAATGATACGTGCGTCGTCGGATTCGATCCCCACAACATTATTTATTTTATACTTTATTATTTTTTTAGGTGCAATGATATTCGGAATCATAGGGGCATGCTGTAGACATGAACTCCACGATTTAAAAGCCAAAAATATTCAAGATACAAAGGAAATATTAATCGTCAATATAGTCGAGACTAAAACAAAAATACAAAGAACATTCACAATTACCGGTAAATATTACGAAATTTTTGCAAACAATATATTAATCTTCGACCAGCCATCTGTCGTACTCCGTCTTTTTTCGTAAACTTGTAGGGAAATGTACAGTTCAAAACATTGGCATCAATAAATTTGGAACCCTGGGCAAGCAAATTGCGACCTATTTAGGACTCCCAAATATATATATATATATATATATATATATATATATATATATATATATATATATATATATATATATATATATATAACATTTTCAAAGTTAAGTCTGCACTATTGCTAACTTTCTTATTAATGGAGCTACGAAATCGGTTAAATTAGTAAAGTAGTGTGTATTTTTACGATGATTACGATGGTGGAAAAACAAAACAATTGAAAATCGCATTCTCGAAAAATCGACTAAAACATACTTTTTTCTACTGGAACACCCTGTATACAATATTCTCAGTCGATAGAGAATTAAATTCTGAGCAAAATTTGTCATATGCATTTCTATCCTACGGTAAAAATTAAGGGAGATTTTGCCGATTTTTGAATTTCATCAAATACGCTTGATTCAAAAGTGATTGTCTATTTTTCATTCAGAAATTTTTAGTAATAGATGCTTAGCTACGAAAGGTGCTGTTCGCTGGCCTCCTCGGTATCCGTACATTACCCCTTTGGGCTTTTACTTGTAGGGATATTTAAAAAATGAATTGTATACAAATATCGAACTCCAACTAACGATTATTCATATTATTAACAGTATTGATGCTAGAACTATTTTGAAGGCCACAAGACGTGTTTATAAGCACGTAGAAAAATGTATGGAACAAAGAGGAGACCTTTTCCAGCATTTAATTTAAGACCTGTTAATTATTTATTATTTAGAGCGTGTTCAAATTCATAAAATAAAGGATTACTTTCGAATCATAGCCTACATGATGAAATTAAAAAATCGCCAAAATCTCCCTTATTTTTTACTGTAAGATAGAAATCCATATGACCACTTTTGCTCAGAATTTAATTCTCTATCGACTGGGAATATTGTATACAGGGTGTTCCATTAGAAAAAAAGTATGTTTTCGTCGATTTTTCGAGAATGCGACTTTCAATTGTTTTTCTTTTTCCACCATCGTAATCAGCGTAAAAAAACACACTACTTTGCTAATTTAACCGACTTCGTAGCTCTATTAACAAGAAAGTTAGCAATAGTGCAGCCTTAACTTTGAAAACCCTGTATATAATTTAATTAGACGCCTTTACAATCTTTATATACCTTATATAAGGGAGTAAAACGTAAAAAAATATAACGTAACTACTGAACGATTGAAGAAACAGAACAGAGATGAATCAAGCGTCAAAGCGTGGTAAATTGCGGACAAAACAGAATCGGCGTGGCTAAATAGTACTTGCAGACGATCTGTATGTATAATATATATATATATATATATATATATATATATATATATATATATATATTGTTAAAATACAAAAACAAAATCGCAGAATAGGCTATCAAATCGGTGATATTATCACCGCATGTTGACTGTCACATGATTTTAATGAATAAAATAGATTACTGTCGAAGTGACAAATAGTTTAAAATCGTAGACTTAAAAACATATATTTTCTATTAACGCTCATTATATTCTCTTACCAAATATAACACGTGTTATGATTAATAATCGATGATAATTATACCACTAGTTATATTATTCCCGAAAATATTGACATATACCTACTAAAATGTAATTATTGCAAGAAAAAAAGACACCAACGTAATGTGTGTATATATATATATATATATATATATATATATATATATATATATATATATATATTTAGTAATAATAATACAAATTTCGAAACAAATTAAGGTAACGATAGCCAAAAATTGAAAACAAATTAAGGCAACGATAGCCAAACATTGGCAAACAATGTATCTGAATACCTGTAAGTGTATGAATGTATCACAGATTGATACTTTAGTTAATAAATAATGGGTATTGTCAAGTTATTTCCTAACAAATCTGGAACACTGGAACTGTGGCAGGATCTGTAACAAACTAAATACACCCACGTACCACAAAATTAAAAAACCCCGAACACGTTTCAATAGCTACGCTATCATCATCAGCGGTCGACTAAAGCGAATTAAACAAAATTTCTAATATATATGCCATCAGCGAGTAGCGCTTCGTTGCTTATCTGGTGAAAGTAAAAGTTATGAAAGTTTGGTGAGTTCTGAGTAGCCTAAAGGTCCTTGATCATCATTATTCATTAGAATTTGTTTATTTTTGAAGATCTCTAAACTTTCATAACAATCAAGTCATTTCCTGTTGAAATTCGTATGTACCGGGAACTGTCAATCTGACAACATTGAGAAAATAATAGTAATACGCCCAGAGAAATCGCTGGAAATTATTTTCAAGTTCCTTCGATGGCCGCTAGAGGTGTACACCAACAACAAATTAGAAAATCGGCATTATCAAGATATCCAAAATAGTTTTTTTATAAACTACATAAGCTTAGAAACATTTTCTTCTTTTAGCATTTTTCTCTATTTTGTTATGAGGGGAGGGGGAAGAGGTAAATGTTCATTTGAAAAAAATGCCATAACTTCTTTTTAACTCAACCGATTTTTATAAACTGAGTCTCGTTTGAGAGAGGCTTTTTGGGTACTTCTAACAAAATATTAATATTGTCGGTAGATGGAGTTTTGTGACAAAGCGTAAACGTTTGAAAATTTTTTCGAAAATTTTAAATGTAAGGGTATGTAAGGGTTTAACTCTCGAAATAGAGCGTAAAAAACATAGAAATTGGTGAAAACCGCAAGTAGATATCTTCATATCAAATATGAAAAAATTTAAGCAAAAATATACTTACAAGTAACAGAATTAGAGAACAGGTGTAGCTGTCATAAATTATAAAAATTTATTAATAAGCAATTGGAACTAAGGAATAAGTCAGGTTTAACTGTCATTACTTATTAAATTTTATTAATTATTCTAGTAAAAACAAGTAGGTCTTGAAATGCCAAAAATAACACAAAACTATTATTAAGCTATTAAAACAAAGGAAGACAACTTAATATACTAAATGTCCCCTGGGAGGCGTATATTTAATTTAGAGCGGATGTTATAGAAGAATTGTGTGAAACAAACCTAATACTGAAGAACTAATGAGGGCTCAAATGTTCAATTTGTCACCGGTACTGTTTAATACAGAGCTGCAATCTCTCATGCATAGACAGAATAGCAGTGTAGTAAAAACAAGTAGGTCTTGAAATGCCAAAAATAACACAATACAATAGCCACTTTGAATATTGGGTCAAACTAATATTAGCTCCATTAAAGTTATTCGTGTTTGATTAACGAACCGTAGGTTTCAAACATTTGTTATGCTTGCTGTATATTTTGAATGCATGAGGTATTTAACTGTTGCTGCAAGATTATCAAAAAAAAAAAACTCGATCTTCGTAGTCTTCGACGATTCCACAAAAAAACCGGGGACCGACAGTTCCACGAGCCACTTATCTGTATCACTACATCGTTCAGTTCGACCACATCGGATTAAGGTGCTAATTAACTCTTTCTAAGAATAAATTTAATATTTTAATTGAAGAAGAAATAGCAATAGATTAAAGTAGTTTTATCTAATTAATTCTGTTTGGTTACCGGAGTTTTGTTCATATCAGGCGACAGACATAATTTCATCCTGGTCGAACTGAAGGGTATGCTTAACTTGACCTTTCTCCAAAAGGCATTAATGCAGGTACTCGTGGTGAAACAGGTCTTGAAAAAACAGTTTTTCGACATTTAAAACATCAACCGAAATGCCAATATTCCTCAAAAAAGTAAATGTACTACGGTAGGTATCATTACATTTAAGGCAATAAATAGAAAATGAAAGTCCTAACATATTGGTGAAAACCGTCATCTTTCTCAAAGTCGACAAGTTATGCACAAGAAGATAATAAAATGCAACCTAGGTAAATAATAATCATTTCTTAGCGAAGACATCCGTCATAAACGTTAGTCGGCTTTGAAAACAAAATTGAGAGCAATACGTCAAATCATGAAAAGATGTTAAAACAATTTAGTTTCATGTCAGTGACATTTAGTTGCTATTTTACAAAGCTAGTTCTACATTTTCCAAATCGCATTGGTAACATTTCGTGATTCCTCAAGCGTTTCGTGTTGTTTGAGTTTTTCTTGTGGTTCGTGTTGCGTTTTGTTTGAGTGTTACAAAATGATTTATACCAACGAAGAGTTATTTGACATGATAGGTGTTTATTTTGAATGCAAGAGAAATGCTACAGTTGCTCCAAGGGTATATGCGCAGAAATATCCTGATAGACGCCGTCCTTAGTAAAAAAGTTTTTCTTCGAGTTATCCATCGTTTGCGAACAACTGAAAACGTTCATGTTCCCGTATACCGCAGACAACGCAGGGGGTGCACCGAAGAGAACATTATTAATGTTTTAGCTTATGTTCATTTTAATGCTCACCTAAGTACTATAACTATTGCGCAGGACCTAAGAGTAACCTCCAGTATAAACTTACAAAGGTTTATTTAATGCTTTTTTCTACAAAACCAGTAATATTCCGTTGAATCACCATCTTGTTCCAGGTTATATCCATATAATTTAGTCCTGCATCTGGCATTGACTGTGGCAGATTTTGACCGAAGACTAGACTATTGCCACTGGATTTTGGGTATGAAGGCAGAAGATCGGCAAACCAATGTTGTTAGAGGAAGTGCCCCTTAAAATTCGATAATGAATGATATTCCAGCACGATAGCTCACTTCACGGTAAATGTTCGGGGATTCTTCGATGCCAACTACCCTGCTAAATGGATAAGACGATTTACCTATTAGTATTGTTTTTCAATGTTGCTATATTGATAGTTCCCGGTATAACCGGCCTACTTGTTTTTACTAGACTGCCATTTTGTCTATGCGTGAGAGATAGCAGCTCTGTATTGACCAGTACGGGTGACAAATTGAACATCTGAGGCATCATTAGTTCTTCAGTATTAGAGCTGTTTGCACCATTTTCCTATAACGTCGGTCCTTTTTTATTTTAAATTTTATTCTTGTTTCAATAGCTTATTAATACATTTTTATAATTTACGACAGCTACGCCTGTTCTATAATTCTGTTACTTGTAAAATTTATTTTTACATTTAGTTTTTTCACATCTGTGTAAAGAAAAACGATATCGATTTGCGGTTTTCGCCATTCTCTATATTTAATCATGTTCTTTTTCGTGAGTTAAAAATAATTATACCCTTACATTTAAACTTTTCGAGAAAATTGCAAAAAATGACGGCTTTGTTCCAAAATGCCATCTACCGACCAGATGAAAAAACTAAACCGACAATGTTATATTTTATTAGAAACACTCGAGAAGCTTCTCTTAAACGAGACTCAGTTTATAAAAATCGGTTGTCTTAAAAAGAAGTTATGGCATTTTTTCAAGTGAACATTTACCTATCCCGCCGCCCTCATTTAATAAAATGGAGAAAAATGCTAAAAAAATGTTTGTAAGCTTACGTAGTTTATAATAAAACTACTTTGGATATATGTTGATAATGTCGATTTAAGAGAAAAGTCGATTTTCTAATTTGGTGTTGGTGTACGCCCCCTAGCGGCCATCGCAAGTGCTTGAAACTAATTTACACCGATGTCTCTTGGCCGATTTACCTATTAGTATTTTTTCCAATGTTGTCAAATCGACAGTTCTCGAGATGCAGCCGGCGTCCATTCTTAGTTTAGTTGGCCACCCGGTACCTATATGCAGTTACCAAGTCTGGCATTGACTGAAACTATTCAACTTGTGGAAGATTATACCTTGATGAAGCAAAAGAAAAATATTTTAAGCACATACACACACAAGACTATGTAATCAAAAGTAAGTGGTTGACTCAATTGAATCGTAGCAATTAGCTTTACGTTGTATTAAAAAGATTGTCGGAGAAATATATAATAAATCAAAAAAAGAGGTGTCTCAAAAATGATACATTTTTTGTACAAATTAAGAAAACCCGTAGATAGCTATTAACACTTATTTGGATACTAATCTTATACATGAAAATCAATCCTAAAAGCTAGGATTTTAAAGGTGCTCTCGAATTAGATTTAGTATCTATTATTTGATTCTTACACATTTTTTACATTAGACAATTTGGTAATGTAGAATTTGTACAAATGAAATTCTCACTATAACACTGACCAAATACACAGCAAAAACTTGTGAGCGCATACACAACATAACAGTAACAAAAAATGTTCCTGTAAACACGGGTCCGAAAACACTTATTCGGGGAGCTAGAGCTCTTGGAAAATGGCTTTCAAAAACTGGATTTCAGTTTATAGCTCCGGAACGACTCCAGCTATCGCAACCAATTTTGGGATTTTATTGTTTCTGTCAGTAAATCCAATTATTTGATACCACTGGGCAAAGCACACAGCCCATAATAATTTTCAGTCTCAATTCGTGCATATTTGCTACCGGTCTTCCGTAAACGATCGTTTTCAGATATCCCCATACGTAAAAAATCTAAAGGATTGAAATCTGGTGACCCTTGCTGGTCATGACTAAGGTCCACCTCGTCCAATTCATCTTTGACCAAATTTATGAATAAGGTAACTTCTTAGATATCTAATCTGAAACGGGAGGGAACCCCATCTTGCATTAGCCAAAAGTTATTTCTTAGCACAAGGGGGACCGGCAATTCTGCTAAATCATTTTGAAGAGACTGAAGATAGGTTTGCCCATTTAACCTTAGTGGTAGAAAAAATGGCCATATTAAATAATCGTCTACAATACCAGCCTATAGATTTAAACTACATTTTCATTGATGGCGAGATTCTATAAAAGAATGGGGAGTTTCGTCTGCCCAAACATGCGTATTATGAAAATTTAAAATACCGTCTCTTCTAAAGCGATAAACAACACTAAATTATTGAACTGATGATTTTCGCGACATTTTTGAATAAACCATGGGAAAATTCAAACCGAGAAAGATAATCCGTAAGCGGTGACAATGCTTGTACCCGTTTAACGTGGTACGACTACAACTGTTCGTGAATTATTCGTCATACTGACGAATTTGACCAGTCGAAACGATGCAATTTCTCGCATAGTGGAGCCTGGATTTTCTTCTACTACACGTAGACAGCTTCCTGATATTTTGGTGTTCTTGCCGTTCGTGATCTTCTCCGGTTAGTAACGGTTGCTTTAAACGAACCTATGAAAATAATTAAAGTGAAGCAAATAAAATACATAGTCTAACTTAATAAATACTTGTTTCCCGTAACCTACGATCAATACTTTCAAAAGTTTCTATACCTGGGACGCGGTGATTTGGAAAGGCGCCCGCATACAATCTCCGTGCTTCAAAAGCATTGCCAAAAGATCGACCATACATAATGTGAATATCGACCACCTCTTCATTCATCATGAACCGAAACGTAACGGTCTTTACTATCCCTTATTAAATTATTACTGACTTATGCTAAACTAACAGTTACTTGACAATATTTGTTCTTAGAGTTGAACTCATTGTTTACGCTGTCTCAATTTGAATGTTGCTCATTTCTGAAGAAACGGTGATATTGAGCGATCCTTACTAAGAATACCTTTTTTATGTAATAGGTATGGGTGGTTCATAATCTGGTGTCAAATCGCAAAAAATCGTAATGTTAGATAAATGGGACCAAATTTAATCAATTACCCATCTGGTACGCACGCTCCTGGCTAAAGTTAGCTTTACTCAGTGGTTTTCTGCCCTGTGTTCACAGGCACTTTTTCTTATTTTCACGTAAGGTATGAACTCCCAAGTAAACACACACTAATAATGAAAAACAAATATCTTGCCACAATTTTTTTGGAATTTTCTAACAAAAAGTGTAGTATATCAAAAATCAGATATAAGGAATGCTTATACAATTGTGACATCAAATGTACTTCTAATAGGACACTGTTTGTGGTAATTGTACGTTTGAAATCTAAAACTTACACAACATTAAAAATAAATTATAACCCAAAACTACTGTTAATTTACAAAAGTGTACTTTACATTCAATCCAATTGAATGTTCGATGCATGATCATATTTATCTATAAATATCAACTGCAGGTTTTCTAAACGCTGCAGTATACACTTAGGCACTGTGAACAATATTATTTTAAATTAAATCTAAACACTATACCAACGAAAATACACCTATAAATTAAACACTAATCTACACATAATTTTATGAACGGTAAGATATTTCAATTTAACAAATAATTTATAAAAGAATAATAAATATCTCTAATAAATAAGTTATTGCTTACTACTTTAAGTATATTTAACTTTTTAAATTGTATAATGGTGTTCTTAACTTCGTAAACTACAGTCAATTTCGGATGCAGATTTCAAGTACCTAATAGATAAGATAATGATAGTTATGATAAAATGATACAAAATTAAAAAAACGTTGTTTACAAATCATATCTTGAATTATAGGGTATTGGAGATCAATCTTTTTCTGGATGTGTGAATCCGTTTGCAATGCCATATTTCAATTGGAAATTGGCGTGTACTATAGTCGGCAGCCCCTGCATAAATTTCAAGATACAGTGAGTGTTTTTTCGCGAATCGGCCAAGTATTGATGTGCCTTCGACTAGTCACAAAATCAGTTAACTTAGTTAGGTTAGGTGAGTTAGGTTAGGTAGTTAGGAATTTCCCGATAATACAGTGTTTTTTCGCTATACATTGTGCAATGAATTCAGAGTGTACTCACGACAAATTTGGGAAGTGGCTTGTGACAGAGAAACATTAATTAAATTTCTTCAAAAATTGAATTTAATTCATAAAGAAATTAATTGTCTCGGTTGCGGTCATGGTATGACATTTTATGTGTATTTTTGATGAAATTTATGCAGGGGCTGCCAACTATGGTAGCCCCGGAAATTGTAATAAACATATCTGAAATGAACCAGTACAGTACATAAGATACCTGGAATATGAAAAATGAAATTATTTATAAACCAAAACACATTAGATACAGAATCTGCAAACATTAACATTCCTAATGATCACATGTGTATTTATAACCTGAAAAGTAATTTTTTTAATGAATTTTTAGCTTACCTTTCTAATGTGTTGTATCTACACATTGGACTCATTTGTATACATACTTAAAGAAGGTCTTGCTACATGAATTTTTAAATTAGCTTTTTGATATGTTACAAAATTACATTACTTGCATTTAGATTCATAACCTGAAGAATACCCTTAAAATAGATTTTTCAACTAGTTCTTTGGTGTTACATAAACATGTTTATTGTAGTTGTATTCATAACATTTTTTCTGATGTGTTCCATAATCTCATTGGTCACATTTGAATTCCTTACTTAGAATGTTTTTTAAGATGATTTTTAAAATTACCTTTGTGATTAGTTCCATAATCACATTGGTCGCATTTAAATTCGTAACTTGAAGAGTGCTTTTTAAGATGAATTTTAAAATTACTTTTTTGATTTGTTCCATAATCACATTGGTAGCATTTAAAATCAAAACTTGAGGAGTGCTTTTTAAGATGAACTTTAAAAATATCTTTGCGATTTGTTCCATAATCACATTGGTCGCATTTAAATTCAAAACTTGAGGAGTGGTTTTTAAAATGAATTTTAAAATTACCTTTGTTATTTGTTCCATAATCACATTGGTCGCATTTAAATTCAAAACTTGACGAGTGCTTTTTGAGATGAATTTTTAAAGGATATTTGTAATGTGTTCTATAATCACATTGGTCGCATTTAAATTCCTTACTCGAAGAGTGTTTTTTAAGATGAATTTTTAAATGATATTTGTGATGTGTTCCATAATTACATTGGTCACATTTGAATTCATTACTTGAAGAGTGTTTTTTAATGTGAATTTTTAAATTACCTTTGCGATTTGTTCCATAATCACAATGGTCACAGTTGAATTCATTACTCGAAGAGTGTTTTTTAAGATGAATTTTTAAATGATATTTGTGATGTGTTCCATAATTACATTGGTCACATTTGAATTCATTACTTGAAGAGTGTTTTTTAAGGTGAATTTTAAAAACATATCTGCGATTTGTTACATAATCACATTGGTTGCATTTAAATTCATAACTTAAGGAGTGCTTCTTAAGATGACTGTTAAAACTACCTTTATGATTTGTTCCATAATCACATTGGTCACATTTAAATTCCTTACTCGAAGAGTGTTTTTTAAGATGAATTTTTAAATAATATTTGTGATGTGTTCCATAATTACATAGGTCACATTTGAATTCATTACTTGAAGAGTGTTTTTTAAGGTGAATTTTAAAAACATATTTGTGATTTGTTCCATAATCACATTGGTCACACTTGAATTCATTACTCGAAGAGTGTGTTTTAAGATGAATTTTTAAATCATATTTGCGATGTGTTCCATAATTACATTGGTCACATTTGAATTCATTACTTGAAGAGTGTTTTTTAAGGTGAATTTTAAAAACATATCTGCGATTTGTTACATAATCACATTGGTTGCATTTAAATTCATAACTTGAGGAGTGGTTTTTAAGATGATTTTTAAAACTATCTTTGCGATTTGTTCCATAATCACATTGGTCGCATTTAAATTCATAACTTGAGGAGTGCTTTTTAAGATGAGTTTTAAAATTATCTTTGTGATTTGTTCCATAATCACATTGGTTGCATTTAAAGTCATAACTTGAGGAATGTTTTTTAAGATGAATTTTAAAACTACCTTTGTGATTTGTTCCATAATCACATTGGTCACATTTGAATTCATAACTTGAAATGTGTTTTAAAACATGATTTTTTAAACTTATTTTCCACTTTGTTATAAAATCACAATGGTTACACTTATATTTAAAATTTGCACCGTATTTTAAAACGTCATGTTTTAAATTTTCTTGCATTTTTGTTGAACTATTAAATTTACTTTTACTCTGTATGTTTGTGATGTGTTCGACACTGTTTGAATTGATATGATGTGCTTCACTTGAGCTAACAACTTTTACTAGAGAAGAGATGTCTTCTTTCTTAATATTCACATTATCTGTAACAATAGTGTTAAATTTAGTACTACTTGAACGGTAATTCATTTTACCTTGTATTAGATCACTATTTACTATAAGATGTTGGGTTACAAGTGAATTTATTCCTTCTTCCTGTTCTGGTTCGACTTTAACAAGATTCATATCAATATCATAAGACATTTCGAAGAATTGGTATTTCTTAATGATACACTTTATACAAAACTTAGGTGCAACACCTTATCAAATCATCTAGGGCACAGCATATACCTGTAAAAAACAGTATTTAACAGTGCCTTAAAATTATTGACACAATCTTAGAATATAATTTTATATTCTAAGGACACAATTAATATACGGTATCGCCAACATAAGTAACTAGTAACTACAACAATAACTATTAAATATAGGAAGTGAAAGTTACACCACAGAATAAGGAGTTTTATACACTGAGAATGTAGTGTGGAGTCTTATGGAGCACACCGTTGGCAGTTGTCGTTATGCTGGGATCGGTTAAACCTCAAGTCCGGTCTCAGGCAAATTTCGCCGCTCTCACAGATTCGCTAAAAGCTTATTGGAAGTTTGATGAAGTTTATACCTTCGCCTTTGTTTAAATGTTTTCAATAATTAATAATAATAAACAATAAATTACAAAAGAATTATTTCAGGCAAAGTTAATATAAGAAAAAATAAACAGAATTAATTGTACATTTATAAACAAATAAAATATTTACACTATTTACACCCGACGTTTACTATGTTTTCAATAATTAATAATAATAAACAATAAATTTCAAAATTACAAAAGAATTATTTCAGGCAAAGTTAATATAAGAAAAAATAAACAGAGAATTAATAAATAAATTATAATTTTCGCACTCGCATGGAGCATTTGTCCGCGTTTGAATTTCTTAAATTCCATGTTACCAGTAATAAGTCACAAACAAGACTGAAAATCAGTATTATATTTAGGGTTGTTTGTTTACTTTTCAGTTACATTAAAAAGCCGTTAAGATATCTTCCCGCATAAGCTTCTTGGTTTGAAATGACGTAAATGCATTGTAAGTAACTTTCTAATTAATACAATTGTTTAACGATATTTTGATCGTCTTGAAAATTCATATATGATTTTGGTTGCAGGAGAGAACGTAACTTGAGATATTTACCGATATCAATATCATTTTTTATTAATCCTGTTGTCCTTAATATTAATTTCTCAATTACAATATCTGTAAATAAAATATGAACATTTTTCTATATTAGGACGTATCCCGCCGAAGAACATCAGTATCAGTGCTATAGATCATGTCACAAAAGCTGCTTCGTTGACGGGCACATTCAAACTGTAGTTGAACATTTTGAACTTCTGTTGACAGATTTTACGTGCTATAGTCAGTTTTTGTTCATTTTAATTATAACATTTCTTAATAGGATATACCATATGCAGTACATAAGTACAGTAACTTTTGTTTGGTGGTTTAAATTTAAATGAATAGTAATGTATACTTCAACAAATAAATATTTCTTCGAAAAAGCTGAAGATTGAAAAGAAGGTGGTGTAGAAAAAGAAAAATATAAAAGTAATTTAAGTAATGAGTGTGATGTTGAGGAATGGACTGAAGAAAGTACTTGCGTGAGTGGGTGAGTGAGGGTGAACTACCGGGAAAAATCGATTTTTTTTGTTGCCGAATTCTAGACTCAACTCTATACATGGTAAATATTTTTCCACAGTTTTCCGATCAGCAGAAGTGGTTAAAAAATGCCAGCAAAGTGGGAAAGTCGAGATCATGGAAAATTCATGCCAGCGCGGCAGTGCTCTTGCGGTTTGACTGCATGAAATCAACCACCTTCACTCACTTTCCGTTCTTATATATATATATATATATATATATATATATATATATATATATATATATATATATATATATATATATATATATACAGGGTGTCCCAAAATTGCTGGGACACTGAGCTACCACGTGTAGTAGAACAAAATAAGTCGATTGGACCCAATTTATTTATGTACCGTTTGCCCGTAAGAAGAGTTCAAAGTTTACATAAAAAAACACATTTGTGTACGCTGTTCAGAAATTAGTGGAACAAATTGAATGAAATTTGGCAAAAGTGCATTTTAGAGAATTATTCTCCTTTCGGTTATCAAAGAAACCCAAAAAGAAATTGTAGAAGGGTTAAAACCACTCTCATCCCCTGATATTTCTTTCAGAACTTTGTTAGGGGTGGTAATACAGTTCTCAATTTTTTTAGCGAGAAGATTGATTAATTATCTTCATTTTATTACTCTTGTAAACATGTATTCCGCATAGTTTCGAAGGAAAAAAATGTTTTCTTAAATACTGCTAACAGATATTCCTAGTACAAGTTTAATAAAATTGTAATACGAAATTTAGTTGGCAGTAGATACAAAAACAACGCAAGTCGTGATTTTGACAGGAAACATTCATAATCATTCCAGTTTGTTGTTGACTGTAAATGTTCCAATAATTTCTTCAATTTTATTATTATCGCGAGTACCATTACTTATTATTTAATTGTTGTTATTTTAACTGCTATTAAATATGGATTTCTCTTTTAATGAGCACACCGACATGATCTTAGTTCTTGAATTCTGTCATGGTAACAGTCGCAGAAGTGCCCTCGTATATCAAGAGTAGTATCGGAACCGGAGAATTTCGAATCATAAAACTTTTGCCCGAATCGAGAGACGTCTTCGAGAAACAAGGAAGTTGGAACCAGTCAAAATTAACGCTGCTAGACCCCGAGTCCGAAGACCCAATGCGGAACAAGCTTCTTGAAATAATCGATGACAATCCCAAGATCAGTACCACATCTGTGCAACGACAAACAGGAGTTCCAAAAAGCACTGTAAATCGGATCTGCAGAGAACAATTAATTCATCCATCTTACATACAGGCAGTGTAAGAGTTATTACCACTTGACCAAGGATCACGTTTAAATTTTTCACAAATTGTTCGGGAGCGCAGAATACTTGACAACAGATTACACACTAACATCTTGTTTAATGACGAGTCTTGTTTTACACGTCGTGGCATGACGAACCTGCACAATGAGCATATTTATGCTGATGAAAACCCACATGCTATTAAAGCTAGATTTTAAAATTAATATCTGGATTGGATTTATCGGCAATTTTTTGGTTGGGCCGATCTTCTAAATGATGCCAGTTACCTTCACTTCCTCCAAGGAATTTTGCAAGATTTATTAGACGCCTTGCCCCTTAATCTTCATTGAAACATGTTGTTCATGCACGTCAGTTTGCACGTGCAGTAAGAGAATATCTAAACGAACAATTTCCTGGTAGATGGATTGGTAGGGGACAAGAAGCACCTATTCAATGGCCTCCGCGGTCTCCAGATTTAAATCTGTGCGACTTCTTTATCTGGGGAGCATTAAAAACAAAAGTTTACGAGGTTCAAATTAATACTTCCGAACAGCTGTGAAACAGAATCCAAATTGCCGTAAATGCACTACGAGGAAACGACGATGTCCTAAGAAGGGTGCATTTCAATTTTTATGTCGAATTGACCTTTGTATTGATGAAGGTGGCTGTCATATTGAAAATTTATTATAAACAAACGTTTTGCCTTTGTTTTCACTGTCAACTAAATTTTGTATTACAATTTTATTAAACTTGTACTAGGAATATCTATTAGCAGTATTTAATAAAACATGTTTTTCCTTCGAAACTATGCGGAATGCGAAATTTTTACAAGAGTAAGAAAATGAAGATAATTAATCACTCATTTCTGGAAAGTGTACAAAAATGAGTAGAAATTTATTTTTCAATATAGGCCCCTTGCTTTTTAATACAAGTATTGCATCGTTTCAATAACATCTTTAACCCATTATAAAAATATTCTTTTGGGTTGCTCGCAAAATGACTTTCAACAGCCGCTATAAGTTCATCATCATCCTTAAATTTTCTTCCCCTTAGTGTTCTTTTGAAATCTGGAAACAAAAAATAGTCTCTGGATGCTAAATCTGGACTATAAGGTGGATGATCAATTTCTACAAAGCCACATATGTACATGCGTAAGCAATCGTGGAACCCACTTCCGCACTGACCTTTGTCATGCCAAGGTAATAATGTGAAATTCTGAAAACTGTGGTTTCTGAAACTCCTAATAAAGACGCTGATTGTCGCTTCTTTAATCTTGCATCTTCCAGTACCAAACACTTGGTTTTTTCAATAACATCCGAAGTGATCATGTCAACAGGCGGATCTGGACGGGGATCATCTAGTGATTCTCGGCCACGTTTAAACAATTTTGAACATTCATAAATAGTCGACTTAGAAGGACAATTATCCCCGTATACAATCAACATTTCTTCACGAATAACTTTTGGAGGTTTTCCTTGTTTTGTAAGAAACTTTACAACAGCTCGATATTCAAGTTTGTACATTTTGAGACGTTACAACACAAACTGAGAGATATTAGAACTAATAATGCTGCAATTGTTTTGTAAATTGTCAAACACGTTACCATGGCATATGTGATTTAAAATCAATAAAATGAAAAATTACATTAACTTTGTAAATTGCCTAGTCCGGGAATATAAAAACGACCCCTCGTAGTTTCCGAGAAAAGTGTAACTAAAAATCGCGATTTTTCAATGGAAAAAGACCTCGGTAGTCACCTAAGGATAACTAGAAACTTGTTTCCTTTGATATTGTTAATTTCTTAAACCTTAAATAGAGTTTTTAGCCCATAGTCTCACAATTAGCACTGAACATATATTTTTTTTAATTTCAATAATAAAATAAGATAACATTGACTCCCTTGATAAATCAGGGGCTTATAAACCATTGTGTAAGAATTGTAAAGTTTTTTATAGGCCAATCTGACAGAAAGTTACCGTGTTGCTGTACGACCTCTTTCCCACGATTTTTCTTATGGCTTAATGTTACTCTAACCTTCACTATCAGGGCAGACCGAACCTCGGTATATTACGTAAGCTCCTTCCTAGCCTAAGAGCTCCCATTCAAACGCCTCATCCATTTCCACCTCAACCACACACTCCTACGTCTCTACACATACCACCGCCTCCACAAACCCGCACGCACACACACACACACACACACACACAAGCCCGCACACACACATCCGCCCCCTTACCCACACCCGCCCAGCCACCTGTACCTGCCGTTATTCCTACACCCGCTTTCCGCTATCCTATCCAACCATTGAAGTTAACGTGCAACCACAACCACACCTGTCTCTTAGAGATCTCCTCTCCCTTGCCGGATGGTACACAGCTTAGGCTGCGACACCACTTCGACGATCCCACCGTCACCCTCACCCAACTCTCCGGTACGCGTCCTCCAACTCCACTCCTAGACCCCCTTGCTTTGCCTGCGTAATTCGTCACGTGGATAAGGACATCCTAGCGGAAGAAGTCCGGTATGCGATCGATCTTCCACACGTGAGGAAAGCCGTTCGTTAGCATCACTTCTAATGCAAGGAACACTCCCACATCCCTTGTACGCATAAGCTCTTCCCAAACCGCCCTCAAGTACCTCCTCGCACGCGTTGTCGTTATGTTCGGGCGACACTACACTTGCGAAACCCTATTACCCTCAACCTCTCCCAAGTATTGTTCCACCTGTATGCAGTGTGGGTGGGGCATACCGCTGAGGAGTGTCATACCTGTGCTATCCGTTGTCCCAACTGTGGTGAAAATCACAGATCCTCCTGCAAATCCGCGGCTAACCCAAGGAGTAACAACTGTGGGGAAGCTCACCCTCCCTATTCCTTCAATTGCCGGAAGCGGCGGAAACCTCCAAGTTCTACGTCGAAGATGGGATCCCTCGAACCTATCCTGTCTTACGATGAGTCCGACAGAAGACACAGTCCACCTTAAACCCTCTCCCGACCCCGAATCCCTATCCATTAAAGACTTCCTACAAGTCCTCACCCATTCCCTCTTCTAGATGTACCCCGGCCGGCGAGATAGGATTGTCCGCATCCTAGCTTCGCTATCCCGAACTTTCTTCCAACATAGTATCAACATCTGCGTGTCCGTTACGCGCATAAATGTCGCCGTAATTCGCCAACCCAATCCTTAACTCCCTCCAAATGTATATCCTAGCAGGCACCGTCAATGCCTGGGGCGTTCGTCGGAAACGCCCCTCACCTAAACACATTTTACACACACATAATATACACACACTTTCATAACAGAAACAGAACTCACACCCAGATACACACTTAATTTCAACACATTTCACACCTATGTAAACAATAGCCAACTCGGAACAGCCCTCTTAATTAAAAATTGCTTCCCATCCCCTCCTATTCAACTTCCTGAGCACCTACAGCATCTCGAATGCGTTTCTGCAATAGTGCACTTCCCACTCCTATAGTATTTATTTCATACTACAACCCACCCGGCCACAACACCCTATCCGATGACCTTTTAATCTACGCCTCTAGCCATCCTAATGCAGTTATCCTAGGTGATTTCAATGCCCGCCACATGCAATTCGGTGACACTGCAAGTAATGGCAATGGTAACAGGCTATCATCCGCTCTGTTGCAGTTGCCGCACTTACAAATCGCCAACACACAGCCAACATATTTCAAACATTTAGGTGCCTCAATAGTAGATCATATCATAGTTTCCGAACCTATAGCTCACTATTTCGATCGTGAGTGCTTTCTAGGCACCACGATCTTATCAGATCAAATATCACTACTGGTCAAAAGTTCATTTTGTCCAGCTAGCCTTACACCTCCTCAATACACAGTCATTAAAGATTTTTCAAAAGCAGACTGGAATGTGTTCCCCGAACACCTCTCCAACAACCTTCCTACACCCAACCTTCAAACGACCCAAGATCTCGAGAGAGCCATTAGACGCCTACCTTTCGTAATTACGGAAGCGGTCGATATCTCTGTACCATTAAAAAACATCGACATTTTCCACAAACCGCTCCCACAGCATATTGTGAACTGGATCAAAGAGAAAAGACGAATCTATCGTCAATTCTTGCAATCCAGAGATCCGGCTCTCAAGATCGAATACAATCGTCTTAACGCCTTAATCAGAAGAGAAGCAAACAAACACGCAGAAGAAAAGTTAACCCTAAATCCCACCCAACCTAAGGGCAACCTAATCTCCTCCGACCAAGGAAAGGCCGATTAATCGGGCACCACCTCCAATCCATTTTCTGATCCCCAGATGATTCCCAATTCGATAACCGGTTCAAGGCACTCCTTGAGGATCGCCTAGAAGAATTCCGGAACCTTAACCTTCCTGAAATCCAACTCGATAACGAGGAATCCACACCTATTCCAAAAAAGGAAAAAATTCTGCCCCACGTCATGACGGCCTAAATCGCAAAATCCTCCGTCACTTACGCGACCCAGTCCTCCTATTACTCTCCAACATATACATATAACTAATGCCTAATCCTATCCCTTTTCCCGACGGACTGGAAATCAGCCTCGACCGTTATGATACCGAAACCCCACGCCGACCTAGCCTCGCCCTCCTCCTATAGACCAATCTCCCTCCTGAGTTGCCTTTGAAAATGCTTTGAGCAGATTATAGCCAGGCGACTCAGGGACCACCTAGAATTCAACGACCTCCTTCCTAATAGCCAATTCGGCTTCCATGCCAACCGAACGTGTCACGATCCGTTGTTGAAGCTGTTTACAGAGACCACCAGAGCATTCAATCACAAGCAATGCAATCTGGCTGTTTCTGGACATTAAGCAAGCATTCGACAGAGTCTGGTACGCCGGTCTCCTGCACAAGATCCGAAACCTCAACATTCCCAATCCTTCTCCAAACTCCTACTCTCGTACCTGAACTATCCGTCAGTTCAGGTAAAAGTAGGGAAAACCTCCGATCCTTTTCAACCTACAGCAGGCGTACCGCAAGATTGTGCCTTAACCTCTATCCTTTACACCATCTTTGCATCAGACATTCCCGAAGTTACATAACCGGAGTAATCGTTGCGCAGTTTGCGGATGATACCACCTTCTGGACGGTTAATCGGAACAACGAAACGGCCTCCGCCTCATATCCAAAACCCTACGGAACTTTTCCAACTGGGCGAACCGATGTAGTCTCTGCCAATCCCTTCAAAATCCAAACAATCCTCTTCCGGCATCCTAACTACACCGCAAACAAGTTCCCAAAGCTTTCCTCCAGAAGTGTTTTCCTCGCCCTAAACCAAGAAAGGCTCACACTCCAAGATGAAGTCACCTACCTAGGAATCCTCTTCACTAGAACCCTCAATTGGCTCCCCGATGTAAAAATTAACACTAAATAGGATTAGAAACCGCGCAACCCTACTGGGTGATCTCCGGGGTAGAATCAGAGATTGCCAACCTTAAACTACAAAATATTGGTTCCGAGACAATACACCTAACCCAATCACTTTCCATTACGAATACCTACGCCCTAGGTCCCTATGGATCTCAAGAATCCACCTAGAACTGCAACACATCCACAGTTATCACCACATATAACCCCAATCACCTATCCTCTATCGCCTCCTGTGAGCGCCCAATTTTTAGACGCATACATGGGTTAATAAATCCTTACCACTCCCTACAACAACCGTTTTCCTCCACGAAGATATAGAAAAATTCCTAGATAACATCTCATATGCTCTCCGCATCCTCCCGTCTATTCGATGACGACCTAGCATGATAGCGGACAACGAATCGGATTAACCACACTAAGCACGCTACACCCACTAAACAACACGCACACTCATACTAATTAACGCATTATTCAATATTCAAATAAATCTAAATCTATTTTTTCTTTTTTTTACACCAAACAACATCTCACCACTGTAAACTATACAATAACACAAAATATGGCTTCTTTGAGTTTTCGACGAGTTGTGTTCTCGTCCTTTGCCACTATCTGTATGTTATCCCATTGTATGCGGTGGTCTTCGTTCCAGACATGTTCGGCGATTCTTGATCTTTCTGTTTCGCCCTTGCGGACGCTGTTCTTGTGTTCTCACTTTGAGTGGTCTACTGCTCTCTCCTATGTATGCTCTGCCGCATTCGCAGTTTTTGTTTCGACTCCCCATATGGAGTCGGAACAAAAACTGCCATTCCTGGATGTACTTGTACACAGGAATGACAACACTTTCACGACAAGTGTATACAGGAAACCTACCCACACGGGGAGGTACCTATACCACAACTCCAATCACCACAAAAACGTGAAGTTAGGTGTGACAAAATGCTTGTACGATAGAGCAAAAACGATATGCTCAAAACAAGAGGACCTGAAGAAAGAAAAAGAAAATATCGCTAAAACACTCAAAGAAAATGGCAACCCGATCTAACAACTAACCTAAACAGGGAAAGGGTAACCGGAAAAGAAGAACCTAAATATACAGCGATAATACCATATATACAAGGTCCTCAGACAAAATACGAAGGATAGGCAGCAAATACAAGATACGCACTGCCTTAAAATCGACCAGAACGCTCAGGGCAATACTAACCAAAACCAAACCATACAATGAAGATCAGAATTCCAAGAATTGTGTATATAACCTACCATGCGAATGCGGCAGAGCATACATACGCGAGAGCAGTAGACCACTTAAAGTGAAAACACAGGAACACAAGAACAACGTCCACAAGGGCGAAACAGAAAGACCAAGAATCGCCGAACATGTCTGGAACGAAGACCACCGCATCCAATGGGATAACACAGATAGTGGCAAAGGCACTAGCAGAAAATCCAATAAGCCAAGCTAGTGTAGAAATGAAACCCATATGGATACCAATAATGCGCGAAGAACTCAAGCGCAATACACCTGCGCAAGTAGTTACTGCGCAACATGCGCAATAAGCTTCTGCGCAACTACGAAAAAGTTTTATATATATATATATATATATATATATATATATATATATATTGGATTACTCCGTGGCTCAGTGGAAAAGGTGTCAGACTAGTAAGTGAAAGGTACCAGGTTCGAATCTAAGAGTAGTCAAGTGCTTGGGAAAAAATTATATATAACATATGAATTCGACTCAAGTGCGAAAACAGTCCTTCTCAGGACTAAGCCTGATGACGGAAGCAGAGTCCGCTTCCGAAACGTCGCGCTCAAAAAGCATAAACTGTGGAAATAGGCCGATCAATTCCACTAAAATATCGTCTTCTTTTGTGAGGTCTGCAGTTCTCGCCTTTACATGTATTTTAGATCTGCGAGACTACAATGAATTTACTAACAAAAATTAAAACGTGACGACGCCCTTAAAAATATCTGCAAACGTCACTACATAAATGCTACTAAAATAAATAAACGCGATAGCCCCTTGGGTTTCCCTGCTTTTACTTTATTTTGCATGCGCTTTATTTCTAATTTAATTTGACTATAACCAAAAACTCCATGCGCTGTTAAATACATAAGCAAGATTTATACTGATGATTTCCAAAGGATAATTCTAACTTTGGTAAGTTTATCAATAATGAAACACTAACCACTAAAGTTTTTCAAATTTACGAGAACAATAACTTGATAAATACGTGAGTATAAAGCAAAATCAATTACTTATAGCTAAAACTTACACACGGCTGACGTGCCCTTACGGAATTTACTTTGGCTCGATGACACTTCTTACAGCTTCATTCCAATCTCAAAATGACAACCAATTAACCCACTGCTCGTACAATTCTCCATTTACCAATTTCTATACAATGAAATTTTGCGACGAATGTTCCTAATTCTAATATGTACAGTTGAAGATCGTAATGACTTCCAACAAAGTAAAACTTAGATCACGATTTCGTAGTAAAATCGTACAACCCAAAATCATAACATAAACAAAAATCGAAACTTCTACCGATCCTTAAAAATTTTATAGCAAAGTAAAACTTTTACTAGTAATTAACAGCTACCCATCGAGAACCAAAACTGTAACTGATACTTAAAATCTTATTTTATGGAAACTAAAATTTCACTGAAAACTAAAACCCTACGGAAAAAATGTAGGTTAACAGCTGCTCGTAAAATAGGCTTTTTGTACAGATCTAAGCACTACTTTACCTCTCGACAACTTCTGCTGTATAAGGCCCAAATTCGGCCTCATTTGGAATATAATTCTCACCTCTGGGTTAGTGATCCCCAATACGCTCTCGATATCGTTGATTGTATTCAAAAGAGAGCGATTAGGCTTATAGATGAGCCGTCCTTAACTTCTCACATAGTCCCATGAGCATGGAAGGATGGTTTCAGTTCTTTCTTTGTATTATCGTTATTACAACGGCTATTGTGAAGTATAGCTGAATTATATTCTTTGATACCATCTCGGGCTATCTTTGTGAGAAACACTCGGTTCGCTCATTCACATCATCAGTATGCAGTACAAATCTCTACTTGTCGTACCAAACGGGCGCAATCCACATTTTTCTACACGGCTTCTAAACTCTGGAATGATCTCCCTAGTTCCTGTTTTCCTCTCACTTATGATATGAGAAAATTTAAGGTAGCTGTTCATAGGCATCTATTGGCAATTCATTATCCCTCTATTCATCCTCCTAAGTGTTCCCGAGTGCTTTAGCGCGATAGGCTAAATTTAGCCTGTTCAGGTCCACAATCATAAAAAAAGTAAATTAGATTTAAAAGCTTTAAAAATTACCTTCGTGAAAAGGGTTCCAGATGTTGTTGCTGTTCTAGGAGATTGTTAGATTATATAATCCTCTGGGAATAAAAATGAATTGTAATCACAAATACTAATTCACAATACTTATCAAAACGTTTATCGGGTGATTTGAGCTTGATCCCTTATAATAAGAGGTAACTATAATTTAGTTAATTGCCTCAAAACTACCCTTCTAACAAATTTTTAGCTCTTCCTCAAGATTGCCGAAGCCAAGATAATAGAATAACCAAAAGGCTATTGAAAATCCCCTTATCACTAGATAAAATTTCAAAATGTGTTAGATCGTTGACAATTAAAATAAGATTGTCTAGATTCCTATTTTATCATGATAATAAATTATAGGAACCTGTATATATTTAAATAAAACTTATTTTTCCTACTTTCATTTTCCTCCGTCAGATGACTCTTCAAGTGAACATTTACCTATCCCGACTCCCTTCATTTAACAAAATTGAGAAAAATGCTAAACAAGAAAATATTTCTAAGTTTACATAGTTTATAATAAAACTAGTTTGGACATATCTTGATAATGTCGATTTAAGAAAAAAGTCGATTTTCTAATATGGTGTTGGTGTGCGCCCCCTAGCGGCCATCGCAAGTACGTGAAGTTAATTTCCACGGATTTCTCTTGGCCGGTTTACCTATTAATTTTTGTCCAATGTTGTCAAATTGACAGTTCCCGAAATACGACCGGTGTCCATTAATTAGTTGGCCACCCGGTACATATATGCAAATACCAAGTCTGGCATTGACTGAAACTATTCAACTCGTGGAAGATTATACCTCGATGAAACAAAAAATATTTTACACACACACACGCACACGCACACGCACACGCACACACTCACACTCACACACACACACACTCACACGCACACGCACACGCACACGCACACACACAGACCACAGACACACACACACACACACACACACAGACACACACACAGACACACAGACACACACACAGACACACACACAGACACACACACAGACGCACACACAGACGCACACACAGACGCACACACAGACGCACACACAGACGCACACACAGACACACACACACACACACACACAGACACACACAGACACACACAGACACACACAGACACACACAGACACACACACAGACACACACACACAGACACACACACACACACACACACAGACACACACACACACACACGACACACACAGACACACACACACAGACACACACACGGACACACACACGACACACACACGGACACACACACACACACACACACACGGACACACACACAGGACACACACACGGACACACACACACAGGACACACACACAGACACACAACACGACACACACGACACACAGACACACACGGACACACACACGACACACAGGACACAGACACACACACACGGACACACACGACACAGCACACACACACACACACAGACACACACACAGACACACAGACACACAGACACACACACACACGGACACACAGGACACACACACAACACACACACAGGACACACACAGACACACACACGACACACACAGACACACACACACACAGACACACACACAGACACACACAGACACACACGACACACGGACACAGGACACACACACAGACACACACAGACACACACACAGACACACACAGACACACACGACACACACACAGACACAACACAGACACACACACGGACACACACAGACACACAGGACACACACGACACAACAGACACACAGACACACACAGACACACAAGACACACACACACACAACACACACGGACACACAGACACACACAGACACACACACACACAGGACACACAGACAACACACAGGCACACACAGACACACAGCAACACACACAGACACACACAGACACACAGGACACACACAGACACACACAGACACACACACAGACACACACAGGACACACACAGACACACACAGACACACAGACACACACAACACACAGACACAAGACACACACACGACACACAGACACACACAGACAACACACAGACACACACAGACACACACACAGACAACACACAGACACACACGACACACACACACACAGACACACAGACACACACGACAACACACACAGACACCACAGACACACACAGACACACACAAGACACACACGAGCACACAGACACACAGACACACAGACACACACAGGACACACAGACACACACACACACACACACAGGACACACACACGGACACAACACACACAGGACACACACGGACACACACACAGACACACACACAGACACACACACACACACACACACACGGACACAACACGACAGACACACACAGGACACACACGGACACACACGGACACACACGGACACACACACACGACACACACAGACACACACGGACACAGGACACACACACACAGGACACACACAGGACACACACGACACACACACACACGACACACACAGGACACAGACACACACACACACACAGGACACAACGACACACGGACACACACACACGACACACACGACACACACACACACAGACACACACGACACACAGACCACAGACACACAGGACACACAGACACAACACAGACACAGACACACAGACACACGGACACAGCACAGACACACACGACACACACAGACACACACAACACGACACAGACACACAGACACACACAGGACACACAGACACACACGGACACACACGACACAGGACACACACACAGCACACAGACACACAGACACACAACAACACAACAACACAACACACATGGACACACATCAGACACACACAGACACACAGGACACAAGACACACAACACAGACACACACAGAACAGGACACACAGACACACAGACACACACAGACACACACAGACACACAGACACACACAGACACACAGACACAACACAGGACACACAGACACACACGACACACACAGACACACACAGACACAAGACACACAGACACACAACAGACACACACAGACACAGACAACACAACACAGACACAACACAAGACACACAGACAACACAAGGACACACACGGACACAACGACACAGACACAAGACACACAACACACACACGACACACACAGAACACACAGACACATACACAGAACACACACAGACACACAGAACAACAACACACAAATAACAACAGATACACACACAACAACACAACACACACAAACACACACAACACACACAGACACAACACACACACACACACACAACACACAGACACACACGACACACACACACAGACACACACAGACACACAACACACACGACACACACGACACACACAACACACACAACAACAACACACAACACACACACACACACACACACACACACAGGACACACACGACACACACAACACACACGACACAACGACACACACGGACACACACACACACACACACAGACACACACACACACACACACACACACACACACACACAACACACACACACGACACACACACACACACACACACACACACGACACACACGACACACACACACACACACACACACACACACAGACACACACACACACACACACACACACACACACACACACACACACACACACACACACACACACACACACACACACACACACACACACACACACACACACACACACACACACACACACACACACACACACACACACACACACACACACACACACACACACACACACACACACACACACACACACACACACACACACACTCTCATACTCACACTCACACTCACACTCACACACACACGACTGTGTGTCATGAAAAGTAAGTGGTTGGTTCAATTTCAATTTCACTTTAGGTTCTACTAAAAAGATTGTCGGAGAAAAATATAATAAATAAAAAAAGAGTAAGTGCCTCAAAAATGATACATTTTTGTACAAATTAAGAAAAACCATAGATAGGTATTAAGACTTATTTGGATACTAATCTTATACATGAAAATCAATCTTAAAAGATAAACTTTTAAAGGTGCTGTCGAATTAGATTTCGTATCTATTATTTGATTCTTACACAATGTTTTTTCACTAGACAATTTAGTAATGTAGCATTTCTACAAACAAAAGTTCTTTCTATAACACTGACCAAATACACGGCAAAAACTTGGGAGCACATGAAAGTAACAAAAAATGTTCCTGTAAACACGGGTCCGAAAATACTTCTTCAGGGAGCTAGAGCCCTTTGAAGATGGCTTTCAAAACCTGGTTTTCGGTTTATAGCTCCGCAACGACTCCAGCTATCGCAACCAATTTTGGGACCTTATTTTTTTTGTCAGTAAATCCAATTATTTGAGACCGGATACAATCTCCGTGCTTCATTAGCATTGCCGAAAGAACGACCATACATAATGTGAATATCGACCACCTCTTCATTGATCATTAACCGAAACGTAACTGCCCTTACTATCCCTTATTTAAATTATTACTAACTTATGCTAAACTGACAGTGACGTGACAATATTTGTTTACGGTCTCAATTTGTTTTTTTCTCATTTCTGAAGAAACGGTGATATTGGGCGACTAAGAGTATCTTTTTTTCTCCGCGACCAATACGGAAAGTAATAATTACAAAATCGTTTTTAATAATAGAATACAAACATTCACACTCTAGAGTGTGAATTTTTTTTCTGAAATACTTGCTCTTATGCGTTTTGCATTTATTTTCATTCCATATCTAGATACGGTATGAATATTCCGAAATCGGTCCAAACGACGTAGATTGCCAAGGATTCGAAAACTGTCAGTGTCAGTTGCAAATCTGACGGATAATTATCCTGACAAATTTTAATTTATTTGTTTTATGTGATTTAATTAAAATAATGAGTGAACCATTAGATACGGAATTCGATAGTACTCCGCCTGAAATTACGAATTATGCAAATAACATAAGCGCAAACCTCCTGCCTCAAAAATCGAGAAAAGAATATGAAAAGTATTATGCGCTGTTAAGGGACTGGCAACAAGAAAAGAAAACAAACTCATTTTCTGAACACGTTTTACTGGCATTTTTTGGCGACTTATTAAAAAAATGGAAATCTTCCACGCTATGGAAAATATATTCAATCCTAAACGCAACTATAAATGTGAAACACGATGTTGATATATCACGATATAAGAAATTAAGAGCTTTGTTGAAGCGCTCTTCTGGCAGCTATAATGCAAGTGTATACAGGAAACCTACCCACACGGGGAGGTACCTACACTAGAACTCCAATCACCACAAAAACGTGAAGTTAGGTGTGACAAAATGCTTGTACGATAGAACAAAAACGATATGCTCAAAACAAGAGGACCTGAACAAAGAAAAAGAAAATATCGCCAAAACACTCAAAGAAAATGGCTACCCCGATCTAACAGCTAACCTAAACAGGGAAAGGGTAACCGGAAAAGAAGAACCTAAATATACAGCGATAATACCATATATACAAGGTACCTCAGACAAAATACGAAGGATAGGCAGCAAATACAAGATACGCACTGCCTTAAAATCGACCAGAACGCTCAGGGGAATACTAACCAAAACCAAACCATACAATGAAGATCAGAATTCCAAGAATTGTGTATATAACCTACCATGCGAATGCGGCAGAGCCTACATAGGCGAGAGCAGTAGACCACTCAAAGTGAGAACACAGGAACACAAGAACAACGTCCGCAAGGGCGAAACAGAAAGACCAAGAATCGCCGAACATGTCTGGAACGAAGACCACCGCATCCAATGGGATAACATACAGATAGTGGCAAAGGCACTAGCAGAAAATCCAATAAGCCAAACTAGTGTAGAAATGAAACCCATATGAAATTAAGAGCTTTGTTGAAGCGCTCTTCTGGCAGCTATATTGCTAAAAAATAGAAGGTTTTTACGGAAGAAAATGTTAATGATTTCTTAAAAAATGGTCCAGATGAGACATATTTAGTTAGAAAGGTAATAAAAATTATAATTCAATTTGCAATTTTAATATAATGTAGCATTTCTTGCTAGGTCGCTCTTGTCATTGGCGTTTTAGGGGCCTGTCGCAAGAATGAGCTCTACAACATTAAAATTTCCGATATTAAAGATTTGGGATCCGCAATAATAATTTCTATTCCTGTTACAAAAACTAAAAAACCAAGAGAATTTACAGTCACAGGAGAATTTTATAATATTGCAAAGAAATATTTGGCTCTGAGACCTCTTAATGCTCCTGCTGATAATTTTAAAAATAAATGTACACGGCAAGTGATTGGAATAAACAAACTGGGCAATATGCGTAAACAAATTGCCACATTCCTGAATATGGACAACCCCCATGACTGGCCATGTTTCCGCCGTACATGCAGGTGCGGATATTACTACATTGAAAAGACATGGAGGGTGGAAGTCTTCGCAAGTAGCAGAAGGGTACATAGAAGATTCTCTACAAAATCGAATAAATGTAGCAAATCAAATAGTCGCTTCGATTACTGGATCTAGTTCGTCCGAGATCGTTCCTTCATCTTCCAATTCTGCTTGCTACACAACTGTTACATCTGCCTCTTCAAATCAATCTGTTTTGAAAAATGTCACGGAAAAAATTTCCAACGCACCGATTTTTAACTTCAGTAATTGTACCAACACTATAAATATAAATATTAGTACGTAATCATTAAGTAACTTGTCTGTTCATATAGTATAATGATTTGTTTTGTTGAGATTTCATTTATTTGTTAGTTATTCACACCTTCGTTGTAAAGAAATTGAAATATTAATCTCAAAACTTGTTTTGTTTTTTGTTCAGATTTAGTTTAATTGTTAATGATTCATATTTTCTTGTCGCGAAGAAAATACAGTCTGTTACTCTGTTAGAATGGAAAATTCGATACTCGTGGTTCCTCACGCTCGTCAACGCTCGCGTTCGAAATGTTCCACTCGTATCGAATTTTCTCATTCTAACCTCGTTACAGAATATACTATTATGTAATAGGTATGGGTGGATCATAATCTGGTGTCAAATAGCAAAAAATCGAAATGTTAGAAAAATGGGCCAAATTTGCCCAATTACCCACCTTGTACGCGCGCTACTGGCTAAAGCTGGCTTTGCTCAGTGGTCTCAAATACTTAGCTTTACTGACAGAAATTTATGTCTCAAATTTGGTTGTGACAGATTCGGGAACTATAAACGTAAACCAGTTTTTGCAAGCAATTTTTAAATGGCTCTAGCTCCCGGAAAAAGCGTTTTCTGACCTGTATTCACAGGAACGTTTTTCTTATTTTCACGTAAGGTATGTACTCCCAAGTTTTTGCCGTGTATTTTAGAAACACTCAGTAAACCCACACTAATAATGAAAAAAATCTTGCCACAATTTTTTTGGAATTCTCGAACAAAAAGTCTGGTGATTCAAAAATCAGATATAATGAATGCTTATACAATTGTTACATCAAATGTGCTTCTAAGAGGACACTGCTTGTGATAATTATGTGTGAAATCTAAAACTCCAAAGGTATATTACATTAAATCAATTCAAATGTTTGTTGCATGGTCATATTTACTATAAATATCAACTCCAGGTTTTCTATTGCAGTACACAGTTAGGCACAGTGAACAATATTATTATAAATTAAATGTAAACACTATACCAACGAAAATACACCTATAAATTAAACACTGATCTACACATAATTTTATGAACAGTAAGATATTCCAATTTCGCTAATACTTTATAAAAAAATAATAAATATCAAGAATAAAAAAATTATTGCCTAGGGGAACTGGGGGATACTTAATCACTAGGGATACTTGATCACTTTGACATTTCTTTAAGAACTGATACATTTTCCGCAACTTTTGTACTTCAGGGTAAAGAGCCACTATGTGGCAACCTTGGTACAGTGTCCTGTAAATATCGGGCCCATTTTAAATATGTGACAGCTATTTACGTCATATCTAGGAGGGAAAGTAAATAATTGAGGTTATAAGTTTTGTTTAACTTTTTGGTTTTTTATTGTACTTTTTTGCAGTATTTATACTTCAAACCAAGCAGTGATTCATTGTGTTTTTGGTATATATATTGAAGTTATTTAATGTTTTGAAGGTAAGTTAAATTTTAGGATTGTTTAGATTAAGTACTTATAGGGATACTTGATCATGGGATAGTTGATCACTATAGGGGATATTTGAGCAGAAGCGATCAAGTATCCCATATCATCTATTTTTACAATTTTGCTATGTAATGAATCTGATTTGTTAAAATTTCATTGATTTTTTTATTTCAGATGCCGAGATTTTATAAACCAAAAGTAGGCTCTAAGCCTAGAGTAAAAATAGACGAAGAACGTATGAAAAATGCAGTTAAAGAAGCATTAAAAAAACAAAGTGGCATTCAAACCGTAGCAAAAAAATATGGAGTGGATAGAATGACACTTAAAAGATATATGAAATCAATCCTGATACCCCAATGACATCAGATTACCAAAAAAAATTAATATTTTCGAGGGAAAGAGAAGAAGAATTTTCAAACTACTTAAAGTTATGTGCAAAAATACACCACGGTCTTACAATAAATAAAATAAGATTGCTAGCTTATGAAATTGCCGTAAAAAACAATATTTCAAGACCAAAAAAATGGGATGAACATAAAATTGCTGGCATTGATTGGGTTCAAGGCTTTATGCATCGCAATAATTCCCTTTCTTTAAGAATACCAGAGGCTACTAGCCTTAGTAGAGCTACCAGCTTTAATAAAAATAATGTTGGAGAATTTTTTCAAAATTTGAAAGACATTTTAGATAGGAAAATATTTAATGATGCTGAAATATGGAATGTTGATGAAACAGGTTGCACAACCGTACAAAAGCCAAAGAAAATTGTGGCAGCGAAAGGACAAAAGCAGGTGGGGCAGATTACATCTGCAGAAAGAGGACAACTAGTCACAATTTGTTCTGCAATAAGTGCTGCTGGTCAAAGTATTCCCCCTTTTTTTGTGTTTCCCAGGATAAATTTTAAGCCTGTTATGCTCACTGGTGCCCCTGAGGGATCAGCTGGGGCTGCTAATCTGTCTGGATGGATGTCAGCCGATACTTTCTTTCTATTTCTTCAGCATTTTGCAAGCCATGCCAAAGTTTCTAAAGAACAAAAAATACTTCTCATTTTAGACAATCACGATAGTCACATCTCTATAAAATCATTGGATTTTTGTAAAGAAAATGGGATCCATTTATTAACGCTACCTCCTCACTGTAGTCATAAGTTACAACCGTTAGATGTGTGTGTGTTTGGACCGTTTAAAAATGCCTATGATAGAAATGCAAATGAGTGGATGGCAGGTAAAGTTATTACAATTTATGACATAGCCTCCCTTGTTGGAAAAGCATATTCCAGAGCATTCACGGCCACTAATATCAGAAACGGTTTTATTAAAACAGGAATACACCCTTACAATCCAACTATATTTAAGGATGAAGATTTCATGTCATCTTTTGTTACTGACCGTCCTACACCAGAGCAGTCTCATGACGATACTTTAACCATAAGCAGTAGCAAAGTCCAAGAAGAAAACTTGAATGCCCAACCAGCAGCAGGGCCGAGTGGATTAGCAGTAGGGTTGAGTGGGTTAGAAGCAGGGTCGAGTGGATTAGCAGTAGGGTCGAGTGGGTTAGAAGCAGGGTCAAGTGGATTGTCTTGTTATTCTGGATCCTCTAATTTCCTTGTTTCTCCCGAACAAGTTTTGCCATATCCAAAAGCAGGCCCAAGGAAAATGAACCGCAAGGGCAGAAAGAAGTTAAAATCATCCATTGTAACAGATACGCCCATAAAGCAGATATCGAAAAGAATTAAAATTAAGAGAGGAAAAAAAGAAAAAAATTGAGAACAAAAAAATCATATCAAAACCAACGAAAGCAGCAGAAAGAGTAAAAAGAAAAGTTTTTGTATCATCTTCTAGTTCAAGTGACGAAGAACTGTCATTTAGAGAATCAGATAACTCCTTAGAAGAGTTTGAAGAAGAATTTGAACAAGTGACCCCTATAAACATCAATAATTTAACAAATGCAAAATTTGTAATTGTCAATTTTAAAGGAGGGAAAAGACTTTCATCGCTGTACAAATATTTGTGTGTTGTTAATAAAGTTGATAATGATGATGGTGAATGTAGGGTTACGTCATTAAAATGTATAGACGAAAGCAAAAAAATGTTTTCAATGGTAGAATCTGACATTTGTGATGTGCAGTTTGAAGATATTATTGGAGTAGTCCCAGATCCCAAACTTATTTTAAAAGGGAAAGGTGTATTATACATTTTAAACCCATAGATGTATTTGAAAGAGCTTAAAATATTTGTTTTATATTATGTTTGCATTCTTTCTTGTAGTACATTTCATTTTGATTTCTAAGTTATTTTATTTTATTTTTTAATTAATGCTCAAGTCTCCTTACCTCATGATCAAGTATCCCACCTACTGGATACTTGATATATTGACATTAAAGGAAAAAATAATTAATTATGTCAACATAAAGAGTTAAAAAAATTCTAAGTTTATAAAATCAATTCTATAATAGTTTGTTCAGTCACATGTTTTAATTTGAAAAGGTTATTAAAAAAAAAACACAAAAAATAGGGATAAATAAAACTGTGATCAAGTATCCCCCAGTTCCCCTACTAATTTAAGTATATTTAACTTTTTAAATTGTATAATGGTGATCTTAACTTCATGCACTACGGCCAATTTTGGATGTGACTTTCAAGATAATGATAGTTATGATAAAATGATACAAAATTAAAAAGACACTGTTCACAAATCATATAGTGAATTATAGGATGTGCGACTCCATTTACAATGCCAAATTTCAATTGTAATCAACGTAACTGAAATGAATCAATACAGTATATAAGATACCTGGAATATGAAAAATGAAATTATTTATAAACAAAAACACAGTGTTCTTTCTATAGATACAGAATCTGCGCACATTAACATTCCTAAAGATCACATTTGTATTTATAACCTGAAAAGTATTTATTTAAAAGAATTTTTAGTTTACCTTCCTAATGTGTTGTATATACACATTGTTCTCATTTGTACATAATTAGAAGAGGCTCTTTTTACATGAATTTTTCAATTAGCTTTTGCAAAATCACATTAGTTGCATTTAGATTCATAACCTAAAGAATACTTTTAAAAAGGATTTTTGAACTAGTTTTTTGGTGTTGCATAAACATGTTAGTTGTAGTTGCATTCATAACTAAAATAACGATGTTTAAGATGAATTGTTAAACATTTTTTCTGATGTGTTCCATAATCACATTGGTCATATCTGAATTCTTTACTTGAAGAGTGTATTTTAAGATGAATTGTTAAAAGATGTTTGTGATGTGTTCCATAATCTCATTGGTCACATTTGTATTCCTTACTTAAAGAGTGTTTTTTAAGATGATTTTTAAAATTACCTTTGTGATTTGTTCCATAATCACATTGGTTGCATTTAAATCCATAAATTGAGGAGTGATTTTTAAGATGATTTTTAAAATTACCTTTGCGATTTGTTCCGTACTCACATTGGTCGCATTTAAATTCAAAACTAGGGGAGTGGTTTTTAAGATGAATTTTAAAAGTATCTTTGCGATTTGTTCCATAATCACATTGGTCGCATTTAAATTCATAACTTGAGGAGTGCTTTTTTAGATGAATTTTAAAATTACCTTTGTGATTTGTTCTATAATCACATTGGTTGCATTTAAATTCATAACTTGAGGAGTGATTTTTAAGATGATTTTTGAAATTATCTTTGCGATTTGTTCCATAATCACATTGGTCGCATTTAAACACAAAACTAGGGGAGTGGTTTTTAAGATGAATTTTAAAAGTATCTTTGCGATTCGTTCCATAATCACATTGGTCACATTTAAATTCATGACTTGAGGAGTGCTTTTTAAGATGACTTTTAAAACTACCTTTGTGATTTGTTCCATAATCACATTGGTTACATTTAAAGTCATAACTTGAAGAATGCTTTTTAAGATGAATTTTAAAACGACCTTTGTGATTTGTTCCATAGTTACATTGGTCGCATCTAAATTCATAACTTAAGGAATGCTTTTCGAGATGAATTTTAAAACTACCTTTGTGATTTGTTTCATAATCGCATTGGTCGCATTTAAAGTCATAACTTGGGGAATGCTTTTTAAGATGAATTTTAAAACTACCTTTATGATTTGTTCCATAATCACATTGGTCGCATTTAAAGTCATAACTTAAGGAATGCTTTTCAAGATGAATTTTAAAACTACCTTTGTGATTTGTTTCATAATGGCATTGGTCGCATTTAAAATCATAACTTGAAGAATGCTTTTGAAGATGAATTTTAAAATTACCTTTGTGATTTGTTCCATAGTCACATTGGTCACATATAAATTCAAAACTAGAGGAGTGGTTTTTAAGATGAATTTTTAAATTACCATTTTGATTTGTTCCATAATCACATTGGTCACATTTAAAGTCATAACCTGAGGAATGCTTTTTAAGATGAATTTTAAAACGACCTTTGTGATTTGTTCCATAATCACATTGGTCGCATTTAAAGTCATAACTTGACGAATGCTTTTGAAGATGAATTTTAAAATTACCTTTGTGATTTGTTCCATAATCACATTGGCCACATTTAAATTCAAAACTAGAGGAGTGGTTTTTAAGATGAATTTTAAAATTACCATTTTGATTTGTTCCATAACCACATTGGTCACATTTAAATTTATAACTTGAGGAGTGCTTTTTCAGATGAGTTTTAAAATTACCTTTGTGATTTGTTCTATAATCACATTGGTTGCATTTAAATTCATAACTTGAGGAGTGATTTTTAAGATGATTTTTGAAATTATTTTTGCGATTTGTTCCATAATCACATTGGTCGCATTTAAATACAAAACTAGGGGAGTGGTTTTTAAGATGAATTTTAAAAGTATCTTTGCGATTTGTTCCATAATCGCATTGGTCACATTTAAATTCAAAACTTGAGGAGTGCTTTTTAAGATGACTTTTAAAACTACCTTTGTGATTTGTTCCATAATCACATTGGTTACATTTATAGTGATAACTTGAAGAATGCTTTTTAAGATGCATTTTAAAACGACCTTTGTGATTTGTTCCATAATCACATTGGTCACATTTAAAGTCATAACTTGACGTATGCTTTTGAAGATGACTTTTAAAATTACCTTTGTGATTTGTTCCATAATCACATTGGTCACATTTAAATTCAAAACTAGAGGAGTGGTTTTTAAGATGAATTTTAAAATTACCATTTTGATTTGTTCCATAATCACATTGGTCGCATTTAAATTCGTAACTTGAAGAGTGGTTTTTAAGGTGAATTTTTAAATTACTTTTCTGATTTGTTCCATAATCACATTGGTCACATTTAAATTCATAACTTGAGGAGTGGTTTTTAAGATGAATTTTTAAATTACTTTTTTGATTTGTCGCATAATCACATTGGTCACATTTCAATTCATAACTTGAAATGTGTTTTACAACATGATGTTTTAAACTTCTTTTCCACTTTGTTATAAAATCGCAATGGTTACACTTATATTTAAAATTAGCACTGTATTTTAAAACGTCATGTTTTAAATTTTCTTGCATTATTATTGAACTATTAAATTTACTTTTACACTGTATGTTTGTGATGTGTTCGACACTGTTTTCATTTATATGATATGCTTCACTTGAGCTAATAACTGAAGAGATGCTTTCTTTCTTAATACTCACATTATCTATAAAAATAATGTTTAATTTTGTACTACTTGAACGGTAATTAATTTTACCTTGTATTAGATCACTATTTACCATAAGATGTTGGGTTACAAGTGAATTTATTTCTTCTTCCTGTTCTGGTTCGACTTTAACAAGTTTCATATCAATCTCATAAGACATTTTGAAGAATTCGTATTTCTTAATGATACACTTTACACAAAACTTGGGTGCAACACCTTATCAAATTATTTAGGGCACAGCATATACCTATAAAAAACATTAAAAGTGCTTTAAAATTATTGACAATTATTGAATATACGGTATTGCCAACAGAAGTAACTATAACAATGAGTGTGTTTTTTTTTGCACTGTAGGTTAGAGCGAGTGCGACCAGAATAGATCTGTTGCCGCACTTTTACATGTATTTAAAAAACGACACGAACCATATACGAAACGACAGACATAACTTAATAAATATATCATACTTTTTTATACTGCTTCCTCAATCCTAATTTCAGTATAGGAATGGCGAAACACAATACATTAAATTTGATAATAATGCAAGGCGAAAGATTATTTTTCGAAAATAACGAAGATGATCTATTGTCTCAACTAGTTACTATAACCAAATTTAAAACTCAACAAAAACATGAAAAAGTTAAAGGCTATTTGGGGTTAGTTGAACGTTATGTTCCTGACGACTTCAAGGCACATTTCCGAATGAATCGTGTAACAATGGAAATAATCAGCACCATGGTTTCATTACATATAAACGAAGGGAATACTGTTGTGCCTGGAAGACCCCAAGAGACTCCTTTATTGCAGTGCTTGGTAACAATTTGGATTATTGCTAATCAAGAAAGCTACAGGTAGTAGTAATATATAAGCAAACATCAAACCAAATTGGTTCAATTTTTTAGGTCAGTTGCAGATAGATTTAATATTGCAAAAAGCACCGTGTTTCATTGTGTAACTCGAGTATGCACAATTTTAAGTAAAGAAGCCAAAAATGTTATAAGGTGGCCTAGTGATAATGAAGCAGTTAACATTATCAATGGCTTTAAGGTGAGTTTGTGTAGGCTGTGTACGACTGTAAGTTGCACATTTACTTGTAGCAAATAAGATCATTTCCGGGAGTGATTGGTGCAATAGATGGATGTCATATAGACATCAGTCCTCCAACAGATAACACAGCAGCCTATATTAACAGAAAAGGTAGACCTTCAATAATACTACAAAGAATTTGTGACCATCAGGGTAGATTTCTAGACTGTTTCATAGGTTTTCCAGGGTCAGTTCACGATGCCCGAGTTTTTCTTAGATCAGGACTACTAGAGCGTTGCACCAATCAAAATCAATATTTTCCATATAATAGTCATTTAATAGGTGACTCAGCATACCCTCTTCTTTCACATATTTTGATTCCTTTCAGAGACAATGGACACTTACAAAGAAATCAAAAAAGATACAACACTGCTCATGCAGCAACTCGGTCAGTCATTGAGAGAACATTTGGGCTATTAAAATGTCGATGGAGACGGTTGAAATATTTAGATCTACATAAAGCAGACCTAATTCCACAAGTAATAAGTGCTGCTTGTGTTCTCCATAATATTTGTTTAGGTCACAATGATAACTTTGGTGACAATGATATAGAATTGGAAGACGATTTATTACAATTACCTATTGAAGATAATTATATACCTTGTAACGGTATAAACGGGTGGTAGAACGGGATTACAGATAAAATTGGTCTTTTTGCCCCGACTAGCTAGCGTATGGGTGTGGGTATGATGTTGATAAATTTTGCACATCCAGAATAGTAAATCGTACGTAAGTCAAAATAGGGGATGAAGACGTAATCGGTTCGGTTTTTGGGCGCCAGAATGTTTGGTAGTCAAAATAAGGGATGTCGTGCCAAAATTACGAGTACATAGCGTGTCTAAACATACAAAAAACATACGCTTACCTATCCGCAATCAATCCCAGGTGTGCTGGACAGCAACTCAGCAAACCACCTGAAATAGGGCTTCAAAATAGCACTACACGCTTGTCAAATAAAAGCGTGATAAACACTCAGTTACATTACTACATCTCAGTGTAAATAATTAGGCATTAAATAATTATCAAAACAAAACAAAAAAACAAGCTATAGAATGCACTCTAAATGAATTTAAAACTCAACTAAAAAAATAATAAAACACTAAATATCATTAACGCTACTACTCAATAAAACAACTGTCACTTCGTTACGTTTCTGAATTACTGGTAAACTGGCAATTTGCAAAAAACTTTTATGTAACACAGAAGGGTTTCCACAGAATTAAAACACATTTATAAAACCTAACAAAGCTATAATAAAAATAAAAAAAATATTATGAAGGTAAACATACGATAATGCGTATAAACAAAAAAATACAACTGCTTAAAAGGCGACAGAATGTCTGGCCAGGACCCTGCGTAACGCCGTTCTAGATCGCTTAATCTATAGATATATTGTGGATTATGTAACCACACTATTTTAGGGTCAATTGCCCTTTACTACTAAAAATAAAAAAAAGTGTGAAGGCGGAGCGTTAGAAATATGATTAATTACACTAACCAAATTAAAACAACTTAATTTAAAAAAAAATTCGACACCGCTTTCAAACCTTCGTTAACAACAAAATAATTCGAAACATTCAATAAAAAAACAATATTATATTACCTTAATGGCTAGATTTACACCACTCCTGTGTTACAACAATTGAAAACGAACCAGGTGATCCGTTACTGCTATGACGGAAATGGAATCTTCCTGCTTTGACAAATGATGAATGCAAATGTTGACTATTGTTCTTTTATACACAAACAATTCCTTGATTGAATCGCGTTAAAATATTACTGCATTAATTAAAAACTTCTTTTAAAATAATAATTTGTGCGCTCAACTTCCTTGTTAACTTTTATCTCTTAAATAGTTTTATTTTCACTAACAATCCAAAAGGTTAATAACTTGTTTAAATAACTATAATTTTAATATATTGCGAAAGTTCCTTTATATTTAAACACGCTTTGTATGGCAAATAAGTGGCACTTCAAGAACGTTAATGTTAAAAAAATCCGCAAAAGCGACATAAACCAAAGAGGTCACTGATGCACTAATATAACACGACGATGATATCTAGGTACTTGATTACGTAAAATCGAAATCGGCACTAGGTATAATCCTTTGGTGATTGAACAGTTTTACTTAAAATCCCTTTACAGGTTTCCTTCAGAAGTAGCTAACTACCCTTACGACACAAAAAGTTCGTTCGTTAAACACCAAAAGGTCCAATATATCAACGTTCTAAACAACCCCTTAAAGCGTAACAACAAACGTCACCGTACTACTACTCGAGAGCGCGATCAGTTTCAGAATCCAGCAAATTATTACCAAAAATCTATCTTGGATTTTGAATCCCACTACTCACAAAAAAACTTATCTAATTTAGTTCCACCAATTAAAAAAACGGAAGGAGAAGATATAGTACCCCTACACACAAATTTCGTTTTCATCCGCAAGGACTCGACAACTTTCAAAAGTGTAAACGTCAGCAAAACCATCGTGAAAAACATCTCGATATTTTCATTCACGTACAAGCAATAAGTCCTACATTCTACCTCTATGACTTAAAACCAACATACTCAATATTAGTCTGAACCACTATAATTAACCCGACTTTATGTCGCCAGAACGATAACAAATACATTTAAATCTACGCTCTTTCTTTAAGTTACTTAATTTTTAAGGAAATCAAACGAAATAAACCTTATTTACACTTATATACAACTATTTACAAATAATACGTTACTCAACATTCAATAAACGGGGAATAATAAGGAAAACAATCTAAATTACGGAATAATAATTCACAAACAAAAAAACTAAAGCTCGCCACACACCTTCCCTAAAGGTCGCTACACGCGTTAAACAAATTTATTCATAAAAACTCAATTTGACAACAAAAATTTGACGGTAAATTGCTAGAAAATCGAGATCCTATCATATTAATTCCCTAATGCACATTACACATTCCTTTACATACAGTGTGACCCATTCAAGCAAAACATTCATTATCTACAGTAAGCTCACACAAAAAAAAATATATATACGTAATCTAACTAAGTGAACAGAATTACAAACAAAATTACCCACTACGTATACAGGGTGTTCAAAATACCCTGACAACCTGCAGCTAGAGAAGGTGAACAAAAACGTTCAGCAATTATGAATACAATGTAACTGTTATAATTTATGTACAATTTTGAAACTCAAATAAACCAACGCTAAGACATTCTACAGTTTATTATTAACAAAAAAGTAACAAAATCTATATATAAATATGCATTACAAAAAATAATGAAATTCTGATTATTTACTTTGACTATTTATAAGTTTTTTTAACAGGTCATTAAAGCGGCGTTTTTCTTGCAAATTTACGTTTTGGTGTAGGTGTGTTTGAACGAGTACTTGATGGTGATGCTGTCTCACACTGTTCTGTATCAGAGGTATCTGGGGCCTTCCTGTTTGATACAATACCATTATGTACCGTAAGTGGAGGATCTATTGCTGGATTTCCAAACAGAATTTCATCAATTATATCGTAATACTTCCAATGTTTTCTTTCTCTTGCCAGTTGCATTATTATTATCTTTAATTGCCTTGTAAGTTCTAATTAAAGATTTCCATTTATTTTGTATCTGTTCCCACGTATAGTGGTACCCAAGATCATTCATTTCGTCACTAATTCTGTAATTAAGATATTTAAATTGGGTATAAAATGTAAAATTCAGCTTACTTTTTCCAAATATGCTTCTTTATAGAATTTGTTGTACCTAATTCACTTTTATATGTGCGATATTTCTCAATTAACAGAGAAATACCATTGTGACTCCATTCTACAACTTTTTTCATGACTTCATTTTCTTTGCCCTCTTCTTCATCCATGTCTTGTGTTTGCTCATCATTGGAATAAGCATTCACATCTAATAAAGTTAAGAATTGGAAATGTGACTATAAATCAGCAGATACTAACCTGCTTCTTTCCAAACCTGATTATTTTCATCTATTGCAATATTTGATACTCCTTCAAAACATTCATGAGAAACCATATATTGCCAATCTTCACCTGAGTTCGAAATTGTAGTTAACGTACAATACCCACAAATGTAACTCATGTTTATCACCACTTTGTTTTTGAAGCAATTATAGATTATGTAAGCGTTCTGTTCTCAAGCATCACCTATCACCCTGGTGCGTATGAGTTAACACCGAACATAAATTTGAACCGTATTAAAACGCATTGCAAGTTAGAGTGCACTAATTACAACTTGTCCACAAAAAAAAACACACCCAATGACTATTAAATAACATTCAACTACATTGGTTAATACCTTAGATTAGGAAAGAGAGGGGATGCCGTTCGTCGCATTTCGCAAAGGTGAACATTCTGTTACCAAAATCGGTTAGACGCCATTGTTTTGGTGGAAAACAAAGGATTTGGTACGGTGTAGTTTTCTTGTGATTTTTTGTGGTTCTTAAGACTTTTCCATTTAAAATTGTGTTGTAAGTAATGGTTAGATGTGCAGCTTATGGTTGTAAAAGCTACAGCAGTTCAAAGGATCCTGAAATTTCCTTTCACAGGCAAATAAAAATTTGCATTCTTTCACAAATATTTTTTATCTCGGATATCTAGAAAATTATATTTTATACAATTATATTTGAGGAATATAAGTATTAATAGAGATATACGAAGCCGATTATAATATTTTGGTTTGAAATCTTATTAGGCATTGTCATGCTTATTTTCACTCTGTCACCAGTGGCGTACGGCTAAGATTAAAATAACAAATAGGAATTTTTAAGCAAAGTGGTTATTTATTGTTATTTTATTAATGATTCTTATTTTGTGATTTATAGATTTCCCAAAGCCATTATCAGGCGTAATGTTTGGATAAATAACATGAAAATAGCTGCCATCCAATAATGATAGACTTTGCTCAAAACATTTTGAACCACATTTTTTGTACCGAACTGACCAAAAAGTGTGTTTATTGAATCAGGCAGTCCCTACAATATTTCTTGAACTTCCGAAATATCTCCAACCGAAAGTGGTATGTTGTTTTTTGATTAATTATTAAATTTTTATCGTATGCATGTTTTTATTCCATAAAAACAATTTTTTGGATATTACAGATTAAAAATAATCAATCGATTTTTTTCTGTTTGTTGCGACATTGAAAGCTGATTAAAGCGTAAACAGATAGACTAACATCAAATGTTTATTGAAATATTTATAAAAAAAAACAGTTTTTATGGAAAAGTTATTTTTATTTATGTAGCTTATGTAAAATGTATGTTTAGAACCACATTAAAATTGGTACTAAAAATATCATATACATAATTTTCATTATTTATTTCCAGAATATTTCTAAAAAATATTTTTTAACTATTCAGAGAAAATATGTTTTAATAAATATCCTGGGAAAATAATATATCTTTTTGTCACTATAATTCAGAAAATAAAATACTATTTATAAAAAATTATACACATAACTGTAGAATATTTAATTAAACATGGAGTAATAAGAGGTGTTTTATTATTAATATTATTTTTATTTTTGCAGACCAAAAAAAGAACTCGACATGTTAGTCTCAATTCAATGACACCGTCAACCTCAAAAGTGTGTCAAGCGGACACTGATGAAGCAATGATGCCAGATAGTCCACAGAAAAAGAAACTGAGGAAGCAGTTGTTTCGTAAAGTTGCTAGAAGTAGGATGGAAACCAACAAAATCCGTGTACTGGGGCAATCACTAAAAAGGGCAAAAAGGAAAGGAATATGTAGAACTTTTAGAAAAGATACAGACCACTGAAGGTTTACATTTGGGAAACAAGCTACGAAGAGCTCATGTTAATTTTGTAAAACAAAAAATGAAAGTTAGGCTGGCTGTTCAGCTACTGAGCGATTCTGTAGCTGATGCTATTGACTACTGCAAAACAAAATTAGGGCTCAAATGTTTCGAAGGTAGTCAAGGAACAGTTAATTTTATCCGAACACTAAATAAAGTCTTTGACATACTGAATAGCAGATCTTTGGTAGCACCGGGCTTTAAGAAAGCCTTGTGTCGCAAAAATATAGACCAGTCCATTGTATTTATTACTGATACTATAGATTATATTTCCAAATTAAGGTTTCCCAATCAAGATCTTGTCATCCAATCTAATAGGAAAACTGGATTCATTGGATTATTAGTTTCATTAAATAGTGCCATAGGGCTATTTAATTATTTAGTTTCTGAAAATAACATACTGCAATACGTTCCATTATACAAAATTAGTCAGGACCATTTGGAACTCTTTTTTTCATCAATTAGATCAAAAGGAGGTTGGAATAACAACCCCACTGCTAGACAGTTTGTAGCTGCATACAAGAGACTTCTTGCAAGGGCAGAAATTCGTGAGGGCGGCATGGGCAATTATATTCCGCTGGACCAGATTCCAATTTTAAATTGTACAACAAAAAATGTGCTCGCGGAAGATCAATTGAATGTAGGTTTGACTAGTTTTTTTTGAAATTTTCGAACCGGATGACGGTTTGGATTCTATTTGGAAAGTTCATGAATACATAATGAATGATCTTATAATAAGTAAATGTTCTTCCCAAATTGTCCAATATATTGCGGGTTTTGTTTCACGTAGACTACAGCACAAAATAAAATGTGAAACATGTGTTGCAGCACTGACAGGTAACAAAGCGGATTTTTTCAATTCTTTAAATGAATTTAAGAGTCATGGCGGCCTTACATACCCTTCAGATGACGTTATTAATATTTGTTTGAAATCCGAACATTTTTTGAGAATCAATGAATGTAATTTAAATAAACAAAATGTTGTTCCCATGCTTATGAATAAAATAGTTTCTAGCTTTTTAGGTACTAATATTTTTAAATGTTTCGAAGAGCATGTGTTGGAAAATGAAATCAACCATATTTACTTTTTAATAAAAGCTATATGCACAAATTATGTAAAAGTAAGAATTCATTTCATTGTAAAAAATAAGTCTCGACAGGAGGATTCTGTACGAAGCAAATTAACGAAATTAATCCTATTTAAAGGTCAGTAAAATGTTTTTTGTAACCACAATAAAACTGTTTTTCTATCAGGGTTGGCAAATATCATGATATTTATATAAATATCAAAATATCATAATATCGGATATATATATTCGATATACAGGGTCCGCCAATAGTGCGTGGACGAAGCTTTATGAGTGTATACAATATCGTTTTCAAAATTATTTATTGCAGGATGGTGTGGGATCTTTCGGGTTACAATTAGAAAATATTTTCGCAAAAATTACTACTCGTATACAGGGTATTACAACACAAAGTTATATTTTTTTAATTGGAACATACCGTATATTATTATAAATTTGAATTCCCTGGTTAATTTTAAGGGCACTTTATTCACTATATGAGGTATCTTAAACGCGCAATTTAGGCGCTGCATTCCATTTTTTGAAAATTTAGAGGTTGAAAAGAAAAATTGTAACAACCGTATGGAGAAATGTGTAACACAACAATTTTAATGGTTGATTAGTCATAGACTGTGCTACATAAAATCGTAAAAATAGTAATATTATCTTATTTAATTTTCGAGATATCGTAATGCAAAGTTTAAGATTTTCAATCATAGATAACTTGATTTTTTAAATGGAAAGGTATACATTGTTAGATAGGACATTTAATTACATTTTTTTATGATATAACATTGTTGGTATTTATGTTTTGCCGTTTTTTGATAAGCCAGCTTTTTTACTGAATTTGCAAAGTTTAAGATTTTTAATCATAGATAACTTGATTTATTTAAATGGAAAGGTATACATTGTGTTACATTGATAGATAGGAAATTTTATTACAATTTTTTTTGATATAACATTGCTGGTATTTATTTTTTGCCGTTTTTTGATAATCCAGCTTTTTTACTGAATTTATCGATTTTGGAAGAAAATAATATTAAATTAAATGTTCAAATTGTCGACCACGCTGATTTAGACAATACTGAATTCTTTTAATAAAAGAAGCTTCAACCCGATCTAACATATTAGGAGTAATTGTAGCAAAAACATTTCTAATTCGCAATTTCATATTCTCAGCAGTTGTTGGTTCTTCCTCATATACTTAATTCTTCACAAAGCCCCAAAGAAAAAATCCAATGGAGTTATATCGGAGATCTAGCTGGCCAAGGTATCGGTCCTTGTCTTCCTATCAATTTTCGTGAAACGTCGAATTTAACCACTGGGTTACAATTCTGGCACGATGAGGAGGTGCCCCGTTTTGTTGGAAATACATACCTCTTCTTTGAGCCAAAGGTACATTCTCCAATAAATGATATAATTCGTTTTCTAGAAAATTATGATATTCTACCCCAGTGAGTGTGCCATTGAAAAAAAAAGGACCAACAATAGTTCCGCTGAATATACCTGCCCAAATATTCACTGACTATTTATTTTGAGACTAACCGTGTGGATTTTCATTTGAATAAAAATGAAAATAATGTCTGTTCACAAATTAATTCGATTTTGAAAATTTTGTTCTTTCAGCTCTTGATGTAATTGTACATGATAGGGGTGAAATTTATTTTTCTTTAACATTCGTCTCACGGAAGTTCGACTGATTTCTAAATTGTCACTTAATTTCGGAATACTAACGTGGGGGTTTTCAACTGTAGCTACAAGTACACGAAATTCATTTTCTTCATTTGTAACAACTTTAGCTCTTTCGTTTTTAGGATATTCAACACTTCCAGTACTTTCAAATCTTTCTAAAAGATTGCGAAACGATTCTTCTCTTGGTTGTCTTCGATCAGGATAACGCTGCCCGTAGATTCGACGGGCCAATAAACAATTTTTGTTTGATTCTCCAAGCACAAATATCATGTCAATTAATTCATTTTGCAAAAAATTACTCATTATAATTCTTAAATAAACGTATTGCGTATATGATGTTCGTAAAGTTAAGCGTCAAACATTCACACTGCAATAAAGTAATTAACTCAGTTACGTTTGAACATACACGCGAAATGACAAAACAGATACTATTGCTGAATTATGTTCCTAATATTCTTTTGTTTTCATAGCTTGATGTGATTTAAACAATTATACATACATATGTAAACCTACGAAAATCGACAAATTCAGTAAAAAAGCTGGATTATCAAAAAACGGCAAAAAATAAATACCAACAATGTTATATCAAAAAAATTGTAATTAAATTTCCTATCTATCAATGTAACACAATGTATACCTTTCCATTTAAATAAATCAAGTTATCTATGATTAAAAATCTTAAACTTTGCAAATTCAGTAAAAAAGCTGGATTATCAAAAAACGGCAAAACATAAATACCAACAATGTTATATCAAAAAAAATGTAATTAAATTTCCTATCTAACAATGTAAAACAATGTATACCTTTCCATTTAAAAAAATCAATTTATCTATTATTGAAAATCTTAAACTTTGCATTACGATATCTCGAAAATTAAAAAAGATAATATTACTACTTTTACGATTTTATGTAGCACAGTCTATGACTAATCAACCATTAAAATTTTAGTGTTACACATTTCTCAATACGGTTGTTACAATTTTTCTTTTCAACCTCTAAATTTTAAAAAAATTGAATGCAACGCCTAAATTGCGCGTTTAAGATACCTCATATAGTGAATAAAGTGCCCTTAAAATTAACCAGGGAATCCAAATTTATAATAATATACGGCATGTTCTATTTAAAAACTTTGTGTTGTAATACCCTGTATACGAGTAGTAATTTTTGCGAAAATATTTTCTAATTGTAACCCGAAAGATCCCACACCATCCTGCAATAAATAATTTTGAAAACGATATTGTATAAACTCATAAAGCTTCGTCCATGCACTATTGGCGGACCCTGTATATCCGATATATATCAGGAATTTCGTTCTTAGGCTGTATGCAAAAAAAAAAACATGAAACGTAAAATACCTTTATTTTGGTAAACAACAAAAATCAAACTTTAGTTTAAAATAACAAAAAACAAGACAAAAAAAAATTATTATTATTTAAGTAACAAAAAATAACATTTTCCTAAATATTTATATTACATAAATATCAAAATAACTTGTCGCTTGACATATTTTTAAGTTTCGCACAATCGGGCCAAAGGAATATCATCATCATCATCATTATCTTCACTTAACTCGGCTTCATCACTTTTTGAGAAGACCCAGTCCAAGCTTTTGGCTTTTTTATCGGTATTTTGATTTAAACATTTAAAAACAAATACTAGTTTACTCGCTTTTTCGTTGCCCAGACGATTTCTTAATTTTGATTGTACTATTTCAAAGCTTGAAAAAATTCTTTCTAAACCAGCTGTTGCCGCTACTGCACTGAACAAGTGCTCACATAGTTGTAAAAATTCCTTTTTGGGCCATTCCGACTCAGGAATCGCAACTGATTTCCACCAAATCATGGGGTTTGTTGTTTGAAATAGTGCGGAAAATAAATAGTTTGGAAATGGAGAAGACTTTGTAGTAAGAGCCATAACAAGTGGAACAACTTCTGGGTTTATTGAATTCAGAATATCGAAAGCCTGTTGTTTTTGGGGTGGTGTTAAATTTTGGCCTAAGAATCTGTGATCGACCATATTCGCCAAATAATGATGTGATCCCAACGACATATCTTTCCTCTTGGCAAACGCTTTTTTTACCATACTGGATTGATCCTTCATTCCCAAATCTTTTTCCAGTTGGTGCCATATCTCTACTGCAACTCAATTGTAGTTTGATCCGTTGCATACGGTCTAATGCAATACTAATGGGATTAAGTCGGTTCATGATATCTATCGCATTTTTCATAATATGAGCATCATTAATTATTTTAATAATTTCTTTATCGACAACATCCTGGTGGTCTTGACATAGCTGGACCAATATTCCCCGGTTATCCAAATATGACTTTATTGCATCGCACATTGTGTTCCAACGGACTACCTGAGGCATAACTAGTTTTTTCCCTTTCATTTCCTTATACAAAGCAGCTGGTAAATGCTTATTTCTGAAGTATTTAATAACTTTTAAAATATGCTCGGTGACTCCTGGAATATCGAGGTCTTCTGGAAACAAATTAAGGATGTGAGCAGAACACTCATAGTGAATTATCTCAACATCTTTGACAAGTTCTTTTCGCATCTTCAAGACGTTGCCCGTGTTGTCGGTAATGAAGCTTCCTACTTTCACTCCAAAGATTTGTTCCGTCTTCTGGATTGCATCTGTTGCCACTTCTTTTAAATACTCCGCGGTATGTGGATGTCCCGATGTGTCAAGAGTTGGCACTAAGTAGGAATCTCCACTTTGAGTCATGATTGAGCAGCATACAATGGGCTCGTTATGAATGTTGCTCCATCCATCCAGAGACATGGAGACGACCTGACCTTCTAGTTTCTGTTTACACTCTTCCAAGATTGACTGATAGGTATCATCCAAAATTTGCCCACCAATTTGACGCCTTGAAGGTGGTTTATATCCAGGCCTCATTATTTTACATAACTCTTGAAATTCTGCATGATCGGCATGATTGAAAGGCGTATTTGTAGCATAGAAATATCTGCCCACTTGTAAAGATATACGTTTCGCGTAAGACTGACGTAAAAATTATGTCAGCATCTTTAACAGCATTTAAATGAGATTTTTCTGTTCGTCGAATTTTCGTTGATCTCGGCTTGTTTTGACTTAGTTCTGTAGATTGTATTTTTGATGTTTGTTGTACAAAACTATCCCAACACATTGTACTGCCACTTCCACTGCCAGATGGAATTGGTAAAGCTGTCTTGGTTATTGAAGCCTCTGACACAATATCTCCTACCTCAATTTCCTGTTGACGGCTGGAAGGATTTTCTAATCTGATGTTTTCATTTGTTGGTGAAGTTACCATTGACGTTGAGGGTCGAGGTTGGTGGTCTATAATGAATAAAAAATAAATTATTATAACAAGTCAATTATGTTTTTTAAGTTGTCAGACATGCAGAATTTATTGTTTAAAGACAAGTTTCTGATTTTTTTTTCGCATGTAACCAACATTGCAGAGAGGCAGAGACACTATTACATTTAATCCTGAATAATTGAAAATCCACAATAAAAACTTTTATACTTAATTAATTAGTAAGTTAAATTAAGTTGAAAATAATTAAAAATGATTACCTATATTTATAGAAAATTTTGATTTTTGAATTACAAATAAATAGAAATAGAATGCACTTTTGTATAAGACCCCCAATCGGTTTGAAAAGGTTTACTTCAGGGACGGATACAGGAATTTAATACATATTAAACATTTTAATTTTAAAACATCAAAAAAATCTGAGAGTTTAAAAAAAAATAAGACATAATTAATTCGTAATATGATTACCTGTTTGCTTGTTTGTTATTAAATCAACCTCCTTACAGTCCTTACCATTTGAATCCCTTGAGTGAGTTTCCGATTCTGGATCTGAGATAGTCTCTGCATGGCCTGTACATACTTTTGAGTGGTTCATCATCCTTGAGGGTATACCTTGCATTTCCTTCTTGCACTTTTTACACACAGCCCATTTACCGGAATTGCCTTTTTTAATTTTACACTCAAAATTAACCCACACGGGATGCTTATTTTTCGGCATTTTCTTCGTAAAACAAATACGTCTAGATACTTGAAATCGAAAACAGTCACGTTATAACACGCTTAAAACTTAAAGGTGAACAAACATACGACGTAATATCAATTTGATTTAACGAGTTGTGTGCGCGATGCACCTACAAAGAGTAAACAAAGCCGGGGAATCGCCTGAGAAACGAAAACCGTGCAATCGTCGGCGTCGTATTGTGAATCCCTAAACCAAAAGCAGGGAATCTATGAATTGTAAGTTGTAACCGCAAAACGCACTGTTGCCACGTTTTATTTTTATTCAAAATCAAGAATTTTTCACTCTGGGTATTTATTTTGTAAAATTAATGTGATATATATATATATATATATATATATATATATATATATATATATATATATATATATATATATATATATATATATCAATCAATAAATATCGGATATATATCACGATATATATCGTGATATATATCACTTGATATATATCTGCCAACCCTGTTTTCTATATAGGTGTTTTATTAATTCCTAAACTTGAGAACAACTTAATTTTATGGTTAACGTAGCCTCTACGCTACGGCACTGACACCGTGGCATTGGTCCCAAATGGTACGCTGCATTATACGTCCACTATTTTTACCTAGTCTAAGGTTAATACGGTGCATCCATAGAGATCTAACGTAAGATATCTATAGGTGCATCCCATCCCGACAACTAGTGATGGGATTAATCGAGAAGTACTAATCGATTATTAAATGACCTCGAGATAATCGTTTATGGTCCAAAATTTAGTAGGTACTAATATTAAAGTAGCGCCGGGGAGAGGTCTCATGGCGAACTCGAGAATGGGGATATAGTTATTACTGTGAAATGCATCTGTTTCCCTTTATCTTAGTGCGAAGTTCCCACTTAAAGAAAGACGGGTTATAATGTACGTCTGCTATATATTTTAAATGCAGGACTTAAAAACGTATGTCGATTCTAAAGTCAAAGCGCTTGACGCTGTCAGATGTCTTCTTGGCTATTTAACCTCAAATTATTCTTCGTATAATCACATCGTGTTTTGTAGTTATAATAATTTATCTTTCGCTTCGTAATTTATTAGTTTATTAGTTCATAATGCAAAATGTATCTCTAATTGATTGAATGCATTTATTTATTTTGCAGCAAATAATGATGTCATAAAAAGGTAAATCTTTGAAAAGCCAAACTCAAGTAATGTTAATTGAATATACTGCATTATTTCGAGATGGAACGCGATAACGGGGGGCCAAGTTTATCTTTAACTTCCAATATCCAGGTACGCTAATAATTTTCACTATTTAAATTTGACATCGCGGCTTAAATTTGAAAATAACCTAGAAACATTGACGATGTTTTGTTGGTATTCAAAATTACTAACTATATGAACCAATAATGACATACGTTTTTAAAATCTTAAACCATGCTGTACTAAAAATGAGTCATCAGACACCTCTCGCCGGTCTGCCCATAGTTCCATGAATTTCTTGTTCTTCTTCCTTGGAACACCCTTTAGGCACATAACCCGATTTTACATTTATTTCATGTTCTCCTGTCACGGAACCGTTCCTTCGTTGAAATAATTCATGTAGGCCTCCCTCACTGTTGTAGCTGCAGCGGATGCCTGCCTATTGTGCCATACCCATAAATATATCATAAAATAAAAAATATGGCGTTATGCCACTTTTTGCAAAGAATAGAACTTGCATAAAAGATTTTTGTAAAACTCAAAAAAATGTACAAAAAAAATAAAAACCCTGTTTTTCAAGTCACCCTACCTGTTGGGTGACTTGAAAATTTAAGCAAAAATCAGTGTAAATGACAAGTAAAACTGTTATATAGGTGACTTGACATCAAGTTTAACTTTTTTAAAAAGTATGTTTCCATTGTACAGGGTGAAAAAAATTTTTGAGACCATTTATTTCAAAAAAGAAACGTTTATTCTGACAAGATACAAAAATAATTCAAAAACCAAGGTATCTCAAAAACCTAAATTAACAATATTTTTACAAATAAATAAATAAATATTTGTTTATAAAACATTGTCATCTACCAAATCTGTCAAAAATTTTGAAACGTTCTCGGCGAAGGAGCTGACAGACATACGACCTCATTTTTGTGCACAATCGATTCGTTTATTACGTTAGGATATGAAAAAAATGTTTCTTTTGAAACCACAGTTTTTCGTAGAAATTTTACTTGAAGGTACTCTTCATTAATGACTTGGCAGATTTCTCCAATATATTTTACAAGCCGTTCCTCTATACGAAATTTCACAAGAACAAACTCTCCACATTGAAATGAGTGTCGTTCCACAGGTTCTTCATTTTGCTTGTTGTCTTGATCTCGCATTTGTAAATTACCCTCGGGCTCAATACCACTGGACTCTTCTTGGTCGGTCTCGTCTTCAAGCTCTATATCATCTATCTTACTTTCAGAAGGAAGTTCGGATTTATTGGACTTGCGTGGCTTCGGATTTTTTGTAACAATTTTGTTTTGCTCAGGTAGTTGTACTGCCACCGTTGTCTCGTCTATTTTTTCTGCTTCTAAATCTTCTACAGAGATGCTTTTCCCTGCAGCAACATTTACTTTCTTCCGTCTGCCGGACTTACTGGGTTTTGCATTTTTTGTTGTTTCAAACATATCTTTTAACACATTGGCAATTTCCCCAACAGCCTGTATTGAGAAGGGATTCGTTGTAAAACAGCTTCTCGATTGACAGGAATAAGTCCTGTCACTTTGAACCCGGTTTTTATGTTATCAGCATTTGTTGCATCTAGTTCTACTAATGTTGCTTTTGAGTAGACCAGGGAATCGATCTTTCCTGATGGGGCCAGGTTGTGTTTGCTTCCATTTAGTTAAAACAGACCTCCATTTACCCTTCAGTGGTCTGAAATGGCAAACATCTAGCGGTTGCGTTAGATGTGTACTATTGGGGGGCAAGAGAACAAAGCGAATATTATTGTTTTGGAACTGGACAGTGATGCTAATGTGGCTGGCTAAATTGTCAAGGCAAAGGGGACATAGTAAGTCCCCGAAACGTTGAATATCATATTTTCACGTTAATAAACACAAGTTGTTCCGAATAATGTCTTTATTGAATATATATATATATATATATATATATATATATATACATTTATGGTCCGGGTACCCACTTACGAGAACGATTAGCTCGCGGTGACAGAGGTATTAACGAACTGGACGAAGCGTGTAAAGAACACGATATTGCATACTCCCATTCAAACGATCTAAGGCATCGCCACATACCGGACAAGGCTTTGCAACAAAAAGCTTGGAATAGATTTCGTTCTTCAAACGCTACCTTTGGAGAAAGAGCAGCTGCATTAACCATAGCCGGTATAATGAAAGGAAAAAGAACAATGGGAATGGGGAGCAAATCACGACGTAGGAAGAAGCGTTCTCACAGAAACAGACCAATTTGATTCAACAAAACAGTTCCTCTAGGGCGACGTCGTGTTGGTGGTAAACTTCGCTAATCGTTAAAATCTACGGTACAACAAGCCTTAAACGTTTTAAAATACAAACAAATTTTGACATCCAAGAGAAAATATTACCAATATCGAAACGTGGGGGATTCATACCTCTTCAGCATTAGGGATTTTAGGTTATAGGGGTGGAGGTGCAGCCGCAATTGCAAAAGCGGTTACTGACGCAAAATACGTTTCAAGAAACCAAACGATACAATCAAGCAATGGAAGCAGCTACCTTAGGAAAAGCTTATATATAAAATCATATAACCGAGGTTTAGGCCTATATCTACAACCAAAACAACACCAACTGCAGCTACCCCGTCACGTCTTAAGCAACGTTGAGCTATGAAAATTTGTTGAGAAATTAAAAATCCCCTACTTTAGAGGGATATACATGCGAGATAAATTACTTGCACGAATACATACGAATGAATGTGGTATCGTGAATCTCGATGATCAAAATAACAGGGGAACACACTGGACGGCTTACATCAAGCGTAATGGACATATTACATATTTTGATAGCATAGGACATATTAAACCACCGTTAGAATTAATTCACTATTTAAAAGTGATGGTAGCAGAAACACGATTGACTATAACTATACCAAGGTTCAAAATTTCAATACATACAATTGAGGTCATTTAGTCTTACAATTTTTATATGACGGTTCGTTTTGATTCTCAGTAGTCGTTGCTTGATCGTAATGTCGTATACATTTACCGATACAAGCAGTATTTTGCAAGCCAACTTTAACCCACCGATTTATCTTGATGAGTTGAAATATGTAATGGGGTTGACTAATTTTGAATCTTTCAATACTATACAAAACGTTACTTCCAAGAAATCGCGGATGTGAATAAACATATAAATGATACAATGAATGGGTAGAAAAGAGTTTTAATTTACGGTCGAACAATAACACTATGAAAGCAACACATGATATTAACTTTAATGTAGAAAATTCTATAGGACCTATGCTGGGATTTAAGAAAAAAGTTTACAAAGGTCACGAATTGCATACCTCTGAAAAAATCCTATTAACATTATCAAGATTAATTCGTTAATTATCGAATGCAATATAACCAGTGGAAGTTTTAAACATGAATAGACATCACATATTACTCATTTAATTCTTTTCCAGCGTACTAGCGGGATAGAAAATAATTGAATCCCCTCCACATATCATCTATTTACCTATAAATACATCCACCATTTCAACGATAACCCTGAAAATAGTAGGCCAAAACAAAGACCTCGTCAATTTTAACGGTGAAGTCATAACGACAGGATTACACTTGAAGAAAAGATGGTGACGCGGTATAAAAAATGTGCGTGTAACCACAACTAGGTGAACTATAAAAGATCGAACTGTGGAAATGCGAGACTCAGTAAGCGGTCAACCGTCAAAGCATTGATAGCGCACAATAGAGCATACTTGCAAAGTCTTAGTTTCATAGTAATACAATAAGTATATTAAACGTAAACGTAAAGGTTGTCGTTGATAATGCTATAGTAAATTCCGAATTCCACCCCCATCAACCATATACTACGAGATTTGGAAATAATGATGAAATCAATATACCCATTCAGTTAGACATGTGCACTTTACCATCAGAAAGCTATGTCTACGTACAAGGAAGATTGCTGATGGAGGATGGTGCCGTCTCTAACACCGCGCGGTTTGTTAATAATGGCATTACATTTTTATTCAGTGAAATTAGACACGAAATGAATAGAATAGTGGCAGATTCCATTACCAAGTTTGGACTAATGGCGACAATGAAAAGATTGGTATCATTCACACACAATGATCTCTCCCGTCATGAAAAAGCGAGTTGATTTCCTACATCAAACAGCACACTAACGAATGCTCAAGGCTATTTTAATGTTTGTGTACCTTTGCGAATGCTACTCGGCTTTGGTGAAGATTACAACAAAGTAATTTTGAACATCAAACAAGAATTGATTTTAATTCACAGTAACATTGATTCCGTCGCAGTAATTTCAACTATGGCGGAGGAAGCATTAAAAGTTAACATTGATAAAATATATTGGCAAGTTCCACACATAATTCCAGCATTAGCGGAGGAATTGGCGTTAACGAAGTACATAGATAAAATTGTAAATACTCCAGTAGCAATTAGAAGTTGGGAAACATACATATATCCAGCCGTTCCTACAACATATAAACATACATGGGCAATCAAAACAACTACTACTAGTATAGAAACACCTAGATGCATTATTATAAAGAATATTAGGGTGTTCCTTAACATGGATCATTATCCGTATGACAATTGAAACCTTAATATGATAACAATTGCTTTGCTTCGTTATCTGAAATATTTGCTAAGTTTCAAATGTGATACTATCAAAGAGATGGACTCTCACCTAATCACTTTACGGAAGTGGCACCATTGATAGTGGTCAAATCAAAAAGAGGCATTGCACTATAAATCAGTGGTACTTCGTGTAGAATTCGAAACATCAGCCAACATTCCTGCCAATACGACAGCATACTGTGTTATACTCCATGATCGTTTAGTTACGTACAACGCGTTAACTAAAGCAGTAACACAGCTCTAATAGAATGTCCGTCATAAGAGATGTGCAAGGGTTTAAAATTGTTGAAGCTTTTATACCGAAAGAACTCGCAATTTTAACGGAACACAAGTTGCCCACTATGTTTAAATCATCGTATCCATGGCATACGTTAGATGCGAAGAGTCGCCGTCAAGCTGCTTTGTTAATGCATAACCAACACTGTATTAAATGGGAAGAGGGACATACACCATCACACCAATTTCGAAGAATCCTCAGTCTATTGATTCATCCAACAAATACTATCTACGTCAAGGGTAGAGAGAAAGCGGTTTACATCAGAAAATTTGTTACACAACCCGTTATAGAACTTGAGGAACATCCTACTCTTCCTGCTTTGTAATCAGTGTGTTATTATCATTGTAAATCATTATGTGACTGCGCTCTGTCTAATGTATTCTATCTGTACGATTCTTATGTAATGCAGTAAATCTTGTACACTTTTCTTAACAAAAAAATTGTAAATACTCATTGTTTATTTCTTTTTCTATATATCACACAATATCAGAACAATATGTATATATTGTATGGACAATGAATTATTACATAATATTAATATATAATCTACTGAAAATTTTCTACATTATTTAAACCAACCAAACTGGAATAATCTATACTGTATCGTTTTTACATATTATCTTAAATGAATTCTTAGTTTCATTATGGAGGTAATATATACATATATCTAAGACTAGATAGTGTCAGTACCCAAACTATTTCTACCCTCTGGATCATACAAATTGATTTCCCGAGCAACCTCCAGTAGACCGCAAAAAGGATCAACGTTCTCCAATTCCGGAATTCTAGAATGCTCCCACGCCAATGTTTAACACGTGTCACGTAATCGATACCGTTTGTCCTCCTGAGACCTAAACGCAATTTTGTTTAACATCAGAAGTATTAGTAGTAATGCCATGTAAATCGTTTTGATAGAGTTGTCATATTCATGTAAATTATTCCGCATAAAAAAATCGATCCATTACAAGTTTGGAAAAATACAAAATCCGACATATACGTGCTTGTCATACGTAATAACCTGTTTCGACAATTCCACCGCGAATAATTTGTCAGTGAATTGAATAAAATTTTTAAATTGCGGTTTTGCGACATACCGTGCTAGAACGAAACGACGACCGTTATTTCCCCAGTGCGTTCATAACTTGATTACTCTTCATCAACGTTCTCCATTGTTGTACCAAATACACCGCTGTTTATGTCTTTAAAGAAACCCTTTTCGAATTTGTTTTTTGCTTGATTTCGGAAAGCGGTGTTTAGGTCTATGTATGGTACTAACCAAGTAACAATTAAACCATATTCTATACATTGTTTTAAATATTGATAATGTATAACGTAGTTGATCTTATCACACAAGCTAGGAATAAATTTTTCCCCTTTGGAATATGGTGCGCAGATCATTTCAGGACACAAAGGATAATCGTTGTGTTCATCATGCAAGTGACGCAGATAATGTATATCTATCTCTAACACATACCCAACATCATCAGCATCATTAATCTTCAGTACATCAAATTTATGAATATCATCTTGGGTTAGTTACATAATCCTGTTGTCAGGGAGATATTGACGCACACTCCATCCATATAAGTTCGTTGCAACCAAATATTGCAAAAACAGTTTAGGACGATTAGGGTCATAATTTGGAACAAACTGGTTAATAGCAATACTTCTCCGCTTAACACAGGTACTCACTCCAAAACGAATACCTTTCTTGAAAAAGTGGTACATATCCATATCAGTCAGTAATTCTAACTCTATTTTAGTACATTTCAGCATGCCATCCCACGCCAATCCAGGTATGGTAACATACTGTGCAGGTTCTAAACCATATACTCCCAGACATAACCACCTAAAGTTTTCGAACACGTCAGCCAACAGCAACACTCTTGTTTTAAATATATATCCGCATAATCACCCAGTGTATTACAATTAAAGTGATCTCACATCAGTAGGACGCGACAGTATTCCTCATCGGTTATATTTTCATCACGCATTTTATCATAGGAAGGTACAGTGACATCGTAAAAGGCTTGTCGCATATATATCAATTTCGACTTTGTTACGCTTTATTCATCAATTAGTGGTAACATTGGAACAACAGCTTTTAAATGTTAACTGTATACCTATCCGTTTCACGTCGCTTTCTATTTGTCTAATAAATTCCTCCGCTGAATTCTCCCCCCTATAAAGTTCTAATTTGGACCAAGCATCGTTTACACCCGACTATATAATAACTGAATGAGTATGGTTCGTGGTTCAGCCGTATCTACCGGTACTAATAGTGCTTCAAAATCTGCGTTTATTACGAATGGTAAAAATATGTGCTTTTGACAGTACAGGTACGCAAGTATACTTTCCGCATATAACTCACCAGTTCTGTCAAGTAATTTAATATGTACGAAGTTACAGTCATGCGATACGTGACAGGTTAATTGCTCTTGTGTTTTAAAGTAATAAAAGCATGAATTATAAAAATATTTTCTCCCATTTCGTTGGGTTATTTGGTTGCTAAGTAAATGAGAAAATTTTTTATCCAAACATAATGCTGACTTTCAGTTGGTTACTAACTAATAGTAATAAATTAGCATGAACAGGTTGGTTAGCTCTGGTACAGTAGAGAGGACCCACCATTTCCGTAACACGCTCACCATTACGATCACGTATCTTCCAGTCCATAAACGTTAATGAAAATATTGTTGGAATGGAAAGTTGAGATGTTAGTAAGCTTAACAGGCAACTATAACATTCCAATTGAAGAGCATTCTGAAATCGGGGTAAGAAGTCGTCCGCTGTGGTAGCCCCTTCGGTGTCACTTATGCGAATACAATAGCCCATGTAAAGCAACAATTATGGGAGAAAATTTCAATATATTTACCTCTAAATATACGAATTGCACTAGCGACCAGCCTACAAAATACATTACTGTTACATTATACAAATGTTCATGGCTGACACAATTACCAGAGTATTGCCTGGTGATAGTCTACACGAAACAATGCGTTGCTTGAACGCATTCCGAATTATTTGAACCCCAGTATCAACCAGTAGACACACATTTGATTTGTGTCTATTGCTTCTGAGATGACCTTGAAAAGCATATCGAGGAAATTCAATTGAACAATACGTGCAGTGGAAAATATCAACATCTCTGGCACTTTTCTTTTGCACAGGTTCGTTGCATTATTCCGCAGTACGCTTTCTTCAGGTGTTCAAACCTGATGATTTGGTTGCATCATATTGGAATTTGGTGTATGGTTTTGAGGTGTAGTTAGCTGTACGGTGTACTCAGCCACCTACATCTGTAAAGGTGGGGTATTTAATGGTATCCTTATCCAACACACGGTTCGTTGATGGCAAACTAGAGAATCCTTTCTAGAAAATGTCTTCAAACATGCAGATTGAAACATTTTATTTGTATCTGTAACAAATAAAATGTATAAATGGAAGGGTAGTGTTACGTTTTTCGTTATCATTCACTTTGTAACAACTTATTAACCATTAACTGTCACAACTTTACTTCATGTCACATTTAGTTTAGTTGAATTTTTAGAAGGTGAATCATATCCAGCATGCGAACGAGGACGGAAACGTAACAGATAGCCATACATAGAGTGGTGGATGATGGATATATCAGGTTAAGGGGTAGATTAATTTATGCGCAGGGAAACAATAGCAAGAGTAGTTGGGGCAGACTGTTGCTGGTAGCACATATTCTACGCAGCATTGTACTTCACCCTACTATGCGCTTCGTGCTGGAAAAAGGGTATTAAAATCAACTGTTTTCCAGAAACTCCGCAGCACATATAGGGCCAATACACTATGGGGAGAAGATACTGCGCTATTCAGTGCATCCCTCACCGGTGATTGTGCAGGCAAGTCTTGCCTAGGCGTCTCTCTACCATAAAACTACTGTACGACCACTTCTCCTACGGTACCAGCAGGGCTCAGCAAACTTTTCAGATGGGTTTCTTACTAGCCCGTAATCTGAGCATGTTGCAGATGTGGACGACTGATCATCTATAAAAAAACCCAGTTGCCAGAATAGTCTGAGATCCATCTATCCCCATCACTGGTTGCGTTACAGGACTGGAGGATGAATAACCTTCCTTAGTTGGAGGCCAGTCATCCCCAAATTCAGCAATGCAACCAGGGTTTAAGACATTGTGCAATACTACTTGATCTTCTCTCACGGGTGACGGTGTACCCTCAGATGGTTCACTAACAGGATGTAGCGTGAGCAGTATTACGTCCACCTTTTCTGCTCCTACTTGCGGTTTAATACCGTATTCAAGTCGTCCGTCGGAGGTGGTGTATCCAAAAACCGCAGCGCTATTTCGCCTGGAAAAATTTCCTCTAAAAATTCATGAAAACGCGTTTTTAGTGGGGAAAACACGTATATTTAGCTAAACGAAAACAGTAGGAATTGTTCGTACAACAGCTTCTACGAGCGATTTCCACATTCAAACATGAACTCTACATCCAATTCAGCATCTTCTTCTTTATGCGAAAACGGTCAATTGATCCTGGTAAAACAACTATGTTTGACATTACTTAATTTTTTTTCTTTTTTACTACTATTGTTACATTTCTTAAGGGTGTTTGTATTTTTTTGCAGGTTGATGCGATTTCCGTATCATCTTCGCCTGGGGCAGTTGATTTTCCCTTAAACTTCACCCCTCTGGCTACCCCTAACCCCCTTCTAGACATCCCGCTGACCCCAACGCCTCAGGCTATCGCTGATTCTTCGCCTGAGGAACTCTAGATCCCTTCTTCTTCTATTGATGTGGGTACCCAAACTATTGATGACAAATCTACGACATGACGACCGTAGTCCTACGAGCATACGATCTTGACGCGGAGACTAAAGTACTGACAAATACTGAAGTCATCACTGTCAGTGACGAGGACGAGGACAATGCTGTAACTTTTCTTATAGACAACAACGATGATAGTGATGACTACAGTGACATTTCATCGAGTGTTGAGGGATTGTGCACATCATGTGATGGTTCGAATACCTCAACAACGGTGATTACGACTCTGACGTTGCCATGGACCCTGCCTACAGTTATTATTCAGACGGGACAACCCTGTCGTCTTTTATAACGAAGTCCTCGTTGAAGAAAGCATCGATGACGACGACTTAATGGACGTTCTGACAAACAACCTACAACGACTTGAGATCGATCAGGAACTTGAAGATACCACACAACAGAATAGTGCTCAGAAACTTACCTATAACAGCATACAACAGCAACAGGAACCAGAACGAGACATACAGTAACACGACAATGACGCTGGCAGGGTTCCTGAGAACAATGACTACGATCAGCAGGTCCAGGATCACGGAAATAACGCGAACGACGATAAAGACATGGACGAACAGGACGACCACTGGTTTTGGGTTACCCACATTCCTATGACTATTAGCTACACTATGCTGCCGCCTGTCTCCAACGCGATGTCGTCGGAGGACAGGGCCGCCCAGAGTAACTCAGTGTTCCTGATCATCGCTGGGTGGTGCAGGCTCTTCTACGCTCATCTTACATTGACGGTAGGTATTCTCTCCTTACTAATGTTTTTATTACACTTTTATTCCGTTACAGTTAACCACAATAGTACCATTCATTCTGAATTATGATGCCGTGATTACGGAGGGCTCTCTTGAAGAGCAGCTCGACCGGGCCCACACTAGGCTTATGACATTATACCTTGACTGAAATAATGTAATAAACCTGGTTGTATTAAGTGGGTATAATCACGCCATCATACATTTGGAAATGATACTAGAAACTGTTGAAGAGATTGGTGGTATTTACGAATTAATCCGCATTCGTAATGCCGCTCTTCGAGGGGTGGTGTTTGCTAGTGATCCAGACAGGCATAGCAAGTATTACTACTGACGTATCTATCATTCTGATTGTGTTTTTTCAGAAAAATACTGTAGCGCGGTCACTGACCAGACTGACTGCCCTGACTGACTGACCGACAGATAGACAGACAAGCAGACACGCAGACGCCACACTTTGTGTATGTTCAAATATGACTATCACGGTGACGGTCGAGGCGCCAATCTCCCATCATATACCGATGAACATCTGTTGATTCTCTACAATAGCATCTACGGTGGCAGGATTTATTTCGACATCTCCCAACGACACAGTTGAATGCTTCATGTTTGGAGTTAGAATAAACCGATACAGCCATCAGAAAATCCGCTACAGGTACATCTATGATGGGCACCACACTGCACGTACACTCAATTACTTGCACCATGCCCACGCAGGTTTAGTGAAACAGAAATGGAAAGGACCTTTTGCACTTGTACTAAATCAAAATTTTTTATTCCTAAAGACGTGGTCTGTAAATAAAGTAATGAGACTATGTCGATAACACTTTTTATTTAAAGTATAATCAGGCACGGACTTTACCTCCTTCAAAATAGTTCCCAAGGAAACGGATATAACGCTTCATTCGGTTTTTCCACTCTTCATGGGAGTGCTAGAACTCAGAAACTGGAATATCCTTCGGTTAGTTTTTTCTTTATCTTCCACTGTTCCAAAATGGTGTCCTTTGAGGTGGTGTTTCAATTTAGGGAACAGGAAAAAGTCACATGGACTCGTCAGGAGAATAGGGTGGTTGAGACGACGGGAATGTTTTTGTTTATCAAAAACTCGGTAATTGAGAGTGCAGTGTGGCAAGGTGCATTGTCATGATGCAGCATCCAGTTGCCTTTGATAGCAGGTCTCACATGGATAACTCTTTTCCGCAGTCTTTTAAGGATTTCTCGATAAACATAACACAAAATTTGATCGCACAACGTTAATTTATTTCACTCATTTTTGAACGTACAACAAAAACTTGTTTTACACAAAGTTTGCTTACATGTCACTTGACAACAATAGACTAAAAATATTAATGCACGCTGCTTTATCAGCTATTCAGCTAAACATGCAGAGTTACAGTGTTGCCAGATAGACTGTAAAAATATCAATCTCATTACTTTATGTACAGACGTCGTATCTGAATAAATAAATGTAATGAACTTATTACATTTGTACAAATCCAGCTGTCTTTGTTTATAAAGTAAATAATAGTTATTTATATATCAAGGGAGTTAGGAGGGTGTTAATTACCGAGGGTAACGGATTGCAGTCTCGAGGGACGTTAGTTACATGATAGATAAATAAATCATTTTAATTCATATTTCATCATAAATGAAATATGAAAACGAAATTTTGTTGGTTATTAAAATTAAACGAACGTTTAAAAATTAAGTAGGCATTGTTACCATGGATATAGCAACTGTCAAGCTTGCAAATATTTGTCAAAATACATTAGAGGGAGTTATAGATCTATAATTCCCTACTATAATTCCCTAGGCAGTTATGAACATGTTTACAGTTACGGTAACTAAGGGTTTATTTGTTTATAATGTATTGGTATGAAATAAATACATTTATTTCATCGTACAACGTTGCTCGTAATTTATTTCACTCATTTTGAACACACAACAAAACTTGTTTAACAAAAAGTTTGCTTGCATGTCACTTGACAACAATAGACTAAAAATACATTTAAATACATTTATTTCATACCCATACATTATAAACAAATAAACCCTTAGTTCATAACTCCCTAGGAAATTATAGTAGGGAATTATAGATCTATAACTCCCTCTAATGTATTTTGACCAATGTTTGCAAGCTTGTCAGTTGATATATCCATGATAACAATGCCTACTTAATTTTTAAACGTTCGTTTACTTTTAATAAACAATAAAATTTCGTTTTCATATTTCATTTATAATTAAATATGAAATAAAATTATTAATCTATCACGTGAGTTATGTGTTAATAAGCTCTGGCAACTTACAATCCCTCGGTACTAAGGTCCCTCGAGATTGCAAAAAATGAAGATCAATTCTTCAGTTTTTGTTCTGTCAAGCGAAAACGTCTATCACTGTTCAAATGTTGGAGACGATCTTCTAACAAGGCACTTTCAATATTTATTAATGCTAAAGGGGACAGTCTTATGAAAACGATCTTTCCGCGGAACTGCTTGTGGCAGGAATAGTCAAAATTAAACGACACATTTTTACGACTCCGGGATAACAGAAGATAATTTAAGGGACATAATACTGGGTGTTTAAAAAAACGTTCCGCTAATTTCAAGCGTAAATAGAATATTGAAAAATTACGTTAGGTTGGCTAAAAAATATGTGACCGAAAATGCCTCCTTAAGAAGATACGATCCTGTAAAAGTGGCCCCAAAAATCTTTTTTTTTATTATTTCTGAAACGGTTTAAGATACCTGAATGAAATTTAGATCACAAATACCATTGATTAGGTCAGAAAAGATAGTGTTGACAATTTTTTAATATTTTGTACAGGAGCGTCGCTAAAGGGTGGTGTGACTTATTTGCCCCCAAACTTTTGTTATGGGGATATTTTTAATTTTTGGTCAAAAATAATATTTTTTAAACAATTTACCACAAAAAAGGTGCATTTGTTGAAAGTAAAATAAATTACTGGTTTTGGAGTTGTTTGAGGTTTTAACATGATTTGCCTAAAATAAGAAAATAAAAGAAATATTGAGTTAATTTGATTTACTTGAATTAAGACTGTAAATTCCCGATTTTTTTTGTTTGACAGATCCGTTTGACACATTGATAGTTTTCTTACAGATTTTAAACGGCACACCCTATATTTGTTACAGATTTGAATAGCATTTTTTACGGGCTTTCTATAGATACTCACTTTTTACTACCTATTCCTAAGTGTTTTTGAATTATTCAGCGATAAAGTTGAAAATTGTAAACATTTTTTATTTTTGTTGAATTTGTCACAATATAAAATAAATAAAGATAAAATCATAATTCAAAGAAAAACAAAAATGAAACAATGCTAAGTGCTATAAAACCGTGAAGCTTAGGTTTATGACACAATTCAACATTTTGCATTATAAAAGAGCAACGCTTAATAATTATTTACTCGCAGAACTGCATAACTATAAACTTTAAAATGGAATTAAAGAACACAACCAATAACAGTAGCTTGGTTTTCGATTGTCTTTTTCTGTTTCTTAACAACTTAACAAATGAAAGTCACTTATTATAAATAATTTGTGAAAAATTGTCAGATAATTATCTGATAGTGACTTCGTTTTTTCCTTACTGTGCGATGAACTTTTCAGAAGAAGATTAATATGATCTGTTTTGGGACAAGCTGAAAGGAACTGTTTGTTGGCATCTAGGATTTATAAACAAAAGTACCCTTTAGCTAGACATGCAAGACCTGAAGCGTTTCAACTTCTTCGAGAACGATTTGAAGAGACAGGAAATGTCATGTACAAAAAGAGATGTAGAAAATCGTACACTTGCAAACGAAGCAAACGACTTGACAGCTGTATTAAATTTAGAAGAAAATCATCACGTAGGTAAGTGTTCGTCAGATTGCGGTACAAGTAGATCTGAGCAAAAGTTCAATACAAAGAATTATAAGCAAACATATCACCCATACCATTTGCGTTTGCATCAAAGCCTACGACCACAATATTTTGCAACTCGTGTCGCATTTTGCAATGTTATACTGGACAAAATTAACCAACAAGCCAATTTTGTTGACTTTGTGCTATTTAGCGACGAAGAAAGTTTTAATAGCATAGGAGTCGTTAATAAACGTAATAGTCACTATTACTCCGTTGAAGATTCACACTGGGTACGACAAGTAGATTACCAGCATCAATGGACTGTGAATGTGTGGGATGGTATTGTCAATACTGTTGTAATATGACCTTTCTTTTTCGATGGTTCCCTGACAGGCGAAAGATACCTGCAATTTCTTCATGAAGATTTGCCACAGTTGCTTGAAAATGTGAATCTACATACTCGACAAGTTATATATTACTAACGTGATGGATCCCCGCCGCACTACCTAATCGAGTATGTCGGTTTATACAAAATTGGCGCGAAGATCGCTGGATAGTCCGCGGTGGTCCCATTGTTTGGCCAGTGAGATCACCCGATCTCACTCCCCTAGACTTTTTTCTGTGGGGATATATGTGAAACAGAAGGTGTATAGGGATTTGCCTACTACACAAGCCAATATGAAACTTCGAATTACTGAGGCTTATCGAAGTATTCCAAGAAGCACCCTTCAAAATGTCAAAGCAAGCTTTACTAGGCGGTTGACAATATGTATTGCTGCAAATGGAAACACTTTTGAACATTTAATATAAAATTTGTAATTCATCGTGTTCTTTACTTCCATTTTAAAGTTTAAGTTTTCAGTTAAAGTTTACAGTTATGCTGTTCTACGAGTAAATAATTATTAAGCGTTGCTCTTTTAAAGTGCAAAATGTTGAATTGTGTCATAAACCTATAGCTTCACGGTTTTATAATCAATTACCATTGTTTCATTTTTGTTTTACTTTGAATTATGACATTGTCTTTATTTATTTCATATTGTGACAAATTCAACAAAAACAAAAATGTTTACATTTTCAACTTTATCACTAAATAATTCAAAAACGCTTAGGAATAAGTAGTAAAAAGTGAGTATCTATTGAAAGCCCGTAAAAATGCTATTGAAACCTGTAATAAAATATAGGGTGTGCCGTTTAAAAAAAAATGAGAAAAGTAACATTGAGCATAATGGACCACCCTGTAGATGAAAATAAAACAGTCTGAAATCTGAATATAGAGTTAAAACTAGACAGATTGGAAAAACAAATCCCAAACCTTCACTCCGATATCTTTCAATATGGCGGAACAAGAGCCTACTTAATTGACTAATTGTTTTACATAGAAATGTCAATAACTTCGGAACCGTTAGTCGTAGACTCATAGTACCTTATATCATTTTGCTTAGCATTTAACAGATAATTCAAATATATAAAAATATATAAGGCGTTCCGTTAAAAAAACACAAGTTTAGTGTAGTACTCAAAATGGGACATCCTGTATATACAAAAATATTTTTACAACATGCTCCTCGTTGTTGACTAAATAATCTGTTATAAGATATTTTATTAAATCAACAGCATAGGCGTAATTTTCCATCCCCAAATCGTTGGGACACCCTGTATATATATATATATATATATATATATATATATATATATATATATATATATATATATATATATATACAGGGTGCTGATCCGACCGATCGGTAATAGCATTTTACATGTCAAATCACACTTATGCAATTTCCTGCTCCCCTAATTGGTTTAGAGCAAAAACATAAGAGATCAAAGTTTTTCAGAATTTTCAGAAAATGCTATATTTTTTCTCAAAATAGTACCTGAAAAAAGAAAACGAAGAATTAAATTAGTAATAATTAAAAAAAAACACAATTGCGAAGATATTAATACAAAATGTTACGTTATCGACAACTGTCAGTATTGACGTTTTGTAAAATCCCGAACGCTCTGATTTTCAAGCGCGGTTTTCAATAAACTAATAATGTCTTATACAATTGTTGAAAAGATTCTGAAGTGGTTTTGTTCCGGTAGTAGTGAACCTGAAATTCGAAACTTGTTAGCTAGTTTATATCCCAATCGGCCGATACCCGCCATTTCAACAATTCAGAACGTGATTTAAAACCAAGAAAAATATGGATCCGTTTTTAAACCTTGAAGGCCTTGTTTAAATCGTACTTTAAATATAGCCGACGAAAAAGGAATTGTGCAAGATAATGTGAACGACATAAACGTTAATGCGGCGGCCGTTGCCAATCCCCGGATTAGTACTCGGCAAATTGGTAAGGATGTAAATTTGGAGAAAACAACCGCATTCAAAATTTAAATCGTACAAGTTCTCAAACCATCATGAGATTTTTGAGTCAGGCAGGTATTCCATAATGGTTTTCTGCGAAACAGTAATGGAAATGGCCAATGTAGATTGATATTTCATCAACAATATTTGTTTTCCTGACGAACCAACCTTCATCATTAATGGAGAGTCAAATGTGCAAAATTATAGCTATTGGGATACGGATAACCCTCATTTGATGATCGATAACCGTTCCCAAAATCCAGTCTGTCAACGTATGGTTAGGAATATACGTATCTAATATTATAGGCCCTTTCTTCATTGATGGACACTTAAACGGCGGAAAATACCTTGAGCTGCTTCAAACGGAGATCGGCCCGGCCATAGATGCTGTCGCAGGAGAAAATGTGGTATGGTTTCAACAGGATGGTTGTCCTACGCATTTTACAAGAGATGTCACTGCTTATTTAAATGAATGCTATCCAAATAGCTGTATTAGACGAGGGGGACCGGTGGATTGTCCAGCTCGTTCACCAGATCTATCACCAAATGATTTCTTTCTGTGGGGTCGATTAAAATCAAAAGTTTATGGTGCTAGACATGCAAACATCGAGATTTTGAAAAACAAAATTTCCGAAGAATGCATCAATTTATCGAACCGGCAACTTGCAAATGTTCGCAGACGTTTTTATGATAGACTTAGTCAATGTTTAGCCGTTAATGGAGGTCTCTTTGAGCATTTAATTTGATTTTATTAATAATTTCTGTTAATGAATTCGTATTAATGTTTGGTTATTCTTCTCTTGATTCCCATTATTTCAAACCATTGCAATATTAGTTATTAATGTATATCATTTTTATTGTTATTACTTGTTGTTAAATTTTATTGAAATAATTATTAATAAGTGTGGACTTATTTAATTCTTTGTTAACTTGTCTTCTGTACTATTAAAAACGTCAAAACTTGACAGTTGTTGATAACGTAACATTTTGTTTTAATATCATGGCAATTGTGTTTTTTTTAAATTATTACTAATTTAATTCTTCGTTTTCTTTTTACAAGTTTGAGAATAAAAAACTCATCTACCAATTTTAATTCTGAAAAACTTTGATCTCTTACGTTTTTGCTCTAAACCAATTAGTGGAGCAGGAAATTGCATAAGTGAAATTTTGCATGTAAAATTCTATTACCGAGCGGTCGGATCAGCACCCTATATGACGGAAGGGGGGAGAAGTAAATGTTCACTTAAAAAAAATGCCATAACTTCCTTTTAACTCAACCGATTTTTATAAACTGAGTCTCTTTCGAGGGACGCTTCTTGGGTACTTGAAATAAAATATTAACATTGCCGATTTAGTTTTTTTCTAGTCGGTAGATGGCGTTTTGTGTTAAAGCGTAAATGTTTGCAATTTTCTCGAAAATTTTAAATGTAAAGGTACAATTACTTTTAACTCGCGAAAAGGACCGTCAAAAAACATAGAGATTAGTGAAAACCGTAAGTAGATATCTTCTTTCGTTACACAAATATGAAAAAACTAAATATAAAAATATATGTTACAAGTAACAGAATTAGACAGTAGGTTTAACTGTCATTACTTAGTATATTTAACTTTATTCCTTTGTTTCAATAGCTTACTAGTTAATACATTTTAATAATTTATGACAACTACACCTGTTCTCCAATTCTGTTACTTGTAAAATATATTTTTACATTTAGTTTTTTCATACCTGTGTAACAGAAGACGTCGATTTGCGGTTTTCACCAATCTGTATATTTATTCATGTTCTTTTCCGTGAGTTAAAAATAATTATATACTTACATTTAAATTTTCGAGAAAATTGCAAAAATTTACGGGTTTGTTCCAAAATGCCATCTACCGACCAGAAAAAAAAAATAAAAACCGACAATGTTATATTTTATTAGAAACACTCGAGACGCCTCTCTATAACGAGACTCAGTTTATAAAAATCGGTTGTTAAAAAGAAGTTATGGTATTTTCAAGTGAACATTTACCTATCCCGCCGCCCCTCATTTAACAAAATGGAGAAAAATGCTAAAAAAGAAAATGTTTCTAAGCTTACGTAGTTTATAATAAAACTATTTGGATATATCTTGATAATGTCGATTTAAGAGAAAAGTCGATTTGCTAATTTGGTGTTGGCGTACGCCCCCTAGCGACCATCGCAAATACTTGAAATTAATTTCCAGCGATTTCTCTTGTCCAATTTACCTATTAGTCTTTATTTCCAATGTTGTCAAATTGATAGTTCCCGAGATATAGCCGGCGTCCATTCTTAGTTGATCACCCGGTACATATATGTACAAGACATCGTGTCTGGATTGACTGAAACTATTCAACTTGTGGAAGATTATACCTTGATGAGGCCAAAGAAAAATATTTTAAGCACACACACACACACACGCACGGGGCTGTGTGTCATGAAAATAAAGTGGTTGGTGCAATTGAATCTTAGCAATTCACTTCAGGTTGCATTAAAAAGATTATCGGAGAAATATATAATAAATAAAAAAGAGTAGGTGACCCAAAAATTATACATTTTTGTACAAATTAAGAAAAACCGTAGACAGCTATTAGATATACATATATTAGAATTATATTTAGTATCTACTATTTGATTCTTACATAATTTTTTTGCATTAGACAATTTGGTAATTAATGTAGCATTTCTACAAATGAAAGTTCTATCCATCACGAAAGTAACAAAAAATGTTCCTGTAAACACGGGTCCGAAAACACTTATTCGGGGAGCTAGAGCCCTTAGAAGATGGCTTTCAAAAACTGGTTTTCGGTTTATAGCTCCGGAACGACTCCAGCTATCGCAAACAATTTTGAGACCTTATTTTTTCTGTCAGTAAATCCAATTATTTGAGACCACTGAGCAAAGCTCACAGCCCATAATTTTCTGTCTCAATTCGTGCATATTTGCTATCGGTCTTCCATAAACGATCGGTTTCAGATATCCCCATACGTAGTAATCTAAAGGATTCAAATCTGGTGATCCTTGCTGACTATGACTGAGGTCCACCTCGTCCAATCCATCTTTGACCAAATTTATGATTAAGGTAATTTCTTAAATCTAATCTGAAATGAGAGGGAACCCCATCATGCATTAGCCACAAATTTCTTAGCACATGGGGACCGGAAATTCTGCTTAATCATTTTGAAGAGACTGAAGATAGGTTTCCCCACTTAACCTTAGTGGTAGAAAAAATGCTCATATTCCTCTACAATACCAACCCATACAATTAAATGAAATTGTTGTTGATGGCGAGATTTAAGAAAAATGGGGATCTTCGTCAGCCCAAACGTCGTATTATGAAAATTTACAATACTTTCTCTTCTAAAGCCTGCCTCACCGATAATCAACACTAAATTATTGAACTGACGATTTTCGCAACATTTTTGAATAAACCATTGGGAAAATTCAAACCGAGAAAGATAATCCGTAGGCGGTGACAATGATTGTACCCGTTTAACGTGGTACGGCGTCAACTGTTCGTGAAGTACTCGCCATACTGCCGAATTTGAGTCCAAACGATTTACAATTTCTCGCATAGTGGAGCCTGGATTTTCTTCTACTGCACGTGAGGCAGTTTCCTGATATTTTGGTTCTTGTCGTTCGCGATCTCCTCCGGTTAGTAACGGTTGCGTTAAAACGATTAAAGAGAAGCAATTAAAATACTTAGTCTAACTTAATAAATACTTGTTTCCCGTAACCTACAATCAATACTTTCAAAAGTTTCTCTATCTAGGACGCGGTGACTTGGAAAGACGCCCGGATACAATCTTCGTGCTTCAAGAGCATTGTCAAAAGATGTGATAATGTGAATATAGACCTTTTCATTCAATAACCGAAACGTAACTGTCTGCACTAAGCCTTATTTAAATTATTACCCATGCTAAACTGACAGTTACTTGACAATATTTGTTCTTAGACTTGAACTCATTGTTTACGCTGTGTCAATTTGTTTTTCGCCAGAAACGGTGATATTGAGCGACTCTTATTAAGAGTACCTTTTTTTATGTAATATGTATGGGTGGATCATAATCTGGTGTCAAATAGCAAAAAATAAAAAGTGTTAGAAAAATGGGGCCAAATTTACCCAATTACCCACCTGGTACACACACTCCTGGCTAAAGCTAACTGTGCTCAGTGGTCCCAAGTGCTTAGATTTACAGACTGAAATGTATGTCTCAAATTTGGTTGGGATAGATGCAGCCATTCCGGAACTATAAACAGTAAACCAGTTTTTGAAAGCATTCTTCAAATGCCTCTAGCTCCCTCAAGAAGCGTTTTCTGGCGTGTGTTCACGTGAACTTTTTCTTACGTTCCCGTAAGGTATGCACTCCCAAGTTTTTGCCGTGTATTTCAGAAACACCCAGTAAAAACACAATAATAATGAAAAACAAACATCTTGCCACATTTTTTTTTGAATTCTTTAACAAAAAGTCTAGTGTTTCAATATTCCGATATAACAAATGCTTATGCAATTGTGACATCAAATGTGCGTCTAAGAGCACACTGCTTGTGATAATTATATGTTTGAAATCTAAAACTTAGACAACATTAAAAATAAATTATAACACAACACTACTGTTAATCTACAAAGGTATTTTACATTAAATCCACTTGAATGTTCGATGCATGATCATGTTTATCTACTACAGTATAGACTTCGGCACTGTGAACAATATTATTATAAATGAAATGTGAAGACTATACCAAACGAAAATACACCTATAAATTAAACACTAATCTACACATAAGTTTATGAATGGTAACATATTTCAATTTCACAAACAATTCATAAAAAATAATAAATATCATTAATAAATAAATTAGTGCTTACTACTTTAAGTACATTTAATTTTGAAATTGTATAAATGGTGTTCTTAGCTTCGTGCACTACAGCCAATTTTGGAAGCGAATTTCAAGTAGTAGATAAGACAATGATAGTAATAATAAAATAATAAAAAATTAAAAAGATGCTGTTCACAAATCATATAGTGAATTATAGGGTATTAGAGGTCAATTTTTTTCTGGGTGTTTGAATTAATTTACAATACAAAATTTCAATCGGAAATTGTAATCAACGTAACTGAAATGAATCAGTAGTACATAAGATACCTGGAATATGAAATTATACACCAAAGCACATTAGATACAGAATCTGCGCACATTAACATTCCCAATGAGCACATTTGTATTTGTAACCTGAAAAATATTTTTTTAAATGAATTTTTAGCTTAACTTTCTAATGTGTTGAGGGTCTTTCTACATGAATTTTTAAATTAGCTTTTGCAAAATCACATTAATTGCATTTAGGTTCATAACCTGAAGAATACCTTTAAAATGGAATTTTTGAACTAGTTCTTTGGTGTTGCATAAACATGTTTATTGTAGTTGTATTCATAACTTGAATAACAATGTTTAAGATGAATTGTTAAATATTTTTTCTGATGTGTTTCATAATCACATTGGTCACATTTGAATCCCTTATATAAAGTGTTTTTAAGATGAATTTTTAAAAGATATTTGTAATGTCTTCCATACTCACATCGGTCGCATTTAAATTCAGAACTTGAGGAGTGCTTTTTAAGATGAATTTAAAAATTACTTTTTAGATTTGTTCCATAATCACATTGGTCGCATTTAATTTCGTAACTTAAAGAGTGGTTTTTAAGATGCATTTTAAAACTACCTTTGTGATTTAAATTCAAAACTTGAGGAGTGTTTTTTTAGATGAATTTTTAAAAGATATTTGTAATGTGTTCCATAATCACATTGGTCGCATTTAAATTCATAACTTGAGGAGTGCTTTTTAAGATGAATTTTAAAATTACCTTTGTGATTTGTTCTATACTCACATCGGTCGCATTTAAATTCAGAACTTGAGGAGTGCTTTTTAAGATGAATTTTAAAATTACTTTTTTGATTTGTTCCATAATCACATTGGTCGCATTTAAATTCATAACTTGAGGAGTGATTTTTAAGATGAATTTTAAAATTACTTTTTTGATTTGTTCCATAATTACATTGGTTGCATTTAAATTCAAAACTTGAGGAATGTTTTTTTAGATGAATTTTTAAAAGATATTTGTAATGTGTTCCATAATCACATTGGTCGCATTTAAATTCATAACTTGAGGAGTGCTTTTTAAGATGAATTTTAAATTACCTTTGTGATTTGTTCTATACTCACATCGGTCGCATTTAAATTCAGAACTTGAGGAGTGCTTTTTAAGATGAATTTTAAAATTACCTTTTTGATTTGTTCCATACTCACATTGGTCGCATTTAAATTGAGAACTTGAGGAGTGCTTTTTAAGATGAATTTTAAAATTACTTTTTTGATTTGTTCCATAATCACATTGGTCCCATTTAAATTCATAACTTGAGGAGTGCTTTTTAAGATGAATTTTAAAATTACCTTTGTGATTTGTTCTATACTCACATCGGTCGCATTTAAATTCAGAACTTGAGGAATGCTTTTTAAGATGAATTTTAAAATTACTTTTTTGATTTGTTCCATAATCACATTGGTCGCATTTAAATTCATAACTTGAGGAGTGCTTTTTAAGATGAATTTTAAAATTACCTTTGTGATTTGTTCTATACTCACATCGGTCGCATTTAAATTCAGAACTTGAGGAGTACTTTTTAAGATGAATTATAAAATTACTTTTTTGATTTGTTCCATAATTACATTGGCCGCATTTAAATTCATAACTTGAGGAGTGCTTTTTAAGATGAATTTTAAAATTACCTTTGTGATTCGTTTTATGCTCACATTGGTCGCATTTAAATTCAGAACTTGAGGAGTGCTTTTTAAGATGAATTTGAAAATTACTTTTTTGATTTGTTCCATACTCACATCGGTCGCATTTAAATTCAGAACTTGAGGAGTGCTTTTTAAGATGAATTTTAAAATTACTTTTTTGATTTGACCCATAATCACATTGGTTGCATTTAAATTCAAAACTTGAGGAGTGGTTTTTAAGATGAATTTTAAAACTCCCTTTGTGATTTGTCCCATACTCACATCGGTCGCATTTAAATTCAAAACTTGAGGAGTGGTTTTTAAGATGAATTTTTAAATTACCTTTGTGATTTGTTCCATAATCACATTGGTCACATTTAAATTCAGATCTTGAGGAGTGCTTTTTAAGATGGTTTTTAAAATTATTTTTGCGATTTGTTCCATAATCACATTGGTCGCACTTAAATTCGTAACTTGAAGAGTGGTTTTTAAGATGAATTTTAAAACTACCTTTGTGATTCGTTCCAAAATCACATTGGTCGCATTTAAAGTCATAATTTGAGGAATGCTTTTTAAGATGTATTTTAAAACTACCTTTGTGATTTGTTCCATAATCACATTGGTCACATTTAAATTCATTACTTGAAGAGTGTTTTTTAAGATGGATTTTTAAAAGATATTTGTAATGTGTTTCATAATCACATTGGTCGCATTTAAAGTCATAACTTGAGGAATACTTTTTAAGATGAATTTTTAAAAGGTATTTGTGATGTGTTCCATAATTACATTTGGCACATTTGAATGCATTACTTGAAGAGTGTTTTTTATGGTGAATTTTAAAAACATCTTTGGGATTTGTTCCATAATCACATTGGTCACATTTGAATTGATAACTTGAAATGTGTTTTAAAACATGATTTTTTAAGCTTCTTTTCCACTTTGTTATAAAATCACAATGGTTACACTTATATTTAAACTTTGCATTGTATTTTAAAACGTGATGTTTTAAATTTTCTTCCATTATTGTTGAACTATTAAATTTACTTTCACACTGTATATTTGTGATGTGTTCGACACTGTTTTCATTTAGACAATGTTGTTCACTTGAGCTAACAACTTTTACTAGAGAAGAGATGTCTTCTTTCTTAATGTTCACATTATCTGTAAAAATAATGTTAAATTTTGTATTACTTGAACGGTAATTAATTTTACCTTGTATTAGATCACTATTTACTATAAGATGTTGGGTTACAAGTGAATTTATTCCTTCTTCCTGTCCTGGTTCAACTTTAACAAGTTTCATATCAATCTCATAAGACATTTCGAAGAATTCGTACAAAATTTAGGTGCAACACCTTATCAAATTATTTAGCGCACAGCATATACCTATAAAAAACTATATTTACAGGTGACGCAAATAATATGCAGTATTGCCAAGAGAAGTAACTATAACAATGATGATTAGTCATTCAACTACATCCGTTTAATACGGTGGATCCCATCCCGACGATTGATGTCGTGTCATTTGAAATCGATACACAAAACACAACTTGAATGCACGCTCTACATTTGTTTATGAGAGACGTTTTGAAACCACCTTGTTAGAGAGAGACATATAGTACTGTCTGTATTTCTTCGCTTGTCTTACATATGTACTTTTATGAAGTTTAGTGGTGGCATTCAATTTTTTTCGCTTTTTAGGTAATATTGAAGTTTGTTTTAAGTTAATAATTAAGCTTAACTTAACCAAAATGCCCATGTACTATTCTGCGTACGGGTGTACGTCTATTTCTCCGTCGAACAAACCAGAAAATAGTACCTATATTGATTAATTAGAATATTTGTACAGTTATTCAATATTATAGGGGTTTCACAACACAACTAAAAATTTCCATTAAATTTCAATTATTTTTGGTTTAGATATTGTTTAATTACAATATTTGAACAACTATTTAATATTATAGGGGTTACACAGCCAAAATTTTTATGTGAAGTAGACACCATTTCGGTTCTGCTAACAAATGTCAGTTCAGATGGAGATACGCCGTAATTGGACCCCCCCCCCCTTGTTGTTGCATTTTGTACAAATTGTAAAATTTTGGTCTGGGTTAGATTTTTATTGCTACTTGATATATGTAATACCTATAATATAAATATATGCTTTCTACTAAACTTCCTACCTCCGTGACGTTTTGGTAGCAGGTCATCTCCTGCATCCACTAGTAGCGTAGCGGAAGTTCTGTGAAAACTATTTCCGGCATATTCTTGAGCTATTTCCATAAGAAATTTACGAAATTTGTTAATTCCAACAGTATACCTACTACACTTTCCATTGTGATAGTTAATAAAGATTCTCGAATTAATTTGATCCATATTCTGTGGGCGAAGGTACATATATTTTTTAGAAATTTCATAAAACTTCCAGAAGTATGAAACGAACGAGATACTTTTGTGTTTGTTAGGTATTTCACTGAGAAGAGTGTTCGCAGAATTTCTGACATTATTTACTGTCAAATCTTTCAATTTGTGGCAGCGGCAAGTGCCATAAATTCCAAAAATCAAAGTAACCTAAAATTATTTGTACCACTAAATATTAATTTGTAGAAACAATACATGATTACCTCACCTTAGTCAGTAAATATTTTGAATCTGCTGCATTTGTTAAGAGCGTATTTATTTCTTCAGCAGAGAAAGTTTTAGACTTCTTACTTTTAAAAGTGCAGGATTTTCGTTGCAGGAGAAAACGTAACTTGAGATATTTACTGATATCAATATCATTTTTTATTAATGCTGTTGTCCTTAATATAGAATATATATACTTTTGTATATACTATACTTTTCTTTTCTCAAATAAACGAAATCAAGTCGCATAGGGAACAACCCAATTTAATTTTAATAGGAAGTACGAAGCTTTTGAATAGATTTTTGTTGGTTTAAATATTAATAATAAACGAAAATAATAATAATCAAAACAGTAGAATTTTTGTAATGTGTGAAATGGTTCTTTAAATAAGGTAAGGTGGGGCAAGAGCGGTTACGGGGCAAGAGCGTAACATAGCCGTTAAATTTATATTACTTTTGAAATAGGTGCTGCCATCTATTTTTTGGAATCCTTGATACGTCTGCAGTCGAACTAAATTGTTACAGAGTTGAATTATTCAGTCTTATTGATGCTACAGCTGTGAAAGTGTCACATGTGTCTTCCAACTCCAGAGCAAGTTCACCAACAATAATTAATCCGCTGATTCTTATGCAATCCTTAGAGTTTTTGTTTGATTTTTGGTAAGTAAACAAATTAGCTTTAGTAGTTAACGTTCAGCTTAATATTTTGTCCTAAATTTACCTTATTGACAGTTTTTTTTACTATACCGCTCTTGCCCCTTGCCTTTTTGAACTCGGGCTAGTGCGCATATCAATCCTGGGGCAAGAGCGATACATGATTACGCACTTACCCCAACGTTTTGAGTGACATTTTTTTTTAATTCTTAGTTCCATCATGGTGAGAAAATACATCCGCAAAAGTAACAGAGGCAAAAATATACCGCAGAGAGCCTTGAAACTGCGTTGTCAGCAATAAAGTCGGGTCAAATGACTTTATACCGAGCTAACAAAGTATTCAACATTCCATTAACTACACTTCATGACCATCTTAAAAGCAGAAGAGGACTAAAAAGCTCTAGCTATGGCAGACCCCAGGACATTCCTCAACATGAAGAAGAAAAACTAGCAAATTGTCTTCGTAGCATGGAAAAATAGGGTTTCGGCCTGTCCCGAAAAGAAGTATTGCAAACTGTAGCTGATTATGTCAAAGAAAATAACATAAAAACGCAGTTTAAAGATGGAAAGCCCGGGGAAGACTGGTTTCTTAATTTTAAGCGTAGACATAACCTATTTATTAAAATACCTCAGAGTGTCGAATACGCCAGAAAAAAGAATCTTGATCCATTCTTAATCTACGATTACTTTGACTTACTCGAAAAAACTATTAATCAACTTGGTTTGCAAGAACGCCCTTCACAAATCTGAAACTTGGATGAAAGTAGCTTTCGTACGGATCCGTCAAAAAAAAAATTGTCGGACAACGGGGAGACCCATCGACAAGAACCATAAGTGGAACTGGCAAGCAAAATACAACAGTTCTTATGTGCTGTAGCGCAAGCGGTGAAAAAGCTCCTCCGCTTACTATTTTTAAAGGAAATCATGTTTGGGAACAGTGGACAGCTCCATCGCGTACAGAATTTCCAAATACTACCTACGCTGCCACATCTAAAGGGTGGATGGAGACAACTGTATTCAAAAACTATTTTCAAACAGTTTTCTAAAGAATATTGGCTCGGAACGACCTGTGTTAGTCGTTTATGACGGGCACGGTACTCATCTTGGAGCTGTGGAAAACCATATAACCATACTTAAGCTTCGACCCCATACCAGCCACATTCTGCAACCACTAGACTTGTGCGTATTCAAATCACTCAAGACTCGTTGGGATGCCAAACTCGTTGAATGGTAGAGAAAGAACGTAGGGGCTACCATATCGAAAAGTATGTTTTCCAAGATATGGACGGAAACCAAAGCCGAAATTTTAGTAAGTGGTTTCACTAAAACAGGGATATTTCCCTTTAATAGGAATGTTGTGAAGCAAGACTCCTTTGATCCAGTAGTTTTTCAACGTTGGCAAAAAAAGCAAAATGTGGCTAGCAGTGATGAACATGTCGAGTCTGTACAGAGCACATCATCAAACACTAATTCAGTACCAGTCCTCATCGAACCAACGCCAAGTTCAAGCTCGCAAGAAAATATTTACATTCCTCCGCAAGAACCACAGAAAATTCCGGTTGTGTCATTCGATGAGCTTTTGTTGAAATCAACCAAACGTGAAAATAACCCTGATTTGAGAAAAAGAAAACGTGTGTGTTTAGGAGCAGAGGTAATAACAAGAGCCGAAGTTGACAGAATATTAAATAAAAATACAATAAATAAGAGTAAACTAGAAAATAAGACCAGAAAAAATAAGAAGGTTACTACACAAAAGGTATCTGAGAGCAGTTCTGATGATGACAGTAAATCTAGACACAGCGATTCAAGTGAAGATAGAATAAGTGAATTTGATAATCTGAGTAAAAGTGATTTGGATGAGTTCGAAAAACACGAAACTCCTACTGATGAACCTAGTTTTACCAAAATACAAGTTGGTGATTTTGAATTAGTAAACTTTGTTGGCAAAAAGAAAGTGTTCAAATATGTTTGTTTAGTAAAACAACTTATCAATGATGAAGAAGCAGAAGTAACAGGCTTAAAAAGGCTCACAAATAAGTGCCATTTTATTTGAAAGAAGAACGATGTCTGCAGCATACTGTTGTCCGACATAGAAAAAAAACTGAAAAAACTTTCCCAAAACATCAATAACTGCTGATTACGAAAAGTATATTTTTAAGACTGCTCCTGTAGTATTTGAGGCTTAAGAATATGTAACTGTTTTTAAGTTTGGATAGAATTTGGTGTTTTATTTCTTAAACTTACGTTTTTCCCTTTAAATAAATAATTTTCCAGTAATACAAATTCAGCTTAATTCGACGTGTAACAACTCTTTTTTAGTGTTGTATAAAATATACCTCAATTTAGGATCTTTCCTTCATTTAGTTCTAAATACAAGAAAATTTTAATTATTTTACAATATTGGTATGAGGTAGGCAACTTAATTTGCATATCTTCATAGTGCCTGTTTTTGTAGAGATTTACTTTCCCATAAACTGTTTTCTAGTCATTGAGTTGCGCAATGCATCGTGACTCAATTCTATAAGCAATGCGTCTGCGTTAAGTATTCTGATCATATCTTGTGCGCAGAACAGCATCATCTACTTCGAAATCCTCCATTTTCCACTTCCTGTTTAATGTCGAAGCATGAAGCTGCTTCTTTTTGATTTTATTTAAATTTATGTGAAAAACGCCATCAATTTGGTGGTAAGAGATATTTTTAATACATTTACATAAAATTTAAAGCTTTTTGTTCTTTTTAGGCGTTTTCCTTACGTTTTTTTTTCCTTTGCGTTTTAATAACGTTTTTACTTTAATTACACGTATATCATTAATTCAATTCACAACGTAATTGAATTTTAAGTACGCATTTGTATTTATGGTTGCGTACATTTTTTCGTTTAATGATTGCAATTTTTTTTTGAATGGAAAATTTCCAATTAATGCAATAAGAAGTGGATTTAAAAATTTTAAGAAGAAATTTGTACGAATTTTATAAAGATAAATTGATTTTGGGGTGTGGCTGATAACATTATGTCAAGATTGCACCATGATGACATAAGAATGACTTCATCCTGTTAACCTCTCCGTATTCATATTTAGATACCAGTGGTTGTCAAAAAGAAAAGTTTGTGTACAAAAATTTATAAGGTATTTATGTAGTGTTTTATTTAGTACTTTAAGAATAATTTTAAGACCTTCATTATTTCATCATTACATTTAATTCAATAAACATAGTCTGTATATTGTTATTTTTTACATTTTTGTCAAGTCAGTTTAATTGTCCCGATAATTTAAAAAAAGACAATTTGGCGCCCGAGATAACTTCATTTTTTTACATTCTTTATTATACATGATAAGTGGTAATTAAGCAAATCATTTTATATGAACCCTCCCTATGAATCACCGACTGGGCCAATGGTGTAAGGTATGTATTTTTTGGAGATTTATTATTTCATTACTTTTGGATAACTTACTTTATTATTATTTCAAAATTTTGTATACTACACCTACGTTACACACTTTATTTTTTATTACAGACTTCCTCCTAGAATATATTTCGTAGCTTTTTCTTTCACGATAATAACTCAAAGTTGAACGTGCCAAAAAAATTTACATACATAAAGGAATTATGCACTAGCCCCGCGTAAAACACGATACATTATTAGCAAATATAATGGCATATTATGCTCTTGCCCCGGACCAATGGGGCAAATGCGTAACATGTACGTCAAAAAAATTTTTGCATACGGAAGTCGCAAATATTTTATTTTTGTTAAACATATCTTATCAGTTAATGGTTGAATGATTGCAATGATACGACAAACATACAAAACCTCGAAAATTTAACATGAGCGATTTTCATAGTTAGTTAAAATTCAACTATGGAAATTCTCTTTCGCACTTGCCCCACCTTACCTTAAATAAAAAACGCGCGTAAATAATATATATGATTGCAATTTTATATTTGGTACTATATTACATTCTAAGTTTAATTATAACATTGTATTTCATATTATTTTATATTATATTTTTCTTTGAGAGCAAATTTGAAATGTAATCCATTGTAAACCATTGTTATTATATTTAATATTAATTGTAATTAATTCACCCTAAAAATAGGTAATCAAAGTCGCGAGGACTAGCAGGGTCATTATCGTTATTTATTATTACCCTTCCATTAATTAATTAATAAAAAGGAAGTTAAAAAAAATAGAAAAGTTAAGTTTCGCGACAATAATAAACAGATTTGATTAGTTTAAAATGGCAATAATATACAAGTTGGAACCTAAATAATAAACCAAAGTAAACAATTTATTTCAATCTTAATGTTGTCAACACCTACGAAACTAACCATAAACAGATTGGGGTACTATAGAACTTATGCACGATCCTTTTAACTAGAATAGGTTAATGAATTAAGTACTACTTTATTCAGCAATCGTACAAAAAATTTTTTCTTGTCAGATGCAATGTAAACTAATTATTGCTTCCTTTTCAGCTCTAATATTCTACAACTTCATAGGTGGAAGGCATGTATACCCCATGCCGCCCGGTACAATACCACCACCTTTACCATGGGCTCCTTAATATTGGTGCTCCAATTTTATGAGCTCGGTAAGGGCTGCCGGTCACTTTCTCCTTTATTCCTTATGTACTCGCCAACACGCACTTGCCAAGAGTGTCGTTTTAACGGCTAAACCCTTAAAATGACGAGTTCTAAAACAGACGCTATACCCCCAGGTGAGTAGGGCGAGACGCCCACACTCTCACATCGATTCATCGATCCGTCCCAAGAATTCTGGGGGAGGGGGGAAAACATTCGTCAATTCCAAAATGAAGACTAAGAAAAGCAAGACTTTCCAGGAATAAAATTCTGTCCCATTCGGATTCCCGTGAGGGTAGGATTCAAGCGGCCTCGTTGATCGAAAGTACCAACATCGGGATTCATTATTGCAACATACCTGGTATCAAGTCGAATCTGAATACTGTTCACCAACACATTTAACAAGTGCACCGGACATACTGTTTCTATCGGAAACACGTCTCCCCTGGAAGCACTGATTCGGGATTTGGTTCAAACATTCTGGGCCCCAATTTGTAACATTCTACTGTTGTTTGTATAGGTCTCCCAATGGTAACAACTTATAAAGAAGTGGTGAAAATGGTGTAATAAATTTAATAAAAAATGAATGTAAGTAATAATGAAATAAAGAAATAAGTTCTCCAAACACACAAATCGCCAAACTAACTGGAGATACTAACCATTCACCACAAATAGTGCCTTTGTCCCAGTCGGTAGTTTAAGTAGGGGGTTCACTCGTTTTGATTTGCTTGATTACCACAAAATCTGCTGTGTTATTTTCACTGAACATAAATAATAAAAATGCAATGTAATACTAATAAAGTGATCTCGGACGCCAAGTTATTTTTTAATAATTCTACCCGGAACAACTAAACCGAGTTTGTTAACAATAAAAATTTTATCAAAATAAAAAAAAAATAAAAATATACAATTATGTTTATTGACAGTTAATGTGAGATGATTAAATAAAATATATCTTAAAACTATCCTTAAATTACTAAAAAAATCATTACATAAATACCTTTGTAAAATTTTTGTACACAAATTTTTTAATAACCTCTGGTATCTAAATGTTTACGAAACGGTCAACCAAGGTAATGTCATCCTTGCACCATTATTGCGCAATTTCTTGAAATAATGTTTTACGTAGTAAACCAACCCATGAAAGGAGTTTTATCTCTTATAAATATCTTCTTGAAATTTTGAATCCAATATTTATTGCATTATTTGGAAGTTTTGAATGTAAAAATTGCAATCATAAAATGAAAACGTACGCAACAGTAAAATTAATTGGGCAATCCAAAGCGGTAATATTGAATGTAAAAGTTAAAGTAACAGTAAAAAATAAAAAGTGCAGTAAAAAAAGAAAGTGCCATCAAATTAATGGCACTTACACTAAAATTTAGGTAAAAAAACAAAACAACGCTTCCTGCTGTAATGGGCACCAGGAAGTAAGCAAAATGGATGCTTTGAAAGTAGATGATGATGACGCGTTGCGCAGAAGATGAAAGCAGAATAAAATTTGAAGTGGGAATATACACCTTTACGAAAATATGCACTATGAAGATATGCAAATTAAGTTGCCTGCCTCATACCTATATTTCAAAAATTAAAAACTTTTTTCTTATATTTACAACTAAATGAATGAAAGACCTTAAATTAAGGTATGTTTTAATACAACTCAAAAAAGGGTTGTTACAAACTTCCAAGATCTTTTTGATTGCCTTAGTCTGAAAATAGACTACCTCATCACAATTTCAATTTTAGGAGATTTCAATGCCCACAATTCCAATTGGCTTCATTTTTCATCTACTACAAATCCCGCAGGTCACAGTGCAAAAGCATTTGCTGTATCCTGTGATCTCACACAAATCATTTCCGAACATCTCCTGGACCAATTCCTTACAACTAACCCACTTGTCTATAAAACAAGAGTCATTTCCCCACTTGGTCAATCAGACCACTACCTAATCGAAATAACTTCCTCTGTACCTAATCCCACTGTTACTCGGAAATCAGATAGAACTACGTGGTGTTTTAAATCAGCTAACTGGAGCGAACTGCGAGATTTTTTGCAACCTTCCGCTGGGGTGAGTATTGCTTTAAATGGCCCTCCTCTTCAAACATTGCTCTTTCAATAGCTGAAGTTATCCTGATGGGCATGGGGTTATACAGGGTCCGGCAGTTAATCCTGCATTTTTGAAATGGCTGTGAAAAATAAACGGATGCATTTATCAAAATTTTATTGATGTAACGTTATTGTACATTAAAAACCATTGACAAAACATGAACGTAATTAATCAAGGTTTAAAAATAACGTCGGTAAGATGGAGTCCTTCCCGATTACTGCATTCTTGCAGGCGATTTCTGAAATTGTTCATCACGTCATGGAGTATTCTCTGAGGAATTCTGTGGATTTCCAGACGGATTCTTTCCTTGAGTTCTTCACTTGTACGAGGTCATTCTTCGTACACTTTAGTTTTCAGGTATCCCTACAATAAAAACCCACATGGAGTGAGGTCGGGAGAACGGGGAGGCCAAGAAATCGCTCCGTTTCGGGATATCACACGATTCGGAAAATGTTCATTAAGAATGTGCATGCTCACACGGGCTGTGTCTCCATCTTGGCATGTTGACGAAGTTGAGGAATGAAGAATAACCTTAACATTTCCGAATTTCAATTAATTATCCCTCTATCCATCCTCCTAAGTGTTCCTGAGTGCTTTAGCACGATATGCCTAATTTAACCTGTTCAGGTCCACAATCATAAAAGAAAAAAGACTGTTCCCTTTAATTTTCAAAGAGAAATGGGCCTATAATTCCCGATGAGGACATGGCACATCAAACTGTTACCTTGGTTGAGTGTAGAGGTCGCTGATGAAGTTGTTGAGGCTTTTAATTACTCCAGTATCTGAAATTATGCTTGTTCACATATCCCGAGAGGTGAAAATGTACCTCGTCACTCATCCAAAGGTTGTGAACAAGCTCCTCATTATCTTCAACCATGTCCGAAAACGTTTCGCAGAATTGCCGTCGGGCAGCAAAATCGTTATCGTTCAATGCCTTAACCACTTGAATTTTGTAAAGGTGATGGTGCAAATCAAATCTCAAGATTCTTCGCACAGACCTATCAGAAATTCCAAAAACGACACTCTGCCGAAGTGCCGATCTCCGCGGGCTCGGTCTCACAGCAATCATAAAGCGTCCAACATTCTCGGGAGTTCGCACGGATCTCGCACTGCCACCTCTTCTGCTCGTCGTTTCACCGATATTTTCAAAATTTGTCACCCACAACTTTATTGAGTTTACACTAGGCACTGGCCTATTGCGATTAATTTCAAAATGAGTACGAAAACGGGGCTGAGCTGCTGCATAGCTACCGGTTTGGTAAAACGCTTTCACTACAAACGTCCGGTGTTGTTTTGACCACTGTTCCATGGCTACTGAAACGCTTTGAGGCTGGGAAAACAGGGGTAATCTTGACAACTTGCTCCGCCCACTTTGTAGGCGTCCACAGTCATTTCAAAAATGCAGGATTGACTGCCGGACCCAGTACATTCCCAAAAACATAATCGTGTAGGTCATGCCCGTTCCCAACCCTGGTTAAATAGGGCTTGCACTGATGCATTATCTCAAAATCATAAATTCTATACCAAATGGAAATCAAATAAATCTATCGAAAATCACGCCAACTATATTGCCGCAAGGAATAGTTGCAAAAGCATCATCGCCAAGGCCAAAAAGATGTTTGAAGAACGTAAATGCAAAGAATTAGTCTCATGTCCTTTGGGTGGTCGTAAATTTTGGTCATTAGCTAAAGCCATCAGTAAAAATTTTAATCCTGCTGAAAAAGCCAACTTCTTTGTCGATTACTTTGCATCAAATTCATATCTCAATGATTCTGGTAAAACTGTGCCGTCGCCCAAATCTACTCCATACGCTATTAAACCAATCCACTTTCGTTACAAGCTCCTGGAATCAATTATCAATAAACTTGACTCAAACAAGGCGACTGGCCCTGACGGTATTCCAGATATCGTCCTTAAAAAATGCCACCCCGAGCTAGTACCTATATGTCCAAACTCTTTTCGATCTCCATGTCATCTGAAGAGTTTCCCTCATCGTGGAAGTTGGCAAATACCCGGCATATTCCTAAAAAGGGCGACAAAACCGATCCGGTGAAACAGTCGTAGTAGCTTTAGATATTTCAAAAGTTTTTGACCAGGTTTGGCACAAGTGCCTACTTGATACGCTAATCAATTAGATATCCAGCTTTCTTGAAAAAAGACGTATACGCGTTATCGTAGATGGTTTCTTTTCGAAAGAAACTACTATTAACGCGGGAGTACCCCAAGGATCAGTGACTTCTCCTACACTTTCCCTGATGTACATAAATGACCTCACTTCCTCAACAACTAACCCGATCCATTGCTTTTCAGATGACAGCACTCTACATTGTAGTTCTTCTCAGTTTTCACACAACAACAAGTCTAGACAGGACGTTAAGGTGAAAATGGCAGCCTCAATCAACAGTGACTTAGAATGTTAGGGATGTCCGTAATATCGAACCTTTCATGGGTTGACCACCTTTTGTTTTTCTCAATTACAATACCTGTAAATAAAATATGAAGTGTACCTAAAAGTGTACCTAAAAATCGCGATTTTTCAATGGGAAAAGACCTCGGTAATGACCCCCTTATGGATAATTAGAAACTTGTATCCCTTGATATTGTTAATTTCTTTCCCAATGCTTATATAGGTTTAGTCTCTTACGTGTTTCTAAATTTGTTTAGATCACATAACATTAATATATGTTTCTCTTCCAAAAACAATCTTAAATCCCTTTTTGTTCATATTAAAGATAACATTGACTCCCATAGTGTAGGAATTGTAATGTTTTTTACTTACGCCAATCTGGCAGAAAGTTACCGTGTTGCTGTACGACCTCTTTCCCACGTTTTTTCTTATTGCTTAGTGTTACTCTAACCTTCACTATGGAACGGTCATTCGTTTTACTTTTCACGATTTAATTTTATTTCTATTACTTAATTAATATTTAACTTTTTCTTACTGCGTTAATTTCAATTTGTGGGTATTTTTACTTGTAGTTTTTACATTTTACCTGTTTTTATTTAAGCTTTTAATTTTTTGTAGACACCTGACGATGACCTTTAGATAGAAACGTAGCGTATAAGTTTACGTACGCAGGTTTTGAGTATTTTAATTTTTCTTCAATATGCCCCTTTTCGAGTATAAGATGGATCCTCGCTTCTTTTTTCATATGAAATTAAATAATAAATTTAATTAATTAAACTATCTAACGTGCGTATATACAACATTAAATTAAAATAGCCATGGTTTTCATATTTTACAAATGACAAATAATCGTCATTTACGTTAATATATAATTTATGTAATTTTATTTCGTAATTTAAACAGCATTGGGTACTATTTTCATTAAAAAATTTTAAATTATAAGAAAAGAGAAAATCTTGCCGGGTAGGTTTATATAATATTTATTCTTTTTTTACAACCAAAAAAATTATCAAGCATATAGGTACCTACCTACTTTTTTAATTTTTAAATGCCTAGATGTAAGACTTACATTTTTTGTACATTTAATATGAGGCATGAATAAGTTAGAAATAGCCGTTCTTTTTCCTGTGCATTTGCTAATGAAATATTACCCACAGATGCATAAGAAAGCGAAGTTGCCGCATCAATTTTTTTTTAGTTTTGTCGTCTTAGAGCGACATTTTGCATTGTCAAATGCGACATAAATGCCTACTTTGTATATGAATTGTAGTATATTTTCAAAGTCTTCAAGACATTTTTGCTACTATTAATAATAGATTATTTTATGTGGAGGAGAAGTATAACTTTTCCTGGCACGCCTGTATTTAGCCGCCGAACGAATGGTGATGATCAAATCCGAATTAATTATTAATCATAGAATAAATATAAGTATTATTTATTGAGAAGAAAACTGTTATAGACACAATGAATATCATATTTGTACAACAAACAATAACACTTCACGTAAGGCAAAACGCATTTTCAGTTTATCGGATACGATGTATTAATATCCATTAATAAAACAAATTTGAATGTCGTTATTTGGTATTTTAGGTCTAAATTAATGTATTGGTACATACGCCAAGGAAATATATGCTGTGGAATCCATTGCTGGAGCAATTATTATAACCATAACCACCGAGCTGGTAGAGTAGTGGTGACACGATACGCTTGGCATTCAGGAGGTAATGGGTTCGATTCGCGTTACCGTCTACCCTATATGAGGTTTTTTCAGGTGGTTTTCCTCATACATATATAGCGGGATGGTCACTGCGTATATGCCGCTACTTAGGCGACACTCGGGTAGTATCTTTCCCTGAGAACCCTAACTCCGTTCCTCCCGATCCTATCCTGACCTCACCTATTCTTAATCCCACCATGCATGCATACTTAATGCATGTATGTTGGGAATCCATGATTGTAGCTGAAGGAGCTTGGAATGCTCAAGCAACCAGCCCTTCCCCTTTTTAATAAGTTAAATGTAAAAGAGAATCACATATCGTATAGGGATAGAATACTGGAAAGAACAGAAAGGAAGTTAATCATTAAGCAGAAGTGTATAAATATCACGTGAGTAAAAGCTATTTGTTTTGTGCACATAAACTATATAACGTCCTGGCCAATTAACTTAAGCGTATCTCTATCGAAATTAAGACTGGGAAATTGCCGCATTGGTTTGCCGATCGCGAAGTTACTCAGCACGTATCCTGGAGCCGTTCACGCCCGAATTGCTTTCGGTGCCACCTAGAGGAGACGTATTCAAGAGTTCTGCGTAGAAGGTAACTCAATATTGTACGTTATTGTGATTACTTTATCATATATTTGTTTGTAAATTTGGTGAAATTATTTGTTGATGATCGAATAAACGCACTCGGTTTTTTTTGTGTTATTTTGCGGAATTTGATCCTCTCACATCCGTCTCAATTAAGTGCTTTTATTTGCGCTATCTTTGGTATTTTGTTTTTTTTATTATTTAATTAAATGTACTGCAAATTTATGTATATGAACATTTCGCATGGTAAAATTCATTTTGAGTGGTCGTTTGGTTATGTAATGTTTTGAATTTTAACCATATTTAGGTAATTTCATTTCCGTAATTTAAAATTAAGGCCATCTGGTAAGCTTACAAGTTTGACCTACTTATGCTCCCGTATTCTAGAATTTAAGATTTTAAATAGAACCGTAAGCACTGTAAATATATGTATCTTGTTGTGTGTTTTCTATACGAATATTCAGGTAGAATAGATGAACAATTAATTGAATTTTATAGTTTTATTTGTGATCTCCTCCCGACCAGTAAAAGCAATAATGTACGAAAAGTGGTGATTTTATTATTCAAAATAAAAAGAATTGAGAGCTAAATTTTGATTTCATTTTTATTGATTCATTTTAAAAGTAACCAGTGGTAATTTCCTACAATTGAAGCATTTAGTGTCATACAGTTTTTTTTTTATAAGTTTTATTAAATATTTTGTGTTGTTTAACGTAACCAATCCGAGGAATTTTAAATCACGTTTATCTAGTTTATGTCTAATTATTTTAGTTTAGATTTCAATTAATGACAGAGCTTTGGAGATGAGTAGTAATTCAATTTGAGTTCATAAGATTTAAGCGTAACATTTAACGTTAATTATTTTTTATTGTGTTTGAATGCATTTTGTTCACAAGCGTTCGGGGTAACGTAACTAAATATAAAGTTAAAGCAATCATTGAACCCCAATAGGTGATTTGCGCACACGCTACTTTAGTATTTGAGCGTGTGGATATCTTAAGATTTGTTCTAGAGCTAAAGTTTCGAAGCATCTCCGACGCGCCAATCTGGAGATAGCCAACGTGAGGTAAGTGAGATCTTCCGACTGGCTGATTTATCTACGTGTGTCCAGGTGTATTCTTAACGGTATCGTCTTAATAACAATCTGGCGCCCATTATTTGACTTTCTTCCAATTACGACGCACCCTTATTTGCGACTTTCGACAATACTACTAACCACCTTCAGTAATTTTAAATTCAATAACACGCCCACGCCCTCTGTCCCACCGGGCTAGTCCGGTAAATTCTTAATTATCTGTTACCTGCCGTTTTAGTTTCATTTTCGACCGTAACAAACTGGAAAAACCACATTGGATAATTTTTGCATTCCAACAAGGCGAAAGGTACACAAATTCGGCAACGGCCGGAAATTTTTATCATATTAACATCAGAAAGCTTAAAGTACAACTGAATTATGAGTATTATCCGTATGAAGCAATGCATTTGAACTTCAATGCTAACCAATACATACCTGCCTACCGCAATTTTATGGTGTTATTACTATGGTGAAGATAATAAGGGCGTATTATTCAACGATTCCGAATTCAAATCATGTCCAGTATTTGTAATGGACTGTTCTAAACAAAATGAATCCTTAAAAAACTCAACAGTAGACATCAAATTGGAAATGGAATCTCTAACACCTTTCGATAATGGAATCGTTGTCTATGGTCTTATTCTCCATAATTGGAAAAATAACACTTTTATTACAGTTGATGCTCAAATTTATTTCCATTTTCATTAATGCAGCATTCAAATCTTCTAAGTAACTTTCTTGTGCATGCTGCATGAATCGTTTCTGACGTAACAGATTGGCAAGCTGCTCTGATTTTATTTTTTAAATCATCTATATCGGTATGAGGTGTAACATCAATCAACTATTAAAACTGCTCGCATTGATAATGAAAGAACATTTGAAAGTACTTATAATCCCCTAATAGAACCCATAACCGAATTAGTAAATAAAATCGATCCAGATAAAAAAACACCTAAAAAGGTGCACATTGACGTTAAACCCAAAAAACCACCCCTATTCATATTTCCAAGAAAGCACGCTGCTACCCCCACTAGCTCAAGTTCAAAGGGCACCAAGCTTCACTTCATTAGGTGATTCAAGAAAGGGTACTACTATCCCTAGGTTCAGCTACCGTTTTTTCAAAGAAATCCTCCTCCTGGTCTTCGTATACCATCTTTCTTAAATACATCTGTTCTGGGAGAGATTAATACTGAAGAGGAAGACGAAGAACCTCTTAGTATCACAGATGATTTTACTACCCGTAATGAACCCATCTCAGAAGAATTTCTCGAGCAGTATCATGAATTACCTCGTATATACGTTGAACGTATTATGAGGGATCCTGAAGGTATTATTGATCATACTTATGGAGTCCTCTGTTACCAAAACTGACAAATGGACAATTGGCAATACTAGCGTTACAATTAAAGGAAACGATATGATTATTAAAGGTGTCAGGTATCAAGGGATTCCAGGTTTATATGATCTGCTTATTATGAATGAACCCAATTTAAATCTAGTAAATTCTAATAGAAAAGATTATAGAAGTATTTTAGAAGCTACTAATGTTGCAAGGCGAGATTATAACGTAAGTGTGCAAATTCGAGGAAGCCGCAGCAAAAAGTATACACAAATAATCAAACCCTTGCTATCATCATCACCCACAACCAAGGGAGGTGGAGCTATGTTTTAAGGAATTAACAAACAGGCCGATTGAATATAAATATTGGGATGATGTACATGAACTAATTCGTGATCTAGAGGTGTTGTGGGCAGAAAAATTGGCAGGGAACACAGGTGTCGTGAATGACAATATCAATTGTAGAAGAAGTATATGAGGATGGGTACACTGAAAAACCAAACTACCGTTTTTTAAACCGTATAAATACGAGTGCATTGATGTCGACATATAACTAAAATGCCCATTGACAAATTTGGACGCTCATATGCCCAGCATCAATTCAAGAAATTAACTCCTTAGTTAAAACTGATTAACGATAATCAATTTCATATCGAGAATAAGAGACTCAGCCATGTTGCCAATCCCATAGATTCTCAAGATGTCACCACTAAGTAATACCATTTATCAACAAAGTTGAATTTGGACGTAAACCGTTTGACGCAGCTGGCTGACCCGGAAGATGATGATGCTATAAGTAAAGGATACCTTGATTTTTGTCTGCAAGCAGTTCAGACAGCTTTTAAAGGAAACTCTAATGCTTATCTAGCGTTGGAGCAAAAACTATATAAACTCAAAGAAATTGTGGATAAATTAGTACCCTGTCCAAATTACAACTTGTCAACAAATTGCATAAACCTGCACGAAAAAATTTTAAACGAAGGCGAACAATAATTAAAAGTTTTGATGACCTTTGGCAAGCAGATTTGGCAAAATTTAACACATACGCCAAACAAAATAAGGGCTGTAAGTATATTGAGATGATATTTACAATGATAAATATCATGGTAATATAGAAATAAGATCAGAATAAAAGGTACATTAAACATAGAGTCATTGCGAAGGAATTGATTAAACATATATGTAAACTGCAAGTTGCATAAGTTCAACTTAACATAAAACCAAGTACATATGTAATTATACGGCATGCTGTTAGCTATTTAATTCAAGTTTCACATGTATTACATTTTACTCATGGCTGCACAACAGAATTATTCATGCTAGTAGTTTCCGATCATCTTCGGAATTGTTAGAATATATATTTGCTTCAATAACATTCCAAGTTATTCATTTGAATAAGGGAATCTTATTCTGGTAGCATGTCTGTTTATAGTTTTCCTGTAGAAAGTAAGATAAGTTAGATATAAGTAAATTTGTATATGTAAAACGGCATAATTATTGAAATTTAAATGGATTAAGTATTTTAAAAGTAAACAGGACATATGAGGTATCGGTGGAAAGGAAATTTTGTGTAGATTTCAAAAATAATCATGTTTTTAAGATATCCTCATATAAAAACGTTATGTGTAAAAGTAATAATTTGCCAATTTCAGAAATATGATTATCCAATCAAAATTAAGGTCTGTTATGTTGTATAGAAAAATTGTTCCAATCAAATTGGTTGTTAGGCAAAGAAACCATATGATTTTGTTATATTTTTCAAACACTCTTTACCAATCCTTCAAGTTGAAAGCATGAGATTTAAGATTGATCGTGTGTTTCGTATAACCTAAAATAATTCAGATACCAAAACATTTGAAATTTGTGAAATACATAAGTAAGGTTAACGTGAATTATTTGTATGAATGATGTGTTAACGTTAAACAATCCAAGTTAAATCATGTTTTCAATTATTTTAATGAAGTTAACATGGTGTTACTATTTCAATAGAAATAAAATTTCGATTAAATAAAATGTGTATGCAGATAAACTATTGTATTTGATTATACAATAACTTTAAATCAAATAATTATATTTAATTATATAATAAATAAAATTAGGTGTTTACGAAAAGTTTAGTAAATATTTCAAAGAAATATTTAAGCATCATACCTGTACAAGCTTATGTTGTATATCAACCACCGCTGGATCAGTATACTTCGTGGGATTCAAATTACATCTGATTTGGATAATGGAACTTCAATAAAGAAAGTTGGAACAGCTGAAAGAAGATAAATATTTATGTAAGTTTATGAATCTTATATTAATATTCGAGGTTATGTTGATGATTATTACTTATCACCTATGTGTACATACGTAAAGGATTCAAGTAAATTATATACCAGTCTGCAAAAGTACAACCATTCATTAAAAAGCAAAGTATACTTACTGAAATTATATGTTCTTCATTGTTTAGGCATGATGCAATATACGCACAAATTCAACTCCGTAATAACTGCGTGCGTGCAACATGTTGTGTATTTGCATATGATACAAGTTGTTTGAATAAAAGAATTTTTATACAATTCGAATTTATTTTAAAATTATGATTGATTTTATTTTGCAAAAGAACCTAAAGTAAATGTTTAATACATCTAATACTGAACTAATCTCGAACTCTACCCCCTGGGGTAGTGGAGGGAATTATATTAAACAATATTTGTAATAATCTTATTTGCATAATTATTATAATTATCATATAATTATAATCATCAAAATATAAATATATATATATATATATATATATATATATATATATATATATATATATATATATATATTATATATATATATATATATATATATATATATATATATATATATATATATATATACAGTGACAAATCGATGGACTAAAAAAAGCTATTCTTGGCAAAGAAAAGAATTTTAATAATGTCATGTTGATGGTTTCCAAGATGTTAACTTTTTAATTTTTCTATTTCGTGGAATTATTTTTAAATCACGCTGTATCCTCCAAACTAGAAGAGTTACAAGAAAACACATTAGGAGAAATTTGTAGAAGATGAAATTGCTTAAAGAATATTGAATTCATTCGAAACAAGCTCATCATTCAACATTATTAATGACATATGAATTCAGAAATGATTTTTTCAGATCCCAAGACAAATTTCAAGAGAATATTTTCCAATAGAGATGGATTTGATACATGGCCGATACAGGAAAAACTTCCTTTTCATAAGCTTCACAACGATATGAAAAAAACTTATGGTGGGCGTACTAATTACTGAATTGTTACAGGAATACACCTCAGGAAAATATTTTAGAGCATAAAATTTAGTGATATTGTAATAGTGATCGTTCTGTTCTTGTATTATTATTGTTCTTGTTCGTGTTTTCCTTTGAGTCATGTTTCAAATGACGATATCGAATTCATTATATTATGGTGTTGCTAAATGAGTGAGGCTGCTAGACATGAGCTGCTTTCCCAAGAAGAATTCATCCAGAAGCCTTAAGAGTTCTCCGTATTGTTTCTCGTGGCATCTGCAATACATTGGATGAGCCGCAAGCTAGTCTCAAGATTTGCTTGAAATGCTGGATTACGTCGTCAATCCTCTCAACATTATGAAATTCCTCTTGATCTCTTAGTATCCTAAAGATCTCTCCTCTAGAGCAGTGTTACTCTAAGAAAATCTCCTTTCTGGATCAATTCTTCTTGGGAAAAGCGATACAGTCTAGCAGCTCACTGCATTCCCTGGGCAACACCATAATAATAATGAATATCGGCATATTCTTCATTTGAAAACATGACTCAGGAAGGAACAACGAACAATACATAATATAAAGAACAAGAACGACTCACAAACTAAATTACAATATCACTACAACAGAAAGAACTCGTATTGAAATCAGCAAAACTGTAATAGCAAACAAATTTTGACAACTAACTTACTAATGTCAAGTCGTTGCTACGGTGATGAAAAGATATCAGTAAAAGAGACGTATTTCTTGCCGTAAATGTACAGATTGATTGAAAAGTGAGGGACAAATCGTCAATTCTCATCTACTCTACCATATTTTTGACGGTAATTTTACGCTCTAAAATTTTTCCTGAGGTGTATTCCTGTAACAATTCAATAATTAGTACGTCAACCATAAGTTTTTTCATATCGTTGAAGCTTATGATAAAAGGAATTTTCTTTATCGGCATGTATCAAATCCATCTCTATTGGAAAAATATTCTCTTGAAAATTTGTCTTGGGATTTGAAAAAATCATTTCTGAATTCATTATTTCATTAATAATGTTGAACGATGAGTTTGTCTCGAATGAATTCAATATTCTTTAAGTAATTTCATCTTCTACAAACTCTTCTAGTTTGGAAGATACGGCGTGATTTAAAAATAATTCCACGAAATAGAAAAATTTAAAAAGTTAACATCTTGGAAACCATCAACAATAGACAATGTATTAACAATTTTTGTTCCTTGGCCAGAGGAATCAGTGTTTTCGATTAGCCATCGAGTTTATCACCTATATATATATATATATTATATATATATATATATATATATATATATATATTCTATAATAATTAATAATTATATAACATAATTTTCATTACGAGGCAAATCTTATTAAATAATTACAGTCCGATATATTAGTGGTTATCGACTGTTTTCCGAAATACTTGTGGACTAAAGGATTAAAACGAAAACAGGTCAAGAAGTTACCAAGGCCATAAAACAATCTTCAAAAAGGTCGGAAACCTACCAATTTGCAGACAGATGCAGGAAAAGAATTCTACAATGAGCATTTTACTAAACTAATGGAGTCAATTGCGAAACGTGTTATCTGAACCACTAATGTGCTCTATACAAGTTTAGTCTACAAGGTTAATACAACCAGATTGATACAATTGTTACCGCAACGATCGTAAGCCTAGAACTACAGGAATGAAGGCCAAAGATAAAAACATTCGATAGGAATCGATATTGTGTAGGTGACAGTACGAATCTGTAAATTTAAAAGTATTTTCGCCAAAGGATACCCACACACAATTGGTCTAGTGAACTATTTAAGATTGTGAAAGTTACATTACTACCCCACCACATACATGGAAAATATGAAAGGAACACCTGTACTTGAAGGGTTTTATGAACACGAATTACAGAAACAAAGCATCCCGATTGTACCTGGTGGAAAAAGTGCTTCGCTCCAAGAATAATAAGTTATTCATAATGTGGTGGGATTGGGTGAAAGATTATATATCAATACAGACGATATTGTTTTATAACTAGACATTTAACAGAAATAGTTGCTGTTTCTCAATACATTCAGTTAATAGTTAGATAGAGTGTCTTTATAAGCAGAATTAATATTTTCTAAGCTAGATTTAACATTTGTGAATACAAATGAATCATCATCCATAATAAATTATGTATTAAACGTATGTCACCAAGTAAATTCATATCGTTTAAGATCCTATCTACTTCATTAAAAGTTAATGCATTGTAACCTCTATCGGCACACAATTTATACAACTTTTAATGGTATTGTCTGAGTTAATTTTTCATCAAATAATGTCTTAATAACTTCATTTGCACACTTTGAGTTTATAGCACACAGTTAAAAGACTCATCATGAATAACTATATGCTGTATATTCAGTACAAATAAATAGCTTTCAGGAGAGGACTTTCCCATCAAGAACGTTTCAGGTACTTTCTGTACATTTGATCACTACTTACCAGTTCTTCCGGAAATTTGTTTTCAAGACTACTCATAATGATTTGTTTTCTGAAACAGAAGAGGAAATTCTAGTTAGTTATATGCCAAGGTGTAGTATCAGTGAAATTAAAATTTACTAATCGTTTATCATCAAAGGATTAAGAATTAATTTATTCTGTTTAATTGTAAACACATCATGTTCCTTTGACCTTATCAAATGTTGATATCGCCTTATTACGTTACCATTAAACAAAACATGTTTATAATCATTTATCGTGATATATTTGCATTTGCTTGTAGAACCCTTTGATTTTTTAGAACTTTTCAACAGTGCAAGATACATTTTTGCACGAAGTCCTACAAATTCTAAACAATTTTACCATGATTTTCATCTTCCATTAAGCGAACTTTTATTTGCTAATGTAATTCCCAAAATATTGTCAGGACTATAATGATATGTATTGAATTTATCAATATTTTTAATTCATTCATATACAGCAGGAACTGAAAAGGCGTATATGGTATCCGTGTACAAGAGGTTAGCATTTTTAGGAAATTTAGAATGTAACCATAATGAAAACTATATAAAAGGTTTTTGAAATTCTAAAACTTGAAGCCTGCATTTATAGCTTTGTTGAAATATACTTCTAGCTTATTCATTTGAACGATAAGCATATCATTGCTAAATATTCTGTAATGAATTACGTAATTACGTTTTGGATGCAATGTAGCAATAATTTTCTAATTTTAGAATCAGGTCGGTGGAACCACATGTTCGTGCGAATGGTAGATCACTGCGATTTTCGTGTAATTCTATGGGATAGTATAAATCACACTCGATTATATAACCAATTTCCGAATCATAAGGATGGTTTATTACACCCAAAGTTTCTAAATTAGCTTCATCCACAAAGAAAAGTCAAAATGGTAAAAATTCTGACATGGCGGCTCCATATAGTTATTTACGTCTTAGTATATTAAATTACACTTTCGGAAGTGGGATCAAATTTTCTCTCATGTACTTATTGTTAGCTTTAGCATACCGATTAGAACATTAAGCCAACCACATCTAATTACACTTCCAATAAACATTGGCATATCAATGTCTGTAAATAGTTCTAACTACTTATTTTATTTTTCCTTCACTATTTTGAAGTATTAAAGTTTAAACATATTACTCAATGTCTAATTACGATTTTAAAGATAAAGTATTAATAAAATATCTTATTGATGATACAAGCACTGATGATTCTAACGTTGAATTATTTAGCAATTAATGAATAGTTTTTCTTTAGATAACAATCCAAGTTAAATCATGTTTTCAATTATTTTAATGAAGTTAACATGGTGTTACAATTTCAATAGAAATAAAATTTCGATTAAATAAAATGTGTATGCAGATAAATTATTGTATTTAATTATACAATAACTTTAAATCAAATAATTATATTTAATTATATAATAAATAAAATTAGGTGTTTACGAAAAGTTTAGTAAATATTTCAAAGAAATATTTAAGCATCATACCTGTATAAGCTTATGTTGTATATCAACCACCGCTGGATCAGTATACTTCGTGGGATTCAAATTACATCTGATTTGGATAATGGAACTTCAATAAAGAAAGTTGGAACAGCTGAAAGAAGATAAATATTTATGTAAGTTCATGAATCTTATATTAATATTCGAGGTTATGTTGATGATTATTACTTATCACCTATGTGTACATACGTAAAGGATTCAAGTAAATTATATACCAGTCTGCAAAAGTACAACCATTCATTAAAAAGCAAAGTATACTTACTGAAATTATATGTTCTTCATTGTTTAGGCATGATGCAATATACGCACAAATTCAACTCCGTAATAACTGCGTGCGTGCAACATGTTGTGTATTTGCATATGATACAAGTTGTTTGAATAAAAGAATTTTATACAATTCAATTTATTTTAAAATTATGATTGATTTTATTTTGCAAAAGAACCTAAAGTAAATGTTTAATACATCTAATACTGAACTAATCTCGAACTCTACCCTGGGGTAGTGGAGAATTATATTAAACAATATTTGTAATAATCTTATTTGCATAATTATTATAATTATCATATAATTATAATCATCAAAATATAAATATATATATATATATATATATATATATATATATATATATATATATATATATATATATATATATATATATATATATATATATATATATAAATATATATATATATATATATATATATACAGGTGACCAAACTCGATGGACTAAACGAAAACAGCTGATTCCTCTGGCCAAAAGGAACAAAGAATTCTTAATACAGGGTGTGTCTATTGTTGATGGTTTCCAAGATGTTAACTTTTTTTAATTTTTTCTATTTCGTGGAATTATTTTTTAAATCACGCTGTATCCTCCAAACTAGAAGAGTTACAAGAAAACACATTAGGAGAAATTTGTAGAAGATGAAATTGCCTTAAAGAATATTGAATTCATTCGAAACAAGCTCATCATTCAACATTATTAATGACATAATGAATTCAGAAATGATTTTTTTTCAGATCCCAAGACAAATTTCCAAGAGGAATATTTTTCCAATAGAGATGGATTTGATACATGGCCGATACAGGAAAAACTTCCTTTTTCATAAGCTTCACAACGATATGAAAAAAACTTATGGTGGGCGTACTAATTACTGAATTGTTACAGGAATACACCTCAGGAAAATATTTTAGAGCATAAAATTGTAGTGATATTGTAATTTAGTTTTTGAGTCGTTCTTGTTCTTGTTATTATTATTGTTCTTGTTCGTGTTCGTGTTTTCCTTCCTGAGTCATGTTATCAAATGAAGAATATGCCGATATTCATTATTATTATGGTGTTGCCCAAGGGAATGCGAGTGAGGCTGCTAGACTGTATGCAGCTGTTTTCCCAAGAAGAATTGATCCAGAAAGGAGAGTTTTCTCTAGAGTACACACTGCTCTAAGAGAGAGAGGATCTTTTAGGATACTAAGAGATCAAGAGGAATTTCATAATGTTGAGAGGATTGACGACGTAATCCAGCATTTCGAAGCAAATCTTGAGACTAGCTTGCGGCGGTCATCCAATGTATTGCAGATGCCACGAGAAACAATACGGAGAACTCTTAAGGCTCCTTTCTGGATGAATTCTTCTTGGGAAAGCAGCTGCATACAGTCTAGCAGCCTCACTCGCATTCCCTTGGGCAACACCATAATAATAATGAATATCGGCATATTCTTCATTTGATAACATGACTCAGGAAGGAAAACACGAACACGAACAAGAACAATAATAATAACAAGAACAAGAACGACTCACAAACTAAATTACAATATCACTACAACAGAAAGAACTCGTATTGAAATCAGCAAAACTGTAATAGCAAACAAATTTTGACAACTAACTTACTAATGTCAAGTCGTTGCTACGGTGATGAAAAGATATCAGTAAAAGAGACGTATTTCTTGCCGTAAATGTACAGATTGATTGAAAAGTGAGGGACAAATCGTCAATTCTCATCTACTCTACCATATTTTTGACGGTAATTTTACGCTCTAAAATTTTTTCCTGAGGTGTATTCCTGTAACAATTCAATAATTAGTACGTCAACCATAAGTTTTTTCATATCGTTGTGAAGCTTATGAAAAAAGGAAGTTTTTTCTTTATCGGCCATGTATCAAATCCATCTCTATTGGAAAAATATTCCTCTTGAAAATTTGTCTTGGGATTTGAAAAAAAATCATTTCTGAATTCATTATTTCATTAATAATGTTGAACGATGAGTTTGTCTCGAATGAATTCAATATTCTTTAAGGTAATTTCATCTTCTACAAACTCTTCTAGTTTGGAAGATACGGCGTGATTTAAAAAATAATTCCACGAAATAGAAAAAATTTAAAAAAAGTTAACATCTTGGAAACCATCAACAATAGACACACCCTGTATTAACAATTTTTTGTTCCTTTTGGCCAGAGGAATCAGCTGTTTTCGTTTTAGCCATCGAGTTTGATCACTATATATATATATATATATATATATATATATATATATATATATATATATATATATATATATAATATCATTCACAGAGGCAAATCTTATTAAATAATTACAGTCCGATATATTAGTGGTTATCGACTGTTTTCCGAAATACTTGTGGACTAAAGGATTAAAAACGAAAACAGGTCAAGAAGTTACCAAGGCCATACAAACAATCTTCAAAAAAGGTCGGAAACCTACCAATTTGCAGACAGATGCAGGAAAAGAATTCTACAATGAGCATTTTACTAAACTAATGGAGTCAATTGCGAAACGTGTTATCTGAACCACTAAGTGTGCTCTATACAAGGCGTTTAGTCTACAAGGTTAATACAACCAGATTGATACAATTGTTACCGCAACGATCGTAAGCCTAGAACTACAGGAATGAAGGCCAAAGATAAAAACATTCGATAGGAATCGATATTGTGTAGGTGACAGTACGAATCTGTAAATTTAAAAGTATTTTCGCCAAAGGATACCCACACACACAATTGGTCTAGTGAACTATTTAAGATTGTGAAAGTTCACATTACTGACCCCACCACATACATGGAAAATATGAAAGGAACACCTGTACTTGAAGGGTTTTATGAACACGAATTACAGAAAACAAAGCATCCCGATGTGTACCTGGTGGAAAAAGTGCTTCGCTCCAAGAATAATAAGTTATTCATAATGTGGTGGGGATTGGGTGAAAGATTATATATCAATACAGACGATATTGTTTTATAACTAGACATTTAACAGAAATAGTTGCTGTTTTCTCAATACATTCAGTTAATAGTTAGATAGAGTGTCTTTATAAGCAGAATTAATATTTTCTAAGCTAGATTTAACATTTGTTGAAATACACAAATGAATCATCACTCCATAATAAATTATGTATTAAGCGGTATGTCACCAAGTAAATTCATATCGTTTAAGATCCTATCTACTTCATTAAAAGTTAATGCATTGTAACCTCTATCGGCACACAATTTCATACAACTTTTAATGGTATTGTCTGAGTTAATTTTTTCATCAAATAATGTCTTAATAACTTCATTTGCACACTTTGAGTTTATAGCACACAGTTAAAAGACTCATCATGAATAACTATATGCTGTAATATATTCAGTACAAATAAATAGCTTTCAGGAGAGGACTTTCCCATCCAAGAACGTTTCAGGTACTTTCTGTACATTTGATCACTACTATACCAGTTCTTCCGGAAATTTGTTTTCAAGACTACTCATAATGATTTGTTTTCTGAAACAGAAGAGGAAATTCTAGTTAGTTATATCGCCAAGGTGTAGTATCAGTGAAATTAAAATTTACTAATCGTTTATCATCAAAGGATTAAGAATTAATTTATTCTGTTTAATTGTAAACACATCATGTTCCTTTGACCTTATCAAATGTTGATATCGCCTTATTACGTTACCATTAAACAAAACATGTTTATAATCATTTATCGTGATATATTTGGCATTTGCTTGGGTAGAACCCTTTGATTTTTTTAGAACTTTTTCAACAGTGCAAGCATACATTTTTGCACGAAGTCCTACAAATTCTAACACAATTTTACCATGATTTTCATCTTCCATTAAGCCGGGAACTTTTTATTTGCTAATGTAATTCCCAAAATATTGTCAGGACTATAATGATATGTATTGAATTTATCAATATTTTTTAATTCATTCATATACAGCAGGAACTGAAAAGGCGTATATGGTATCCGTGTACAAGAGGTTAGCATTTTTAGGAAATTTAGATAGCGTGTAACCATAATGAAAACTATATAAAAAGGTTTTTGAAATCTCTAAAACATTGAAGCCTGCATTTATAGCTTTGTTGAAATATACTTCTAGCTTATTCATTTGAACGATAAGCATATCATTGCTAAATATTCTGTAATGAATTACGTAATTACGTTTTGGATGCAATGTAAGCAATAATTTTCTAATTTTAGAATCAGGTGCGGGTGGAACCACATGTTCGGGTGCGAATGGTAGATCACTGCGATTTTCGTGTAATTCTATGGGATAGTATAAATCACACTCGATTATATAACCAATTTCCGAATCATAAGGATGGTTTATTACACCCAAAGTTTCTAAATTAGCTTCATCCACAAAAGAAAAGTCGCCAAATGGTAAAAATTCTGACATGGCGGCTCCATATAAGTTATTTACGTCTTAGTATATTAAATACACACTTTCGGAAGTGGGATCAAATTTTTCTCTCATGTACTTATTGTTAGCTTTAGCATACCGATTAGAACATTAAGCCACACCACATCTAATTACACTTCCAATAAACATTGGCATATCAATGTCTGTAAATAGTTCTAACTACTTATTTTATTTTTCCTTCACTATTTTGAAGTATTAAAGTTTAAACATATTACTCAATGTCTAATTACGATTTTAAAGATAAAGTATTAATAAAATATCTTATTGATGATACAAGCACTGATGATTCTAACGTTGAATTATTTAGCAATTAATGAATAGTTTTTCTTTTAGATAACAATTCATTGTTAAACCGATGTCGTTTACTTTGTTTAGAATTTTCTAAATTGGGAACATTTATTTAATTCAAAGTTAAATATATATATATATATATATATATATATATATATATATATATATACGAGCATTTAAAAACTACATAAGTTAACGTTTTATTTTTATGATGGTAGTTTCTATTTAAACAGGGTGTGTTCAGTAAGTCATAACAATCCGTGTATCACTAAATTTTCTGAAGCTTTAAGCTGATTTGTTTGGGAGTGTTTTAATTTTGAGAAGTTAGTGTATAAATTTACTAAGTAGGCATCAATCCTGCCTTCCACAGTCAGATAGGATTAATTTACCATCTCGCCTAAAACGATTAATTCTAGGAAAATTTAAGATTGTGTTGGCGCCAAGAGACATCTTTCCCGGACTGAGCTGTATAAGTTGTAAATTTATGGTAAGTGTAAGGTGTTTGAGCTTGTTATTCAATCATTTTACTCCTTATCTCGGCCCCGCCCATTTCCACTGTAGCTGACTTGGCAACCCGCTTACTAATGTAAACATACGCGACGCCTAGTGCGGATTGGGCGTGTAAGAACTTGCGTAATTTTAAGCATAGCATCGAATGCTAAACCCGAAACTGTACAATAGTACAGAGGATCAAGTTTGTAAGTACTTAAACAAGTTTGCCGAACATTTTCGAAAATGTCAGCTAAAAGTAGAACGTCCGTTTTTAGATACAAATCGGAGTATTCTCCTAAGGATGTAATATTAAATTTGTTCCAAACATTAACCGCATGCGCAAAACTGGCATCGTTGATTCCTTCATTATTAAGATGACTAAAAAATGTTTTCTTGGGAGGTAGCTTGGTCCCGCTTAATTTATCCCAAGCATCAATATACTCATATGGTAACACGCCTTTGCAAACTAGTAGAGACAACTCTTCATTGTTGTTACAATTAGCTTTGGTAATAATTTTTTTACTATTTTCCAAATGGTCCGATAACTTTTCAATACTACTACTTATAAATCTGAAAGAGTCAATAAATCTCAACTAAATCTTAGCGTCTTCTATTACTTTCGTGAAAGAGATATCTTTCTTTGTTTATAGCAGTGAAATCGAACCGGGAACAGTAGCCAATTCTCTAATTAAGAAATGTTAATCATAACCTGACAAATTATGAAATACAATAGGTAGAATGTGAGAGCCTTTATAGTTTAAGTTACATTTCTGATGCGATGCTATCCCAATGCTCCAGTAAAATGGTTATGGTCTCTAGCTTTTATATCATATCCAGTAAATGGTGTTCCGCAAATGTGACATCATAACGCTTTCAAATTGCTCAACGTGAGTGGGGCTTAAACTATCCATAGGAATTATTAATTATTTCGGTGGACCAATGTGTAATACTTCTTTAACAAACCATTGAATGGAATCATTTCCTCTATAGTCTAAATCGTGATAAAGAATCATTGTATGAACACTTCAAATAGTAAGCAATGCTGAATGGAATATGTTTGAAGTGAAATAGAGTATTGCTTTCGATGCCTATTATACACTTTTCTAAATCAGCATAAATTACAAATGGTACCTTTTCCTGGAATGCGAAATTTTTGAATTGCAAATTCATTTCTGCTTCGGTAGGTAGCCTACCATAACATTGATTAAGTTGATGACAGTGAGTGACATGTTTCTGTAGAAGGTAATCCGAAGAAAAGTGGCTGAAGCATAGAAAACAAATACATTTATTGTGCTGCTTATTCAATAGTTGTTTAGAAAAAAGAGCAGATATATTTTTAATCCACGTGAAACGATACAGTATTATTTTTTGTATTGATAGCATCAGCAATAGAACCGGCGGAATGATAGCAGAAAGTACTATAAGATTGACAGGTCTTCTGACACTTTTGATTTTCACTTAATACAAGTGGTAATATACCTTTCCACTGAATGCAAAACAAATTAATAGAGAGATTGTTTAATTTTTCAAGCCTAGTTTAATGGAAAAGCGAATTAAATCATAAATCAAAAGATCCATAGTGAGGATAACTGTAAATTCTATCTGAGTTACGTTGCACAGGATATAATGCTGAAACAACAGCTCATAGGAAGCAATACTCATCATTATTTTTAACATTCACTACCGCATGATTTACTCCTATGAAGTAACTAAATTTTACGAAGTTGAAAGACCATCTCTAAATGCAGCATAGCTATTAATATTCACCTTTAAATGTAAAACTTCGTGTAATACCCAACCGGAATCGCTTACGGAAAAGTCCTTGAATTTTTGTTGTAATTTATACAACATATACATTTTCATTATACCACTCGCGTAAATTGGTTGCAATATCAATGACGTATTTTTTTGGTAAAAGTCTTTAATTCGATAACATAATTTTGAGGTTGAATAAAATTGCAGCTAAAACAACATTCACCTTTAGCATCGATTGCCTTAGTATTAATTTAACCTCTGGTGCAAAACTATTGTATGCATTTTGTAGAAAAATAAGAGGGTCCTTGATGTTTGCTATATTGACTATAATTCCTATAAGTAACCTACCATTAAACCATGAATCTAGAGAGTACCAACCTAATTTGCGTCTAGGTTTTTTAGTGACATTGATAATTCCACTACCTGTTTAAGCCTTACAAGATAACACTAACACTTATAAATTGCTTTCGGGCTTAAGCAAATTTTCATTTGCCTCTAAATAAACTTTATTTTGAATTAAATCTTGTAATATCTTAATATTAATGTTAATTATACGGATGTGCTTTACAAATTCATTTTTTGTTTTCAACAATAGAATAATACGTCTTGTTAAATTAACAATATCACTACTACTTGGTATAACCTTACTCATAGTTACCTTCAACAATGCAAAAATATGAAACACGCACTGCCGATTATGCAGTAATGGACTTGTAGAAAATATTTTATTTATTATAAGTGATATGTAATAATTGCAGTAACTGTAGAAGTACTTTAGGTTTATAATTAAAATTCTCGTCACGAGTGCAATATACTAACTGGTATAAAAATGCTCTTTATCGCCTTATATACTCATATAACCCGGCATTCAAGGTCAAATATCGCAAACTGGTTATAACTGGTATAAAATTGTAGATATAAATAGATCAAAGCTATAAAGTAATATATAAATTGCCAAGGTTACTAAGTAGGTTTTGCACGAGACATATCTATCGTAAAGGCTTACAGTTAGTTTTTTATTTGAATGTTTTTGAATAACCTCAAAAGCTATATTTTTGGTTTAAGTATATATGTATAACATTTGATATCATATTTTACTTTAATGGTGCTTTATCCTTGTTTGTTAGGGTGATTGACATTTACACCTGTTAAATCCTTGTGGAGTAGTTTCACATACTTTAGTTCGTTACCTTTAGATTACGTTGCAATAGTATTCACAGACAGCCACATACATTGCACTTTCATTATTATCTTTAAGGGGTGTTTACTGAGAATATCTATTAACTTAACCTTGCTGATATCACATGAAATACTTTCCCACGTCTAGCAGGGCGATTAACATTTGCACCTGTTACTTATGATTGCGGAATAGTTTCACACGCTTTAGTTCATTACCTTTAGATTACGTTTGCAATAGTATTCGCAGACAGACACATGCATTGCACTTTTATTATTACCTTTACGGGGTGTTTACAGGGAATATCTATTACTTAACCTTGCTGACATCATATGAAATACTATCTCACATCTAGATAATGCTGCATCGTGTTTGCGTGCAGATGTCAGTTCATCGTAGTAAACACTTCCACTTTGCCCAATTCTGTTAACGTTCACAGATGTACACACACCCACACACACACACACACACACACACACACACACACATATATATATATATATATATATATATATATATATACACATATACATATCTTAAAATTTTATTTCAACATGCAGTGGTTACATACAATACAAAATGGCATCATGAAGCAATGATCCAAACTGTCCCTTCAAAAGAAAAGAAACATACTACAAGATGTTTTAGTGCAGGAGCCTATACTAAAAGAACCGGTTGAGTTACTTTTGGATGAAAATATATGTTATTAATCCACCCAATTATTTTGTAGCATCACTTCTGCAACCACAGTTGTAGCTTCACCGCAGCCTCCTACACTCCAATGTGGAGGAAAAAATTGGATTTAATTCTACCAGTGAGTCACTACGACTCCAATCTCAAGATCCAACCCTCCAAACTCGGGATGCCGCCTCCAAGAGTTCAAAATAAAAAGTGTTAGGTGACTACAAAACATTTTATCACAATATATGTGGTAAAAGTGCAAACAGTTAACGGTGAGTTAGCTGAAGCCAACAATTTACATATTGCGTAAAAAATATTAAAAACACTCAAAATGCTTTACAAGTATTAGATAGTTTAGACATTTTGTTTAAAGTAGTTTTTAGTTTTAAATACTTAATTTTGTATGCTTTATTATTTATTGTAAAATATCCCTATCACACATATAATCAAAGTGTGAACATAAGCCGAAGTACAGTTAAAAACAAGCTTAATATCATATTTCAAGGAAATGCATGGCAACATAAATTTCTACATCAAAATAAAGCAGTCATTTTGCAAATTTTAAATACATTACTGAGTTTAAACATAAAATTAAAAATAAGATCTATTTAATTCAAGTGATATCCTTATATATTATTATTGGCAATATACATATAATTTATATCTCAAGTTTTTGCGTTAACAGCACAATACTCTAGTTTTGTAACTTTCATATAAAACCTTTACATAAAATTTTCGAGAAACTTGCAAAAATGTACGGCTTTCTGCTAAAATGCCATCTACCGAAGTGTGGAAATGCGAGAATCAGTAAGCGGTCAACCGTCAAAGCATTGATAGCGCAGAATAGAGCATACTTGCAAAGTCTTGGTTTCATAGTAATACAATAAGTATATTAAACGTAAACGAAAAGGTTGTCGTTGATAATGCTATAGTAAATTCCGAACTCCACCACCATCAACCATATACTACGAGATTTGGAAACAATGATGAAATCAAAATACCCATTCAGGTAGACATGTGCACTTTACCATCAGAAAGTTATGTCTACGTACAGGGAAGATATCTGAGGGAGGATGGTGCCGCCTCTAACACCGCGCGGTTTGTTAATAATGGCATTGCATTTTTATTCAGTGAAATTAGATACGAAATGAATAGAATAGTGGTAGATTAGATTCCGTAACTAGGGTTGGATTTACGTCTACAATGAAGAATTATTATCATTGACACCCAACGACCTCGCTCGTCATAAAAATGCAGGTTGGTTTCCTACCTCAAATAGCACACTAGCAAATGCATTAGGGTATTTTAATGTTTGTGTACCTTTGCGAATTTTACTTGGCTTTGCAGAAGATTACAATAAACTGATATTTAACATAGGACAAGGATTGGTTTTAATTCGCAGTAACATTGATACCGACGCAATAATTTCAACTGTTGCAGATGAAGCAGTAAAAGTTAACATAGATCGAATATATTGGAAAGTTCCGTACATCATTCCAGCATTAGCGGAAAAATTGCCGTTAACGAAATACATTGATAAAAATGTAAATACTCCAGTATCATTGGAAGTTGGGAAACTCACATATATCCAGCAGTTCCCAACAGATGAACTTACATGGACAATCAAAACATCGACTATAGAAAGACCTAGATACATTATTATCGGATTTCAAACGGGGCGAGAAAATAATGTTTCTCAACATATGAGCAGATTCGATAAATGTGCACTAAAGAATATTAGGGTATTTCTTAATATGGATCGTTATTCGTATGTCAATTTAAACGTTAATTATAATAATAAATAATAATTGCTTTGTTACATTGTATGAAATGTTTGCTAAATTCCAAACGTCATATAATCAAAGAGATGGTCAACCATTACTCACACCTAATCAATTTACGCAGTCTTACTATTGATTTTTAATAGAACACAGGTCGCCCACTACATGTTTAAATCGCCGTATCCATGGCATACATTAGATGCGGGAAGTCACAGTTAAGCTACTTGGTTAATGCATAAAATAATATATAAAATGAGAAGAGGGGCATACATCACAACAATTTCGAAGAATTCTCAGTCGCTTGATTCAACCTACAGATACTATCTACGTCCAGGGTAGAGAGAAAGCGGATTACACCAGAAAATTTGTTACACATCCCGTTATAGAACTTGAGGAACATCCTACTCTTTCTGCTTTGCAACCAGTTTGTTATTATCATTGTGCATCATTATGTCACTGCGCTCTGTCTAATGTATACCATCTGTACGATACATATGTAATGCAATAAAGCTTGTACTTTTTTTTAAATAAAAATTGGAAATATATATTTTGTTTATTTCTTTTACATATCACACAATATGAGTACATTCTGTATATATTTCCTCGATAGTGAATTATGACATAATATAATTCTATATTCCACTAAAAAGTTACTACATTAAGTATCCGTCCTGGAATGTATCGATATTATACAGATTAACATGTATGGTTATATATGTATAGCTCCAGTATGGAGATAATATATACAAATCTAAAGCACCCAAACTATTAGTTACTATGTGGATTATACAAATTCATTTGCTAGCAACCTGTAGTAGACCTCTCAAATGATCAACGTTCTCCAATTCAGGAATTCGACAATGTCCCTACGCCAATGTTGTACACGTGTCACGTAATCGATACCGTTGTCATCCTGGGACCCAAAGGCGATTTTGTTTAACATCTGTTTATATATCATGTAAAATTAATCTAAACACGAACATTTTACACATTACTGTTTTATCAGACGCCTCCGCAACTGATTTGTAGTCTACCTCCGTCAGCACTTTTTGAATAACGATTTTCTTAACACCTTTCGCTTTCTTAACCACTTGATCATCAGCAAGATTTAAACAATAAGATTTGCATACTTCTCCATAAAATTATTGAATTTCCTGCATACTCATCTTTCGTTCTTCTCTGTGTCTGTATAGAGCAACGTTACATTATTACGTAATGACTGCGCAAGATATCGTAAACAAAATCGATACATTATATTGTTTTACCAAATACACCATTGTTCATGCATTTAAAGAAATCCTTTTCGAATTTGTTCTTGGCTTGATTTCGAAGTGTTGTATTAAGTTCTATGTATAGTACTAGCCAAGGACTTTGACGAAACCGTAAAACTCTATGAATATGAGTAACATTTAACCCACGCTGTATACATTGTTTTAAACATCGGCAATGTGTAACATGGTTGGTCTTATCACATTGGTTAGGAATTAATTTTACCTCCTTGGAATGTGGTGCGCAGATCATTTCGGGACAAAAAGGATAATCATTGTGTTCATCATGCAGGTGATGTAGATAATGTATAACTACCTCTAGCACATACCCAGCACCGGCTGCGCTACAGAGCTTGACGCAGGTGGAGACCATTCATCCCCAAATTCCAAAACGCAGCCAGGACAAAACATGGTGCAATACTACCTGAGCTTCACTCAGGGGTGACTACATCCTCTCATACGGCTCACGTACAGGTTGCAGGGTGAGCAATATTTCGTCCACGTCTGCCTGCTCGTACGTGCGTGATAATACCACATCCCAATCGTCCGCTGAAGGCGGTGTATCCAAAAAGCGCAACGCTATTTCAGTCATCCTGGTCACTCTCCATCAGGTTACCGGCAGCACCGCCTTCCTGGAGTAGCTCCATCACATCCAATGCCTTGAAAAGTGTCCTCTAAAAATGGCATGAAAAACGTTGTTTTTCGAGGGAAACACCTATATTTAGCGAAACGAAAACAGTACAAATTATTCGTACAACTGACTGTATAATTATTATAAGTTTTTGTTATGAACGAATAAGTTCAAATGTAAATATGTAATTAAAAATTATTAATTTTATTAAATACATAAATAAAAAGTTGACCTCGAGTAGGATTTGAACCTACGACCTGTACTTTGCTGGAGTACCGCGCTAACCAACTGCGCCATTAAGGTTCAAGTCCCAATTGATGTAAATTTTGTCTTTATATATGTAGAACTGATGTCAATTCTAAATATGAGATTACAATCAAATTACTTATATTAATGGAATGTGAGCCTGCAATATCGCAAGGATTCACACATACCAAAGCAACTTGACTAATATTAAATTATTATAAGTTTTTGTTATGAACGAATAATTCGAACGGACAGATGTAGTACAACTCATTGCATAGGAACAGATACATAACATACAGGACGAGGGCAATGACATTGGCGGGGTTCCAGACGCCGTTCCGCAAGTCCAGGATCACGGAAATACACACATCCCTATGACGATTGGTCGCACTATCCTTCCACCATTATACAACGTTGTGTGCGATGGCGTCGAGAGACAGTATCACTCAACGCAATTCTGCGTTTGTCAGTTTTAACTTTTAGTTATATTAATATATACACAAAATACACATACTCCTAAAGCGTTTCATAAACACGCAATCACGATGGCGATTTTCGAGGATTGGTGAAATAATGTTACCGCAGTCTTCTATCCCTTTTTTAAAGAGTGAAGAGTCTAGCTAATTGTTCCCATTCTACTTTTCGCGCTTGGCTATATGCCAACTTTCATTCTACTATATAGTGGATTCATTGATGCTCACTTCCTTCACTTGGCAAGTTGTCATCTGATGAATTATAATACAGTAAATGTCGTTCTATTTCGCGTACAAATTGTTCCAATGATATTTCTGTAAGGTATTCTATTAATCGCTTCATACAACAAATATACTCTACGTCTACACCGTCTTCATGCGATTGAAAGTATTTCTCACAAAGACGTATTCCTCCACCGTACTTGTAAACCAGATTTTATAAATACTCATCACTAAACATACCCCTTCCATAAATACTTTTTCATGTTCAGTATCAAATTCTAATGGTTGAAATTGACATATTAGTCTTTGCACTGCACTAACACAATTTAAGGCTTTAGGCCACGACTCTCCACTATCACACATGCACATATTGACTAACCTTTATTATTATTATTATTCATATTCTCTATAAGCACGTTACCCCCACTGTTTCTACTTTACACTTTGGCAACTTTATTTATTTTCTACAATTCTACAATTTCCATAACACATGCTACATTGACATCATGTATATTTCGCAATGGAGCTATTAACTTGTGTATGTCAACGTCAAACATTTTCGTTGCCGCGTTTATTATTTCATTGTAAAATGCAGGAAATTCTATAATAGGTACTAGATGCAGTCGGTAACACATTATGTTAAGAAGTTTCCATAATAGACAATTGTAAATTTTTTTTAAAATGGCCTTGCAGAAGTGAGATAGCTACGTGACCTTCAGTAGGTAGGGTTCGCAAATGACCTTGAGAATGTGTGAACTTGAAAAAGTGTGATACGAATAACCTTGATATTGTGCAACCTTGGAAATGTGTGACCTTGGGAAAGCAGCACACACGAATTGCTATTGTGTAACCTTGGGCATGTAGGACCTTAAGAATGTGGGAGACCTTGGAAATGTGGTGTTCCAGAACTCTCCAATCTTGTGTACTTATTTCCTGTTGAAACTCCTATGTACTGGGTGGCCAACTAAGAATGGACGCCGACTATATCTCAGGAAGTGTCAATCTGACATTGGGAAAAATACTGATAAGTAATTCGGCCAAGAGAAATCGCTCGAAATTATGTTCAAGTTCCTGAGATGGCCGCTACACCAACTCCAAATTAGAAAATCGGCATTATCACGATATGTCCAAAATAGTTTTTTTTATAAACTACGTAAGCTTAGAAACGTTTTCTTCTTTTATCATTTTTCTCTATTTTGTTATATACCATACACACCACAACAAAATGGTGTAGCCGAACGAAAAAATAGAACAATAGTCGAAGCAGCTTGTTCGATGCTTAATCCAACAAAACTCCCGAAGGAATTATGGGCTGAGCCATGTAACAAAATAGAAAATCATCTATTAATGATAAGACTCCTTACGAATTGTGGTATGGAAAAGAAATGGGTAAGCTTAATCATTTAAAGATTTTTGGAACTCAGTGTTATGTGCATGTACCTAAGAATTTTCACTTTAAGTTTGACGACAAAGCAGTTTTTGGATACCTTGTAGGCTATGTGAATGACAAAGATGGATATAGAGTTTAGATTCCTTCTAAAAGAAAAGTAATTCTTAGCCATTATGTGAAATTCAAACCAGAAGTAGTTTGTAGTTTGTAGTTTCAAACAAAACAGTATAGCATTGGAGGAATCACAAACTACATGTAGTAAGAAGAAAAATGTTAATGTTACTTTAACAGAAGAGGTTAAAAATGAAGATACACAGCAAGAAAATGTTAATGAAAATAGTGAACCTATAGAAGAAATTAAAAATATAGCATCTGTATCCGAAGGAAGAGAAGATATTCCGTTAGAAAACATCCACGATGAAGGACACCGTACAAGTAAGCATGAAGTTAGAAAACCGAATTGGATGGTAGGTGATGAACTTGTATTCCTATCTGAAATTCAGTCGGACAAGTATTCAGATCCAAATTCGTATTCTGAAGCAGTTCAGTCAAATGATAAGCAAAAATGGATGTCTGCCATGTATGATGAATTAAAATCATTAAAAGAAAATCAAACTTGGGAGCTGGTGGACAGGTCACCCAATATGAACATTTTACAAAATCGCTGGGTTTTGCGGCGCAAAATTTCATATGATGGAAGTATCCGACTTAAAAGTAGATTAGTAGCGAAAGGGTTTGTCCAACAAGAAGGTATTGATTACGAAGAGACATTCAGTCCAGTCGCACGCTACGATACGATTAGGATGTTACTTGCTTTAGCTGCCACAAAGCAAATGGCATTGAAACAATTTGATGTTAAGACGGCATTATCCCTGAATGGTGTACTCCAAGAAGATGTTTATTTGGAACAACCTGATGGATTTGAAGATGGTACTGATCGGGTGTGTTACTTGAAACGAAGCTTATATGGTTTAAAACAGGCACCTCGTTGCTGGAACGAGAGGTTTGTTGAATTCATGAAGAAAGTTGGTCTGAAAAATAATTCAGCTGATCCGTGTCTATTTTATCGAACAGACGATAGAAATAGTCTCATATTGCTATATACGTTGATGATAGTTTGGTAGTTGGCAACAATGAAAATGAAATTGAAGAATTCTTGAATGACCTACTGTGGGAATTTCAAATTTCTTTGGGCTCATTGGAAAATTTTCTTGGTATGAAATTAACGTGTCACTTCTGCCATTTCTGTAAGTCAAGAAGTTTATGCAAATTAAATATTGATGAGATTTGATGCTGCGAAAAACGTTCCGTACCGAGAAGCCATAGGGTGGCTTACTTATTTAGTGGCAGTAACTTGACCAGATATCGCATTTGCGGGCAATGGAGAAGCCATCTAACTGGGATTGGATGAATGTAAAAAGAATTTTTAGGTATTTGCTAGGATCACTGAATTGTTATATCACATATCAAAGGGAAGATACTGAGTTGAAAGTTTACAGTGACACAGATTTCGCCGGTGACAAGATGCTCACCAACAGGTGTTATAGCTACTTATGGTAGTGGAACGGTATCCTGAATTAGTCAGTTGCAGGAGGTGCTAGCACTTTCTACGACAGAAGCTGAAATAATCGCTGCAAGTGAAGGAGCAAAACAATCGTAATTTAAAAGTGAGAAGTGCTCCCTCGTAAGTTTTTGAATAAAAATAAAATTGTCAATAATTTAATATTTGAATTCAGTTTTTCTTTGTGTTCTAATTGTAATGTTTATTTCAATTATATATGGTTTAATACTGCTTTACTGTTTATTTATACTCTGCTAACAGAATATAACCAAATGATATTATTATCAGAAATATAACTTTCCTGGAATTACTGGTAATTATTCTAATTATATTGTGAAACAGTAAGAATAATGCACTAAACAAGAAAATTTTAGGAAGCATTGATGGCACACACATCAGAATTGATAATTCTGCCAGAGACCCTTATAATGCCCCCTATTATTTTTAAGTGCTATGGGTTCTATACTTTTACTTATATTGCGCCCTTCTGGTTTGGTAACCCAGCGCGGTTTTATCTTGCCTCGGCTTTGCTCAATCGGGTTTATTTTATAAACGGGAGTGGTTCGTAGTAATTACTGGATGGGCTTAACACTGCAACCTTAAATAAAATTCGTAAAGCATTTTTAACACGTATATTAGACCAATATTTACAATAAAATAAACGTAACTAATAATATATATGTACGACCGCCCTAGTCCAGGTCCTGGGCTTCACTGGGTGCGTAATCGCTTCTGTGAACAAAAGATAGTCTTTTAATCTATTCCTTACCTAAGAGGCAAAGTTTAGGTTACGGTCCTGTATGTACGGTAGCGAGGTCGTCAGCCTTGATACCGTTGTTGGTCGAGACGCCAGCGCAATGAACTCGACTCGTTTGAGAAAATCGATATCGTGTTTATACGTTAGTAACTCTGGAGCGCTGAAGCAAGGATGTTCTACTCCTGGAAGTAATACACGCGAAATGCAGTATACAAACGCGAGGTATTGGGACGATCTTTCTTTAATTATTACCGGGTTTAATTTTGGCAATTAGATTATTTATCTAACTAAATTACCGATCTCTACTGAGTTTAATTATTTATAATTAATCTAGGAACAAAATACTTAATATTAAAAACTACTCTAATAGGTTTACGTAAAGATAGAAAAATCTACGTACTCTCTAATTTATTTACAAACGTTCGTGCACCAGGTATTTACGATGGTTCGGTGGACGACAAATTTATGCTACTAATTTATACAACAGGTTATGGAGGTATCTTCTGATTCAAGACACTGTATACGGTTATTAAGTACTGGGTGTAGGAAGTGTGTGAGTTTCGAGCGGGATTTAGTAATGTCCAGAAGACATAGGCGACGGCCTGTCTTTACTGTATATACTAAGAGAAAGGTCGTAGGTCTTTACAGCCCTGTAACAACCCTTCACCCTCAAGTGTGACGAGATACGTCGGGGGTTACCCTGCGTTTCTCTAGGTATACTTTGTGGTGGCGAGTGACGATGGGATCTACCCTGCGTGACTCTAGGTGTTAGTGATTTGGTATTACGTCGGGGTTACCCCTGCTTACTCTAGGTATACTTTGTAGTATAACTCCTGGAGCTCAGCCCGGAATTATTTACGATCTGTAGTGTTTGAGTGTAAATTGTCAGAATGTATAACTTTACAACTTACGTGTCTATCAATAGCAGTACAGAATTGAACTTTAGGTTGCCCGATCGCGAAGGACTCTTCGGTATCTAGGTCGGTGCTTACGCTAGCAACGGAGCGGCTGCGGCTACTGGTTTCTGGAACGGTCAACGGTACGGTCGGCTGCTGGATATCGGCTTAACTTGAATCTACGGAGATTCCTTCTCGTCGGTGACTAACAGGTCGGTGCACTCAACGGTACGGTGGCGGCTGCTGGATATCGGCTTAACTTGAATCTACTGAGATTGCCCTCTTTCGTCGGTGACTAACAGGTCGGTGCTTACTCAACGGTACGGTGGCGGCTGCTGGATATCGGCTTAACTTGAATCTACGGAGATTCATCTCTTTCTATGCGCGTCGCGAGTTTATAAAGGTGCATCTGTGGGCGGTTTCGCGGCTACCGTGCGGGGGATACCGTTATGCGATTGGTTAAAATCGTTCTGACGTGTAGAAACTTTCGGTTTCTTAGAACTACACGTCAGCAGTGATGAATAAATTATTTGTTGTGCAATATCGCGTAAACTTATGAAATCTTACATACAGGATGGTCCGCACATAATTTATTCTAAAACATATAAGTACAGGACGCTGGTTCTTTACACCCTGACAGCTACATAAATAGAAAAAAATATTTCTCTCTCCAATTACAAGCACTCGTAAATGAGAATGGTAAATTTCAGGGTATTTTGTTGCTGGTTACCCGGGATCCTGTCATAATGCCAGGGTATTCAAATGTTCACCTCTTTATAAGAACCTTTCCAGTGTTTGTAGTGGTAAGTGCTAATATAAATACTGTCATCAGTTATCGTTGTATTCTTAGGTGTGAAAGTGAGTACTTATTAGGAGATAGTCCTATTCTTGTCTTTATAACCAAGTTTCAAAAGTACCAATAATAAATATACTTTAATAAACATAAAATGGGCATTAACTAAATGTATCAGTACAAATAAAAATATAAAACATTAAAATTCTTAAATTAATCAGAATTCTTATTTAATTTTGACAATAACTTTTGGAGAAGGGTAGTTCGCTCCCTTCTCAACCGGTTGGCATCTTCAAGAAGAGCATTGGTTCACTTTCTCTCTATTACCAGTTCTTCCAAATGTCTACCATTGTTGGATACACCTTCATGTAATTCCTTCAATAATAGTGTAGTTTTACCATCTTTTACTTTAATTTTCTTTTGTGGCGTCTTCCTTTTACATTCTCCTGGTTTGGTAGGTGTTTGATTTTCTCTATCTGCCTCGCCTGTTCTCTGTACTTCTTCGAGAGTTTTTGCATATGCCTGGTCATTGTCATTGGCACAAACACACTTCCTTTCGTACTCAAGGGCTTTGTTATTGTCATTTACGCACTTCTTTCCATGTTCAAGCCCTCGTTGTTAATCACTGCTTCAGGAACAATGTTTGCTCGGCACCTTAGGATCTCATCAAGTTATCTACAATGGGTAAGTAGATTGGACGAAAAAGGTATAAATCCAACTTACTTTTTCAAAGGGTACTTCTTATACCCTCTTCCTGTTTGATTATTATTATCAATACCTTTTTTATATGCCCTTTCCTATGTTTTGAAACGATTGCATATTTGCAGTGCTGTATATGTATATCCACTTTCATTCACCACTTTGCTTATATGATCCCACATTTACCCTTGGGTTTAAAATTTTATTGTTTTACCAACAAGATGTTTTATTTCTTTAAATAAATTTAATAGTAATTTAGTGGAAGCATCTGTCCAAGTGTTTACTTTTACTTTGTCAATTTGGGATTCATTAGCCTCCTCGTCTATTATAACTTCTTCTTCTAGTACGGAATCACATAATGGCGCAAAATTTAATTTAATCATTTCGTCCCCTATTCCTAAATTGGAGGCTACTTCCTTAAAAATTAGTAAATGTTAGCCATTAAGCGTATTCGTTTCTGGTGATTATTGTAATTGTAAAATCACATTCCCTTTCAGTTAAATCAGTTCACTTGTATGGATACAAAAAAACGGTAAAGCATTAAAGAAAGTGAGTGCGTTTGTACATAACCTCCATAAAATTTGTTTATTACTTAGACACTGGCATGGCATTGAGTAAAAATTCAACGACGCTGGGTTATTATGGAATCCTTACCTTTGGAATGTTTCTTATTGGAAGTAATGTTATGAATGACTAAAGGAATACATTATTTCTATTTGATTATAGGATCAGGAGGATGATAATATGGGTGAAAGTACAGATTCAAACATAGAGGGATTTAGTAGTTCTGACGATTCAGATGTTGAAACTTACCTCCTTGCTCAAAAAAGCAGTAAGAAAGTTCGAGTGTCCAACTTTGTATCAGCAGTGATACCCATGTATTCGGAAGAAGAGTTTAGAAAACATTTCCGTGTAACATTGAATGCATTTGAAGTAATACATGGTAAACCTAGAACTGTGTAATATCCAATTTCTTAAATTTTGTTTTCATTTAGATTTGGTACATCCTGAAATAAAAAATGTGATAGGAGGGCGCAAAATGATATCTTCAGAAGCAAGTGTTTTTCTTTTCTTGTGGTATCTTGCAAACCAAGAAACTTATAGACAAATATCAGATAGATTTGGTATTACAGAAAGTAGTGCACACAAAATAATTGCGAAAGTTGCAAGTATTGTTGTTGACAAAATGCATACATTTATACAATGGCCCAATGAAAAAGATTGTGTACATATTGAAAAGAAGTTTGCCAAGGTAAAAAGTATCCCTAAAGTTATTGGAGCTATTGATGGTTCACATATCGAAATATGTTGTCCTAAGGATCATCAAGCCGATTACTGTAATCGTAAAGGTACCACAGCATCATTTTACAAGGAGTGGCAAATAGAGATAAAGTGTTTCTAGATGTATATTGTGGTGAACCAGGTTCAATGCATGATGCCCGTGTTTTATGAAAAATCTCCATTATATAGTACCTTAGGAATAGAATCTCCTGTATACAATAAATATCTATTGCTTGGCGATTCTGCATATCCCACATTACCATGGCTGATTACGCCCATTAAGGATAATGGTCATTTAACAGATCAACAGCACATTTATAATTATGAACATTCATCAACACGGATATGTATTGATTTGAGAATGTGTTTGGATTATTAAAAGGCAGATTTCGACTATTACGGAAATTTGATAATATTAATATTAAATGTACTATAGCTGCATGTATAATTCACAATATTTGTATATTGCATAACGATCCTGGGGAAGATATGACAATAGTACATGAAAATTTGTAAATATAAATTTATTAATTTTCCCCAATTATAGAAATTTTACAATAAACTCTTTATTTTATGATGTCATTTTTGCTTAATATCTTTAAGTATTCTTCAAATGCTGATACTTTTCTCTCTTCAATTTCATTTTTGTTCTCTAAAAGGTCTACTTTCCTCTTCTTCCTTTCAGCTCTATCGGCACACTCTTTTTCCAACAACTTCAGTTTTTGCTCGTGCGTTTCCATTCTTTTCTTTAAATAAATTTCTATTGGACTGACGTACTTCTTTTTGTGTTTTGGTGTTGTTAGTGGCGATGTTGGTGAGCATGTTGACGCTGCAGTTGATGGAGATGTTGACTCTGCCGTTACAGAAGAAGTAGGTTCTGACATTACGGATGTTGGAAGTTGTTCAGCTGATGCCATCTTAATGCCTACTGCTACAGTGTGGGGTGATGATGTTGATGGGGTATTCCCTAATATCTCGTCCATTTGGTCAAAATAGAGAAATCGTGATACTCCTCTTTCTGTTTTGGATTTATTGTCCTTGATCACTTTGTATGTGCGAATTAAGTTTCTCCATTTGGTTTCACATGATTTTGCATTTTTTTCAATGTCTAAACTTGTAAGTTCGTTGCTAATTGCCTCCCACACATGCTTTCTTTTCTTTGCATTATTAAAATTTTCTTTGTGGTTTTCATATGCAGCAATTAAACCTAAAATTTCTTCGTTCTTCCAAATAACACGATCCTCCTCTGTTTGGTTGCTTGTTTCATCTATTCCTTCTTCAGAATTGACTTAAATTAATGTCTCTTGCGTATCGTCTTTATTGGCTGTCCACAATAATATTTTCCTAAAACTTTAATGAAAAATACGGTAACATCACTACAAAACATACTCATCATTGTCGTAAATCTGGTAAATTTCGTTAATTGTTGGTAACTGTCCGGTAGAATGCATTTCTTGGATATATTTTCGTGTGAAATCATCATTGTCTAAAATAAAATGCTCTAAGTGCGGAAATAATAAATTACTTACCTACTCGTTAAGTTATAGCATAAGCTTTCTTCTGAATATGGTATTTCCAATATAAGTAATTCCGAATTTATGCAAAATTTAATCTCTAAAATCATTATTCCAATAAATAAATAAAAATTGTTCAAAATTTACAGGTTATGTTTATTGAATTAAATAAACTGATTTAACCGCACCACCTCTTTTGTATAATCACTGCCAAGTGATTTTGTGATCAGTTTGAAGCAGTGGCATAGATAAAAGAAGGAGGATAGATGTTCAACTCGAATTACGCAGCTGTAACTGCTTTTTAATCTAGAAGGCGGTACGTGAAGCTTTTCCCCAACCCGTTAGATGGCGTTAAAATCACCGAAAAAATGCGAAAAAGTCTCTTTTATTCTTGAATCACCGAATCGTTCCGTAAAAATTCGAAGAAGTCGCATTTATCTTGCTACCCACGTGGTTAGCAAGCGTTGATTACATTTTGACATTTATGTATGGTTTCTACTATTTTCATTGTTGACCTGCATAAAAATTTAGTATTTTCTGCGATTATCGTTTATTTTAAAGCGTATAATATGGGCGGTTCTTATTGTGCTGTTTCTGGTTGTTGGGGCTCAAAAAACCAAAGTAAACATCGTTTTCCGAATCCATACAAATTCAATGTTATGTTTACAAAGTGAAAAAGTGTATGCTAATTGTAGGGTTTGTAGCCTTCATTTTGTGAAAAGTAGTTTTGGTACCAATAATAAACTGATAAGAACAGCATATCCACAGCTAAAATTACCTGGTAAGTTTTTAATATTCCTTTATGTAATTAACATATTATAGGTTAATATTTTTTTATAGCAAAATGTTTACCCTTTTCTAGTTTTAATCATGGATAATCCACTTCCAACATCAATCGAAGCTATTCCTATTACAGAAAGCCATGGGGAATATTTTCCTAAAGTTATGCCTAAAGTCAATCAGTGTGCTGACGTATTATCCACTACACCCCCTAGGGCAAGTAAGTTTTAAAGATAACAAACTTTACCTTAATTAAAAATAAAAACTTTTACGTATAGTTTATTACGCAAGTGTAGAATTGTGACAAAATTATGAAAACATTTTAATAATGATACTTGAAATTAATAATTTAAAAAACTGTATGCATTTATTGTTTGGTTTTACGAATAAATTAATCTTCTTTTAAGGATCCCAACAAAGATCTACATTACTTGGTTCCCCTCTATCTTTTATAATGAACCAATTGAGAATGTGCCTATGGAATGTGCCACTTTCCCAATAAGACAAAATGATCGATACAACAATGTGTTACATTTTGTTGTTCTACAAGTCAGAATGTCAAAAATGTCTACAGGAAAAATGCAATCGACATCCACATTTTGTGAATTTATATGATGAACTTTTGTTCATCGATAAAACAGCTTGTCTGTGAAGTTATTTATTTTGTTGAATTCGCCTTAATATGGTTGTGGCACCTCGAGAACATCTGTTACACAAAAACTGCGTTTAACCCTATTTATGAATCCAATAAGGGTTCAATTGAACAAATCCAACGAAAATTTTTAAAATACCATGGTTTAAATCTTTTGGTAGTTATCAATATAGAGGCTTTAAAATAGAATCCTTTTATATACTTTCTTTCAAAATAGCTTCTTGTGAGTACAGACGAAAACACATTTCTATATTAATTACTAGACAATGAACTATACTCGTAATATATTAGAAAATATCTGGTATTGCAGACAAATTGTCTACTGAAATCACCTGTTCACTTTATGTGTTTAACTTTTAATGCAATTTGCCATAATGTCAATATACGTAATCATTCATTATGTGCCATATTAAATTCAGCAAGAAATATGTTTTCAAGACAGAAATACTATTACCTGTAACATTACAGATTGTCAAAAGCAGTTGGGGGTATATTGAATAAGTTTGTTAGTATAATGGTTTATTAAGTTCGTTATATTCACATAGAGCACTTAATTATTAGTAATTATTATTGTTTACAACTAAGTACTTATACTTAAACTTGTAATTTAGAAAATTAAACCTTTTCTGAGATGTCGTTTTTATTTTTGTTTTGTTAAGCATTAATTTTAAAAATTGTACGATTCTACTCCAACATTATAGAATTTAAATTTACCGCACTTTTAAAAAAGCTTTTCCCCAGGTTGTTTGGTGGCGCTTTTGCTGTCAACTTGTACAGTCATTTAGTTGGACATCTAACCTTTCCTTCATCTATGAGCAGTGGGAGGTAACTGATTGCATGGAAAAGAACGAGTTCCATTCGCTTTAATCGATTTAAATCAGTTAAATCACCAGAAACGAATACGCTTATTAGGTATCTAATAATAATAAAATAAAATCAAAACCAAGTAATGGAGAGACTATTTACCATAAACAAAGCAATAACTGTCTCCGTCTTCTAAAGAAGAACCGTCAAAGTTCTGCAATAAAGTCGTGGTTTTTATATTTTTTAAAAATAGTTTTAATTCGATTAAAAACAGTTTCTAAGTGAGGTTAGGTTATGTGCACTACAGTACCAACACCAATTCCAGACCTAGTAAAGAAAAAACTGCAATATTGTACACCAAATTGAAGTTTGAAGGCGAAAGAAATAACATCAGTGTAGCTTTTGAGAGCGAAAGAAATGCTCTTTTTGCAATAGCGTAAATAATGCAGCGAAAGAAATATACCTTGTGTCAATAACTTTAAGGCACTGTTAAATACTGTTTTTTATAGGTATATTCTATGCCCTAAATAATTTGATAAGGTGTTGCACCTAAGTTTTACATAAAGTGTATCATTAAGAAATACGAACTCTTCGAAATGTCTTATGAGATTGATATGAAACTTGTTAAAGTCGAACCAGAACAGGAAGAAGGAATAAATTCACTTGTAACCCAACATCTTATAGTAAATAGTGATCTAATACAAGGTAAAATTAATTACCGTTCAAGTAGTACAAAATTTAACACTATTTTTACAGATAATGTGAATATTAAAAAAGAAGACATCTCTTCTCTAGTAAAAGTTGTTAGCTCAAGTGAAGCATATCATATAAATGAAAACAGTGTCGAACACATCAGGAAGATACAGTGTAAAAGTAAATTTCATAGTTCAACAATAATGCAAGAAAATTTAAATCATGACGTTTTAAAATATAGTACAAATTTAAAATATAAGTGTAATCATTGCGATTTTATAACAAAGTGGAAAAGAAGTTTAAAACATCATGTTTTAAAACACAATTTAAGTTATGAATTCAAATGTGACCAATGTGATTATGCGACAAATCAAAAAAGTAATTTAAAAATTCATCTTAAAAAACACTCTTTAAGTAATGCATTCAAATGTGACCAATGTAATTATGGAACACATAACAAACATATTTTAAAAATTCATCTTAAAAAACACTCTTCGAGTACTGAATTTAAATGTGACCAATGTGATTATGGAACAAATCAAATGAGTAATTTTAAAATTCATTTTAAAAACCACTCCTTAAGTTTTGAATTTGAATGTGACCAATGTGATTATAAAACAAATTACAAACGTAATTTTAAAATTCATCTTAAAAAGCATTCCTCAAGTTATGACTTCAAATGCAGCCAATGTGATTATGGAACAAATCACAAAAGTTGTTTTAAAAGTCATCTTAACAAACACTCCTCAAGTTACGAATTTAAATGCGACCAATGTGATTATGCAACAAATCGCAAAGGTAGTTTTAAAATTCATCTTAAAAAGCATTCCTCAAGTTATGACTTCAAATGCGGCCAATGTGATTATGGAACAAATCACAAAGTTTGTTTTAAACGTCATCTTAAAAAACACTCCTCAAGTTACGAATTTAAATGCGACCAATGTAATTATGGAACAAATCAAAAACGTAATTTTAAAATTCATCTTAAAAAGCACTCCTCAAGTTATGAATTTAAATGTGACTAATGTGGTTATGGAACAAATCGTAAAGATAATTTTAAAAATCATCTTAAAAGGCACTCCTCAAGTTCTGAATTTAAATGCGACCAATGTGATTATGGAACAAATCAAAAAGGTAATTTTAAAATTCATCTTAAAAACCACTCCTCAAGGTATGAATTAAATGCGACCAATGTGATTATGGAACAAATCAAAAAAGTAATTTTAAAATTCATCTAAAAAACCATTCTTCAAAGTATGAGTTTAAATGCGACCAATGCGATTATGCAACAAATCAAAAAAGTAATTTTAAAATTAATCTTAAACATCACTCTTCAAGTTACAATTTTAAATGTGACCAATGTGATTATGGAACAAATCACAAAGGTAAAAATGTTTAAGAATTCATCTTAAACTTTGTTATTCAAGTTATGAATGCAACTGCAATAAACATGTTTATGCAACACCAAAGCAGTAAAAAGAATTTTATTTTGGAACGGACATGCGCACTCAGAATTGTTTTGTTTTCATTTACATAACCTTACATTATAAACTAATTTGCTATAGATTTTATGACATTTTCCTATTTGAGAGTCTGTGTGTTATTTGGGAACCTTACATTTGTACATCAAATGTTACACTTCTGATGTAATTACCGAAATTGTAGAATTCAAATATAATATTGAAATTGAAGAATCATTTGTCCTAATGATATAGGGATAATGAAAGCTGTATGACTAAGTCATTGCTCATATTATGGAAGGTATACCATAAATGTACCTAATTATTGTGGGAACCTTGAAAACAAAACAAAACGAAATCCATAATTACAATACAAGAGAACGCGACAAATTATGCAAAAAAAAAACAGTACAGGACATCTAAATCCCAAAATGACCCAAAGTATTTAGGTGTATTATCAACCAAACTTATGAAGTAAGTTAGGTTACTATAATCTCTTTGTCTGTAGTCTATCCGTTGCAGGGCTCCCGTGGTTTTACAACAAAAGTGATATGTGGGTCCGATGTATTTTTTTCCGCTGATCACGAATATCCGACTTTCGTTTTTATATCTAGAACGGTTTTCGAGATATTCGACGTAAAAAGTCGAAATTTTAATAACTCGTAAACGGTAGTGGATATTAAAGTGAGGCTAAACACATTATTACTCAGGATAATAAGCTGAATAATTCTACTGTTGAACATATTTCGATATTTCGAATGGTTTTAGATTTTTAGTAAGTTTGGTTATAAGCCGTACATGCGCGGCTTAATTTTTTTTTTTTTTTTTTTACAATACTTTACCAATAAGGATAAGAAGTTTACCTGTTTTAAAATATAAAATGAAGACAAAGCAATTTCTGCTTCAGAGCGCTTTGATACCAAAGGATTTTTAAACTGTAATCGTAACTCTTAACTGTCTGACATGTGTAAATACTTAATGTATGTTAACATTAATAAATTATTATTATTAGAATAAATTCATGTGAAATGTGTTCCATTTTTATTAGTTCTTTGTAACAAACTTTTGTGTTAATAAAACTGATGCTACACCATTCAGAAGTGTGTAACTGGTTTCTAGTTTCTTCATATACATCTTTAAGATTTTCTACAGTGAAGAAACAAATTGCTTGATTTGAAGCTTGGTGTGTGTGTGTGTGTGTGTGTGTGTGTGTGTGTGTGTGTGTGTGTGTGTGTGTGTGTGTGTGTGTGTGTGTGTGTGTGTGTGTGTGTGTGTGTGTGTTGTGTGTGTGTGTGTGTGTGTGTGTGTGTGTGTGGTGTGTGTGTGTGTGTGTGTGTGTGTGTGTGTGTGTGTGTGTGTGTGTGTGTGTGTGTGTGTGTGTGTGTGTGTGTGTGTGTGTGTGTGTGTGTGTGTGTGTGTGTGTGTGTGTGTGTGTGTGTGTGTGTGTGTGTGTGTGTGTGTGTGTGTGTGTGTGTGTGTGTGTGTGTGTGTGTGTGTGTGTGTGTGTGTGTGTGTGTGTGTGTGTTTGTGTGTGTGTGTTGTGTGTGTTGTGTGTGTGTTGTGTGTTGTGTGTGTGTGTGTGTGTGTGTGTGTGTGTGTGTGTGTGTGTGTGTGTGTTTGTGTGTGTTGTGTGTGTGTGTGTGTGTGTGTGTGTGTGTGTGTGTGTGTGTGTGTGTGTGTTGTGTGTGTAAAGTAGTGTGTAAGTGTGTGTGTATGTGTTGTGTGTGTGTAAGTTGTATATTGTTTGTGTGTGTGTGTGTGTGTGTTGTGTGTTTGTGTGTGTTAGATTGTGTAAGTATTAAATAGAATATTATATTATTTGTATTTTAAATATTTTAATTATTATATAAAAAATAATTGTGTATTGTTAAATATAGTATTATTGTTTTTGTTATTTATGTATTGTGTTGTATAAAATTAATTTTATATATTTATTTAATTTGTTATTTTTATAATATTTATATTATATAAATAATTTTATATTAAAGTATTATTGTAATTTAAATGTACTATAATTCATTACTTATTATTAATTTTAATCTTTAAATGATTTTATTATCATGTTTTTAATATGTATTGTAAATATTTAAATACTAATTATTAATCATGTTAAACAATAATCTTTTTATTTATTTTATGATATTTTATTAACTCAAGTTGTAATATATTACTTTATTTTGTACTATATCAGTATTTATGTATTATCTTACTGTTTTTAATACTTTATTTTTACATTATACATTATTATTTCTAAATAAATTATGTAAATTTGTTGCTATTTAATATTCTTTATTTTGCTATGTTATATGTTATTATCTTATTTTTTATTATTTTTTATTTATTTTGTTTATTAATTTTTATATTAATTTTAATTTTGTTTTTATAGTTATTGTTTATTTTTTATTATTGTTTATTTTATATTTTTTTTATTATATTTTTTATTTTTTTATTTTATTGTTTTTTAATTTTTATTTATTATTTATTATTATTATTAATTTTTTTATTTTATTTTATATTGTTATTATTATTAATATATATATTTATTTATTAATGTATATTATTATTAATTATTATTATTATAATTTATATTATTAATATTATTATTATTTAATTATTATTGTTAATTATATATAATTATTATTATTATATTATTTATTATTATTTTTATATTTAATTTTTTAATTGTTATTTATTATTATTGATTATTATTTTGTTAATTTATTTAAAATTTTTAATATTATTATTGATTTTATTATTATTATTATTATTATATTTTTTTTTTTATTATTGTTATTTTGATTTATTGTGTGTATTTTATATTGTAGTTTTGATTATTTGTGTGTTATTATTTTTTTTTATTTTTTATTTTTTAATAATTATTAATTTTTTTATTGTTATTATTATGTTTTTAATTTTTATTATTTTATGTTGTTTGAATTTATTATTATTTATTTAATTATGAATTATGTTTTATATGTATTATTTTGTTTTTTTTATTTTTTTGTGTTAATTGTATTGTTTGTTTTTTTTCTTGTGTGTTTATTATGTGTATATCTATATATATATATATATATATATATATATATATATATATATATATATATATATATATATAAATTATGAACCTCAACACATTGACAAATAAAGATTGCAATTGCTTTCTGTGAGATCAACTTGTTTGTTTATTTATGTTTACTTATGTGCAATCGTGCAGTCGGTCGACGAGTAAAGTGGCCAGTTTCCCTCAACTCTGACAAATATTCTGTTATTGGGAATTTGTCGTTCTGGGAAACGCCGTTCATATTCTCTAACGGCTTCAGACGCATTACCGTTAGCCAAACCATAAATAAAAACCAGCATACTCTTCATTGGTGAACATTGTTAAATACTTTTCTTAAAGAATGCCAATTGCAAGTGACATAGACGTCATTAAAAAACAATTTAAGTATAATTATTACGTAGAACCAAGCCAAATATGCAACATGCCAACTAGATTTGTACTGTTTGTGACATTTTAGACGCTTTTATTTAATTTACACTGTTTGTATGTTGTGTACGTGAAGATTTGTAATCGATTTTTCGACCACTTCTACAAGTCCTATCGACTTGAAACTCTGTAAAATTATGTATCCCCTATGAAAATACATTTTTTTACCATTTACGGTTCAAAAAAATGCTTATTTAAACTATAATTAACATAAATTTCAATTGTTAGATGTTTTAAATAGTAAGTTTCAATGTCAAACTTGCAGAGCACTTTTGGTGTAAAGGTTAAATGATCGCCTGCCACGCGGTCGGTGTGGGTTTGATTTGATTAAATTACCTTACATATATGGTCTACAATTCGTTGATTGGTACGTCGTTGATAAATGGAAATTATCGTATGTTATCTTATGAATTGGAAATGAATTATCATACTACAGTGCATTTTACGGTGAAGTAATATATTTATTTTGAGTGCAAGAAAAGTAAGTAATAAGTATCCTTTTATGCAAAATACGTTTTAAGCAAACAAATCTGTTATTTTGATACGGTTATAAAGGAACAGCTGTTTTCTGTTTCTAAAATATATACATTTGAATTCATAACCTACATTAAGGGTAATATTTGTTGACATAGGTCAGTATTATATGTACATTATTATTGGATATAGTGTTGATCATCTTACATTACATTTTGAATTTTAAGTAAATATAGATTATAAGTTTGTATCGTAGTGTTAATTTAGTAATTATTTAGTATCGTAAATCTTTACGAGAAATATCGTTTGTTATTTTATTTATGCTTTATTAAATATACATATAAATACAGTTGTTTAGTGTTTACCTATTATGTTAATAAGGTGCAACTTTCTCAATTTTTGTTGTATTTTAATTATTATAGGTATAAATTGAGTGGCGTCCGACAAGAAAAATGCATTACTGGTTATACCTACGGATATATCTCTGCCTCCCTCACGACTTGTTCAAAATGACCCCCGAAACACAAATTACTTGCTATTTAACTCAAACGGTTCTCGAGATATCATTTTTCTTGAAAAATTCGAGCCTTTCGTAATTTTTTGAAGTAAATTGATTTGTTTCAAAGGAAAAATCAAATTGGTCTCACAAGTTTTAATTAATAAATTTAACAATTGTTGGTAAAATGAAATGAAATTCTCAAAAAACTGAACTATTAATTTTCTATTCGAATAATGCTCCTCCTTTTTCCGCACAGATTTCAATGCGAGCTCTGAATTCATTGAAACTGCGCCTTATTTCTTCGATTGATAGGGACTGAACAGCATTCCGTATCCTATTTTTCAATTGCTCTTCATCATTGTCTAATGGCTCACTGTACACAATTTGTTTTAAACGACCCCACAGATAAAAGTCCATTATTGTGAGATCAGGACTTCTCGTCGGCCATAAAATGGGACCATCTCTTCCTATCCAGTTATCATGGAACTCTGTATTGAGCCACTGGCGAACAGTACCGGCATAATGAGCAGGGCACCCATCGTGCTGGAAGAACATTTCAAATCGGTAGTTCAATGGCAATTCATCCTGTTTATCAATTAAAAAATTTTGCAACATTTCCAAATATGAATAACGGTTTAAATTTTGATCAAAACAATATGGGCCAATAATTCCATGGTACGAAACCGCACACCACACATTAACTTTTTTCAAACATTGTCTGCGACTAGCAATTCGGAAGTTTGGATTCGTCCTACTCCAGTAACGGCAATGTTGGGAAGAAACGACTCCGTTAGTTGAAAAGCTCAATTCATCGGAGAACATTATTCGTTTATGAAAATTTGAATCTTCCAAAACTCTATTGCCCATTTACAAACAAAAATCCAGACGTTTGGCTTCATCACCGTTCTCTAAAGTTTGCCTAAATTGCGGCTTAAATGGTAAAATTTTGTTCTCCTTGAAGATTCTTTGTAAATGAGATTTACCTATCCCAATTCGTTGTGCCCTCCTTCTTAAAGACAACCTTAGAACTTCTGTTGCGGAATGAACGGCGAGAACAGCAGCATCTTCTTCATCGAACAACTTCTTTGGCTTCTTTAGGTTTAAAACCGAGCCTGTTTGAAGGAATTTAGTTACCAAGTTTTTTGCTCCGGCATTCGAAATGGCAACCTCCGGGTATTTTTGGTTGAATTTTCTGATAACAACTCGGTAGCACTCTTCCCCAGTTCCGTAACATTGAATTAGATAAATTCTTTGTTGTAAAGTCAACATTATATCATACAATTCAAATTAGCATGAATTAATTTGCAGTTCAATAGAATTATCACATTTGACAATTTCTGTCAGTGGTGTTTTTTAATGAAATCCGCCTACTAAAGTTACTTCTAAAAATTAGGAAAAACATTCTAAGTCCAATTTTTCAAGAAAAATGATATTATCTCGAGAACCGTACGAGTAAAATAGAAAGTAATTTGTGTTTCGGGGGTTTGAAAACAAGCAGGGCAAATCATCAAGAATGAACTTTTCTGAGAAATCAAAAATAAGAGAATTTTCCCTCTTTTAAAGTCGATCCGGGGACATACTATATATTATATGTATATATATATATATATATATATATATATATATATATATATATATATATATATATATATATATATATATATATATATATATATATCAAATGAAAAGTGACATAAGAAAAGTCCCTTATTTTGTCCCAAAGAATATGTGGTTAACGGATTGGCCTACTTTTTGTAACACCTTATATATATATATATATATATATATATATATATATATATATATATATATATACAAGGTGATTCAAATTCGAGGCTAACCATGGGGATTTCGAAAACGGTAAGAGATAGAGGGGTGGTTTAAATTTGGCAAAGTTGCGAAATTTTGGGAACAACAACATGCTGTCGAGAAACCAAAAAAATGTTATTTCGTTTTCGAGATTTTTTGAAAAAACCAAAATCTCTCATTTTCGTTTTTATTTTTTCCTGACCTTATTTACAAAGATATTCAAAATTAAACAATACATTCTTAAGACAACTTTTTCTTGCCTACAAAATGGTGGCATCAAAATTTTAATACGACGTTTCGTCTTCTACCGACCATCATCTACTTTTTTATTTCTTATGGCCGCCATCTTGAATTCTTAGACAACTAAATAGAGCTTTTTTTTGTTATTTCAAAAATGTATAATTTGCCTACCTTATGTTGAACCATTCAGCTAATATTATCAAAAAAGTAAAATTATTGTTGATTTTAAAAAACGATCTAGATACCATTGCATTGTAGATGCGTGTACATATTGTTTTTTATTATCAAGATACCTTTGAATTTGATTATTCTGTATTGTATTTAATATGGCTACTGTACTGTAATTGTATTTGTGTTTTTTTTTGCGAATGTTGTAATTGTATTAGTATTTACAATCCCATTTTCAAACGATGAAAAGCGGACATGTTGCAAGTCTATTATGCCAAAGGCAGAAACTCGAGAGATACATTAAACACCTATTTTGAAATGTACCCTGAAAGAAATCAACCAAACGAAAGTTATTTCTTAAGACTTCACCGAAATTTGTCAGAATACAGACAATTTAATGCATCAAGACCGAAATACGGAAGTAGGCTCCCTTTAGCAGTTAAAGAGGAAATTCTTGATACAGTAAGTCTTTCTTATGTTTTTTTTTTTGTCACAGATCTATGTTTTGATTTAATTTTAGGTAAACCTAAACCCGTCTATTTCTACAAGAGAGATATCTGTAAATTTAAATATCCCGCAAACAACAGCGTGGAGAACATTGAATGAGGCGAATTTCAAACCTTATAAAATACATACAAGTCAAGTTTTACATCCCGGTGATAACCAGAGGCGGCTTAGATTTTGCAATTGGTTACTTGACCAAGCAAACCACGATGCGAATTTTGTTGAAAAAATAGTTTGGACTGATGAATGTCGCTTCTCCAATTTAGGCGTTTTTAATTGCAATAATGAACACATCTGGGCAACTGAAAATCCTAGAGAGAACAGCCAAGTTCGAGATCAAATTCGCTTTGGGTTTAACGTCTGCATCGGTTTAAGTAAGAATAAGTTGCTAGGCCCTTTTATTTATGAGGATACGTTAAATTCAGTTAGATATCTAGAGTTCTTAAGAGCACCACTGCTGGGGTATTTCGAAGAAATGCCACTTAACGAATTAAGAGAACTTTGGTGGCAGCAAGATGGTGCCCCACCACATAACGCTGTTTTAGTTCGTAATTAATAATTATCTAAACGAAATTTTTCCAAACGCATGGATAGGTAACAGAGGTGTTATCGAATGGCCAGCGCGTAGACCCGACCTTACTCCGCTAGATTTTTTTTATGGGGAACCTTAAAAAATATTATTTATAAGCATAAGTCAAAAGTACATTATGTGTTAAAAGTAATTTTATTTTTTTTTTTGTAAATTTAGGTATCTTGATAATAAAAAACAATATGTAGACGCATCTACAGTGCAATGGTACCTAGATCGTTTTTTAAAATCAACAATAATTTTACTTTTTTAATAATATTAGCTAAACGGTTCAACATAAGGTAGGCAAATTATACATTTTTGAAATCACAAAAAAAAGCTCTATTTAGTGGTCTAAGAATTCAAGATGGCGGCTATAAGAAATAAAAAAGTTGGTGATGGTCGGCAGCAGACGATACGTCGTATTAAAATTTTGATGCCGCCATATTGTAGGCAAGAAAAAGTTGTCTCAAGAATGTATTGTTTAATTTTGAATATCTTTGTAAATAAGGTCAGGAAAAAATAAAAACGAAAATGAGAGATTTTGGTTTTTTTAAAAAATCTCGAAAACGAAATTAAATTTTTTTGGTTTCTCTGCAGCATGTTGTTGTTCCCAAAATTTTCGCAAGTTTGCCAAATTTAAACCACCCCTCTTTCGCAACTTTGCCAAATTTAAACCACCCCTCTATCTCTTACCGTTTTCGAAATCCCCATGGTTAGCCTCGAATTTGAATCACCCTATATATATATATATATATATATATATATATATATATATATATATATATATATATATATATATATAGGGTGTTACAAAAAAGTAGACCAATCCGTTAACCACATATTCTTTGGGACAAAATAAGGGGACTTTTCTTATGTCACTTTTCATTTGAACGCTTCCTTTTCGATATACAGGGTGTCAAACTTCACTTTTTAGAAGTGTATTTTTTTATTATCTCTGGTGTGTTTTAAGATATCGCTTTCAAATTTGCTACAAATCTTACTATTTTCTAAGTGCACCTTCTGTATGATTTTAAGTAAAAAATTCCAAGAACTAATAGAAAAATAAGAGGGGTGTGGTAACCTTTAACCCCCCATTTTTTTCTGACGAACGCCTATGGTACGTCGCATCCATTTTTTATAGTAGTGATGATTTATCACACTTTTTTGGCTCTTGTAAACTTTTGATTTGATGCTTCCTTTATGACATACTTTTAGTTATTCGATTAGTTATTAGGTGTTGCGATTTTTTTAACAATTTTTTTATTTTATTAATCAGAATAAATTCATAATAATAACTTAAAACAATCAATTGTGCTAATAATTATAATATGAAGTTGGATGCAAATAATTAAATTAAATGTTCGATGTGTCCACCGCCTTCGCGAATGCACCTTCTGGCTCTTTTTATAACTGAAAACCGAATATTTTGGAAAATATTCGGTTTCAATCTAAATACCTCTGCACTTTCTGCGATGCGATCCCTCGATTGATTTTGATTTATTAAAAAAAGTTTATCTTAAAGTACGTAACAATATCTGTCAATTACTTCTCTTGTGTTTTAGCTTTATTTGGAACGGTTTCAAAGATATTTGAGTTTGTCGGCTTAATTTAGTTTTTTCTAAATAATTAGGAAAGTTGGCAACACTGATCAAAACGTCATTTGATTGGTCTTGAAATTCTACCCAATATTGCTAATTTAACCGACTCTGTAACTGTTATAATAACAGAGTTACCAATAGAAGCTTAGTTAAAAATAAATCCATAATAATGGCTTAAAACAATCAGTTGAGTTAATAATTCAATACTACGTCGCATATAAAAAAAATTTAATGTTCGATGCGTCCACAGCCTTCGCGATTGCACCTTTTTATTTTTTTAAATAATTGAAAACCTAATATTTTTTATACGTCTTGTCAAATGCTTGTCAAATTAATCGCTGTAAAAATTTCGAATGCTAAACGGAATAATAAGGTATGGCCAATAGAGAGAATATTTTGGAATTTTCTGAAATGACTGATATGATTTTAATTATGGGTAAGATTTCAAATAAAATTTCTAGATTGTACATTTTTGAATAATCATTCTCAAAAGGAAATTTTTCTTAAGTTTAGTACGCCGCCTAAGAGACACTTGAAAATTCAAACAACAACGAATAGGAACATGTGGACGGCCACGTAAAATTACACCAAATCAAGAGGAACAAATTTTGCAAATAGTTGAACAAAATCCGGGTACTAGTACAGGGATTATAGCTTGATAGATTGGAAGTGATATAAATTCGACAGACGTGCATAGAATTTTAAAACGTCACTCATTACATCTATATCATGTGCAAAGAGTACAGAACTTATTGCCGCAAGATTTTCAGGTAAGAAACACCTTTTGCAACTGGCTCTGTAATGAAAATAACCGTAACCGCCGGTTTGTTAGATCCATTTTATTTTTGGATGAAGCTACCTTTACGCGAAATGGTATAACGAATATCCACAACACCCATGTTTGGGCAGATGAAAATCCAAGAGCTCTTGTAGAGACCAGTCATCAAGTAAACTTTAAAGTAAACGTGTGGGCAGGAATTTTAGACAATTTTCTTTTAGGTCCGGTATTTTTGCTACCAAACTTAAATGCCGAACATTCGTCAAAATATGTGATTTCAACTTGACGGAGCTCCACCACATTATGGCAATAATGTTCGGAACTACTTGAACCAATATTTCCCTAATCACTGGATTGGTCGGGAACAGGATGCGCCTATTCATTGGCCACCTCGTTCCCCCGACTTAAGTCCACTGGACTTCAGTTTTTAGGGATTCATGAAAGATTTTGTTTATACGGTTCCAATAATAAATCAAAATCAATTGAGGGATAATTATTAGCACAATTGATTGTTTTAAGTTATTATTATGAATTTATTCTGATTAATAAAATAAACAAATTGTTAAAAAAATCGCAACACCTAGTCGAATAACTAAAAGTATGTCATAAAGGAAACATCAAATCAAAAGTTTACAAGAGCCAAAAAAAGTTAGATAAATCATCAAACTATAAAAAATGGATGCGACGTTCATAGGCATTCGTCAGGAAAAAATGGGGGGTTAAAGGTTACCACACCCTTCTTATTTTTCTATTAGTTCCTTGAATTTTTTCCTTAAAATCATACAGAAGGTGCGCTTAGAAAAGAGTAAGGTTTGTACCAAATTTGAAAACGATATCTTAAAACATACCAGAGACAATAAAAAAAATACACTTTTAAAAAGTGAAGCTTGACACCCTGTATATCGAAAAGGAAGCGTTCAAATGAAAAGTGACATAAGGAAAGTCCCCGTATTTTGTCCCAAAGAATATGTGGTTAACGGATTGGCCAACTTTTTTGTAACACCCTGTATATATATATATATATATATATATATATATATATATATATATATCTGTGTGTATGTGTGTGTGTGTGTGTGTGTGTGTGTGTGTGTGTGTGTGTGTGTGTGTGTGTGTGTGTGTGTGTGTGTGTGTGTGTGTGTGTTTCCATTTCCATGAATTCCGGCTTCCATCTCGTGTTGATGAGGTCCTTAGGAGAACCTAATTATTTCGACGACTTTTCGACAAAATCATATTTATCATCTTCAGGTCAGTAGTAACTTAGCTATACTCCTCGTTATTCTGATTGAACTGACGTCCACTGTTGTACCCTGCTTATTTATCTTCCTTTCTCTTTTTTGTTTTGAATGTTTTACTATTGTGTTTTTAGGTTTTATTGCTGCTTGTTGTTCCTTCACTCTGATTAACGCCAATCTCCACATGCTCGGTAGTTTTTGAGCGTCATCTCGTGTATTCAGATTGCTAGTGTGTTTTTCTATCTCTATAGCTTCTTGTATTATCTTTTTTGTTAAGTATTCCTCGTCAGATTTTCATTTCATTTCCTCAAAACTTATTGCGTGCTTAGTGGTTTGCACATGTGCTAACGATGATGTATTTTTCTTCACTGCTAGTCTGAGTTCCTCTACTCTTGCGTTGATACGTCTGTTAGTATGGCCTATGTAGACACGATCACAATCTCCACATGAAATTTGGTAAATACCTTAGTCTTCCAAATCAATTTTTGTTTTTCGATTGGGAAGAACCATACCAATTTTCTTGTCAGTTTAAAATATTGTTTCTATTTCATGTTTAATAGTTTACGGATCTTGTCCATTGTTCCCTTTACATAAGGTATTATCATTTTGATTGTTTGTTCTCCGTTCTCTTCTTCGCTGGTTTAAATGCTCTTGGAATGTCACTGTTTCTATACCCATTTTGAAGTGAAGCCGTTTTGATTATGTTCGTTTGCTCCTTCTAGCTTTTCTCATCTGTTAAGCGTTTGGACCTTGTGACCAAACTTTGTACCACAGCCTGCAGTTGTGCCGGTTGATGGTGAGACTTGGCATTTAAATATCTATTAGTCTGCGTTGTTTTTTCTGTGTACGCTACGTCCTATGTTGTTAGTCTTCTTATGTACAAGCGCATCTAAAAATGGGAGTTTTTCCGTTTTCTTCTACTTCCATTGTGAATTTAATGTTAGTGCCCAAATTTTAAATGTGGCATCCGCATATCTTAACCACAATTTGGGTTTGTGGTTAGCTGTATTTAATGCAAGAGTTTCCAGGTCTATCATAAAAACGTTCGCTAAAACCGGCAATAAAGGTAAACCCATAGGTGCTCCCTGAATCTGCTTATACTTCTGGTCTTCATATATAAAATACGTGTTCTTGATCCAGTATTCTCTAAGGTCCATGATGTCTTCTGGTAGCTGGTATTTTGTTTTTGTTAAATCCATAGTATCATTTATTGGTACATTTGTGAATAGTGACACTATTCTATTGCGTTCACTATTGGTCTTAATGGTATCTCCGGTTTATGCATTTTTGGAAGCCCAAAAAACTTCGGAATTTTTTACGACTTCTCTGTCGGTATTAATTTTAATTGAGTCTCCTGGTCGATGTTGCTTCTTTTTATTTTTCCAAGTAAGTTGTTGGGTGCGTTGTAATTTGTTTGTATGCTGTGTCTTGAAGCAGGTCTTTTATTCTGTTGTCCTCGATGCTTATAATAACTGTAGCATTGCCTCTGTCCGCTGGTAGTATGGCAATCTTTTTATTTTGTTTTAATACATTTCAGTGCTTGAAATTCCTCCTTTGTCAAATTCTTCTTCGGTGAAGAAGAAGGAGACTACCTCTAGATTTAATAAAAACAAAGTACCAGGTACCAGAAGATATAAATCCAAATTGTGGTTAAGATATGTGGCTAATACATTTATAATTTGGACACATGGTCGAGAAAAACAATAACTTTTTAAAACACCTGAACGAAATGTACACTAAACTTAAATTCACAATGCAAGTAGAAGAAGAAAACTCCCATTTTCAGATGCGCTTGTACACAAGAAGACTGCCTAGGACATACAGTACACAGAAAAAACAACGCACTCTAATAGATAGTTAAATGCTAAGTCTCACCGTAATCCGGCACATCTACAGGCGGTGGTACAAACTTTGGTCATAAGGTCCAAATGCTTAATAGACGAAAAGAACCAGAAGGGGGAAACGAACACTATCAAAACAGCTTCACTACAAAACGTATATAAAAACAGGGACATTCGCAGAGCATTTAAACCATCGAAGAAGAAAGACAAAGAAGAGGACGGAGAACAAATAACCAAAATATTACTATCATGTGTAAACGGAACGATAGACAAGATTAGTAAAATATTAAGAAAACATGAAATAGAAATAATATTTAAAACTGGCAAGAAAATTAGTATGGATCTTCACAAAACAAAAATTAATTTGGAAGACCAAGGTATTTACAAAATTCCATTAATTATGAAATTACCATTAATTACTCAAAGCTTAGGAATACAAATTCATTATAAATAGATTACAGTCAATCTTACCTCTACCTTTGTTTCATATATTTAAAAATATACAAGATCTTGATTTCTATAAAATGTATAGTATAATAAGATAATCTAACACAAAGAAATTATACAACATCAATGTATCACTGAAGAGCATAAAGAAGGTCCCGATAAAGGACAATTGGATAAGGAACATTAGCTTGCAACAAATACCTCAGGAAGTAACTAATTTCTTGATGTTAGGTCCTAAGTTCAGTATTCAACCACAACACAATAATTTTTCCATTTACATTTATTTCTGACCCTACAAATTATGAGTTATTCCCAAAGGACCCCACACCTCGTTTCCCAAACGTTGCATTTTTTTAATTGATAAACTGGTACGATTAAATTATATCACTCCTGAGTTAGCCAAATCCTTTGCAATGTGAAAATACACAAGGACAATAATCCCCTGCGACATATAGTTGATGCTCACAGTTCTCTATCCAGACTGGAATCTTTCATTACCAATATATTAAAATCGTCCTATAATACAGATAACACATACTTTGTGATTTCCACTTTTAAATGAGTAGAACAACTTTGTTCTTATAAATTCAGATGTTGTTAGTCTTTTGAATAATATTCCTTGGGCTCGGATACAAGAGGCTATAGAGATCAGATGGGATTCTGTTTCTCAACGTACTGCCATTGATTTAGTGTTGTTTATAGAAATCATAAAATACATATTTGATTCCACCTACATTGCACGTGATGGTAAATTGTTAGGTATTCCTATGGGGGCTACCATTAGCCCAATCCTCAGTCAGTTTGTAAAGGACACTCTCTTATACTCTGAATATATTTAATAGTTTCGATCCAAATATAGTTTCCAGCCGAGATAGAGAACGATAGTAGAGCGGTGCTCTTTCTAGATACCCTACTTGTTAGGGATGGGTTGGACATCATTGCAGTCCGCGCGGCCAAAGAATGCCTCGTGTCGCGCATGGATGTTCGTTCATTCGGCCGCACTCGTTAACGCAATAGCGACCGAAAGCATTACCAGTGGCGTCGGTGTTGCGTTTTCAATTATTCGTCACCAAACCACAAGAAATTTTAAAATATTTTATTTATTTGAATTACATATGAACAGTAATAGTTTAAACATATAGAAAATAAAGAAATAACCATGTTGACAAGTAATAAATTGTATATTTGAATTACAAATGAACACAGCAGTTTAATCGTTTATGAAAATCAAAAAAGTATAAGTTCGATTTTTAATTATAGAAACAGAATAGGCTATATTTTAAGAGTATTATTCAGGATTAAAAAAATTATGATATTTCTTAGGTAGTCAATTTTTATATTTCCATACACTTTGGGGAAAAGTTACTCAAACGGCGATAATTACATACTATAATAATATTAAATACTACTAACAAATAAGTCACACAATCATTGATCACTAGACCAGCCACTTTCAGTTTCTGAATCGTCCTCCAAATTTATCACCAGTTTTTCGACTTGTTCGTCAATCAGTATTTCGTTCTCTAAATATTTTTTTTCCTGGTCGATTACCTTTTTACAGCACTTTTGCCAGTTTTCTTGAGACACAGCCGCTAATTCTTCTTCCAACAATCTTCTAACGTGGTTGAAGTTAAAGGTGGTATTTCTCTTTGCAACATTATTTTTCACTTGAGCCCAAATCAACTCAATCGGGTTTAAGTCCGGGTGATAGGGAGGTAGTCGCAGCACCGTATGTCCTTCATTACTTAATATACAATCAAACTTGTACGTTATATGTTCCTTTTTGTGTAGCTTAATTATTTCATAAAGTTGTGGTCTGTACATCAAAGGAGTGAACGGTATCTTTTTCTCTATTAACCACTTCACCATATCTGCCTTTTTCGAAATACTTGTTCGAGCACGATCCACCTGAACATTATGGTACGACGCATTATCAATAACCAAAACCGCTTGTGGAGGCAAGTTTGGTAAACGTTTCTCACGTAACCATTTTTCGTAGTTGCTACCATTCATCTCGTCGTGATGGAAAAAGGCTCTTTTCGAAATCTTCCAAGTCGGTCACAGGAGACGGACGTGGGCGTTTCTTGCCTGGAGTTGAAAATCTTGGTTTTCCCTCTTCTGTTGGACCTTCACCCTCTTTAATAATATTTGCCACTGATCTAACAGACACTTTTGTTGCTTCAGACACGGTTTCTTTTAATTGTTTCAAGGTATATGTGGGGTGTAAGTTTTTCAAATAACTGTACACATTATATATCACCTCAGGCGTTTGACCACTTATTACTTGGCCACTTTTTCCCAATGTAGAACTTATATTTCTACACTCGCTTTTAAATCACAGTTGAAAATGAACTAACTAATAAAAACATTTTTGAATATTTGCTAATCTGTTGTTAATGATACTAAGGAATGTCAACTATTAGGATTTCTTTAATGAGAATTTAAGCAAATGCCATTAGCATTACATGCGCCGCAAAACTACTTATTTATTTTACTATGTATTGTGAAAGTATTTGTTCTTTATACATATTTGTCTAATAAATTTGAGTATTATGAGCTTTAAAATTCACATAGGACACAAAATGGTTCACTGTCGTTTTGTTGCAATAATTGTAAAAGTTAAATTAATAAGTACGTATGTAAATTAATAACAGAAATAAATAATTAATTAGTGTAATACATGATAACAAACGGAACGCGCTTTTGGTGGCGGCGCCACTGACACTGACTTGAAGTTGGACGAATGCGCATCAAACGTTCAGGCATTCTTTGGCCGCGCGGACTGTAATATCTTAGTTTCAGTTAATTGAGTAATATTTTTTTAATATTCCCAATTCATTTCAGGAAATCGTCTGATTGGTCCATTTATTTATGACCACATGTTAACAGGGCAACGTTACCTTTTAATGTTGCAAAACCAAATCATTCCATCCATTAATGATAAATTTAATAATTTGTGGTTCCAACAAGATTGATGCCTTGCACATAATTCAGGGGAAGTCCGAGCATTTTTACGGGAGATTTTTGGTGAAAGAATAATATCCAACGGTGGTCCTGTGCGTTGGCCTACTAGATATCCGGACCTTATCTCATTAGACTTTTATTTATGGGGATATGTCAAAAATGAGGGGTATGAATTTGAGCCCCCAGAAAATAGGCAAGTTATAGAACATCGAATTATTAATATTATTGAAAATATTAATCGTAATACAATACGTCGAGTAACCAGAACTGTTGCAAGAAAATGTGAAAAGTGAATTGAAAAAAATGGTCGACATTTTGAATAATAGTATGTAGAACTAATGTCGGTTTTATAATTATCCTGTAAAATACATTTAATATTAATATAAAACACTATAAAAATTATTTCATATTGTAGCGTTGTAAAATATATCTATGATTCATAGCTAAAAATGTTTTTTAATTACTTTTTAGTCATAATTTTATGGTTTAAATGAGTAACATTTAACATAATACTCCAATAACTACTATGTGTTTTTTGAATATTCCCCATTATTTTCACTCATTTGATTGAGCAATTTATTTATGAATACCAAGTAAACATTTGAGTATTTTTAAGACAAGTTTTGGAAAGGCTTTTTCGATATCGTAATAAATAGTTATCTACGAATAGGTAGCTACTGTTCATAAGAGAGTACTTGATGATGCAATGATTGTTTTAAACTTATCAAAGCCTACTACCAGAAATTTACAATAACCGAATTCATTATTTGCTGTAGTTAATTTTTAAGTGTTTTAATAGGATTTTTTACATTTTAAATTTTCACTTGAAGTAAATATATTGTTAGGTGTTTACTTAATTTTAAACTTAATAAAAGAATTATTTATCTGTCATTGTTTAAGACAAGGTTTGGAAAGGCTTTTTCGATATCGTAATAAATAGCTATCTACGAATAGGTAGCTACTGTTCATAAGATATTACTTGATGATGCTTTTGATGAGTCGAAACGTCCTATTATGAATTATGACTTGAAATAAATGTACCTTTGCAGAATAAATTGCTTTGGTAGTTTATTTTCAAAAATGTTTCATAAAAAAAGAAATATTTGAAAATGACAAGAATGAGGGTCGAAACGTCGAATTATCATTAAGTGTTATACGTCGTTGGATTTAGAATAAAAAAAGGAATCATTTTATACCATTAGCTAATTTTTGCCCCATATGAAAAAATAAAGTTGATGATGGTCTCTAATCGACGAAACGTCTGATTAATTTTTTTCTGTCACCAATCAATAGAGGATAAAAAGTGGCAATGGCAAAGTGTAATTCATTTTTTTATATCTGTTCAAATAAAAGAGATATAGCTAAAAATAGAAATTGTCGATTTTCAGTTTTTTCGAATATTTTGAAAAATATTTGAGATAGCCTTGATTTAGCGGGCTCAAAATTCTCTAAAACTGTCTCCATTTAACCGTCTTTCGATCTCTTATAGTTTCCAAGATAGCAATACTGCACAGACCAATTTTGGACACACTGTATAGGGTAATAAGGACATTTCATCGAATAGCAATCATTGTATTGATTTCAGTGTTTTCACAACTGTAGACGAATGGAAAATTGAAAATTTATTAATGCCAGCACCTATGGAAAGATTGTTCAGCATTCTACTGAGTGTCCTCTTTAATGGAAGAGAAAACCATTTCGCAATAAATTTATATGCACTGCCAGAATGCTTATATAAAGCCAATCCCACAATCTGTTCTTCCATGGTAAACCTTCTTCCTCTTGGCTTTGTCTTTTGTCGGGTTAATTGCTGTACGCAAAATGTTACTACGTCTGAACTAAGTCCATTTTGTGTAATATTTAATTGCTTGTTACCTGGAATATCTAGGTTAAAAAGAAATTCGATATTTTAAAACTTGAATAACCACTTGCCTTTCTTCTATTTAATACAATTTTAACGCGATTTTTTACTTAATCTATCTAATGGAATTTATTTAACTAACGGAGCAGTTTAATTAGTGTTTTATAACTAATTAACGGAAATTAGAATGTGTTCTAGTAAGCTTTTCGCAACTAGGTGAAATTATAATGAGGGGTTTGGTGTTCCTTCAGGTGTCTATTTTATTTTGAAACAACCGCCAGATAGCTACTGAATTTACACGGTTAATTATGCAGGGAAATTTAATGGTGGATGTCCCATTATGGAATATTTGTATGCGGGAACGAGCAGTTTGTTCACAAGCGGCAGATGTGGTTCGTAAACGACTTATTCAGACGACGTGGTGATAGTGGGGTGGTCAACCTTTTATCTTGGTACGGTTAAACTTTCAGGAATGGTTCGTTTAGTAGAATATTTATCTTTTGTTCACTGGCAAGCAGAATAGACTTAACGTTTTACGTAATCTGATATTAAAGAATGTTGTGGGAATAATTCTGTAATCTGGGATTCTTGCGACGTGCGATTCAGGACGAAATCAGAAATCCGAAAAGGGGTAGATTTTTAGAAACGGGCTATTACGTGAAGTGATAGAAAATGTAATACTCACTGTGTTTACGTAATTACTAGACGGACTGAAACTTTTGTCAGTAATATTATCGTATTTTGGTCTGGTTTATCGCTTTCATTTCGGTGATGGCGTGTCGGTATAAGTTTGTGTGTAATTATGCAACTAGGATCAATTAGTATACCTGGGCTGACACCTCCGTTGCGCTTTCTAATCGACAATGTGGGGCCGGCACAATTCAGGCAGGCGGCCTTTCTGTCCGACTCTGAAAGTAGGAAGCGACACCGGGAATTAAACTCCCACCGTAACGTCCTCCACAGGTGTTTGTGTAGGTGCTGTAAATAAAAACTTACATGTAGGTGATGGCAAATTTAAATGACAACAGGCCGGGTGTATAGGTATATTTGAGAAGAAATCGGATGCGGAATTTGCTCCCGATACTGCATCCTTATTAAAGCCTAGTACTTTTCTGAATTATGTAACTGATATTATTTTATCAAAACTTTTTTACATAATACCTCAAGTATGTACATCTCAAAATATCAAAAAATATTCATTGTTTTCACCACTAAAATGTGAACTACATGATTTGGGTTCATTTGTATTAGAACAATATGCTTTGGATTAAACAAGTTAACTTAATTTTAAGTGCCAAGAACTGTAAGTTTGTGGAATTAGTAAATTCCAAAGGCAATGTTAAGCTTGATCCTATAAAATTGTTGGCCTATAAATATTATATAAGTCGTAAGAAACACTAAGTTAGATTTTTATCTACTCTGCTTGTAAAATTTCTCTCCTGTATTGTCATTTTGATGTTTTCATTTTATCAATACATTTTCACTACTGTAACATTTCACTCATGTAAGGAAAGGTGATAAAACAGAATTATCTTGTAATGTGGTAGATATACAAGTATAGATGTTATGTTAAAATCATTAAACTGGATGAAAATTGGGGATTTTTTGGAGATGTAGGCTTTAACTTTTATACATTAAATTAAGTGCGGAATAATCCCATATTTCAAAAATTTCATCCAAACATTTAATTAAATTCATAGATATGATACCAGAAACAAACAAAATTTTGTGATACATCATAAATAGTATATTACTTTACAAGGGAAGTAAATTCTTACTTTCTGTGTAAAGTACATTACTTTTTACACTATCAACACGTCTGATAACAATTATTTTATGATTTTATTACAAAAATTCATTAGGAGAATCTCATGTCATTATAGCAAAATTAAGTAGTGATCTTTGCATTGGTACTATAGTAACTGTCATTTGAAAAAACAGAAATTTTTGACTTAAATAAAATGTCAGGTGATATGCAAATCTCTGCAGATATGGCTGCTAATAGATTTTTAAATATAAACAATTGTACAGATTGTACGTTTACAATTAATATTAATAAATAATTAAGTTAATCTTATGGTGATGTCCACTTTTTAATAGTATCAACCTCCCTAGGGAAATTATATTTCCCTGTTGTCATGCGAACGTTGTAAAGATTGTGTAAATTTAAACTACTTCCCTATAACGACATAATGTAAATGCTACTAACTTGATTGATAGTGAAAAAAAAGTTTAAAACATTTTAAAACTCCATATTTTTGAGAGTGTTGTTAGAATATAAGTTATCAAATATAAAAAATTGTAAAAACCTAAATAAATTTAAAGTACAATTAAAAGAAATATAAGTGTAGAATAATAAAGTTAAATTAAAATAATGAGATATTCTGTTTAAAAGAAAGAATGATTGAAATCAGTTACTAAACAAAGGAAAAAGGAAAAGTCAACGTATTTCATTCCTTCCCCAAGGGGGAGGGCGGGCTGCTCGAGCTTCCCGAGCTCCTTCAGCCACAATCATGGATTCCCAGCATACATACATACGTTACGTATATATGCATGGTGGGATTAAGGATAGGTGTGATCAGGATAGGATCGGAAGGAACGGAGTTAGGGTTCTGAGGGGGAAAATACTACCCCAGCATTCGCCTAAGTAGCCGCACATGGTGTGCATATACGCAGTGACCATGCCGCTACATGTGTATGAGGAAAACCCCCTGAAAAAACCTCATACAAGGTAGACGGTAACAGGAATCGAACCCATTACCTCCCGAATGCTAAGCAGATCGTGTCACCACTACACTACCAGCTCGGTACTAAACAAAGAGTAGAAAAGTGAACTATCTAACACCATACTCTCCTTTTTCCTATGATCTAAAATAATGATTTCATACTTTAAGAGCATGTTTTTAGATAATAAGCTTAAATAAGAACATGTAAAATGGTTGAGTAATTTATTTCAAAAAACAAAATCATATAAAACAATAACATGGTGTCCGTTTTTCGATGGCAGACATGGATATCTTGTTTATTACAATAAATACGAGGTAGGTTAAATTTGAGAAAAACTGCGCATTTTAGAACTGAAATATTCACTTTTTGTTTTTATTTTTTCAAGGGCAAACTGTTTCAGACAAATGCACCTAGCGACACGCGTTTTTCATACTATTTTTTCGAATTTCTATAGAAAACATCGAATTTTTCGAGTTCAGAAATGAGTTCTATTTCGATACTAGTGTGGAAATGAGCTCTACTTCGACACTAGTGCGGAAATGGGAAGAGAGAAATTCGAAAAATCTATTTTTTAAATTTAGCATAGCCTTCTACATAGATGCACTTGGTACCAGGGCTAACTTTGAGAGGCTATGAAAATTTAAAAAATGGATTCAGATTCCCTATTAAAAAGAGTCTCTATAATTATTATTTTCAAACTTCTGGAATCAATGGTTTACCCTTGGAAAAATGAAACCAAAAACTGAATTTTTCAGTTTTTTTGCAATAACTAAATAATTCCAAATAATTTTTCAGATTATTATTCAATTAAAAAAATGTGCAAGTTTTCTCTAATTTAACCAACCTAGAATCTCTTATAACAAACGATATCCTGATGCCTGCCCTTGAAAGATGGACACCGTGTATATAAACATTTTTTCTGCTTGAATATAAGTACATAAACATATTTATTCACTAATTTAGATTTTTACAATGAATACAAAACCACGTTTTTGTTTTTGGGATAGCTGTAAGTGCAGCACAGGGCAGATGAAACCAGAACAAGCAGCATTCACACACAATCGATGGCCTGTTTTCCAGCAGCATTGAGCAAGATTTGCAACACCACTGATCCTTCTTTATTTTTTCTTCTAGTTGATTAATTAAATGTTGGCAGGCGTATTCACAGAAATATTTTTCCAATCTTCCCAAATGGACTGCTGAATCTAAAAAATACAAATTAAAATGATTTATTTTATGACGATTATTCAACTTACCTAACAAACAATCTGGCAATTGGTCTCTTATATGACATGTCAATATTTTCAATGAACACCGTTTCACTTCTGATATGTCTACATCCCCATTTGTAATATTCTTCAAGATATAAGTGTCCTGCAACTGTTCGGTTTGTAATGCAAATTTTGTTGGGATGTGTATTTTATGTTTTTTGCTCAATCCAATCACAGTGGTGTCACATCCTTTCGGCCTCCCTCTCTTTCTAATCTTGGGAGGTAATTCATTTTGTTTGATGGTTTCAATTGTGTTTTCCTTATCCATACTACCTGTAAGTAAACAAATAAATGGAAACATTGTTATTTTTCAGTCACGTTCATTATACATTAATGTTTGAACAGATTAAATGTAAATACATGAAAATCTTTTAATTTTCAATTTGATGTACAACAATTCTAGAAATAAAAATTATCATTTTGACTGACTGAAAGCAAGCAATAAAATAGACAAGAAAATATATTTACCAATTTCAATTTTAGTCTGATCTTGCAGTATAATTGTGTCACTCTCGGGAACTAAAAGTAAATACTTAAATTATTAAGTAAATAGGTAAACAAATATAACTGGGTACCTTGTTCGTTTCCAGTTTGATGTTCTAGCAGTAGAAACTCGTCATTCTCACCTACTATTTCTTGGTTTTCACAATCTAAAAGTAAATAGATTAATTAATTTATTTATATGTAAACAAATAAAAAACAGGTATTTATCATGTGTGTTTCCGCTCTGAAGCAGAAATTCATTATTACCATCTAAAAATAAATGAAGAACTATATAAATACATAAACAAATTGACGAATAAAAACAAACTCACCAAAATCATTTTCAGATTGTCTCTGGTGTGCTCCAATTTCTTCACCTTCCGAATCTAAAAATAAATAAAGGAACAATAAAAATATATACTGTGTTTATTTCCAATCTGCTATAGAAATAGACAATTCACATCACAACCACCAACAAAACATAATAAAAAATTACCAACTTCTTCATTTTTTAAAACTGCCAAAAATTTAATCAATAAATTGGTATAAAAACAAATAAAATCTGTACCGTGTTTATTTTCCTGTGGCTGTAGGGACACCAGTATGCCTTGTTTACAAAAACAGTCCAATGATCGCAGTACCTCAAGCTTGTATTCAAAGTCGCTCCCACTTGAATAAGTGATTGTATTATTTATAGAATTTGTAGCACCTATTACTGCTTTTCTCTTTTCTGTGAGAGTTTTAACCCTTGCAGATTTAACATTTGCACAGCGAATTTCACTTTCTCTGCTGCCATCACCAATTGGTGTTGCTGCTACTCTTTGTTTTCCCAGGTAGAATTTCTGCGTCCATCTCTCATGACATAATGATGCAGCAAAAAGAGACACGCCCTCTTCTGCTCTTGCTGCGAAGATATGCTTGCATGGTAATTGCATGGAGAGGTAATCATTGCAGGTGCAACCGTCACGTGTCACCTCTACTTTCCCTCTAGATGTTTGTACTTCAAAAATTCCATGTTGGTTATCTTTACTAATCTTGATTTTGGAAAGTAGGAGAATTTGGTTCCTAATGTAGTCTAAGCTGTATCTGAAAAATATATTAAAATCTAATCACATGCATTTCCCAATAGATTGAATGAGAGTTTATCTATTTAAACAAATTTCCGGAGTTTCTTTTTGCTGCCACATTGTACAACATACTGCATGCCCCCAAGGATAGACCTAGTACTCGACTGTGAAAAACAATGATCTTCATATAAAAGCTTACTCAAATTCTCTAGAAGAACGTCACCGTAAGTAACTTTGTCCCAGAGATGCATTTTTTTCCTTGTGAATTTTTAGTCTGTTGTGCAGGAAGGTCTGGTAAACGACACAGCAAAAACACAACTTCGGCAATATTTTCTTCAAATGAGGACTTTGGATAATTTGGTATTTCTGTTACACAAATAAAATCAAGTTCATACCTCGTCAAAAAATCAGCATATTGGCCAATATCCTCACAAAACTTGTCATTCTTATTGAGTAATGGTTTCTTCAATATGTGATAAGCTGCTTTAGCGTCACGCTCCTGATTGTTGCTAGCGATAAAAATGAAGAAATCATTGATGAATTGAATCAATGTTGAATTTTTCTTTACAACTTGTTTAATTTTGTTGTTTATAGCCTCCAACCGATTATTAGTGGTGTTGTTCATATTGAAATTGTTCATGCTATGGATGGTCCACTCATTGCGAATACTATGCCAGTTTTTCCAAAAATAGCTAGATACGCTGATTGGGACACATTCTATGAACTGCTTATACAACAAGTCATACTCTTCACTATTTTTGCTGTATAGTGAAGAAGCTTTTGCAAGTACGACAGTGACAAATCGCGTTCTTCTTTTGTAATATTCAATTTGTCACATGTAATATCTCGGCAAAATGATTTGAGCGTGTGAAATAGACATAAGTAAAAGGGTGTATTCGGGAAAAGCTGCTTTACAGCAGGTCTTTCTACAAGATCCTTGTCACCCATGAAACATTGTATCTTGCTTGCATCTACAGTATCCTTCAATATTGAAAAGATCCATTGATACGTAGCTTGATCCTCTGTCGATATGAGTGACACTGAAATTATTTCTGCAAGTCCATTGGAATCTTCTACGAGACACAAAAATACAGAACAGCCGATATTGATCAGTTTATAAGTGCCATCAACACTAATAAATTCTGGCCAACTCTGAAGAGAATTCCTCATGGATTGTGTCGAAAATTGAAGGGCTTTGAATGTATTATCTTCATCATGGAGGATATGAACATTGCAATCTGAAAATATACTCATGTATTCAATTAACACACAAAACAGAAAAGTAGGTTCAATATCTTACCATATTTGTCCTTTAGTAGCCTTATTGCTTCTTCTAAATCTTTCTTTTTAATTTTTTTCTTGTAACCAATGTTGTGCAAGTCTTTTAAGTTTGTCTTTTTTCCGGTGTCAAGCAATAGCTTCCTTTGGACTTTTTTTTTGTTCGCATCTAACTCAAGATAAGTTCCCACTGACTCTAATTCACTTTCGGTCAACACTCGATTATGTGGTAGATGTTCAAAAGGCACCTGAAGTAAACACAATATGACTATAATCATCACATTAAATTACAAATAGCAAATCATTTTTCACACAGCTGTGATAATTCATGTTGTGTGTGTATTAAATTAACTTTTCGAACACTCAGAGTGTCTGTAGTAGGGCAAACCCTCACTTGAAAATTTGCTAGACATCCAAGCCGTAAAGAACTGAAAAAAAGTTATTATGCATCATATGCTAGTTTGAAGAACAAGTGTCTCACCTAGTTTTTCTCTCTCCTTTTCCCCTTTTCGGACGCTCTTTCCCATGGATGCACTCATAATCTATTTCGTAGAAAATCAACTCCTTTTTAAGTGGTCTTTTTATGTAATGCATGACACTGGTGATTGTCTTGCTCCTTCTTTTAAAAAATTTCTGTTTATGAGCGACCTCATATTTTTTTATAAAATTTTCTAACTCTTCGTAGGTTGCAAATTTAAGACCAACTTTAATATCATTCTGTGAAGTGACACCTGGATCAACACCTGTAAACAGAATGTGTTTATTGTAGATTTAACAGTTCATCTACAAACCGTGGCCAGAACTAACGTTTAACAGAACAATGCAATTTAAATGCAAATACGTGAGCACATGAACGTTATGAGCATGGAGCAGCCACATACCCACACTAATAAACCAAACGTAATTTACTTACCCAGTGCGCTATTATCAATATTATCATCCATATTGAGGGAATAGTCGGTAGTCAACCAATTTCAAAATTGCGTCACCAACATCAGCACAAAAACAACACAACCAAAACAGCTGACGGGTGACGACTACGGGTCACGCGTCACGGACGGGCGGCCCACAGCTGATGCTACGAGCTACGCGTTTCAATCTCGACCAACGCGCACGCCTACTGCGCCAGTTCGGTACCTCAACTTTTGTAGAATGCGGCACGGTTCGGTACCGCTAGCCACTGCGTTTATACTTAGGACTATTTAAACAAAAAAAAACATTTATTTAATTGTGAAAAGTGAAATATAACGTTATGTTACTTGTTCACAAACTTACTCGGAAATGTAATTCGCATTTTAATTATTAACCGTAGTTCTAAGGGTAAATAATTCGTGTCTAAACAGTTTTATACTTTCAAAAAAGTACATTTTCAAGATTGTCGATAAATAAAATATTATATAATTACTCTACACTTATTTCTTGGTGCGGTTTTCATTCTTTTATTAGAAGTCTTGAACGATTCTATTTCACCACGTTGAATTGCACTCCCTTCTCTAATAATTCTAACGACGGTACGTTTAGATACTCCAGTTGCTTTCACAACGATATCAAGAACGTTAACTGTAAAGAAATGCAATCGTAAAAAAAGTGACAGATGTTAATCGTACAATAATGACATACCTTCATTCATATTTTTATGAAACTGATAAACATTCCAAATAATTTCGCGGGCATCTTGCGATAAGACACGCTACTTCTTTGCTGGAATGATTGATGTACTATCATTACAAACGACGAACTAAATCAATATTACATATTACTGTGGATTATAAATACAACTTACTTGTAAATAAAAGGTGCTGAAAGCCTGAAACAGAAGGAGTTTTGAAAAAAACTGTTTACAATTGATAAAAAAGTGCACGAAAAATGAGGTTAGAAAACAATAAACAACACTACATTTTGTGGACGGGACATAATATCTACTTCTCACTCATATCATTATTCCATTTCTTTTTAATGCAATATTCGGTTTCTGCGCAGGTGCCTTCGTATTTGGCGTTTACTCATGCATTAGAAGAAGTTGCAAATGTGCATTGGCATGTCTTGACATAAATGGCAAACACTGACTTAAAATCATTTACACAGCGGTATGGTCGGGCCGGCGAGAGGTGTCTTATGACTCATCTTTTAGTAAAGCATGGTTTAAGATTTTAAAAACGTACGTCGTTATTGGTTCATATAGTTAGTAATTTAGAACACCAACAAAACAACGTCAATGTTTCTAGGTTATTTTCAAATTTAAGCCACGCTGTCAAATTTAAATAGTGAAAATTATTAGCGTACCTGGATAATAGAAGTTAAAGGTAAACTTGGCCCCCCGTTATGGCGTTCCATCTTGAAATAATGCAGTATATCCATTAACATTATTTGAGTTTGGCTTTTCAAAGATTTACCTTTTAATGACATCATTATTTGCTGCAAAATAAATAAATGCATTCAATCAATTGGAAATACATTTTGCATTATAAACTAATAAATTAGGAAGCGAAAGATAAATTATTATAACTACAAAACACGATACGATTATACGAAACGAAATACGAAGAATAATTTGAGATTAAATAGCCAAGAAGAGATCTGACAGCGCCATGCGCTTTGACTTTAGAATCGACATACGTTTTTAAGTCCTGCATTTAAAATATATAGCAGACGTAATATTATAACCCGTCTTTCTTAAAGTGGGAACTTCGCACTAAGATAAAGGAAAACAGATGTATTTCACAGTAATAATTATATCCCCATTCTCAAGTCCGCCATGAGACACCTCTCCCCGGCGCTACTATACTTCAAAATTTTTTACTTATATCGTTTTTAAAATGTTAAAAACGTAACTAAGTTAAATTGAATAATTCTCATTTATTTAAAATATACATGAATAAATTTATTATGACTATATAAACAATTAAGTGCATAAAAGTACATAAACAATTAAAAAACAATTCCTGATGAGCCCGAATATCTACATAAAATATTAATATACAATTTATATAAAAAGAGTTTAAAAGGACAGCGCCGAAGCGGTAATCGTAAACAAGTGAGTAATGAATAAGAGGGAGAGAGAGCAAGAAGAAGCAGAAATGAAAATAATATTTGGCAAGCAAAGAAAATTATAAGGTCTCCAAGCGTGCAGCATCTAAGGAAGGAACAGAAAGAGAAAAGAGAAATAAAGAAAAGTGAAATAAAGATAGAAGAAACAGAAATGGAAGAAATGAAAAAATTAATAAAAGAAATGATGGAACAGATGGAACAAAATACGGAGGGAATAATAAATGAAATTAAGGAAATGAAGGACGAAATGAGAGAAAGGGAAAAGGCGTGGATGAGAGAAAAGGAAGAATTGATAGGGAGAATAGACAAGTTAGAAAAAAAGCGGACGAGAAAGAGAGGAGGAAAAGAAGGAATAACATTGTAATAAAGGGGCGGAGAAGCAAAGAGCCAGAAAAGACACCGGTGATGATGGAAGAGAAATTAAACATAAAAAACGTACAAAAAAAGTGACGGTGCTAAACAGACAGAGAGAAAATGAGTTGGTAGTGGCGGAGATGGAAAGATGGGAGGAAAAGCAAAAAATCATGTCGGGGAAGCACAAACTAAGGAATACAAGAATATAGATAGACCATGACCTGACATGGGAAGAAAGGAGAGTAGAAAAAGAAATACGGAGCAGGGGCTGCGGAAAAAAGAGCGGAAGGGAAAAAGGTATGGGTAGGATATAGAAAAATGGATATTGATGGAGAAATGTATATATGGAATGAGAGAAAGAGGGATTTAATCAGAAAAAGAGGAGAGAAGTGGGGGAACAGAAGGGCAAAAAACTAATAGAAGAGGATGTGGAAAAGGGGGAAAAGGGAAACAAAACGGCAACGAAACAGAAAAATGAATAATGGAAAGAGAGAAGAGCAAGAAATGGAACTAGAGGAAAGAATAAAGGTAGAGATAAAAGAGTCAAAAGTACTATTCTAGAACGTGGCGGGAATAAAGAATAAAGACTAAGAGTTTTGGGAGTTCATAAAGGAGCAAGACGTGGTGCGATTACCAGAGACATGGATGGAAGAAAAGAAATAGGAGCGATTGGAAAGGGAAATGGGAGGTGCAGCACGTAGTAAGAGATCACAGAAGAGGGAGGGCAAAGGGAGGAATAAAAACGGGAGTAAGAGGAAAATGGAAAAGTGCAACAGAGAAGAGGAATTGTAAAAAGGAATTTAAAGGATGGAAAAAAAATAAAAATAACGACGGTATGTAGTAGAAGGATGAAAGAGGCAAGGGAAGACCTAGAAAGACCTATAAAAAGAAGGGAGGAGGGCATGATAATAATAGGAGACTTTAACGCGAGCACAGGATAAGAAGAGGGAAGACAGGAAAAGAAAGGAAAGGCGAAAAGGAAAACAAAAAACAGTGTTAAACAAAGAGGGAAAAGAACTTCTGGAAATTTGCAATGAAAGAGGGTGGGAAATAATGAACGGGAATAGAGAAGAAAAAGAATTGAGGGAATACACGTACGTAGGAGGGAGGGTAGAATCAATAATTGATTACGTTATAATGAACGAAGAGGTAGGGAAAAAAGTTAAAGCAATTTAGGGTAGGCGAGAGAATAGAACCGGACCACCAACCACTAGAACTGGTAATTGAAGATGGAGTAAGAGAAGAGAGAGAAAAGAAAGAGGAGTACATAACAAAAAAATATGGTCAGAGGGGAGCATAAAGAAGTACAAAGAGAAAATGGGGAAAATAATATGGGAAGGGAAGGGAGTACAAGAAAGTGCGGAAGAAATGAGAAGGAAGATGGAAGAAGCAACGGAGAAAGTCAAATTTAAAAGGTGAAAGGGGGATAAAATAGGATGGAAGAAGTGGTGGGACAGTGAATGCAAGTAAGAAAAGAGGCAGGCAAGAAGAACATTAAGACAATGGAAAAATTGTTGACTGCGTTAAATTTTGTGGAATATTTGAAATGGCACTTCGAGGACATGATGACATGAGTGTGTCAGAAAATCAGGGAATTTTTCGTGGTTTAATAAATTTTTTGGCCTCCTGAAACGTAAAATTGACGTTATAACTTCATTTTTAAGGCACTATTGTAAAAGCACCGCTATAATGCGGTAAAATGGTCAGTAAATTGTACTCAACATCTAACAAGTTTACGAGATATGAATAGAAATTTAAATACCTCTTGTACTAAAATTTGGAGCTGTCGCACCTGGTGAACACACAACAGAAAGTTAAGTAAACTGTAAGTATTAGGTTTAGGTCATGTTAAATGTTTTCGTATATGTATGAGGTGTTCAGAGCAGAATATTTGCTAATCCATGATAACGTAATTTATCAAGAAAAAATAGAAATAATATCAGTTATTAAATTTATGCTTACCTATTTAAATGGAGAATATTTTCTTGTACAAGTTGTCATTTTTCATAAATACATTTAGAAACTCAATATTTAAAGAGGGCGCTGAGTACCTTGAAAACTGCATGATTGCATGTACAGGGTGCTTAATAAAAATACCTGTTCAGAACATATTAAAATTATTGAATTTATCATACATAAAATTAACACGTTTGATATTTAAAGCAAATGGTCTTTATTTATATTGCAAAATTAATTCATTTGAACCCTATACCTAAATGAAGCTAGCCGAGGTAGAAAGTTAAAGATGCGTATAAATATAAAGTTACTTTTAAACCCTATCTCCTATAGCATTGAATCATTATTAAATAATAATTTATATATATATATATATATATATATATATATATATATATATATATATATATATACATTTATTAGTGCGTATTTGCTCTGTAGCACCTTATCAGAAAAAATGTGTGTTATACCATCCAGTAAAACAGGATTCATCAGTCCACAGTATGTTGCATAAGAAATCTATATTATTTTGAATGGAGTTAAGAACCCACGTACAATAATTAAGTCTTCGTTCGGCGTCAACTGGACATAAACCATGAACAGGTTGAAAATGATATGGGCGTCTGTGATCCCGTTTTAAAACCCGGGAAACTTTACTTTGGGAAATACCAAGAGCAACAACAGTACGTCGAGTACTTGTCGTGGGGTTCCTATTAAATTGACGCAATATACCCTCTCCAATTCTATCTCGTCCACGGTTGTTCTGTCGGCCCCCATGTACATTTTTCAAACCCTGGTTAACAAATCGACGATGGATACTCACAAAAACGGGATGATGAGGTTGTCGTCTATTTGGAAATCTTCTCCGATACTCCTAGCTGCGTACCTTGAATTCCCATTTGCGAACCCATAAATAAAATGAATGTCGGCTTGTTCGCTATTTGTAAATGTAAACGGCATGTTACACTAATTAAAAGCTGGCAAATCAAAAGAAATAACTTTTGAACTTAAAACAATAATTAATAACAGTGAAATTATTCAAGATGAAGCAAGTGTTTGTAAAAAGTCAAACTGTCGTTTCAAACTATAAAATTTAATACTTACTTGTTTTCCAAGGAGTATCATATTTTGTTGCAATGAAATAAGGGTGCATCATTTAGTTAACTTAAGACGTTCTATTGTACGTCGCTGTGAAATGTGTATTGAAAAGAACGGTTTACATTTTGAACAAAGTGTCTAATTTTATTATACTAGTGTTATTGTTATTTATTTATACATCGTTATTGCTAAGAATTCTTATTAATTTCACAATTATTAATTAAGTATTGTTACAATAATAAATAAGGATTGTTAAAATTAGTGTACTAAACAGATTTCAATTTACAAAAGTCTTGTATTTGAGTATGGCTTGATACAGTGGCGGCTCTTTAATGAGAGCAAGTGAGCAGCGGTCTATAACTTATTAGAATCTCACTTAAAAACTACATACATGTTTATGGCGAAATTGATACATACATAACTATACAGAAAGTATTGACCGCATAACAATAATAATTATGCATTTCTTTTTATACGAGGATAATAATAATGGATACTAAAAAAACCGATAACCTACCTACTTATAAATGAAAATGTTTTATTATATCTTTTTTATTAAAAACTTTATATTCAATTATTCACATAAAGCACATTACTTAACTTAGTACCACATCAAACACTGAAAATCAAAATAACTCGGAAACGCACAGGAATTTCGAAACAGAAGAAGGTACATTATTTTTGTTAAACTGTATGTAGATAATGAAAATAACAGTTTTTTTTTAAAAATAGTCATTGGCGTAGAAGTTCTGTTTATGAAAGGGGTTGAGCACGCCCTCCACTCGGCCACTGTGCAAGTTTGTGAACATTCTTATCGCTTGTTTTATGCCCCTTAATTAATAGACATTATCCCCCCAACATGAAAAAAATCTAAGCATTCGTTTATGAGTTATAATGAAAATTTGAGAAAAAAAAATTATATTCAACACCCTGCATCTCGGAAACGAAGCCTTCTACGACATATATTTATAGGAACTTTTCTTTTTATCTCCTGTTAAAGTTTGTCTACAAAAAACTGACTCACCCTGTATATATACCACGTGAACCAGAAAACATACCCTACGTCAAGTGTATATTCTACACATAAATTGTAGACGAAAAGTCAGATAAAATTTTTCTCTAAAATGTATGGCTACAAAGTGACAGGCCCTCAAAGTTGAATTTTGAAAATCGTTTTTCGCAAATAAGTCGAAAACCTTTAGGAATTTCAAAATACTATCACCAATGAAAATTATTTCTTTGTTGACGAGGATTTTTCTGACTTGAATGGATTGTCTATGAATGGTCTGGAAGTATTAGTTTTCACATTGTTCCCGTATACTTTCTATTCCAACTTTCTTGTCTGTGATTTTTCAGGTGTTTTGGTGACTTTTTTGGGTCCGTTATTAAATTTTCTGCAAATTTGTTCCTCTTGGTTGAAGTTGATAAAGTGAACGATTTACAGGTTATTTGCAATTTCATCAATCACTAAATACTACCGCACCAAAACTTAGTAAGTGGGCCGTGGACTAAAAGTCATAGTTGTCAACGAGTTTATTAAGTTAAACAAAGTATTAATTAACAAACAAATTAGTTGATTAAATTGTTTACCGTTGACTGCTATGCATTTACGAATTCTTTTCATAATTGACTGACGTACGTTGAAAAATAATTGCGGATCATCGCTTATTAAATTAGAGCAATAAAAAATTCGAAATGTTGGGCGTTTGTAATTGGCACCGAATACACCATGTCTTTTAAACGACCCCAGAAAAAAAAATCCATAGGGTTTAGATCCGGTGAACGTGCAGGCCAAGGAACCAGTCCTCCACGTCCAATCCAGTTTGCATTAAAAGTTCGATTCAATGACCGCCTAGCAGTGAATGCAACATGAGGAGGCGCACCATCGTGCATGAAACACATCGGACCCCTAACATCCAGATGGATCTTCTAGTAACTCAGGTAAATTATCCCAAAAAATTGGTGTATGAATTACCGTTTAAACGTTGTGGAAAAAGAATTGACCAATTAAATTATTGCCAATAATACCAGCCCATAGCCCCATACATTCACACTGAATTGGTTTCAATGAAAACGCGTGGATTTTGATAATCGTAGTAATGTTTGTTATGGAAGTTAAAAGTTCCGTTTCTGGCGAAACCTGCCTCATCAGTGTATAAGATAATCGATGGATAATTTCGGTCATTATTTAATTTTTCTAGAAACCAACGTGAAAAGTTCACTCTTGCTTGAAAATCATTAATGGTCAAAGCTTGTATCTTTCGATAATAGAAAGGTCGCAACAGTTCTGTTTTAATAATAATAATAATTCGATGTGCTGAAGTGAAGTGAGTAAACACGTTCTCTCGCGCTTATATTTTACGACTAAATTTTACATTAAATATAGCCAAATATTTTGAAAATTGGGTGATTATCGTAGTTTGAAAGTGTATGACTTTGTATTAGTGTAATAAACTTTGTGAAAGTTACAATGTCTGAGAAGGTTATCGACTGTAGTTTAAGAAAAAGCATTTCAGGTTTATCTAAAAGTAATTGAATTAAGGAACGAATTAAAGAAATGCAACTTAAGTGTGAGAAGAAAAAAGTATGACCTTGTGAAGCGATTAAAATGCAATTTAGACCTGAGATACTCTAATAAAAAATATGAAACAGAAGATAATGATGATAATGCGAAAGACTGTATTTCTAATAGCACTAAACGTAAATATAAATGGATCCAATCACAAGGATATAATTTAGACTTTTTGAAAAGGAAATAAAAATAAAAAAACTTCAACGAAAAGAGTATTACCAAAATCTAAATTTGAAAGAAATGTTTAATCTGCTAAATCATGATATATTTAAGAAACATAATTCGAATGTAAATGTAAAGAAGTCACCGGCACACACTCACACACACGCACACAGAAGCACCCACACACACGCACCCGCACGGGCCGCCAGCACCCACTCACGCACACGCCCACGCGCACCCTCACACCCACACCCACTTACACACACACACACACACACAACACACACACACACACACACACACACACACGCGCGCACGCACGCACGCACCACACACACACACACACACACACACACACACACACACACACACACACACACACACACACACACACACACAAACCCAATCAGACTAAACTATCGGCAGATAATTTAGTCTGTAGTGTACCATTACACTAATATAAACCAAAACTGTTAAGAACAACGTACCTGAAATTCCTATGTACCGGGTACCAACTAAGAATTGACGCCGGCTATATCTCGGGAACTGTCAATCTGACAACATTGGGTAAATCGGCCGGCAAGTTCCTGCGATGTCCGGTAGGGGCCGTACACTAACACCAAATTAGAAAATCGGCTTTTTCTCTTAAATCGGCATCATCAAGATATGTCCAAAATAGTTTTTTATAACTCGTAAGCTTAGAAACATTTTCTTCTTTTAGCATTTTTCTCTATTTTGTTATATGAGGGGAGGGGGAACAGGTATATGTTCACTTGAAAAAATGCCATAACTTATTTTTAACTCAACCGATTTTTATAAATTGAGTCTCATTTGAAAGAGGCTTCACGGGTGCTTCTAATAAAATATTAACATGGTCGTTTTGTGACAAAGCCGTAAATGTTTGCAATTTTCTGGAAAATTTTAAACGTAAGAGTAAAATTATTTTTAACTCACGAAAAAGAGCTCGAAAAGATACAGAAATCGGTGAAAACCGCAAGTAGACATCTTCTTTCGTTACACAGATATGAAATAACCAAGTGTATAAATATATTTTACAAGTAACAGAATTAGAAAGCAGGTTTAATTGTCATTAAGTATTAAAATGGTATGCAACAGGCCTAATACTGAAGAACTAATGGCGCCTCAAATGTTTAAATTGTTACCCGTACTATTCAATACAGAGCAGCAATCTCTCACGCATAGACAAAATAACAATCCAGTAAAAACAAGTAGGTCTTGAAATGCCAAAAATAATACAAAACAATACTCACCTTAAACAAACAAAATACGCCCACATACCACACAAAATTAAAAAACACCGAACGCGTTTCGATAGCTACGCTATCGTCATCAGCGGTCGGCTAGGGCGAACTAAAGAAAATTTCTAACATATATACCATCAGAGAGTAACGCTTCGTTGCTCATCTGGTGAAAGTGAAAGTTATGAAAGTTTAATGAGTTCAGAGTAGCCTAAAGGTCCTTGATCATCATTATTCATTAGAATTTGTTTGTTTTTGAAGAAGTAAGTGGTTGGTTCAAAATCTTTGCAATTCGCTTTAGGTTGTATTGAAAGATTTGTTGGAGAAAAATATAATAAATAAAAAAAAGAGTAGGTGTCCCAAAATTGATATATTTTTGTACAAATTGAGAAAAATCGTAGATAGCTATTAAGACTTATTTGGATACTAATCTTATACATGAAAATGAATCTTAAAAACTAAAATTTTAAAGCTGTTGTCGAATTAGATTTAGTATCTACTATTTGATTCTTACAATTTTTTTTTACACTAGACAATTTCTACAAATGAAAGTTATTTCTATAACACTGACCAAATACACGGCAAAAACTTGTGGAGCGCATACCTAATATGAAAGTAACAAAAAATGTTCCTGTAAACACAGGTCCGAAAACACTTGTTCATGGAACTAGAGCCCTTTGAAGATGGCTTTCAAAAACTGGGTTTCGGTTTATAGGTCCGGAACGACTCCAGCTATCGCAACCAATTTTGGGACCTCATTTCTTCTTCCAGTAAAGCGAATTATTTGAGACCACTGAGCAAATCTCATAGACCATAATAATTTTCTCTCAATTCGTGGATATTTGCTACCGGTCTTTTATAAACGATCGTTTTCAGATATCCCCATAGGTAGTAATCTAAAGGATTCCAATCTGGTGACCCTTGCTGGCCATGACTGAGGCCGACCTCATCCAATCCATCTTTGACCAAATTTATGATTAAGGTAATTCCTTACATCTAATCTAAAATGAGAGGGAGTCCCATCATGCATTAGCCATAAGTTATTTCTTAGCACAAGGGGGACCAATAATGCTGGTAAATCATTTTGAAGAGACTGAAGATAGGTTTCCCCATTTAACCTTAATGGTACAAAAAATGGTCATATTAAATACTCGTCCACCAGCCGATACATTTAAATTAAATTGTTGTTGATGGCGAGATTCAAGAAAGGCATGGGGATTTTCAGCAGTCCAAACATGCGTATTATGAAAATTTACAATACCGTCTCTTCTAAAAACAACACTAAATTATTGACCCAACGATTTTCGCGACATTTTTGAGTAAACCATTGGGAAAATTCTAACCTACTAAGAGTACCTTTTTTATATAATAGGTACCTATGGGTGAATCATAATCTGCTGTCAAATCGCAATAAATCGAAGTGTTATAAAAATGGAGGCAAAGTTACTCAATTACTCCCCTGGTACGCACGCTCCTGGCTAAAGCTAGTTTTACTCAGTGGTCTCAAATAATTAGCTTTACTGACAAAAATGAATGTCCCAAATTTGGTTGAGATAGATGCAGTCATTCTGGAACTATAAAACGTAAACAAGTTTTTGAAAGCAATTTCCAAAGGGCTCTAGCTCCCTGAAGAAAAGTTTTCTGACCTGTGTTCACAGGAACTTTTTTTCTTATTTTCACGTAATGTATATGCTCCCAAGTTTTTTCCGTGTATTTTAGAAACACCTAGTATACACACAACAATAATAAAAAACAAAGATGTTGCCACAATTTTTTTGGAATCTTCTAACAAAAAGTCTAGTGTTTCAAAAATCAGATATAACGAATGCTCAAATGATTGTGACATCAAATGTTCTCTTAAAAACAAAGGTGTACTTTACATTAACCCATTAGTGCCCAAGCGTGCGTCAACGCAATATTATACTATTAATTTTTTTAAGGTACTTTATTAAAATATTTGAATGCAACTGTTTCAAAATTCTCGGTAATTTTCTGCTTATCAATTTTATGGTTAAATTTACAGATGCACTTTACTTAAAACTTACAACAGTTGAGATATTAGTCATTTTTGCATTTAGAAAATGTGAAATTTGTACCCAAAAACCGGTTCAAACTTCAGCGTGCGTTGATGCACGCTAGGGCAGATGCAACATCAGTGGGGCGTCTTTAGCCAGATACCTTATTCGTTTCATAGAAACGAGGGTGTGTACTTGCGAGTGCATTTACCAGTTTCTGTTTTATATATTTGTGTTATTGCTGCGTGCATATATGGTACAGCACTAGTTTTAAGTGTTTACAATTAGATATTTATGGACATTTTATACGTGATTTTCCATTTTCAAGCGAAGTAAGTTATATTTAGCATTTTATTACATTCGGGTTTTTACAAATAGCAATTTTGTTTAGATATGGATACTTATAATTATAACATGCGCAGACCACTCACTCAACTAGAACTAATGGCAGAAATAGAAAATATGGGTGACGATGAATTAGATGTTGTTGTTATTCCCCCAGAAGTGGATGAACTGACAGATGAAGAAGATTTCGATGACAATGTTATTTGTGACGAAATTATACCTTCTGACATTACGGGCACTTTTGAAATACATAATCATAACAGCACGTCTTCAAATAATAAACAAACCCCTGAACCTAAACGAAAAAAAACTGTTAAGAGTAAAGAAAATGTAAATTGGGAAAATAAATACAACTCAACCAAGATATTCTTTAGCTTCCGAAAATAAGGAGGACGGGTACATTGCAGTTATTCAGGAAAATATTGAAACGCTGTCACCACTTGAAGTTTTTTCTCTGTATTTTACAGAAACCATTATTGACAAAATCGTTGAATTTTCTAATAAATATGCCAAACAACAGAATAGGCTGTTACACGTCCAAACCGCACTAGGCGTCGTGTATGCTTACTAATGTAAGCGGGTTGCCAAGCCAGCTAACAGGGAGATGGGCGTGGTCGAAATAATAAGTAAAATGAATGATTAGTACGCTCAAACACCTTACACCTACATTCAAACAGCTCAGTCCGGGAAAATATGTCTCTAGGCGCCACCACAATCGAAACTTTGCTAAAATAATTGTCTTAAGCTGGATGTTAATTAACCCTACTTGATTGTGGAAAGTAGAATTGTGCTTACTCAGTAAACTCTTACACGAGGGTTCTAAAACAAACACTCGTCCCAAACAATTCAACTCAAACTCAAATATATTTAGTACTACCCAGGTTATTAAAAACTTTTTGAATACACCTCGTATACCAAAACTTCCAAAATAAAATTTATCACTATAATTCATTCACGTAACCAACAGTTATATTTTCTACTTATTAATGAATAAACTACTCTCCATAAATGAACGGTAATTAATTTTTAAAATTCCTAACATGAACGATATCTTTTAAATTTAATTTAATTTCCATAACCTTTCTGAATCGTACTGACATTCGTAAATATGCGTAAGTTCTCAAAACTCCAACTCTTTGTTATACTTAATGCCATCTTAATTAACAGCTGATCCGTTATTGTACTGCGTTAATGAAACTAATATGAAAATTTTTGCAATCAACCTGGCAAATATGACTTTTCAGGTTGTTCATTAATCTTAAAATCCAAAATATGCAAAGTCTACACTTAACTTGTCAAAATCTACTAGGTCACCAATTAAGCAATCGTCACAAATATGTCTCATACCTGGCTGAATAAACAACAAAATAAAAAAATTTAACGATAAATATATATTGTCCTGCATAAAATAATAAAGAAATGACAAAGAAACAAACACAAATATATTTACATATACCACTACAGCGTGGTTGAAAATCAAAACCACACGTCACTACCAATTTCTGCAAAATTCTTAATACTAAAACAACCAATCAAAACCACATAACTCGAGAACGATTATCTTTTCGCTTCTAAACTAATTAATATTTACTCAACATTACACAAATGAACTAAACAAAGAGATAATCGTGCTTTACTAAATTTTCAAAGTACTTAAATATAATCCTTACTTAAAATTGTCCATTTATCCTACGCTTTTCTTTCTTCTTTCTTCCCGTAAATCAATTATTTGTAGTCCATTTGTAATCCTTAAATTGCATGAAGGCACATAACCAGTGCTTCACAATTTCACCAACACTTATTCCTTTCTGTACTCACAAATAGTCCAATAACATGTAATAATCCGTACACGTTTGGTTGCCTCTTAAAATTTCTAGCAACCTTTAGGACAGTTTAGTCCTTCCTTACACAAATAAACTTTTAATGTCACAAAAAATTACCTTAACATTGGCTTAATTTACTACCAAAAATTTCGTTTACTTAAAAATAAATAATTTTAACTCAATATCGGTACAAAAACACGCGCTGCACTTAACACTAACGTAATAACTGTTAACTTTTTATAAATCTGCTTATGCACTTTTTACTTTCTTGAAAATAAACAAACTAATTTTTATCTTCAATCCCAATTTAATTAATTGTTCTATTTATGAATGTCTTATACGATTCATCCCCTTTCGGGTAACGCAGTTGTTTAAACAATGACTGCCTTCACTATTATTCACAAATATAACTCCAACTTAACCCATTCTAAGCTACACTACACCTCGCACGCGCGTCTCTCACCAAAAGCCAAAAGCTAACCCCCTAACTAACTCGTCAATCTCTGACTTTCCTATTTATAACTTCAGTCATCCATCTTTAAACATGTCTTCCTTCCGCGCTATATTCTCCAATAGTATTCACTCAAAATTTCATAGTGCCGATAGCTACTACCATCTATACAACCACGCTCATAACTACAATACATCGCCATATTTGTTTTTACTTACAAATTTTACAATTACTTCATGAAGAAACTATTTCTCGTCACCACATTCATTCAGTAGCCAATCTGGACCATTACACAACTTTTAACATTTATCTCCAACCTGCGCTCGATCTCCTTCCGCAACATTTGCAAAAATAAGTACCGTCTAAGGTCTCAAATCCCATATACATACATATATTCTCAAAACAATTGCATAACATTACAAAAACCTTCGGAAATTAACACTTAAATATACCCAATCTTTCTCTACATATTTTCTAAAACATTCTACACTTATACCCTCACATCTTCTGACCAAAATTCACTCATTTATCCTCAAACATTCCATTCCTTACAGCAGCAAAACAGTAGCGACACAGCAGCAACCATTATCGTCCCATCGACAAATTTCTCTTCACATTTACATTCATCAGAATCTAATTATTCCAACACCAATGTCTCTATAATACTCAAATACACGTATCTACATACTGAATTATATTTCTTCTACATTTCCAGTGGCGTATCATACACCCATATACATTATACATATACACAAAAAAAAAATTTTTTTTCGTTCAAACTCAATACAGCCGTACTCAAAACACGTAATACACGTCATTATAACATCCTAAATACATGGTGCGTCAACGCAACCTGACAAGGCACGATTTTCAACTCACAGTTGAGAAAATTTATTGGAATTCTAATTTTGTCCGGTTACCATAAACTCCCACAACAGAGAATGTATTGGAGCCTAGATTCCGATAAAGGACTAGAAATAGTAAGAAAATGTATGTCAAGAAACAAATTTGACTCAATAAAGCGGAATATTCATTTATCTGACAATTCGGATTTAGACAAAACAGACAAGTTTACAAAATTACGTCCAATTTTCGACCTGATGAATGAGAGATATTTGCAGTTTGGGATATTTTCTTACAATGTTTCAATTGATGAACAAATGGTTCCATATTTTGGACGACACTCGGCTAAAATGTTTATAAAAAAATAAGCCTGTTCGCTACGGTTTCAAGCTGTGATGTCTTGCATCCGCGAATGGATACTTATTCCAGTTTGAACCATATGGTGGTGCTAATAATAAAAGAATTACAGAGGACAAGGGTTTCGGATTAGCAGGACAAGTGGTTATAGATCTTTTATCTACGATGAAGCACCCATTGCAGCATAGAATTTTTTTTGATAATTTTTTCTCTTCCCACAAGTTGTTCAAGTATCTTCGTGAAATGCAGTTTTCAGCAACGGGAACTATTCGTGAAAATAGAATCCCAAACTGCCTACTTGAATCCACGAAGTCACTTGGGAAGAAGAGCAGGGGTTCTCATGATTCAGCATTTGATAAGTCAGCTGAACTTTTGATAGTGCGCTGGAACGATAATTCTGTGGTGACAATTGCAACAAATAACGGCACTGTTTTGCCACTGGTCAATGCTAAACGGTACGATCGCAAGCACAAGAAGGAAGTTGGAATTCCTCCGCCGGACGTTATATCCGAGTACAATAAATTTATGGGTGGTGTCGACTTGCACGACAATGGAATTGCTAATTATAGAATTCGCATACTGGGAAAAAAATGGTGGTGGCCACTATTTATAAATTTAATTGACAGTACCGTTGTAAATGCCTAGAAAATCTATAGGATTGGTAACAAAAGCCAAATATCTCAAGTAGATTTTAGATCATATATTGCAGTGGCGCTAATGAATCTTGATAGTGAGACTATTTGTCAAACTTTAGAAGGCTCTAATGCAACTCCTACAACAGTGCGAAGTTTAGGAAGACCACAAAATAATCAGCTGCCACGAGAGATACGTTTTGATAACGTAGGACATATAATCAAGGTGCATGAAGATAAGGCCCGAAGAAGATGTCAGCACTGTAAAAATCAATCAATTTTTATGTATAAAAAGTGTAACATACATTTACATCCTGAATGCTTTGAAACCTTCCATACAAAGTAAATAAATAGATTTTATTCGAACTCTTATTTATTTCATACAGACGATGCAGGTAATTGCTGCAACTTTAATGCCGCATCAAAATTGCCTCATATTTTTCGCTACACACCACGCATTTTGTTGCATGCAATGTTGATGCACGGAATTAGAATCTATTCTAAAAACACGCAGTAAGCTGCATGCAATTCTAGTTGGCTATAGTTATTTTACGCATACCAATTCATATATATATATATATATATATATATATATATATATATATATATATATATATATATATATATATATACTCTATAATATAAAAATGAATCGCCAAATGTGTTGCTAAGTGCAAAACGAGAACGGCTGGACCAATTCTGCCAATTTTTTTTTCGAGTAATGGTTGAAGTCTGAGGAAGGTTTTTATGAAGAGAAAAATTGGTAAAATCTCCAAGAAAAACGTGATAACCTAATTTTTCGGTTTAATGTAACACGGTGCGCGCCCAAGCCCTCATACTTTCTTACACACAGACCATTTATCTCACCGCGAATGCGAGGGTGCATTTTGGTATCTGTGGATGGTGTTGGAATAATTAATTTTTTATTCTTCCTTTCGCTAATATCGCTTATATGACTGTTTTAGCGTTAAGCAGAATAAGAGAATAACCAATCATTTCAGTTCATTCTGTCTACATGAAACAAAAGTGACGTAATGGTGTATCCAGTTTCAGTAACCATGTACTACAACGGGAGTTGTAATGTCTAATGAACTGTGAATATACAAAATTAGTTAAATGTTCAGTTAATGCAGCATTCTTTGTGTTAAGTACCAAAACAAAGAAATCAACCTAGACTCAAACCAAGTTAGAGAGCAATTTAACTTTAACTTTAGGTTATTGATTACTAATGTGGTCCTACAGACTTGACAGAGGGTGTGTGTTTTTGAAGTTTAGTTATCCACTAAGAAAGGGATTTTTCGAAATTCCACCCCTAACGGGGGTAAAATGACGGGTTGAGTTTTTTAACTTTTTATTCCATGGGTCGATTGACTCGAATAATTATGAGAAACGTGTATCACAAAATTTAAATATCCCCTCCCATTCTGAGATCGCAGCAGCGGACGGTAAGTATATATATATATATATATATATATATATATATATATATATATATATATATATATATATTCATATATCTTAACCTTATTATTCTACAACCACATTTTTTGTTATGTGTTTACAAGTTGTAACCTATAAAGCGCTCGTTGTATAGTTTGGTATAGTATAGACTTACGTGTTTTGTTAGAATAGGGAAAAATGGTGTCCGAAACGCCGAAATTTGTATGGAGCAAAGAAATTACCTAATATTTGTGCCACTTGTACGAATCTAAACCAGTGTTATATTGCACATATTTACCAGAATAGAAAAATAATAGTAAACGCTATGAAGCCCTTACAGAAATAAGAAACGAATTAATGGAAAAACGGGAATTTGTATCATGTCAGAACTTAACAATTACAGACATAAAAAATAAACTTCATGTGCTTCGTACACAATTTTTCAAAGACCATAATCGTATAAAAACTAGTAAAGTGAGTGGTTGCGGTACCGATGCCGTGGAAAAACTAAAATTACGGTGCTATTCGTTATTAGAATTCTTGGTAGATACAGCTCCAGTGAGACCCAGTGCAACAAATATTATTGAAGTAAGTCAGTTATTTGTTTAGGTAAAGTAAATATACTATTATAGGGTAGTTCTGATGATGTTCCTGATGAAGAGCATGTGATTTTCGAAGGCACAGTTGAAGAGTTGGAATCTGAAATATTACACCACAAGTGTCTTCGAAAAGGAGTCGAACAGAATCTCCATCGGAATCGAGAACTCCCACAGAAAAAAAAGGTAAAAGTCAACGTGATGAAGTTGCACGATTGCTGAGTGTTGCATCATCGAGGATTGAACACCTTAATTCAATACAGCATAAGCATGACGATTTAGATGCATTTGGAATGTAAGTACTATAGGAGTTATGTTATGTCACCTTAATGGTAAATAATTGTTGCAGGTTAATTAGTCAAGAATTAAGGAAAATTATGGATCCCCAAACACTACGTCTGGTGAAGAAAAAGATTTTTACAATGGTCCTTGATGGACAAGACGATGAAACATCATAAATTTTATTATATAATTATGTACACAATTATTACATACGTAGACATTTATATATTCAGAAAATATACACATACTTAACAACAAACTAGTATTTTTGACAGTAAGGTATGTTAAAAAGCTATAAAGATTTTAATGTACACAATTGTTTTGCCATGGTACAGCACCAACACCATTAACATATTCCATAAACTCTAGTCTATTATCAATGGATGCTTGTGAACTACGATTTCCTAACTGTTGGCTTAATCCATATCGAAAAGTATGGTTGCAATCTATGTCTGATTCACTTCCAATACCATAGTTATTTGAGTTTTTACTTATTAATAAATTATGTAATGCAGTACACGCTAATGTTATTGTTTGAACTTTGTCTGGTTTCAAGTTAATAGTACTTAATAAAATGCGAAAGCGATTAGCTAAAATCCCAAAGGCATTTTCAACCACCCTATGTCCCCGACTCAATCTGTAATTGAAAATCCTTTGAGAGTCAGACAAGTTCCTAAATGGGAATGGTTTTAAAATATTATACGATAAGGAAAAAGCGGCATCAGCCAAAATGACAAATGGCACAGGTTTTATTCTACCTGGTAATGGTTGCTCTACTGGAATATTAAGGGAATTCCTTTGGATTGACGTTGATAGTTGACTTCTTGCAAAGACACCACCATCAGATACCCTACCATTACAACCGACATCCACATATATAAATTTATAATTACTATCCACTAATGCTAATAGTACAATACTATGAGTTCCTTTGTAGTTGAAGAAAGTAGATCCTTCAGATGTAGGAGCTTGTAATACAATGTGCTTACCTCTTCTGCAATTTTTAGCGATTCAACTACAGTTGTTGGAATCTTCAATATATAAAATAACATAGGTACCTACCTACTTGTAATTAAATACATTATTCTTACCTTTAAGTATTCTCCTTTAAGACAATTGTAAATAGCTGTGCACACTTCTGGTGTCATTTTTGCAATTGTAGAGTGACCCACACGAAAGGAAAACATCAAACTTTTAAACGTTTCCCCTGTGGCTAAATATCGTAACGTTATAATTAGTCTATCCCTTGCGGTAATAGCTTCTCTCATTATCGTGTTCTGTTTTTCTATATGGGGTTTAATAAGTTCTAATAAATAATCAAATGTGTCTTCGTCCATTCTCAAGAAATTTTTAAAATTTTTCTTATCATCAATCACTAGACTTTCATGTAACAATTGTAGATTTCCCTTCGTAGATCTTTGTGTCAACCAGGGCCTGGTCCACCACCTCCTTGTACGAGCACGTTGTGTTCGATTGTGTAACAAATGCATTGCTCCAGTTGCAAGCATAATTAACAATAGTTGTTCCATTTCTTCTTCAATACTCATTTCGCAAATTCACAAATAAAATATAATACATAACCTTGTATAAATGTAAATAAAAAATCGTAGAGCCCGCGTCTGCCGTCTGGACTACAGGAATGCAACACTACTAAATTAAGTTGGCTAAAACTAAAATCTACTTCTTCACTACCAATGCAATTGCAAAAAAATTGCATGGTGTGAATAGATGCTGCATTTCATTGCAATGCAACAAAACTGCACATAAAGTTGCAGCAATTACCTGCATCGTGTGAATATATCTTAACTGCCCAAGCGTGCGTCAACGGATCATTAATTTGTTGCTATAAGGAAAAAAAATTTTTTTTAATTATTTTTTAGAATTCCTCCTGGGTCATCCTGTAATAGTTGTATGTAATAAAAAAAGTTGTTTTCTAAATTTTTGAATGCTTGGGCATTAATGGGTTAAATCCATTTGAATGCTCGATGCATAATCATACTTATCTATAAATACCAACTCCTGGTTTTCTACTGCAGTATACACACGACTGGATCTTCGCAGGAAAAGTAATTCGATGATCCGTTTGCATACCCATCCATGACGTCAGACCAAATGCGCGGGAAACATAAACATGTTGTGTCCTCCTAACCTTTTATTTTCTATAGTTTCGTTTCTTGTTAGTTCGCGGTCATATTAACTTCAAAGCTAATTATATTCGGTGCTATTCCTGTTTAAATTATATTGTTTGACTATTTTAAGATATTGAAAAATGTTTAGTTGTGGTACAGAACAGAAATTATGCCTCCAAACAGGCTCTTAATAAACATTATCGACAGACTCATGATGTTTTCGTTGAAACATGTTATGAATGTGAGTGTTGTAACGAGATATTTAAATCTAAACGCAAGTTACAAGAGCATAAGACAGTGCATAAAAAGCAAAACGCCCTCGCTGGATTAAAATGTATATGTGAAAACTGTGGTAAATGTTATACCACGAAGAGTGCTTTAAGGAAGCATATGAACAGAAAACACAAAGTGTTATTTGCACAAGATCAAATATTAAATTCAAATCGTTATGAATGTTATGACTGTGGCTCAACTTTTTCGAAGAAGTTAGATATAATATTCCATGTGAGGAGCCATAAGGACTTGCATCGCAGACTCTTATGTCCATATGAAGGCTGTGAGGAAATGTATAACAGACATGTATCTTTACGTAACCATATATCTAGCTTTCATAATATATTCCTAACACAAGAAAGTCATGAATTTGAAACTAAATCAGGTAAATAGTATGTAGTTATAGATTGTAAATTTGTGTTTATAACATAGTGGTACCTTTACATAAATTCAGAATCTTTTTTAATATGTAATTTTGATAATCTTGGTTTGATATTGTATCATTTATGCATAGGTTCCGGAGTTATATAATTTTGTGGGAAAAGTATGACATTAAGGTTACTAAAATAAACAATAATTTAATAATATATCATAAATCAAAATAACAATATGGAAACATCTTTCAACTTTTGCCAAAAATTTAATATCTCCAGAGTAGGAGTACTAAACTATATAAAAATTACCATAATTTTTTCTCTCAAGATTTTATCCATTTCCTTTTGTTCAGAATTCGATAAGTGGAAAGCTGAAATAGAACAATCACTTAAAGTAAATTATGTAATGGATACAAGCAAAAAAGAATTGAAGCAAGCTGTTCGAATTTACTATCAATGTCATCGGTCCCTGGCTCCACGATTTATGAGAAATCCAAAAAGGCATTCAAAAGCATTAGGAACTAATAAAATAACTCGAGCTTGCCCATCTACTCTCATAGCAACAGTGATGATTGATCAGATATCGGTGTTGCCATATCCTACCCACATGGGACATTCTCACGAGCTTGGGCGTTTAAGAATTGATGAACTTGAAAGGACTAACATAGCAGGTAATTAGGTTAATACTTTAATGCAGTAAAACTCAACAAAATAATAATGACTATTGCATATGTAATAATATTGATGTAAAGTATCTGCTTTTTTTAAACAATGGTGATTAATAGTACAATGGGGTATAGGTATCATTATGAATGAGAAATTAATATAACAAAGACGTCCGAATTGTGTTATCACATCACTGTAATGAATATGTGGTTGCTTGATCCATGTGTGCTTAAATAAATTTTATCTGGAACTGGTTTATGTAGCCCCATTGCACCAGTTATTGGACTCTGTTTCAGTTAAAGAGTGATGCTCTTTACTGGACTGGTGAATAGTATGACAATTGCCTTACTACAAGTCACATTACTCCACACTTGTGTAGTGATGGCCTTTATTATTCAGGTGATACAGTGACAAATAAGTGGAGTAGTGGGGCCCTTACAAAGTAGATCTAGATAAAGTATCAATAATTTGTATGCATATTTTATAATTAGGCAACTTGGTTCATGTCTTGATGTGCAATCTTACATGTATATAGTAGGAATGTTGTCTTATTTATTATTCTTTTAGGTAAATTATCGGAAGGAGTTTCAGTAAATAGAATCCTTACTGATATTAGAGAAAGTGTGTCAGATGGACAGCTAAACAGAATCCATTTGATTGAAAAGAAAGACATTAATAACATTATAAGAGATTATTCAATTGGATACTCCACAAAAAGACATGAGAATGATGCAATTAGTGTCAAGTTATGGGTTGAAGCAATGAACAAATTAAATAATAGCCCAATATTATACTACAAAGAACAGGAGAAGAAGGCGGCGTATTTAAAGATAGTGATTTCATCTTAATAATTATGACTGAATTTCAGGCCAATTCTTTTAAGTTATTTGGGAACAATAAAGTGTGTATAGATGGAACACATGGTTTAAACCAATATGGATTTCAATTATACAGAATAGTAGTAGTTGATGAATTTGGTAATGGAATACCCGTAGCATTTTGTTATTCAAACAGAGCAGATGTTTTATTATTTCAAACATTTTTTCAGTGTGTAAAAGATAAAATTGGGATAGTTACTGCAGAGACATTTATGTCGGATGACTACCCAGCATTTTATCTCGCATGGAAATCTGTAATGGGTGAAGTAGCAAGAACATTATGTTCTTGGCACATAAATAAGAATTGGGTACAAAATTCCAACAAAATTCGAGATAATGATAAAAGATTATTAGTTATGAAATCTTTGAAAGTACTGCAAAAAGAATTATGTGTAGAATCATTTGTTAAGCAGCTTGAAACCTTTACTACTCAACTTATGAGTGATCCTGACACATATGATTTTTTTCAGTATTTCTCTAGGACTTACTATAATCGAACTAACATGTGGGCATATTGTTATAGAAAACATGTGGGGATCAATACAAACATGTTTCTTGAATCTCTTCATAAAATAATTAAGCATTATTATTTTCAAGGAAGGCAATGGAAACGATTAGATAAAACCATAAATGCCTTAATGAACTTAGCACGTGGCAAAATGTTTGAGAGAGTCATAAAATTAGAGAAACATAAAAGTTCTGAAAAAATACAAAAAATAAAAGAGAGTCATAAAAGAGGAGATAGTATTTCAGAGGAATATCTTAGTCAAAAAGGAGAAAAGGAATGGTATGTAATTTCCACTAAAGACATTGAGAATACATATCTTGTTGAGAAAATAACAGATAATTGTAGTAGTTTTTGTGAATTAAAATGTGAAAAATGTAAAATTTGTATCCATTCGTTTAAGTGTACCTGCCCAGATAATGCCATGAATTACAACATTTGTAAACATATTCATGCATGTTGTATGAAATTTTCTACAAAAATATGTTCTCAGCCTATTCAATCCACATCTATCTGCGAACTTCAACCAGATCTTATTATAACAGAATACAGCACCGGTAATAATTTCAACCGAGACTTACTTATTCTAAATTGGAAGCAATCCTTGGCCTCAATAATAAGTTTACTTTAACAGACAATGAAACACATTTAATTTCAAAGAAATTAAATAACATCATTGATATATATATATATATATATATATATATATATATATATATATATATATATATATATATATATATATATATATATATATATATATATTGAGATGAATCTAATTACGTGCAAGTAGCTATGTAATTTCCATAGTGAAGTTTTACTTTAGTTTGTACGAAAATGGTACATTTCATTAAATAATTGTAGAATAAGATGATTAATAAACATTGAGGTGTTTGAGAAATTTAAGATATTTTCTTAACCCTAATATTAATAATGGTAATTTTAGTAATAGACAACACAGTAAATAAAAGTATAGGGGATGTTTGTTTCGTTTTTGAGTTAATTCAATTTTCTTTTAGTTTTATAAGTTTATATTAAACAATATTCCCTAACGACATGTAATACAGGTTGTGGTTGACAAAAATAATGTTACAATTAGAGATAGGCTGGTATCAATGTCGCAATTTACATGTGCGCAGCCCAGATTTGTGAGAACATTCATATGTGTGCGTTAAACTCATAATAGTGCAAAACTTATGAAAAAACTGAACAAGCACATTAGTGGGTGACTATATAACATGAATCATGCAGTAGATCTGGAATTATTGTGTTTAATTCAACAATTCGTCACATTAAACTAGTGTATGACAACATTCCGACACTAGTGGTAGGAGAACTTATCAACCTACAAAAGTGATAAAATAAACTAATTTGTAACTTAAACAATAATTGTAAACACGTACATTGACAGTTATTGTGCTTAAAAGGTGAAATTTAACATTAATTTGATAAAGACAATATGAGGTTATGTCATATCCTCGAACATACAATTTTTGTAAAAAGTAATTTTAATTGAGACAATTCCTATAAAATAAATTAGTAGAGGCAAAAATAGTAAGGTAGCCTCACTTTTATGTTGTAATTCCTTATATTTATGTCTAATTTTGTTAATTTTAGTTTGTAAGAATTTTGATAGATTTAAGAATTTTTTCCTTTCAAATTGGCCGCAGGCATGTTTGAGTTGTATATTAGGGTGCAGTAGCTTCCCCTATTCATGTGGAGGTAATTTTCAAGCCTGTAAATTGCATAGAATTAGTTTAAATTCAATAAATAAGGGTAAAAATCAACATAGTTATTAAGTGTCCGATTTAGATCATGTTTGGTCTCAAAATTTAGAGAAAAATTTGGAGATTTTGGAAATGTTTTTAGATTTAAGAAATGTTAAACAGGAAAAAAGTTATAAGGTTTTAAAGAATTTTCGTAATTTAAGAATTGTTTTAACCAATAGGAATTGAGCAAATATTTCTCGTTACTAATGAAACATTCGAAAAATTTGGTTGTCGAGTAAAAACATATAAATACAAGCGTTTTCAGCTTCACTTAAGCTCTTGATTTTCAACTTTTGCAACAACTTGCCAGAGTAAGCTGTTGTGGAATGTTTTTGAAAATATAATTTTAAACAAAATTAAATCACATCGGGAATAATAAAGTGCGGTTTAGTTTCGGAAGTGATCATGATGCAAGTGATAGTCTTTTGTTCGTAAAATAATCTTAAATAAGGTTAGTTTACCTTTTCGAACCATAATTCGGAAGTTTCGTTCAGTTATAAAAATATATCTGCCGTTTCGACTTTGTTTATTTAAATGTGAATCACATATGTTGATGTGCATACTAAATTGTGGTGTCCATAAATTATTTTCATTGTACACCTTGTTTATTAAAAAGTGTTTAATTTACGACAACCATCCATATTCCATGCTCATTCGAAATTTACTTTTGAATGTAATTTATTAAAGAAGCAATAAACCTAAAACAAAGATTCGTCAACATTCTAATATTAATAGTGAAACTTACCGAAGTGAATAAGCTGATTATCTTAAAGAAAACTTTGGATGTTCGAGAGGCAGAATAGCAGGTTGCAGCAGCTGGTGTTTACAATCATCTTGTGCAGCAGTTACCCACGAAGAGAAGGACAAATATGTAAGTACTTTGTTGACATTGATACTATATTGTTATGTTCACAATTTATATCCTTTGTAATAACAATGATGTGCAACAACAAGTATGCATGTTAAAAGGGAATATTATTTGTTCTAGAAATTTAAATGTTTTCTTGATAATTGGGTTTTATTTAATCAAACATCTTTATACTTACTGGTTTGTCAAATTTCACTTTTCTTTATGATAAATCACATGGTTGCGTATTCGCTGCGCATGCTCACATATATTTTTAAAAGAATTTGTTATGTACAGGGTCTTACAGAGATATCTATGCGAAATAAAGATTATAATCCAATTTATTTAATCAATTAAGATTTTTTTTAAATTAAATAGGACATTACCTTAATGTATCTTGGTCATGTTAACTATGGTTATTGTAGTCAAACAAATAATTTAATTCAATTTCATGATAGTTTGTTTTATAATATTATAGGCACGTTCCTTCTAAATTTCCAATGATCCCTATCCCCTGTTAGATGAGTCTCATTGTTCTACCGGAGTTTATTTTATTTTTTTTTTAATCTTAACTATAATAATAATATTCATATCTTAAATATAATTAATTAAAATAATTCAATTTATATAAATAAAGTATCACCAATTAATACCCATATTCAATTATATTTATATAAGGGGGGAATATCAGTGCAATATATATATATATATATATATATATATATATATATATAATAGCAATGGGCAAATTCATTTTGAAGTTAAAGATAATAAGCTAATGTAGCAAGAAAGAGTGAGCCACAGGTTCGAATGTTCTCTTCTAAAAATAAAAAAAAACTTCCGATACTCCACATGCATCTGTTGTTAAAACAAAAATGTTAAGATTAGCTCTGTTTTGACCATAGTTACGTATGATATAAAACTAAAACTACTTAGTTCTGTATTTATTTCTAGGTTTTTTATTTTATTGTAGATGTAGAAAAAACAACTGTATCTTCATTATTAAATGCTGGTGTGTTCATTTAATAAAACATATCACACAATGGATGTTTTATTTGTTACACAAATTATTAATACTGTCAATTTCATTCACATGTCAAAAACAATGGATTTTAGTATACTTTGACATTGGATAAACTGCTAGTAGGTGTTTGTAAGTGGATAAACTATGTTATGATTTTTCCATGGTAACGATAGTTAAATTCTGTTAGTAACGCTTAAATAAAATGGTTTATTAAGTGTAATTAAATGATTCATTAAATTGTCTTACCAAATACCATTCGAGCTTGTGTTTATTCCCGGGACAAACTTTCATTTTGCAAAACTCAAGCTTTGTTGCTTATAAGTAATAGGACTCAAGCAAATAAAAGATAAAATCGCGAAACTGTCAATTACCAAATAACAAAGCTTCTGTTCAAAATGAAAGTTTGTCCGGATAAACCAAGCTCTTATAAGTATGCCTCCAACAACTTAACTCGTGTATAAAAATTATATGTCGAGTGCAATTGTTAGTTTGACAGCGACAAAAGTTACCCACAACTTTTACAGCGACAAATGCACTAGTGGTTTTCACATATATTTTCTAATCAATTATTGCAGTATCCGTTACTTATACTGTACGTTCAATTTCGTCTAATTGCTAGGCAGCAGATTATATTTTACACAAATTTTCTAATAATTATTATATCCGTTCATCAACGAAGTCAATTTCAATTGTGGGTTTTATTAAACACTAAAAATAAACACATTTTATTTGAACATAAAGTATTTTTTTTTTTTATAAGGACCCCAAATCTGGTGACTTTTTTATAATGTTGGACAATTTTTTATTGTTTCCATACCAACGTTTTAGCGTTATAGCTGCGTGACGTTTTTGGTATTAACCAATCAGAATCCAAAATACGATTTTGTGTTGAGAACGTCGCAGTGCAGCTGAGTACTATTTTGTCGTCATTTCATGACGTCGAAAAGTTGGTTTCGTTTCAAGTTTCAGCGGCGTGTTTGTAACGGTGTGAGGTTAGAACGTTTGTTTTTGTTTCATTATACTCACATAATGAATAAAATAAGGATATTTATCTTTAAACTTTACGTTAAATCATTTTGTTTATTATAGGCTTATATCTGCAGTACATGCAAGAAAGTGTTTTTTGATGTAAAAAAACATCGCTGTTATATTACATCCACCAATTACTCTAACTTACCGTGCACTTCGGCTTCCAATGCTACATCTACAGACGTCAATATTAATAGTAGATGTTGAATATTTTGGTTTTTTAATAAAACATAAAAAGCATTTCTGTCGACACATTTTACTTTAAACAAAAACGTAACTGATTACTTGATACATATAAAAGCATAATTCCGACTAGATATTTTATTTTACTTTAGTAATTTACCATTGATTTATGTACCTTGGTGTTCATTGAACATTTTAAAATTTTACAGATGAAGGTTCTTGGTCTGACGGAGACTCCGAAATAATGGAAAATAAATTTAATGATTCAGAAAACGTGCACTCCTTCAGCGAAAATACCACCTTACTAAAAGATGAGGAAGCTATTTATGATATTGATGAGTTGTTAATAAATGAAATATCCAAACGACCTGCACTCTGGAATTTTAAATTACCTATAAAGCAAATATCAAAACTTAAAAGGTATAGCCTGTGGGCTGAAGTTGCCAAAGAGTTACAAAACATTTTATCTATAGAGGAAATAAAGAAAAAATGGAAAAATATAAGAGATCGTTATGTTAGAAATAAACATGAAATAAAAAAGTACATACCAAGCGGTTCTGCTCAGCAAAAGCAACCTGTGATGTATAAATATTACGAACTATTAAAATTTTTGGATGATGCTCCATTACTTTCCCCCATAATTAGTAATGTACCATCTCCAACAATTAGTAATGTACCATCTCCAACAATTTGTAATGTACCATCTCCAATCAATGAACCCTTTGATACGGATAAAACTTCGATAAAAAACGCAAGCATAATGAAAATGCAATAGAAGCACTGCTGATTGACAAGCTTTCTAAAGAGCCCGCTACTGAGGTTCTTGATGCCACTGACCTCTTTTGTAAAAGATTAAGTATTGGCATGAAGAAACTAGATGATGAAACTCGTATGAATTTTGAAATTGAAATTATGGTTAAATTAAAAGAATATTTATATAAAAGTGATTATTAATAAAATGTACATGTTGAAAATACATATAATGTTCTATTCAAATTACAACTACCTTAATAGTTACAATTCATTGCTTTCTCTATTTGCCAAGGAACAGAACCTTTTCCAACAAACTAATCCTTAAAGGTATCTCTCAAACTTCCTGAATTCCTTGAATGTGTGTTACTTCCAAAATTGTTTATTGAATATAAAAGCATATTATCTGTATCCTCCTCATTATGTAAAATAGCCTTTGTGAGAGGTATCTTTTCTTTCACCATAATGAAATTATGTAGACAAATGGTACCTTGCACGATTGCTCTTGCTGTTGTTATACTTGTATTCAGCGGTTTACGATAAATTCGCCACTTTGCTGTTAAGATTCCAAAACTGTTTTCAATTACCCGTCTTGCTCGTGACAAACGGTAATTGAAAACCCTCTTGTCAATAGTTAAAACACCATTTCGATGGCGTGGATAAGGTCGCATCATGTTTTGAGTGAGCTGAAATGCTTCATCAGCAATGAATACATACGGTAGACAAGGTCCATCATTTGGTAATGCATTAGGAAGTGGGATATTTAAACTTCCTTGATCGATGTGTTGACCAAATGTGCTATTTTTAAACACACCACCATCACTTTGACGGCCAAATGTTCCTATGTCTACCATAGTAAAGCGGTACTGTGCATCACATACTGCTAGTAGAATTATACTGTGTCGACCTTTGTAATTGTAATACTGCGAACCACTATTTGGTGGAGCCTAAAATCAATTAATTATGTTAACACTTCTGCGAAATAATGTAAATACCTACCTGCAGCATAACATGTTTACCATCTATAGCTCCGATGCAGTTGGGAAAGTTCCATCTAATCCAAAAATCACTAGCTATGGATAACCATGTTTGTTCTGATGGAACAGGTAACACCCACATTTGGAAATTATCCCAAATAGCTTTTAATGTCTCTGGTATAATTTTAGTAGCAGTGGCCTTCCCAATGCGATAACTGTGCGCAATTGATGTAATACTGTCACCAGTTGCCAAATATCTTCAAGAAATGTTCATTACAGCATGTACAATTACATTATTTCGTAGAAAAAAATATGTTACCTGAGGGTTAATGCCAATCGTGTTGCTGAAGGAATTGGTTCTCTAGACCAATGGATTTTTGCGATTGTAGGCTCTATTCTTTGTAATATATAATTAAAAGTGTTTCTACTCATTCACATATAATTAAAAAACAAACTGCTATTTTCAATTTTTAATTCAGCAAGAAGATTGTGGTCTCCTTGACGGCTTCTGTTTTGTATAATGTTATTAATCCACACTTTTCTTCGTTTCCTCCGCTTCCGCTTAAGTTTGAGATATTCACAAAATTGATTTTAAGGTTATGTTATATTATGTTTACGTTTTTACTATATACAACGCTCCATAGCTAAACGTTACAAAAATTTGTACTATTTTGACGTCAAAGCGTTTAGCGGTGCGCAGTTAAAACGACGACGCTGTACAGCAGGTATGGAAACTTAGCATTATATGTGATTGTGTCTTTTAATATCAAAGTAATTTTTAGGTTATACATGCCCTGATACCAGGTTTCTAATTACTTAATACCTACTACAGAATGAATTTGAATGGATTTCAATTATTTTCAAGTTTTATTAAGATTTTAATAGAATTGCAACTAAGCATTGCTCTTTAAATGAGATAAGTATTTTCTTTGCCACTAAAGAATTGACCTATGTCATCGATAAGTGCACCTAGCTAAATAAAACGTTTATTTTGCCATCGCATATTTAAGTATACATCAAAAAAGGATTAAGTATACATCAAAAAAGGATGGTTACAATTTCAAGTGCACTTTCAGCAACCTACATATGTTATCGACTGTTTAAACACAATGAAAAGAGACGACCTATAAAAATGCTTGTAGTTTTTATCTAAGAACAGATGTATTAAGTTTAATTTTTATTCATTTATTATGAATATAAGTTGACTCATATTTTTCATATTAAACCATTCGTTACTAGATGATGACATAGGTTAATTTTTTACTGGAAAAGATAGTATGGAAGTAATCAAATTTGGCATTAGTTGCAAACCTCTTAAAAAAAAGGCCTAAACCTGAGATCCTTATAAAAAAAGTGCGATATATTGACTCTTCCTTTTAATGAACACAAAATATGAAAACCTAAAAAATAATGATAAATTATACATAAACAATTTTAGAAGTCAGGCTATTTATGTCATTTTTACCTACTTATCACAACATTATAGACTCTATAAAATACAAAACAAACTCAATAAACAAGTAAGGTTGGATCATTTTGTATTTACAAAAAAATGTTGCAGTATTATTACCAACAATACTGCCACCATCATTAAAGAAAACAACATATAAAGCTTGTGATCACTAATCCTATTTTACCCATCAGTTTATCATAGCTACATACATATATGCAAACAAATCTAAAAAATGGGAACATAACATTTAGAAATATTTTTCTAAAATAATTTAAATCTTCATTAACTGTAAATATAAATGCAGGAACTAAATATTAATTAGACCACACTGTTACACTCCATGCAAAACCATTTTCTAGACCCTTTTTGGATTCTAGTTAATGAAGTGCAGGAAATATCAACCCGCATTAAGCAACTGTCACATCTCACAGCCTCTTCCTTTAATCTATTTTTACACATGTAACAAAAATATATTGTATTTTGATCATCTATTTTTAACTTGATAAAGGTTTCAAGTCGTTTAAAAGTGTTTTGATCGAAAAATATCTCTACTAAGCCTACATCAACTTCAGGTTCCAATAAAAAGTTGTCAAGCTGTTCATAACTAGAAAGATTAACATCTGTAAGTTTTTGTTATTAAAAAAAACATCGTTCATCAGTTCCTTACTGTCGTTCGCCAATATAGCCTTTAAAATTTTTCTTCGCTTTGTTAATAAGGACTGCTTGGTAAATATATCTTTTATATATTTTTTTTTTAAACCTATCACAGTCTGACCAAGTCCTTTTGGCCGACCTATAGTTTTGCCTTTTAATTTATTAATTTGAATTTTTGACAAATCCAACGACATTTTTTTTCTAATTGTAGTTGAGGTTTGATTTGTTTGGTGATATTGCCCTTGAACTTTTACTATATCTTCTATTTGGCAGCTCGTTTCATTTCTACTATTAATGATGCTTGAGGTGTCAACTTCTATGAGTGACTCACTGTTTTCTTTTGGAGTTAATAATTCATTATTGTTCATGTTGTTAGAAGTTATATGCTCTTCACAATCACTGCTCAATAAATGTGGTTCATTGTACTCAAAGGTTTCTGTACATTTTTCATAGCTATTGGCTGGTTTTTTATTATTCAACTGATCGTTTTGATCTAACAAATTTGACATATCCATATTTTGTATCTGTATTATATCATTTTCTATGTCATTATTTTGTGCATAGAGGTCTTTATTAATTTCTTCACAATTGTTCGAGACGTTTACATTCTGTATACCCTCAGAAATCTCAACAACTATAAATTCTTTCCTATCTTTAATTAGCTCCAATGCATTTTCCAGCTGTTGAAAAACGTCATTAAATTTCTGTTGGCCATACTCAGATAGGAAAGATGTCATCTTAGAACAAACATCCATACTTTTCCTATATTTTTGATGGACACTTAAAACCGACTTTTGGTATGATACTTTGGCAATAGACATATTTCCATTATTATTACTGCTGTTTTGGCAGTAAGTTATATTCAGTCTTAACATTAGCATTCAAGTCAGAGTGATCACAGGATTTAATTTTATTTTCTATGTAATACTTCTTATGAAATCTTTTATTGACTAGATTCTCATCAAATAGATCTTTTTTTTAATAAAGCCAGCAGAGCTAGTATGTGGCAGCAAGGGAGGCCCATATTTTTAAAAAACCTACAGGAACAATAATTTTCACATATTTCAATATTTCCATATTTAGATATTGTAAAATACATATCATGCTCTTTAAAAATTTTAACTGATTTTGATTTCTCAAAACATTTTTCTATAAACTTGAAACCATATGGTGTCGTAAGACGAAGATACTTTTCTTGAGGAGAATCCACTTCAAAACAGTGTAAAACTTTGTTATTAAGTAAATTGAATGCCTTTGTAGCTTTCTCGTCCTGCATAACTTGCAAAGCAATAATTAAATCCTGAAAAAAGTTTTTGATTGAACTTAATTTTGTCACAACTTGTTTTAATTTATGATTAATGCTTTCTAGAGAATTTGTTGTAGTAACATTAAATGTTGGTACTTCTTTTTTAAATGCATCTACCCATTCTTCTTTGATCGGATGCCAGTTTTTATTAAAAAAATCTTTTACTTTTGTATAATCAGTTCTCATTAATGCATGATAACATTCAATATATTCATCATCTGTACGGCAATAGGCCATTTTTTGCAATATATCTAAGCATACTGTTCTGTCATAAGAAGTAATACCCATTGCTTCCCAAGTTATGCTTGTCCGAAAAGACTTTAATGTATGAAACAAACACAGAAAAATTTTTGCATTTGGAAACTCTAATGAAAATGCTTTCCTTTCCTTAAAATCTTTGTCTGTGAATATTTTAATGGTTTTGTCCCAGCAACTATTATTCGACTTGAAAATGTTGATCATATGAGTAATAGTTAGAGTATTTTCGGAGCTTAAAATAAATGTTGCCACCACAGTCCCTTCATTGTTACCATTAATGATCGACAAAATATATAGGGGCATATTAAGATTATTTAATTTAAATGTACCATCACATAGTAATAGTTCAGGGTAAGCTTGAAATGATTGTTTCATTTTTTCATCTTGAAAATAGATCCCTTCTAGAATATTATTTTCATTTACTAAAACTTCTACAGTAGCATTTGGAAAAGTATTAAAGTAGTTTACAGTGTTTAATAGTTCGTTTTTTGAAGCATTTTTGGTGCAAGACTTTAAATTTGTCAAATCTCTTAAAGTTACAATTTTGCCATACTTTGATTTAATATAATTTTTCACTAACTTCTTATTACAATTTAAATTTAATAAGCTTAATACCTCCTCTCTGTCAGCGCCTGCTAATCTTCTTTGCTTAGGTAAATGTCTGAATGCCTCTTTCTCACATAAGTGGTTATGGTCAGGGCCCAAACTTGAAATGACTAAAAAGTTTCCATCTACCGATAACGAATATCTGATGGAAAATGGGCAATTTTCCTTCGAAGAACTGTAACAAAATTCAAAAATAGGTATCTACTTGAATTTTTAAGATCTCTAAAGACATTAAAAATCATTACAACTGGCAGTAGGTACCTGCAATTAATGATGTTATGCCTTATTAACAACACGAATAAATGTGAAATTTGCTTAATACTTTATTCAAAACAAATAGCCACAACCAAAAGAAATAACGTGAGGTCCGTCAAATAAAATATCTCCGCTTGGTCATAAATATAATTTATTTTATTTTGCCACCATAATGTTCTTTATACGCCCCCAAATGCGGGCGTAATGTGGTCTTTATAGCACGGAAATGTCATTGTTGTTAAGCAGCATGATTGACAGCAAACACATGGCATGATATGTCACGTAAGTTGAAAGAATTATTGAAACAACAACCTTACTATACAACCATTATTATTAAAAATAATAGTAATGAAACTTATTCTTTATAAAAATTGAAAATACAATTGGATGGATTTGAAATTGTAACTCCAGATGAGCCAACACCAAAGCTGACTGTTCCTTCGCCGTTTTGTGGTATACTTATATAGCTGCTGTACCAGTAATGTTCTGAGCAATTTTAATTTTATTTTGCAGAGAATTCTCTACATATGATTCGGCTACTTTATCCGATCGCCATCCACCAAGCTGCTTCAGTGCCCTTGTGTCACCGCCGCTTTCAGCAAAGATCGTCGCCGCACTCCTGCGAAAGCAGTGCCCTGTGTACTTATGGGCATCCGGTAGATTGAGGAACTCTGCTATTATCCTCGGAATTTTACCTAAGGTGTTTTCCCAACAGTCTGAGCACTACATTTGCTATTATGATACGACAAAAACAAGCTGTCAATTTTAGTATGTTCCGGTCGTAATGCTGCATATTTTCGGTACAAAGAGACGTAATCAACCAATCCATCGCTTGGTACAATTGTAAATTGCCTCGAAGTATAAGTTTTGGTTTTTGATCTTCACTAATTGCACTGATCCTCAGTTGTTACGTCCTGTACAGCCAAATCGTGCAGTTCTTCGCGACGACATGCTCCAAAAATACCAAAGGCTGTGACAACCTATAAAACACAATAATTTTATAATGAGAATTGGAAAAAAACTAAAATCGTTATACCCTAACTAACAAGTACGTATGATCAGGCGCCTTCAACATGAATTCTTCAATTTGATGCCGTTGCAATACATAGGACTTTTAGCTTGATCGCCTACAGAATTATTCTTCATGAATTCTGTGAGCATGGAAAACAAGACATATCAACATCTTCCTTCAACTTGAACATCTTTTTCAATTTAGAATATAAACATCACAGTGACGACGGCTTATAGATCTTTGACTACAAAAATAGATATTTATTGAATACAGATAATTGACTAATGTATATACACAATCCCTTACCATTTGAGACAAGTATGCCATCACAACTTTTTCATCACATTTTGTGGACACATTTTTTGTGCTCCGCCACGCGCAAAACTTTTCGTATTCTTTCATGCATAAATATTTCGATTTACGTGGAATTATTTTTACCTGGGCGACCTCAAATTCATCTAAAATTTCTTGTGAATAAGTTTTTGCGTTTTCACCTTCCATTTTAGAATGCAAATTATTTACAAACAAACATTACCTTAGCAACAATTTAGCAATATCACAGTATCTTAGTAACAACAAATTAGCCTACTGTCGACTTTATTTCACTGCATTTGCATTTAAAAACTTGCCGAAAATACTGAATCTTTTTAAAATTTTGTTCGTTTCATGGTGCAAAATAAAATAAAACATTGTTGTACCACGGGCATAATTGTAGATTATGGCCCTCAGGAATATAAAAGCCCTTAATACATAAATATCTATTATAACATGTTACCTTGTTCTTCGTTTTCTTTCTGTCATGTGTTTCTTCATTTTATAAGGGTTTCCGCCTTTCGTACAAGTATATTTAATTGAATAATATTTTAAGTTTTTGTTAGTCATATCCACCCTTTGTGGCCATTTTTTCTGGACACTTTCACTTTCAAGTTTTTTTTATATCTCTTTTGCATAAATCCACAAAATTATGTTTTTTGTAATTTTCTACAGCATCTTGTATTTTGCTCCGAGTTTTAACTCCATTGTGTAGGTACAATAACTGTTCTGGAAACTGTTTGACTTTGAAAATATTGTATGGTGTAAAGTAAGTAAAAGACTATTATTAACTTACCTGTTCACCAAACACAAAAAAATATACTTATTCTAGGTTATGTATGACTCACACAAAACACACAGGATAGAAAGGAAACTGCAATAGTAAAAGTGGGGAGTAAAACACTTACTCCACCTGGTGATTGATCCACAACTAACGTTGAGTGGCGGGAGATTTGCCTGTTTATTGAGGAATAGGTTGTTTTTGGAGATTTTCTGTTTAACCGTTGAACAAAATTATTCATTCAACGGTTAGACAGAAGATCTCCACCTCCAGAATGTAGCAATAAATCATGTAGGTAAACTAAAAAAAGTCAATTAAAATGAATTTTATTTATTCATTTATTATAAATCAGTAATACAAATATTTATAAGTTTATACGATGTGTTTATCAACATATCAATATGGTTTGAAAATTTTAAACTCTTATTAAATATTACTCCTAAAGCTTTCATGCTATTAACTCAGGTTAACTGTTCATTATTCAAAAAATAGACTGGTTCATAATTTTATTTTTCTCTAGAGATAGATACATTACAAGATACTTTTTCTCACTACCACCTTGATAAATCTACATTATTTTGACAAACACACGACAGTAATGGAATGTTAAATTTCAATCGTCGTATCCACAGCAACTAATCAATCAGCATACTCAATTGTGGCCCTTATTATAGGTATATAGGGTTTGTGCACCGAATAAAAAAGTTCACTTACCGCCACTTGTAGTACAAATAACTTTAATACCTGATAAGTGGTCATAAAATGAAAACATGAAAATGACAATATATGAGTGAAATTTTACATAGTAGATAAAAATCGAACTTAGTTCTTCTTACGACTTAAATAATATTTACAGGCCAACAATTTTATAGGATCAAGACTATCCTTGTCATTTGAATTTACTAATTCAACAAACTTACGATTCTTGCCACTCAAAATTAAGTTAATTTGTTTAATCCAAAAATATATTATGCAAACTATCAATTGTTCTAATACTAATGAACCCAAATCATGTAGTTCACATTTTAGTGGCAAAAACAATGAAATATCTTTAGAAATTATATTAATTAAAACCTTTTTGATATTCTGAGATGTACATACTTGAGGTATTATATAAAAAAGTTTTGATAAAATAATATCAGTTACATAAGCCAGGTAGGTACCAGGCTTTAATAAGGATTGTTTGCTGGAGTATTGGCGTGCATCAATAAAATCAAAATTTGTAGAGCTACCATCTGAATACAAAAGTAGTTCTTTACAACGTTTACAGTTTTTTGTTTGTTTAATGCATTTTTTTGCAACAAATCCTGATATGTATGTAATTGTACATTTTGCTACTTTTGTTTTCTTTTCTTGTACACTTAAATTAAACTCATTTACACATACGTCTTTTAACACTGATATCCCAGCAACTTCTTCTCCTGTTACAAAGTACTTTAAATTATCCAGTGCTTCGACGATACTATCATCTTCACAATTGGCAACAGGTGAATGTCGTGTTGCAAAATTGTTCACTATAAGTGCTTTGAAAGAACTAATAAAATGTGGCACAGTTGGAGATGTATTTCGAACTCCATGACTCCTTAATGAAGAGAAGAAATTTTCTAAAGCATCTTGCTGAAAAGCACGAGGTAAAATATATGAAAATTTTTTTGAAAGCAGTTGTTTTCGAATATACAAAAAACCACGAATTGTTTTTATGAAATTAACCACTGATGGAGTGCACATAAAGCGTTTATTGCTGGGACTGTAAAACCTTAATGTTGATAAAATTTTAATTGCACTATTCCAGAACTCTTCATGATGACTATGTTGGGAAACACCTCCTTTCAAAGGTTTACTCCAAGAACACGTTTTATTATTTCCATTAAGGCTGTCAAATAACTGATCCATAAACAATATAAAAGTAGCAGTATCTTCAGCCTTTTATCTAGTATGATATCGTTTCCAGTTTCTAAAATAAAATAATATATCTACACATATTATAACAAAATAGTATGACGTACCCCATTTTGTAAGCCTCATCATAAGTGCACGAACACGATGACTAAACACCTGAGCTGCATAAGCAACCATCATATTGTTCATTTTTTCTTCAAAAGTATGTGTATCTGTAAGATGAGAGCATATGTGTGTCGTCATTTACAGCTACGTAATAAAATTGCTGTATATGACACCATTTGGTAACTTTATCACCATTTTCCATTTTAAAATGGGCTTCCTTTTTAATAAATTGTTACGAATACCCTTCAGAAGATGAGGAACATCGTACAGTGGTACAATTTCTTGTTCATTTACCACAAATCCAAAGTGTCTATTGATTAAGCCATTTAAAAAAATTCTCTCGTATCTTCTGTAAGGAGTTAATCGCTTTTTGATTAGCTGAGCCCTGGTCGCACACAACACATGACTTTTAAGCCAATTTTTGGCATTCTGTAATGTTTTTAATAATAAGTTTTTTAAAACACTAGATTTAATAGGGCCACTACTAAAGGTAAATGATATTGGTTGCTTCCATTGTCTGTACACCCCCTTTATCATAAAAACATTCGCAGAAGTTGCAAATTGGGCATCTATTACATCTCCTGCGTCTTGAAAGCCTTCAATCTGGTCCTCTTTCTTATTGTAAGACAAACCAGGAGTAATGGCAACTTCATCAAATAAAATGACACAGTACCTGTCCATGGGTTTCAATTTCATTGCGGCTTTTTTAAGGGAAGAAAATATTTGATTATCTACGCCAGCCTTGAAAGGTAGTCTGTTTAAACTATTCACTAAGGTCTTTCTTGATGGCAATGCAAACAACTTTGAAAGCAATTTGTATCCCTTTCCACTTGCCTTCAGAAGTGACAGAGCTAATATTTTCTCATCTATAGTGAAACGTCTTACTTTTGGACAACATTTTTGCATCCTTATTTGCTGCAGAATGAATGTCTCAGTACATGAATTCACAAACTTGTTCAGATTGTTAAAACTGGCTGTATTCATTAATCGGTCGGCATTTGATAAGCGAGTTTGAAAATTGTGAATCTTATTGCTAGCCGTAGTAAATTTAGAATAGAGTTTTTTGCACTTTGGTGTTAAATCGTTCTTACGAGTGACTCCAACACCCTGAAAAACTAACTTCCTTCTTCTTGTGCCTATATGACATCATTAGAATAATAGGTTATAAAGTTAATAAACTTACCTTTACTAGCTTTACTAACATTTCTATTCTGCCCAGTATTAGCTATTTCCAGTGCTTCAGAAACTTCTCTATAATGGGATGGCCCTTAAAGAATGTATGTTGTAATCAAGTTACTATCACTGTATCTCTTCTGAATGTATTCATATATTTTATTTGGTTTGCCTATCACGATGATATATTGTTGTGTTTAAATGCATAGTTGCATTTATTAAAAACAATGACAGTCACAGGGTAATATGTCATCAAGTAACATATCTTCTATATTTTAATCGAATCGTGATAAACAAAACTAATGAATTATAAGTAGTAGTATAACCCTTTATTAAGACACATATTTACCTGCTACACTATTGGTATTGTTGTGGGGTTGATTAATTGTCTTTGACCCTAGTTTTTTTTCATGCTCAATATGAACAGTGTCACTCAATTTCATATTTGATGGACCTTAAACAATAGGATACAAAAATTGGAGATATGTATGCCAATAAGGTGACAAGGATTGGAAAGATAAATTTTATTCAATTACTCACTGGGTAAATGAAGTGTTGGTACAGCATTTACCATTAATCCACGTAAGGTCCCAGGAACGATGACATGTTTTGAAAAATGATTTTCACACACATAATAACTTTTATATACTTGTACAACAGTCAATCCTTCTAATGTAGGATTATTTATATTATTAATCCATTGTTTGAAAAGACATATTATTTTTTGGGAACCGATGTCTTTTGAACATGAAGTCTTCACAATTGGGAACACAACATCGTTTGGTTGTTCTTTTGCAATAAGTGTGATCCATTTATAACAAATTCACATTAAATAACATAAACACAATATTGTTCTCAAGGTGGGTTTATGCAAGGCTATTTATAATTTAACTTAACTTAATTTTATTTAAAGGTTAGTGTATGCAAGGCTATGTAATAATTAAACTTAACTTAAATTTATTTATAAGATTAACTCGTGACTTCAACGAAATCGTCTATGAAAGTATTTAACTTAAATTTAAGAATTTAACAAAAAACGAATAAAATTTGTGGTTATATTTAACGTACAAAACACACGTGTAACGTAGTACTGGCGCCTGCGTGCGAACACTATTGAACATCAGCGCCGTGAGTGAGTGATCTAAGCGTAACTTTTGTTTTGACCTGCACGTATCTCACTTTCTTTTCTATCCTGTGTGTTTTGTGCTCTCGGACCTCTATCCTATCCTATACACTTGCCGGTGTATGGAGTAGAGGCTGCGATTGAAGAGACACCTGGCGAACTATTTAGAACTAGAGATGAAAATAAAAAACAGCTGATATAGAATAAATCACTTGACTTACCCATATTCAAAAAACAAATATTGCTTAACCGTATTTTTATACGCTTTTATATATGTAATATAATTTTTGTCTAGTATTAAACGTCGTTTATTAGGTATATGTGGTGTGTGCAACGTACTTCAAAAAAAGTATGGATAATGTAGAGGGGTGGCTTACTCCCAAATATCCGTACACTATATTTAACTTTTTGATACGGAACCCACTCCGAAGATACTGAATGTGTAATGATCAACTTGCCTCAGGAGATTGAACTAGTATTGACCAAATACTGAACCCATAATGACCTACTTAATTCATATTAAAATAGTATATGAGGAATGTAAATGTTAACTTCCCAGTTACGCACTTAACTCAGTTCTGTATTAAATTAAACAGCCAATTTCACAAACCATTTAAAGTAATAAATAATACACTTACCTTCCGATTCTTGAGAATCACTCATCTTAGATTTTAACGGCTTTAACACACATATAAGTATATATTTATATACAACAAAATTTCATATGATAAACTTGAATACAACCGCACAATCAGCACAGATGAAAGTAAATACTATGGACGATGCATATCTTGAAACGGCGACGAAACAGTACCCGATTTATCACGTTTTCAAATGTAAACACCAGATTATAGAAGATACTTAAAATTTACTGAACTTCTAGTGAATTTGTATTGAACCTACTGAACCTTTTTTGAACATACCAAACTAGTACTGCACTAGTGTGTTCATGTACATCATGTTGAACGAGTGAGCTACCCCTCTGATAATGTTGCAGAAGTTACAGGTGATAAACCATTTAAGATGAACAAAAACTGATATGCTCACATGAGCGATAACTTGTAAATATTTAAACATGCATTGTAAAAAGGAATAAATAAAAGAGCAAAACAAGCCGCACATTATTGCCTACATTAAGTTTTGAACTGATTTTTTTCACATAAACTTATAGTTCATTAGCAAAGGTTGTTATTATATTTATGCAATTAGACCATGTGATTCTTAGATTATTTAAGTTCTGTTGTTACTTCTAGCCTTTGAATATTTTTAAGTAGGATAATTTCTAATGAAAATATCTGATAGAATGTGGTATGCATATTTCTTCAAAATAACAATTTCACTTTCATAGAGACGAACATTTAACAAATGTTAGCATTTCAAAAATAATGTAGGTATAATATAAATTGATTTTAAATGAAATTATATGTGTGTGACATTGAATGCATATGGGTTATATTGAAATTAATCTTTATATTTTCATGAGATTATAAAACAAACTGGCCTCATTAAGAATATGGAAACAAACATACACAATACATATTTTTGAATACAAAACTATGAGAAATATAATTTTGCAAATTATTTGTGTATGTACACACATCACACTCATCAGATTTTAGGATCAACCCACAAGGTTTGCATTTTTGGGACACTAACTTAACAATTTATAGTTATGTCTACAGAATCTAACTAAATTACATATAGTGAACACTGCTTTATGTATAGTTATGTATAATATATAGTATTATAACATTATCTGATTCATTATAGCTTCACACATCTAAAATCCAATACTGGAGATGAAGAAATATTTATGCAATGAAGTAAGTACCTGTTTGTACTTGGTCAAAAGAGTACAAGTGTATCGGATGGTATTGTCAAAATTGTCATTAGCTAAGTAAACTAAATGTTCTAAACATGAGTTTATAAAGTAAAGCAAATGAAACGTGAATACACTTAAATATACATAAAATCAAAAGTTACCAATCATAAATGAATAAATTAGTGAAATACTCCTGTAGCTGTGGAAGGTAAATAAGAATGGTCAGTTGGATTTGCATTCATACATTCATTTATAAATTCTTTTTGTTCTTTAAGAGATGGTTTTTTTAATTTTATATTGCCACCTGAGTTACGTTTTCTTTTTTAAGACTCAAATCTAGGCTGTTTTTCAATTTTCTTATTACATGGCTCATTTATTGATTTGTAACTTAAAACATTATTAGAGCATATATCAATACATTTATTTACCAAATGAATTATATTTTGTATCATCTAAAGAAAGTGTTCTTGTTGACACCAATTCAGATAACACTCCTAATTTAGCAACTATTTCTACATTGTTTAATTTAGGTGACTCAGAACCGCAATGTGTTATAAAAGTTTGGATAATACTATCATCACTTCTTTCTGGTTTACAGTTTCTTGGTAATTCGGTGGACAGAGACAAAAAATGTATCACTGCATGTATGTGTTTGCATAAATTGAACTTTATGAAGTAGTCAATACATGTACATGAAAATTGATGTAAACATACATTACACTCTCTACATGATAATTGACAAGGACAAGAACTATGCTCTATATTCTCATCACGTAGATCCTTAACTGTATAATTCTCTTCTTTATCATGTTGTGACTTTACAAAGTAAGAGCCTTTTTCGAAGCTTATGTCTTTGATTTTAATACTGTGACTACGCAAATGGCTTTTTTGGATTAACTTTATCCTATAGGACGTGACTCCTGTAATATCTTTCTTTAATTTTTTAAACATGCAGTCTCGAACCATTTTAATTAAAGCATAAATACATGCATCAAGTCGTCTATTTTTTTTCCATCAAAATATATATATTTGATTGTTCGATGAATTGCTTCAAGGTACATGTTTGTGTTAATCCCTAAACCTTTTCTATAACAAAATGCCCAAAGAGGTGCTCTTTCTGAATAATATTTTTGAAAATATTCTCCAAATGCCTTCGTATCATTGCTACCAAGTAGTTCAACCAAAAAAAAATGTAAAAATTCATTAAACTCTTCAGTATCAGTGCTTTCCAACAGTATGCGTAAAGCCTTGTAAACCTTTGCTTTTAATTCTTGTCCTTTAATTTTTGTTAAATTCTTTCGCCAATTTCGATCTACATGCCAAGTGCAAAGAAGACGATGTGTTGGTTGGCCCATTATGCTGCTCCACGCATTATAGAATTCGAGGGCATCATCAGACATAAAAACTGTAGCTTTTATGTTACCTAATTTGTTTTTAATAATTTCAAAAAAGTAAGATAGAATATATGTATCTATTCTATTTGAAATAAGGAAAGCACAAGGAACACCTTCACCATATTCGTTCACAACTACAAGAGTTGTTAAAAGAAAATCATAACTTGTTGTCCCATGAGTAGAATCAACACAAATTTTATCTGAGCCAAACTTTAACAATTGTTCTTGTTGATATTTTGTGCTCAAGATTAATATAAAATCTTGAACATCAAGTGGTATATCTTGCATTTTAGAAAATAAGATGGGTGATTCATCATTCTTCTTAGACATTTTTTGTATCCACATTTTCACACTCAAAACGTCATTTGTATGTAAGTGGAAGTATCCCTAAAGATGGAATTCTTTTTTTATATTACGCAGATCTTGTCGATCTATTAGAGTTATTCTGTTTACTTCAGAGGATGATGTGACGCCATCTCTTATATTATCGAAAATTTTGTTGTATGTGACACCATCAGCAATTTTATCTGAAATAAAAATTATTGTTGTTTACCTATGAACTAATGTTTTCATGACATTACATACCTGCTATTTGATGCCTTTCATTTTTGGTGAGGTTTAAAAATTTTAAAGAGCAGAAATGGCCAGTATGAGGTAAGAAAAGTACAGCTTTCTTCTCATTATCAAAATACTCCAAAGTCGATGGACAAGTGTAATTCATTTTGATTGAACCCTGACTTTTTGCTAACTTAGTCCTTGAAGTTGATGGAGTTTCACAAATTGTTTTCGATCTATAAGAACGATGACACACATAATAAATTTTATTTCCTTGCTTTCCTGTATTTTGGATATAGCGGCTTTTTAATTCCTTTTTTAAGTTTTCTTTCCACATCAAAAAATCTGAGAAAATGTAAAATAAATCAAATAGGTAGTAGCTTTTCCATCTTGTAATTTGTTATTACTCACCTTCTTTATCATTAAACTTAACTTCCTGCATTGTAACTTCTAAATCATGGCTTTCTACAAAATGTTCCCTTAAATCATTGTATGTAGCGTACTTGCCGTTACACACACGACACATTAATGTTTTGTTGTATAGTATTTTAGGCTCTACCTTATGAATATTTCTCAAGTGAGCATATAAGTATTTTTTCATCTTAAATTGTTTGCTACATATTTCACACGTAACTTCTGCAATATCTTTCATTGAAGTACGATGCACACTACCCAATAAACGACGTTTAATACTAGCCAAAAATGAAGTTACATATATAAAAGAGTATAAAATTAGGATTAGCTAACAATTTTTTTTGATATGGGTAAGTCAGTTGATTTATTTTATATCAGCTGTTTTTTATTTTCATGCCTAGTTCTAAATAGATCGCCAGGCGTCTCTTCAATCGCAGCCTCTACTCCATACACCGGCAAAAGAGCCGAGCGCACGGACGTTTATCGTGATTAGAAGTACATACCACGGTATTCTAGCGCTCGGACCTATATCCTGCAGGTTATGGTGCCGAGCGCTCGGACCGCTATACACAGCCATACTTTTTTAAGGCACTGTTAAATATTGTTTTTATAGGTATATGCTATACCCTAAATAATTTGATAAGGTGTTGCACCTAAGTTTTGCATAAAGTGTATCATTAAGAAATACGAATTCTTCGAAATGTCTTATGAGATTGATATGAAACTTGTTAAAGTCGAACCAGAACAGGAAGAAGGAATAAATTCACTTGTAACTCAAGATGTTATAGTAAATAGTGATCTAATACAAGGTAAAATTAATTACCGTTCAAGTAGTACAAAATTTAACACTATTTTTACAGATAATGTGAATATTAAAAAAGAAGACATCTCTTCTCTAGTAAAAATTGTTAGCTCAAGTGAAGCATATCATATAAATGAAAACAGTGTCGAACACATCACAAACATACAGTGTAAAAGTAAATTTCATAGTTCAACAATAATGCAAGAAAATTTAAATCATGCCTTTTTAAAGTATAGTGCACATTTTAAATATAAGTGTAATCATTGCGATTTTATAACAGAGTGGAAAAGCAGTTTAAAACGTCATGTTTTAAAACACATTTTAAGTTATGAATTCAAATGTGACCAATGTGATTATGTGACAAATCGGGAAAGTAATTTTAAAATTCATTTTAAAAAACACTCTTCAAGTAATGCATTCAAATGTGACCAATGTAATTATGGAACACATCACAAACCTCTTTTAAAAATTCATCTTAAAAAACACTCTTCGAGTACTGAATTTAAATGTGACCAATGTGATTATGGAACAAATCGTAAAAGTAATTTTAAAACTCATCTTAAAAAGCACTCCTCAAGGTCGGAATTTAAATGCGATCAATGTGATTATGGAACAAATCAAAATGGTAATTTTAAAATTCATCTTAAAAACCACTCCTTAAGTTTTGAATTTGAATGTGACCAATGTGATTATAAAACAAATTACAAAGGTAATTTTAAAATTCATCTTAAAAAGCATTCCTCAAATTATGACTTTAAATGCGACCAATGTGATTATGGAACAAATCATAAAGGTAGTTTTAAAGTTCATCTTAAAAAGCATTCCTCAAGTTATGACTTTAAATGTGACCAATGTGATTATGCAACAAATCACAAAGGTAGTTTTAAAATTCATCTTAAAAAGCATTCCTCAAGTTATGACTTCAAATGTGACCAATGTGATTATGAAACAAATCACAAAGGTTGTTTTAAAAGTCATCTCAAAAAGTACTTCTCAAGTTATGAATTTAAATGCAACCAATGTAATTATGGAACAAATCAAAAACGTAATTTTAAAATTCATCTTAAAAAGCATTCCTCATGTTATGAATTTAAATGTGACCAATGTGGTTATGGAACAAATCGCAAAGATAGTTTTAAAAATCATCTTAAAAGGCACTCCTCAAGTTCTGAATTTAAATGCGACCAATGTGATTATGGAACAAATCAAAAAGGTAATTTTAAAATTCATTATAAAAAGCATTCCTCAAGTCAAATTTAAATGCGACTAATGTGATTAAGGAACAAATCAAAAAGGTAATTTTCAAATTTATCTTAAAAACCACTCCTTAAGGTATGAATTTAAATGCGACCAGTGTGATTATGGAACAAATCAAAAAAGTAATTTTAAAATTCATCTAAAAAACCATTCTTCAAGGTATGAGTTTACATGCGACCAATGCGATTATGCAACAAATCAAAAAAGTAATTTTAAAATTCATCTTAAACATCACTCTTCAAGTTACGATTTTAAATGTGACCAATGTGATTATGGAACAAATCACAAAAGTAATTTTAAAATTCAGCTTAAAAAGCACTCCTCAAGTTATGAATTCAAATGTGTTCAATGTGATTATGGAACACATCAGAAAAAATGTTTAAGAATTCATCTTAAACATTGTTATTCAAGTTATGAATGCAACTGCAATAAACATGTTTATGCAACACCAAAGGAGTAAAAAGAGAATTTTATTTTGGAACGGACATGCGCACTCAGAATTATTTTGTATTCATTTACATAACCTTACATTATAAACTGATTTACTATAGATTTTATGGTGCCGGTATAGCGTGCGGTTTACCGCACTGTTTCTAGCATAGCGTGCGGTCTACCTACCCAATGTGGTCTACCAGTGCAAGGACCATACGTACCGAAAATCTTATATACCTATTTTGTTTTGAAAAATAAAATAAATGATAGGATATGAAAAAGTAAACTAATAGAATGATAAAAAAGATGTATTTAAGTCAAGCCTTAGTTTCTATACATATACAGTTCGTATGTCATTTAAAAATGATACAAATAAATCACCTTGGGTTTCAACAGCATCTTATCGTTCGCTCTTCTATAGATAATATGATTTTTAAAGAAGAATATTGGTACTTTTATATCAACGTGCAGGTAGGGGAGAGTCGGGTGTTATGGAACAGTTAGTGTTAAAACATTTTTAACTCGATGAACTTCAACATTAGCTTTTTTATTTCCATATCCTGGCATAACCATATCATCCGACTACTCGCACACTTCAATTAAACTATGAATTTTTAAAAAACTTTAGAGTTATTAACTGTTTTAAAAACATTCTGCAGCATTCCATCATACCCGACCTGTCGGGTATGATGGAACGCATGCTGCTGCTACTTTTGAATATATTAAAACTTATTCGGATGCAAAAGTTCTTACTTTTCAAAGGCAGGAAATGAGTAGGCCCGTATTAAATTTACCGTTTATTATTAAATTAAGTAAGTAAATTAGTTATTACTATTGTAACCTAATTTGGCCACGTCGAAGGGTTCGAAAATTAGTTAATTTTCCTAAAATTTCGGATAAGAGAACGGAACGATCTTCTTTTACGTCTGGTTCTACGAAAATGTTGAAGTGGTTACGACAGTTCCGCATAAAATTGACCTCTACTTCTTCTTTCCCGTTCTTGATGACTTTGGCAGTAAACCTCTGAACACTCTTTTTGTGGTTGCGAGTTCCACTAACACATAATCGCCTTCTTCATAGGAAGACAATTTAGTTAGCTGGAACTCCTTCGTACCTTCTTCGTCGCTGGAAGCTACAAGCCCTCAGTCCCCAGTCGCTGCCATCGCTTTCGTTATAGAAAACCATCTCTTCTACATCTGAGTCTGATGATGAAACGATGTGTACATTCGGTTTATTTGGTTGAAATAACGCCCTTCTAGGAACCTTTTTTGGTTGCACTTGAGAGGACTTTAAGTCCTTAATATATGGAGACGAAGTAGCCACAACAGGTTTGCCTGTTCTTCCCCTTTTGTTTGTATTCGTTCGAGGTGGCGCTTTTGGAATAGGTAGAATTTCTTCCGGCGAAACAACAGAAGACGTTGAGGGTTGGGTTTGAATATCTGGTGTTCCAGGATTCCCTGCAGCTGATAAACTGTCAATCACGTTAAGGTCGCTTCCTTGATCAAAAGACGAAGTTGAAGGTAAACAAAGAGTCTCAGCCGTTGGCCGGTCTGTAGTTTCTGAGGCGCAAAACATCGAGTCAGGAAATACGTACCTGTTAAATGGATGTAGGCCCGTGGCCCTAAAAGTGGACACAGCGTTTTCCGTCGTCGCTGCCCTGATATAGGCACGTCCAAAAATTGGGCTCATGTCCTGGAGTGTATTTTGACTTCTTGGGCATAGAATGTGCTTAATGTATACATAAAAGCCACATCTAAGGGCTGCAACCGGTGACTGGTGTGTGGCGGTATAATAAGCATGCTTTTAGCTTTTTCAAGTATTTCCAAAGACTTGGTATGTGTCGCGGTTTGGTGAATTTGATTAAATGATCTATCCAAAGGGAGAAGATAAGAGTTTCCATCCATCCCGAGGGGTGTGTAACAACAACGCTACCAGCTGGCAAATCTATTTCGAACATGGGATTATGGCGAACGCGTGGAAAAACTAACAGAGGCGGGATGTATTGCCCAGAAGCACTTACAGCTATTTCAACTGTCACTAATATTCCACGTTCGGCTGAAAATAGCGCTCCTACTTGTTTTTTACCCGTAAGAGATAAGACTTTAGGTTGTTTATTTGGCACACTGCTGATATTTTTTTCGTCACAATTAAACCGGCAGTGCGGAGGAAAGTTATGCGTGTTCAAAAGTTCTTCATATAAGTCAAAAAACTTTTCGACATTTGGTTTATTAAAAGCAGATGCCCGGGCAAAAGACGTATTCTCAGGCTGACGCAAAGAAAGATCTTTGTGTCTGGCGAGAAAACTGTAATACCAATCTTTTCCGGCATACTTCTTTGTCTTGTTAAATCTATGGTCGATGTTATTTCGTTCAGCATATTCAAACGCTAACTGCCTGAAATCTAGCATTGTCAATCCAAAGAACTGTCTTTCCATCTTTAAAAGAAACTCCTTTAATTCGTTTTCTTGATTCAGGGTAAAAGTCTGCATATAACCCCCTGAAGTCTTCTGCGATGCACTTTCTGGTAGTTTGGTAATATTTGCTTTCCTGTGTAAGGTCCCTTCAGTAACTTGAAAAGCCTTAGCCGCTTTATTATAAGACATCTCTCCACTTCTTACGGCTTTAATAGCTTTTTCTTTCCCATGGTTCTGTAAACAAACACCAAATATCGATCTGCTTATGAGGAAGGCTAAATATCAATTAATACCAAAAATAGTGAGAAACATTAAGTGGGTATGTCGGGGTATAGGGTTCGTGTATGGTGGAATAAAGGTCGGTTGTTATGGAACACGCTGTTCCATAATACCCGAGTAGGTATGTTTGAAAACAATTAAAATTTAGTCGCAAATAAAGAGCTCATAATAACGTTTTACAATCTCAAACTCACTTTTAACAAATAAACCAAGATAATACTTACATTCAATTTCATGCAGTTGAGGAAACAAAAATATCAGGTGAGCGTATCCAATATTAAAATTTTAGACGTCAAAATTATAAAATAAATATTATCTGGCTGAGTAAACATCCAAATCGGCCATTATACTTTTGACAAGGTTTACCAACCTAAAATGCATATTGACGTGGTAATAGATCAATTTTAACATTATTTTCAAGGGTTTTAGTTAGTTGTTCCATCATACCCTCCTGTTCCACCACAGCCGACTCTCCCCTACCTATATGCCCTAATTATGGTTAACCCACAATGATTTAATAATTATTTTTCTAAGTACCGATAATTAATTCCAAATTATTGTTAATCCCATCATTACTTGCAAATTAATTACTAATATTATATAGTCAATTAAGTAATATGTTTGCACAATAATATGACCTAAGTACCTACCTAATTATACGCATACCATTTGGCTTTATGGTTTATAAATAAAAAAAATAATAGCATTAGTTTTGAAGACCCACGTATTTCATAAATAAAATAAATAACAAATAACGCAATAATAAACAGACATCTTTCGGTAAACCGCACGCAATAGTGCCCTTCACACGCTATACCGGCACCGATTTTATGACATTTTCCTATTTGAGAGTCTCTGTGTATTTTGGGAACCTTACATTTGTACATCAAATGTTACACTTCTGATGTACTTAAAGAATTTAAATATAATATTGAAATTAAAGAATCATTTGTCTTAATGATATAGGGATAATGAAAGCTGTATGACTAAGTCATTGCTCATATTATGGAAGGTATTCCATAAATTTACCCAATTAGTGTGGGAACTTTGAAAACAAAACAAAACGAAATCCATAATTACAATACAAGAGAATGCGACAAATTATGCAAAAAAAAAAAACAGTACAGGACATCTAAATAACCCAAAGTATTTAGGTGTATTATCAACCAACATTATGAAGTAAGTTAGGTTACTATAATCTCTATGTCTGTAGTCTGCTGTCCGTTGCAGGGTTCTTGTGGTTTTACAACAAAAGTGATGTGGGTCTGGTGTATTTTTTTTCCCGCCGATCACGAATATCCGACCTTCCTTTCGATATCTAGAACGGTTTTCGAGATATTCGACTTTAAAGTCGAAATTTTAATATATTAATATCTCGTAAACGGTAGTAGATATTAAGGTGAGGTCAAACGCATTATTACTCAGGATAATAAGCTGAATAATTTTACTGTTGAACATATTTTGATATTTCGAATGGTTTTAAATTTTTAGCCGTCGTAAGTTTGGTTATAAACCGTACATGTGGGGCTTAATTTTTTTTTTTTACAATACTTTATTAATAAGGATGACCGATGTATCCTCAACATCTGGATAATGAAAATAATATCTAAAATCTTTGTATTTTTTGTTCCTTAAAAATGTGCAGATATATTTTGAACCGGTGTTTTGATCAGATGTGATTTTTCCTACATAATTTTTCACAAACTTCTGTTCTTTGAATTCAGCAATGATATAATCTCCGACTTTTAAGCCTTTGTCTTCATTTTCTTTGTCTTCATCTATTGACTGGACTGAGCACATTTCCTCTTCATTCGAGAAATCTTCATCGTATCTATATATGATGGCTCACTTTCAGACTCGTCAGTGTTACTCTCAGTGTCACTTTTCTTCTTACATATCTTATTTCTTGCAGTTTTATTCTTTCCTTTTTCAGTTAACAGCTTTTTGCTTCTGTTTCTTTTTGCTTTGCTGCCTTCGCAGTTATTACTTCAGCTCCAGTTGCAATTTTTTTTCTTGGCTGCTTTGGTTGAACACTTTTACTTTGCTTTATAGTCTGCAAAAGAATATCTTCGAAATTGTAGCTACAAAAGGGCTGCTGATTGTTGGTAGAACTACCGGGTGTTTGTTGTAGAACTTGGTTATTACTCGATTCGTCCAAGTTCCAAATTTGACCTGGTTTATCAAACAAATTTAGTTCAGTTAACGTATTATGAAGAAGGTCGAAATATTGATCTATAATGAATGGGTCAGTCATTTTCTTTCGGCTGTATTCAACGGCTTGAGGTTTTTTAGACAAACAATTTCTTTTTTTAAAACTCAAAAACCAATCTTCACCTGGCCTTTTGTTTTTAAATGGAGTTTTTATACATTCAAAAAGTTCTTTCCTACTGAGACCGAATCCCCACTTTTCAAGAATTTTCAAATGATTTGCAATTTTTGTTTCCATCTGTCGGGGCAGCGCCTGTGGACGTCCACCTGTGAGGCTCTTTTTTCTCCGTCTGCCACTAATATAACAATTTAGCGTACTGTAAGGTATGTTATAAGTTCGAGAAGCACGTCTTGTAGTCATCATACCACGTTATACCTGCTGCAAAGCTACCGCAATGTCGTCGTTTGAGTAACCGGAGCCTCGTTTTGACTTCCTTTTATAATTACGTACCATTACCGTATTGAATTTCTGAAATAACAGAATTGTCAGTTCTCGGGAAAGTGCAATCACGATTAAGAATTGCATTGATTGCACTTGCCCTTTACGTGCAATCTTTCAATTTTTTTTTACTTAAAAAAAATTGCAAAGAAACATTAACGGCTATTAAATATACGAGGCATGTTTTTTAAGTAAGTACCGTTTTGCGATTCCGCCGCCGCAGCGCTACGGTCGGCGTTCCGCGCATGCGCGCTGGTTACCTACATCTCTTGTCTACGCACTGACGCCATTACAGTCTGATTCTTCAATGTATACGTTGTTTACTGAGTGTTTAAGATGCCTCCGACAATCGTGAGTCCCGCCGATTGTGAAGTACGGGCTGTTATACGATTCCTTAGTGCTAAAGGCGTAAAACCGATCGATATTCATCGTGAGATCTGTGAAGTTTACGGACAAAGCATTATGAGTGATGGAATGGTAAGGAAATGGGTGAGAGCATTTAAAGATAGCCGCACAAATGTGCATGATAAAGAACGGAGTGGGCGTCCTTCGGTCGTTAATGAAGATTTGGTGCAGAAAGTGGACGAAAAGGTGAGAGAAAACAGACGCTTTACAATTTCATCATTGTGCGACTGCTTTCCTCAATATTCTCGTAGTGTTTTGTATCGCATTGTGACCGAGAACTTGAATTACCGGAAATTGTGTTCACGTTGGGTTCCAAAAATGTTGACGGATTTGCACAAAACCCAACGTTTAGGCAGTGCATTGACTTTCCTTGAGCGGTACCACAATGAAGGTGAAGATTTTTTTAGACCAAATTGTTACTGGTGACGAAACATGGGTGGCCTACGTCACACCAGAATCGAAACAACAATCCATGGAATGGCGACATTCATCATCACCCAAAAAAGTGAAGTTTAAGCAAACAATTTCTCCCCGGAAAATCATGTGCACAGTTTTTTGGGACAGAAAAGGAGTATTGCTAGTGGAGTTTCTGCCTCGTAATGAGACAATCAATGCAGCGTCTTATTGTGAGACATTGAACAATCTGCGTCGTGCAATCCAGAACAAAAGACGTGGCAAGTTGAGTAAGGGTATCGTTTTGCTGCATGACAATGCCCGCCCACATGTGGCTAATCGGACCAAAGATCTCATCAAATCTTTTAAATGGGAAACTCTAGATCATCCTCCATACAGCCCTGATCTGGCGCCCAGCGACTACCATTTGTTCCTGCACTTGAAGAAACACCTGGGTGGTCAGCGTCTTCAAGACGATAACGAAGTCAAAACATTTGTGATACAGTGGTTAACAAGTCAGGCGGCAGAATTTTATGAGGAGGCTATTCAAAAACTGGTGCCACGTTATGACAAGTGCCTCAATATTCACGGAAATTATGTAGAAAAGTAGATTAAGGTACAGGCTTTGATGTAAAAATAAAATTATTGCGATATCTTTGCACGTCTTTTTTTAATTCCAAAACGGTACTTACTTAAAAAACATGCCTCGTACAATTAATGAACAAGTTTAATATAACTGGTTTGATACTCACCTTCGTTTTTCACGTTAAAACCGTTAATATAAATAAAAGACGTTGCACTTAACATACTAGTGTAACGTAACCTTTAACATGAGTAAGGATCTCAGCCGGTAAATCAGATTTTTTTTTTTTCGTTTGACAAAACAACTGTTCGGCGGTTCCAAACAAGTGGTTTTAAATCAGAAAATACCAAAAATTCCTTTAGATTTTCGATTGGAAACGCGTGGTTGCTCTTACCCCAATTTTACACTTGCCCCACTTTACCATATTAGAATAAATTCATGTGAAATGTGTTCCATTTTTATTAGTGCTTTGTAACAAACTTTTGTGTTAATGAAACTGATGCTACACTATTCAGAAGTGTGTAACTGGTTTCTAGTTTCTTCATATATATCTTTAAGATTTTCTATCGTGCAGAAACAAATTGCTTGATTTGAAGCTTGCTGTGTGTGTGTATCTGCTATCAATAGAGCACACTCTGATATATTGACAAAGATTGCAATTGCTTTCTGTGAGACCAACTTGTTTGTTTATTTATGTTTACTTATGTGCAATCGTACAGTCGGTCGACGAGGAAAGTGGCCAGTGTCCATCAACTCTGACAAATATTCTGTTATTGGGAATTTGTCGTTCTGAGAAACGCCGTTCATATTCTCTAACGGCTTCAGACGCATTACCGTTAGCAAAACCATAAATAAAAACCATATCAGCATACTCTTCATTGGTGAACATTGTTAAATACTTTTCTCAAAGAATGCCAATTCCAAATGACATAGACGTCATTAAAAACCAATTTCAGTCTAATTATTACGTAGAACCAAGCCAAATATGCAACACGCCAACTAGATTTGTACTAAATTATTATAAGTTTTTGTTATGAACGAATAAGTTCAAAGGTAAATATGTAATTAAAATTATTATTAATTTTATTAAATACATAAATAAAAGTTTACCTCGCGTAGGATTTGAACCTAGGACCTGTACTTTGCTAGAGTACCGCGCTAACCAACTGCGCCGTCAAGGTTCAAGCCCCAATCGATGTAAATTTTGTCTTTATGTATGTAGAACTGATGTAAATTCGAAATATAATGAGATTACAATCAAATTACTTATATTAATGGAATGTGAGGCTGCAATATCGCAAGGATTCACACATTCCAAAGCAACTTGACTAATATTAAATTATTATAAGTTTTATATTTAGAATTTACATCAGTTCTACATACATAAAGACAAAATTTACATCGATTGGGGCTTGAACCTTGGTGGCGGTACTCTAGCAAAGTACAGGTCGTAGGTTCAAATCCTACTCGAGGTAAACTTTTTATTTATGTATTTAATAAAATTAATAATAATTTTTAATTAGATTTGTACTGTTTGGGACATTTTAGACGCTTTTATTTAACTTACACTATTTGTATGTTGTGTACGTCAAGATTTGTAATCGATTTTTCGACCACTTCTACAAGTCCTATCGACTTGAAACTCTGTAAAATTATGTATCCCCTATGAAAATACATTTTTTTAGCATTTACGGTTCAAAAAATGCTTATTTAAACTATAATTAACATAAATTTCAGTTGTTAAATGTTTTAAATAGTAAGTTTCAATATCAAACTTGCAGAGTACTTTTGGTGTAAAGGTTAAATGATCGCCTGCCACGCGGTCGATGTGGGTTTGATTTGATTAAATTACTGTTAAAGGTTGTTAGTAAGGGTTAAGAATGGAGGTATTAAATTAAACGTACTACTGATTTGTTACTGTATCACCCTGTCTATTTGATAATAACTAACTGAGTGTCGTATACATACATTAGTTCATATTTATTGATTCTAATGTAGGACAGCTGAGGTGTGCATTTTACACATTTGCACACAACATTACCTTACATATATGGTCTACAGTTCGTTTATTGGTACGTTGTTGATAAATGGAAATTATCGTATGTTATCTTATGAATTGGAAATGAATTATCATACTACGGTGCATTTTACGGTGAAGTAATATATTCATTTTGAGTGCAAGAAAAGTAAGTAATAAGTATCCTTTTATGCAAAATACGTTTTAAGCAAACAAATCAGTGTTATTTTGATACGGTTCTAAAGGAACAGCTGTTTTCTGTTTCTAAAATAAATACATTTGAATTCATAACCTACATTAAGGGTAATATTTGTTGACATTGGTCAGTATTATACGTTCATTATATTATTGGATATAGTGTTGATCATATTACATTTTGAATTTTAAGTAAATATAGATTATAAGCTTGTATCGTAGTGTTAATTTAGTAATTATTTAGTATCGTAAATCTTTACGAGAAATATAGTTTGTTATTTTATGCTGGAATTATTCAGACATTTTGCTTTATTAAATATACATATAAATACAGTTGTTGAGTGTTTACCTATTATGTTAATAAGGTGCAACTTTCTCAATTTTTGTTGTATTTTAATTATTATAGGTATAAATTGAGTGGCGTCCGACGAGAAAAATACATTACTGGTTATACCTACGGATATATCCCTGTCTCCCTCACGACTTGTTCAAAATGACTTCTCAATTACAGTAAGTGTTGTAAGCAATGTACCTTTCTGAGCTAAACCGTGGTGCAATTTACCTTTATAATATAATCAATATCACCTAATTTTTTATTTTTTATAAGTTTAATCTGGTTGGGCTGTATACACGCACACCTGCCAAACTAATCTGTTTGGTTTGCTGTTCGTACGTAGACTGGCTGACCATCGGGCAGTTTGTGTGAGTTGTGTCTTCTGAAATATTATCGAGAGATATTGCAATTATTCTACGAAAAAAAATGAATAATCAAGAAGAGCGACCGTGAATGTTGGGTGCATTCTATTTATAGTCATAGATTATTGCAAGGTAAATATTTTTTTATTTATGTATATATATATATATATATATATATATATACAGGATGTTACAAAAAAGTAGGCCAACCCGTTAACCACATATTCTTTGGGACAAAATAAGGGGACTTTTCTTATGTTACTTTTCATTTGAACGCTTCCTTTTCGATATACAGGGTGTCAAACTTCACCTTTTTCTTTATTCTGATTAATAAAATAAAAAAATTGTTAAAAAAATCGCAACACCTAGTCGAATAACTAAAAGTATGTCATAAAGGAAACATCAAATCAAAAGTTTACAAGAGCCAAAAAAGTTAGATAAATCATCAAACTACTATAAAAAATGGATGCGACGTTCATAGGCGTTCGTCAGAAAAAAAGGGGGTTAAAAGTTACCACACCCCTCTTATTTTTATATTAGTTCTTTGAATTTTTTGCTTAAAATCATATAGAAGGTGCACTTAGAAAAGAGTAAGATTTGTACCAAATTTGGAAATGATATCTTAAAACACACCAGAGATAATAAAAAAAAAGTTAATTTTCAAGTGTTTTAATAGGATTTTTCACATTTTCCTAAATATTTTCACTTGAAGTAAATGTATTGTTAGGTGTTTACTTAAATTTAAACTTAATAAAAGAGTTATTTATCCGTCATTGTTTACGACAAGGTTTGGAAAGGCTCTTTCGATATCGTAATAAATAGTTATCTACGAATAGGTAGCTACTGTTCATAAGAGATTACTTGATGATGCTTTTCATGAGTCGAAACGTCCTATTATGGATTATGAATTGAAATAAATGTACATTTGCAGAATAAATTGCTTTGGTAGTTTTTTTTCAAAAATGTTTCTTAAAAAAAAGAAATATTTGAAAATGTCAAGAATGAGGGTCGAAACGTCGAATTATCATTAAGTGTTATACATCGTTGGATTTAGAATAAAAAAAGTAATCATTTTATACCATTAGCTAATTTCCGCTCCATATGAAAAAATAAAGTTGATGGTGGTCTCTAATCGACGAAACGTCGGATTAATTTTTTCGTCACCAATCAATAGAGGATAAAAAGTGGCAATCGCAAAGTGTAATTTATTTTTTACATCTGTTTAAATAAAAGATATATAGCTAAAAATAAAAATTGTCGATTTTCAATTTTTTTCGAATATTTTGAAAAATATTTGAGATAGCCTTGATTTCAGAATGGCATTTTGGTGGGCTCAACATTATCTAAAACTTTCTCCATTTAACCGTCTTTCGATCTCTTATAGTTTCCAAGATAGCAATAGTGCACCGACCAATTTTAGAATATTTATCTTTTGTTCACTGGCAGGCAGGATAGACAACGTTTTACGTAATCTGATATTAAAGAATGTTGTGGGAATAATTCTGTAAGCTGGGTTTCTTGCGACGTGCGATTCAGGACGAAATCAGGAATCCGAAAAGGGGCAGAGTAATATTATCGTAGTTTGGTCTGGTTTATCACTTTGATTTCGGTGATGGCGTGTCGGTATAAGTTTGTGTGTAATTATGCAAATAGGATCAATTAGTAGACCTGGGCTGACACCTCCGTTGCCCTTTCTAATCGACAATGTGGGGCCGGCACAATTCAGGCAGGCTGCCTTTCTGTCCGACTGTGTAAGTGGGAAACGACACCGGGAATTAAACTCCCGCTGTAACGTCCTCCACAGGTGTTTGTGTAGGTGCTGTAAATAAAAACTTACATGTAGGTGATGGCACATTTAAATAACAGCAGGCCGGGTGTACAGATATATTTGAGAAGAAAACGGATGCGGAATTTGCTCCCGTTACTGCGTCTCGTGATTTTATGGAAATCCGCGGATGGCGGCGACTGCTTCTGGTAGTGGCATTAGTTTAGGGGTTGGTGCTCGCGTAAGTAGTGCGACTGGGGGGATTCGGAAGTAGAAAATTCTTAATATTTTCGGAACGACGTACGGAGGGGATTAAATTCTGCAATTTTTAGTAAAATTGATTTCCCTAATAATTAATTAAAAAAATTGGTAAAGGGTTTCGAGTCATTATAATTATTAGCGTATATAGGTAAATACTCGGATGTGTTCCACAAAACATCAAACTCTAATACTTCCAGAATACCAGTTATTTTTGCGCACCCTTCGAACTGTTTTCATACAAAACGGTAAAGTAGTATTCTGAATTACAATTTTATGTCTTTTCCGTTCAAAGAAAGACTAGTAACTTATTTTTGCACCATGTTAAGATATTGACTAGCACTGCAGATATACTCCACCGCTAAAAAAATATGCTGGTGTAACAATAATTGCTTTTTACTATCTAAATGTGTTGAATGTTAAAGTATCCCAACAAGATAAAAAAGTAAGTTAATACAATTGCAAGGCACAATTGGTATAGTTGAAATTATGAGTGAATTCCGATATCGGATTAGCGCTTTTATTAAAGCACTACCGTCAAACATGCAACTTTGTCGTTTTGATACATCTTACATGACGAAGACAGAAAGAAATTTGTTGTGTATAACTCCGCGGGTGGTTAACTAAAACCTAGTTCTATTTAAGTAGACTAAACGCCAAATACGAAGACACCAAGCTGCGCGAAAAAAATCACGTGACCGTGTACTATTCAACCGGAAATATCTTTTTAAGAAACGTAAAAGTTACGTTTATTTTTTGGTTAATAACCTCTTAATTATAATGTTTATATTTTATAATTAGGACAATTTAAACAAAAAAAATCATTTATTTAATTGTGAAAAGTGAAATATAAGGTTATGTTACTTGTTCATAAATTGACTCGAAAATGTTGTAATTCGCATTTTAATTATTTCACAGTTCTAAGGTTAAATAATTCCTGTCTAAACAGTTTTATACTTTCAAAAGTACATTTTCAAGATTTTCGATAAATAAAATATTACACAATTACTCTACACTTATTTCTTGGTGCGGTTTTCATTCTTTTATTAGAAGTCTTGAGCGATTCTATTTCATCACGTTAAATTGCACTCCCTTCTCTAATAATTCTAACTACGGTACTTTTAGATACTCCAGTTGCTTTCACAACGATATCAAGAACGTTAACTGTAAAGAAATGTAATCGTGAAAAAACTGACAGATGTTAATCGTACAATAATTACATACCTTCATTCATATTTTTATGAAACTGATAAACATTCCAAATAATTTCGCGGACATCTTGCTATAAGACACGCCGCTTCTTTGCTGGAATGTTTGATGTACTATCAGACGATATACTCGCATCACCCATTATAAACAACGAACTAAATCAATATATTATATTAGTACATATTACTGTGGATTACAAATACAACTTACTTGTAAATAAAAGGTGCTGAAACGGAAGAAGTTTTGAAACTACTCTCACTCATATCATTATTCTATTTCTTAATGCAATATTCGGTTTCTGCGCAGGCGTCTTCGTATTTGGCGTTCACTCATGCATTAGAAGTTGCAAATGTGCATCGCCATGTCTTGACATAAATGGCAAACATCGACTTAAAATCATTTACACAGCGGTATGGTCGGGCTGGCGAGAGATGTCTTATGACTCATCTTTTAGTAAAGCATGGTTTAAGATTTTAAAAATGTACGTCGTTATTGGTTCATATAGTTAGTAATTTTGAATACCAACAAAACAACGTCAATGTTTCTAGAATATTTTCAAATGTAAGCCACGCTGTCAAATTTAAATAGTGAAAATTATTAGCGTACTTGGATAATAGAATTAAAGGTAAACTTGGGCCCCCATTATCGCGTTCCATCTCGAAATAATGCAGTATATTCATTAACATTACTTGAGTTTGGCTTTTCAAAGATTTACCTTTTAATGACATCATTATTTGCTGCAAAATAAATAAATGCATTCAATCAATTGGAAATACATTTTGCATTATAAACTAATAAATTAGGAAGCGAAAGATAAATTATTATAACTAAAAAACGCGATGCGATTATACGAAACGAAATACGAAGAATTTGAGATTAAATAGCCAAGAAGACATCTGACAGCGTCATGCGCTTCGACTTTAGAATCGACATACGTTTTTAAGTCCTGCATTAAAAATATATAGCAGAGGTAATATTATAACCCGTCTTTCTTAAAGTGGGAACTTCGCACTAAGATAAAGGAAAACAGATGCATTTCACAGTAACAATTATATCCCCATTCTCAAGTCCGCCATGAGACGCCTCTCCCCGGCGCTACTACACTTCAAATTTTTTTACTTATATCGTTTTTAAAATGTTAAAAACGTAACTAAGTTAAATTGAATAATTCTCATTTATTTAAAATATGCATGAATAAATTCATTATGACTATATAAACAATTAAGTGCATAAACAATTAAAAATAATGAGCCCGAATACCTACACAAAATATTAATATACAATTTATATAAAAAGAGTTTAAAAGGACAGCGCCGAAGCGGTAATCGTAAACAAGTGAGTAATAAATAAGAGGGAGAGAGAGGAAGAAGAATCAGAAAGGAAAAGAATATTTGGCAAGCAAAGAAAATAATGAGGTCTCCAGGCGTGCAACATCTAAGGAAGGAACAGAAAGAGAAAAGTGAAATAACAATAGAAGAAACAGAAATGGAAGAAGTGAGAGAATTAATAAAAGAAATGATGGAACAAAACACGGAGGGAATAATAAATGAAAGGCAATGAAGGACGAAATGAGAGAAAGGGAAAAGGCGTGGCTCAGAGAAAAGGAAGAATTGATAGGGAGAATAGACAAGTTAGAAAAAAAAGCGGACGAGAAAGAGAGGAGGAAAAGAAGGAATAATATTGTAAGAAAGGGGTGGAGAAGCAAAGAGCCAGAAAAGACTTACCGGTGATGATGGAAGAGAAATTAAACATAAAAAACATAAAAAAAGTGACGGTGATAAACAGAGAGAAAATGAGTTGGTAGTGGTGGAGATGCAAAGATGGGAGGAAAAGCAAAAAATTATGTCGGGGAAGAACAAACTAAGGGATACAAGAATATAGATAGACCACGACCTGACATGGGAAGAAAGGAGAGTAGAAAAAGAAATACGGAGCAGGGGCTGCGGAAAGAAGAGCGGAAGGGAAAAAGGTATGGGTAGGATATAGAAAAATGGATATTGATGGAGAAAGGTATATATGGAATGAGAGAAAGAGAGAGCTAAGCAGAAAAAGAGGACAGAAGTGGGGGAACAGAAGGGCAAAAAACTAATAGAAGAGGATGTGGAAAAGGGAAACAAAACGGCAACGAAATGGAAAAATGAATAATGGAAAGAGAGAAGAGCAAGAAATGGAACTAGAGGAAAGAATAAAGGTAGAGATAAAAGAGTCAAAAGTACTATTCTAGAACGTGGCGGGAATAAAGAATAAAGACTAAGAGTTTTGGGAGTTCATAAAGGAGCAAGACGTGCGATTACCAGAGACATGGATGGAAGAAAAGAAATAGGAGCGATTGGAAAGGGAAATGGGAGGTGCAGCACGTAGTAAAAGATAACAGAAGAGGGAGGGCAAAGGGAGGAATAATAACGGGAGTAAGAAGAAAATGGCTGAACCAATAAAAAAAAGAGAAAGTGCAACAGAGAAGAGGAATTGCAAAAATGAATTTAAAGCATGGAAAAAAAAATAAAAATGACGACGGTATGTAGTAGAAGGATGAAAGAGGCAATGAAAAACCTAGAAGGGATTATAAAAAGAAGGGAGGAGAGCATGATAATAATAGGAGACTTTAACGCGAGCACAGGATAAGAAGAGGGAAGACAGGAAAAGAAAGGAAAGGCGAAAAGGCAGACAAAAGACAGTGTTAAACAAAGAGGGAAAAGAACTTCTGGAAATTTTCAATGAAAGAGGGTGAGAAATAATGAACGTAGGAGGGAGGGAAGAATGAATAATTGATTACGTGATAATGAACGAAGAGGTAGGGGGAAAAGTTAAGGCATTTAGGGTAGGCGAGAGAATAGAACCGGACCACCAACCACTAGAACTGGTAATTGAAGAGGGAGTAAGATAAGTGAGAGAAAAGATGTTTACACAACTATTGCATAAACATGTACACCCATACATAAAAATAATAAATGCAGGAAATCTCACAAATATGAATACAACTAACGGGGTTAAGATTAAAAATTTAACTCACATGTGCATCGTCAAATCTGCAAACGGATGTTTTCATACGGCTGGTTCCAATTGTACACGTATGTTCTTACCAATCGATGATCGAAGTTATTGATCCACCAAGTTCGCTGCTGCAATACGTCCAATAATTCCACACTGTCCCCCGGATTGATGGTTGCTTTTGTTGTGGTAAATGTGCTTATTATTTGCTTAAAAGTTTCACTCAACCACTAAATTTATTGATAGTAATATTTATTTGTTTTAAGATGTTTCAAAAATTATCGGTTTATGTAATGTTTTAAGGATGTAGAAATTTTAAATTAATATCTCTCCGCTTTTTAGCATCCGAATGGAATATCAATTATTAAAATGTCGCAGCAGGAATAAAATACCAGTTGAAAAAAATGAATAAGAAAACGTAACCACAAATAAATTTAAACAACCGAACTTTTTTAAAATCGTCAAACATTAATCGTAACAACTGTTAAGTTTATTTCGTAATAAACTTTACGAACATGGACAAATATCGGTAACCTAACTTTATTTTAACAAATGTAGGTTAATAACAATTGTTTCTGAACTTCTCGTCTCTCCGTTAACTTTGTATTAAAATCTCCCGATAATAAATGTGGTTAAATAACTTACTTGTTAACACAAACACTACACTTTTTTAAACTTTGCAAAACAACTGGATGAAATAGAAAAAGTAGAGAGAGAGTCTGCTCAGGAGCAATTCTTTATATACCTTTCTGTTAGTTACAGCATTTTCAATTTTTTTTAGAAATCCAAACAATGTAACCAAGTCTGTGATTGGTCAGAATAAATTCGAAAACTTAACTAAACTATAAATTATGCTATAACTTTCTTATAAAGCTACTGATTTAAATTTCAAAAACGGAAATGAAATCTGTGCAAAATTCCGCACAATTTGATACCAAACTTGGTATACCTCTCTTAAAAATTCTACGAATTGACTTATTCTAAACTGAAATTGCTTATATCTAAAAAATCTTACTTTCTACACTTAAATTAATTACATATTTGTGATCTGGACGAAAATTTGAATTAGATAACATTTATTATATGTCCAAAATCTTAAATTTAGAGGAAAATTCTGTTTAACATAGGAAATTTGTATAGTTAACCCCATTTCACCAAATTTATGTTCAAATGACTTGTACAAAGTAAATTACTGTATGGAAATGAGGAAAACCTCCTATTAATCACATTAACAATTTATTTTAAGCTCATATTACTCTAAAAAACTATAAATTTGTAAAAAACCTTAAATTTAGAACTTAACCTAACTTAATTTAAATGTACAAATAATTTCCGTTTAAAACGTTCAAAATAGTCAAAATGTTATTCATATAACTTATAAGATCTGTCTTTATCATTTTCAATGTTCCTTTGCTTGTATCGTTTAAATTTAAGTCACTTTAATAAACCATATTGTCTAACACATTTCTTCAAAAATCTTACATAAAAATGTAACTATGTAAATTTCTTTATGTAAAATTGTTCTGTACAGGGTGTCCTAACGATAGAGTAAAGTAAGTTTATGCTTAACTAGAATTATTTGTGTAAATATTGTATGGACTATGGGGTAGAGGTAAGAAGTGTGCATTTTTTTTAAATATTGGAAGTTATACAGGGTGTGCCAGAAAAGCAGGACGTGAAAAAGTATGATTTTTTTAAATAGAACACCCCGTATTTGATTTTGGTTTTTAATTCTACGTGTCCATACAAACATATTTTGTCATACAAAAGATTGGCTGAAAGTTTTTAGTTCTTGAGATATTCGCGTTTAAAGATTATTATGGTCATTTTCGTAGGGTTGATGAATGGGCAATTGTTCCGTTATTTCACAATAAAAAAAATTGATATTTCGTGTGATAAATGAGTGATATTATACTAACGTTTAGACCGAGTAGTATTTCTAATTTTCTCAACAGGGTGTTTGTTATAACCATTCAAATTTGAAAATTCTCAAATTAAAAAAATCAGTTTTTTTAATTGCACACCCTATATATTTTATTTCATTTTATTCGGGATTAAAAATCTATCATTTTTGTGAAATATATCCTATATCTATCTTTGATAGTTTTCGAGGAATTTCGATTTTCTCACTAGCTACGTTACATACGATACTATAACATTATTGTGGATCGTGGTAGCCATGGAAAACAATTGCGACGAAATAAAACAAACCACCTAAGCGAGAATATTAACAGTTTTTATTAATGAGAAACAGTAATTCAATAATTATTCAACATTGCGTCTTAGTAAATGCTCAAATAGACGGCCTTTTGCTGAACACACATATTGAGCCTTTTTCTCATGTTCTGTCTCACTTCGGATAACATAAGAGGGGTCACTGTGCGACAAGCTTCATGAATTCTATTTTTCATGTCCTCCCTTGTAGGTTTAATAATATACACCGATCTTTTATGTATCCCCATAGGAAAAATCCAGTGGAGTTAAATCGCATGACCTGGGTGGCCATAATATAAAGCCATTACGTCCTATCCATTTCTCCGGGTATTGCTGGTTCAAGAATTCCCTTACGTCCCGATAAAAATGTGGAGGTGCACCATCCTGTTGCAACCACATATTTAGTCGTCCTTCTAAATTGATATCCTCAAGTAGCACAGGCAATTCTTCACGTAAGAAATGCAAATAGCTGCGGCCCGTTAATGGATCATCAAAAAAATAGGGACCGATAATTTGGTCATTAAGTATACCACACCACACATTTAGTGACCAATAATTTTGGTTTTGAACTTCTCGTAGCCAAAATGGATTATCAATGGCGTAATAGTGCATATTATGCCGATTTACAGCCCCATTACTTTTAAACGTCGCCTCATCGGAAAACATTATGGAGCACAAAAGTTGTTATTTAATTGCAGCCGTTGATTAATGATATTGCAGAATTCAATTCGTCTTGCAAAATCCTCTTCTCGCAATTCTTGATGAAGCTCAATGTGATAGGGATGGTACTTATACTTCAGCGTTGTTCGATTCACGTTTGATTTGGAGTATCACATATCGTCGCTAATGTTCTAGAACTCACTTGGGGATTTTCTTGAATATTTAATAATATTTCAAGTTCTTTTTCTTCATTAGCTGCCCTTTTATTAACAACTTTACGTTTGAAGTATTTAACACTACCGCTAGAATCAAATCTATCCATCAAATTTTCCAAGCCAACAGTAGTAGGTATTCGACGTTCAGGATATTTCATTTTGTAGATTCGTTGTGCCAATAAAGGGTTTTTTCAGCCTCGCCCAACACGTATATCATATCAATTAATTCATTTGTCGAATAATCCATAATTGATACAAGAATTGATAACAAGTTAAATGCGAAAACGACAAATTTAATAAGTGTTTATTTTGACAAGTAGGAAACCTTTGTATCTTAGTAACGCAATTATTATTTTCCATGGCTACCAAGATCCATGCAATGCAATGTTATCGAAAATAAAGTAGCTAGTGTGAAAAATCGAAATTACTCGAAAACTATCAAAGATAGATATAGGATATATTTGACAAAATGATAGATTTTTAATCCCGAATAAAATGAAATAAAATATATAGGGTGTGCAATTAAAAAACTGATTTTTTTAATTTGAGAATTTTCAAATTTGAATGGTTATAACAAACACCCTGTTGAGAAAATTAGAAATACTACTCGGTCTAAACGTTAGTATAATATCACTCATTTTTCACACGAAATATCAATTTTTTTTATTGTGAAATAACGGAACAATTGCCCATTCATCAACCTCACGAAAATGACCATAATAATCTTTAAACGCGAATATCTCAAGAACTAAAAACTTTCAGCCAATCTTTTGTATGACAAAATATGTTTGTATGGACACGTAGAATTAAAAACTAAAATCAAATACGGGGTGTTCTATTTAAAAAAATCATACTTTTTCACGTCCTGCTTTTCTGGCACACCCTGTATAACTTCCAATATTTTAAAAAAAATGCACACTTCTTACCTCTACCCCATGGTCCATACAATATTTACACAAATAATTCTAGTTAAGCATAAACTTACTTTACTCTATCGTTGGGACACCCTGTACAAAGTTCTCAATGTTTACTATGCACCACTTTGTTTGTCGCACAACCACTTCCATTTATACTGTGCGTAATGATTAAATTATGTTCGTACTGTAACCCTTTCTCGAATTTTAACATCTTTCCTGCATTTTATCTTACTTATAATATGTCCCTAATATAAACATAACTCTACACTGTGTGTTAAACACCTGTAAAACACCCAAATGCCAAAATACTTTAAGTGAACTGTAATTTAATGAAACAAAACTACGTACTTAATCGTACTTACAGAAATAACTTTATTTAACCTTCCTGACATGTTTTTATGTAGCACAATGCTTTTTATGACTGAACCAACTCGTACAAATTTTATTAAGCCTGTTTTAACCAAAACAAATCCACTTTCTTGCAATCGTATACCAAATTACATCAATTAAATGCATCGCAAAAGTATCGTACTTGATCTCAAATTGTTCTAAAGAAATTACCAGCTTAAACTCTCCAATCCCTGTCTTAATCTTATCTAACCATCTTATATATATATATATATATATATATATATATATATATATATATTTCTTTAGAAGAATTTGAGATCAAGTACGATACTTTTACGATGCTTTTAAGTTAAACAAAGTATTAATTAACAAACAAATTAGTTGATTAAATGTTCGAATTGTTCACCGTTGACTGCTATGCATTTACAAATTCTTTTCATAATTGACTGACGTACGTTGAAAAATAATTGCGGGTCATCGCTTATTAAATTAGAGCAATCAAAAATTCGTTGCTAGTAATGTTGGACGTTTGTAATTGGCACCGAATACACCATGTCTTTTAAACGACCCCAAAAAAAATCCATAGGGTTTAGATCCGGTAAACGTACAGGCCAAGGAACCAGTCCTCCACGTCCAATTCAGTTTGCATTAAAAGTTCGATTCAATAACCGCCTAGCAGTTAATGCAACATGAGGAGGCGCACCATCGTGCATGAAACATCCGAACCCTAACATCCAGATGGACATCTTCTAGTAACTCGGGTAAATCATTATTCCAAAAAATTGGTGTATGAATTACCGTTTAAACGTTGTGGTAAAAAGAATTGACCAATTAAATTATTGCCAATAATACCAGCCCATACATTCATACTGAATTGCTGTTGATAATTGGTTTCAATGAAAACGCGTGCATTTTGATAATCTTAGTAATGATTGTTATGGAAGTTAAGTTCCGTTTCTGGCGAAACCTGCCTCATCAGTGAATAAGATAATCGATGGATAATTTCGGTCATTATTGAATGTTTCTAGAAACTAACGTGAAAAGTTCACTCTTGCTTGAAAATCATTAATGGTCAAAGCTTGTATCTTTCGATAATAGAAAGGTCGCAACAGTTCCGTTTTAATAATAATAATAATTCGATGTGCTGAAGTAAAGTGAGTAGACACGTTCTCTCACGCTTATATTTTACGACTAAATTTTACATTAAATATAGCTAATTATTTTGAAAATTGGGTGATTATTGTAAAGGGTTTTCCAATAAGAGGTGTTAATTCGATATTCAAAGAAAAATGGAATTTTTTGAAATAATTGATCGGATGTTTATTTCATTATAAAGAGGAAGGTATGCCGTTAATAATGGAAAACAATATTAGCCAAATGGCTACCACGACCACGCTTACAGGACCATATCCTTTTCATGAAATTTTCCATAACCAAATCGCAAAGTGGCTGCCCTATGTCATCGATAGCCTCACGAATTCCATCTTTGAGGTCTTGAATCGACGCTGGGCTGTTGGCGTAGACCTTATCTTTCACGTGGCCCCAAAGGAAAAAGTCGCAAGGTGTTAAATCACAAGATCTCGGTGGCCAATTGTGATCACCTCTTCGAGAGATAACACGGTCCGGAAACTTTTCCCGTAAAATATCAATGGTTTCGTTGCTTGTGTGGCACGTAGCGCCGTCTTGTTGAAAGTAAACGTTGTCCAGATCAATACCATCCAATTCCGGCCATAAAAAATCATTAATCATCTCTCGATAGCGCAATCCATTCACCGTAACTGTTGCTCCAGCCTCATTTTCGAAAAAGTAAGGTTCAATGACCCCGCCAGACCATATTCCGCACCAAACAGTCATACGTTGAGGATGGAGAGGCTTTTCAACAATAACTCTTGGGTTTTCCGAGCCCCAGATGCGACAATTTTGCCTGTTGACGTACCCACCGAAGTGGAAATGGGCCTCATCAGTCAAGATGATTTTTCGATGGAATTCGGGATCATTTTCATGCATTTCAACGACCCAATCAGCAAAGACACGACGTTGTTGATGATCGGCCGGCTTGAGTTCTTGTGTTAACTGAACTTTATAAGTCTTAAGACCCAAGTCTTTATGCAAACTACGGTGTAATGACGTTTGTGGAATACCCAATTCCAAAGAACGACGAGGAATGGACAAACCTGGGTTTTCTTCAACACTTTGGGCTACAGCAGCAATATTCTCAGTTGTTCTTGAGCGACGTGCACGGGTTTTATTCTTCACATCATTAACTTCTCCCAACAGCTCGAATTTGTTCACCAATTTCTGTATTGCGGTCCGACAAGGTTCTTCACGACGACCCAAAAATGTTTTAGTTTTACGAACCGTCTCTGCCAAATTTTCACCATTTTTATAGTGAATTTTAATAATTTCAATGCGTTGTTGAAGCGTGTATCGTTCCATTTTATTAATCGCGTAGTTTTTACGTGTCAAATGTCAATAAATGACAGCTTCAAAAGTGACATCTACCGAAATAGCGGGCTATTCAAAATACCACCTCTTATTTGAAAACCCTTTAGTTTGAAAGTGTACGACTTTGTATTAGTGTAATAAACTTTGTGAAAGTTATGTCTGAGAAGGTTATCAACTGTAATTTAAGAAAAAGCATTTCACATTTATCTAAAAGTAATTAAATTAAGGAACGAATTAAAGAAATGTAACAAGTGTAAAAGGAAAAAAGCATGAACTTGTGAAGCGATTAAAGTGCAATTTAGACCTCAGATACTATTGCAATTTAAAAAATCCACATAATTTTAAATCATTAACTAATCAATACATTTTGGAAAGTAACCGATTAGTAGTACCTACTGTTAATTATTCAGGTGCATCACAGGTAAAGAAGTCACCGGCACGCACGCACGCACACACCCACACAAACCCAATCAGGCTAAACTATCGGCCGATAATTTAGTCTGCAGTGTGCCATTACTCTAATATAAACCAAAACTGTTAAGAACATTGTACTTGAAGTTATTTCTTGTTGAAATTCCTGTGTACCGGGTACCAACTAAGAATTGACGCCGGCTATATCTCGGGAACTGTCAATCTGACAGCATTGGGAAAAGAATACTAACAGGTAAATCGGCCGGCAAGTTCCTGCGATGTCCGGTAGGGTCCGTACACTAACACCAAATTAGAAAATCGGGGTTTTCTCTTAAATCGGCATTATCAAGATATGTCCAAAATAGTTTTTTTTATAACTACGTAAGCTTAGAAACATTTTCATCTTCTAGCATTTTTCTCTATTTTATTATATATGGGGAGGGGAGACAGGTATATGTTCACTTGAAAAAAATGCCATAACTTCTTTTTAACTCAACCGATTTTTATAAACTGAGTCTCGTTTGAGACAAAGCCGTAAATGTTTGCAATTTTCTCAAAAATTTTAAACGTAAGAGTAAAATTACCAAAAAGAGAAAATATATAGAAATCGGTGAAAACCGTAAGTAGACATCTTCTTTCGTTACACAGATATGAAATAAGTAAGTGTATAAACATATTTTACAAGTAACAGAATTAGAAAGCAGGTTTAATTGTCATTAAGTATTAAAATGGTATGCAACAGGCCTAATACTGAAGAACTAATCGCGCCTCAAATGTTGAAATTGTTACCCGTACTATTCAATACAGAGCAGCAATCTCTCACGCGTAGACAAAATAGCAATCTAGGTCTTGAAATGCCAAAAATAATACAAAACAATAGCCACCTTAAACAAACAAAATACACCCACGTACCACACAAAATTAAAAAACACCGAACGCGTTTCGATAGCTACGCTATCATCATCAGCGGCCGACTAGGGCGGACTAAAGAAAATTTCTAACATATATACCATCAGCGAGTAACGCTTCGTTGCTAATCTGGTGAAAGTGAAAGTGGAAGTGAAAGTTATGAAAGTTTAATGAGTTCAGAGTAGCCTAATGGTCCTTGATCATCATTATTCATTGGAATTTGTTTGTTTTTGAAGATCTCTAAACGTTCATAACAATCAAGTTCGTGTTTATTACTAACATGTTTGGTTAATGATACCTCATCATGATTTTTATCAAACATATGTAGGGCTACGGCAGACTTGTCCCAACGTTTGTATTTTATATGAGCTAAATGTTCTTTAAAGCGAATGTTGATAGGTCGTTTAGTTTGCCCCACAAATATTTGTTCACAATTTTTACAATTAATCTTATAAATTCCCGACCTATCATTAATCAAACATGTTAGTAATAAGCACGAACTTTATGAAAGTTTAGAGATCTTCAAAACAAACAAATTCTAAAGAATAATGATGATCAAGGACCTTTAGGCTACTCTGAACTCATTAAACTTTCACTTCCACTTTCAGTTTCACCAGATTAGCAACGAAACGTTACTCGCTGATGGTATATATGTTAGAAATTTTCTTTAGTCCGCCCTAGTCGACCGCTGATGATGATCGCGTAGCTATCGAAACGCGTTCGGTGTTTTTTAATTTTGTGTGGTACGTGGGTGTATTTTGTTTGTTACAGATCCTGCCACAGTTCAGTGTTCCAGATTTTTCAAGCCACCTTAAATATTGCTTTGCGTCAAAATAATATTAGCTCCATTAACAAATGAAATAACATTCGACATGCTTTCAACTTTTCAACTGTTGCTGCTAGAGTTAATGCTGCGCGGTATCCAAAAAAAATAAACTCGACCTCCGCAGTCTTCCACGATTCCATAAAGAAAACATGAAACAGGTCTTGGAAAAAAGTTTTTCGACATTTAAAACATCAACAGAAAAACCAATATTTCTCAAAAAATTAAATGTACTACGGTAGGTATTATTTCCTTTTAAGGTAATAAATAGAAAATGATAGTCCTAACATATTGATGAACACCGTCATCTCTCTTAAATTAGACAATTCATGTACAAGAAGAGAATAAAATACAACCTAGGTAAATAATAATCATTTCTTAGCGAAGGCATCCGTTTAAAACGTTAGTAGGCTGTGAAAACAAAATAGTAAGCAATACGTAAAAACATTAAAAGATTTTAGTTTTATGTCAGTACCATTTAGTTCCTATTTTTCAAAGCTTGTTCTTGATTTTCCAATACGCATTGGTACCATTTCGTGTTATTGCTCAAGTTTGAGTTTTTCTTGTTGTTCGATAGGTGTTTATTTTGAATGCACGAGAAATGCTACAGTTACTGCGGGTATATGCGCAGCAATATCCTGACAGACGCCACCCTAGTAAAAAGGTTTAGGTATCTTCAAGTTATTCATCTTTTGCGAACAACTGGAAACGTTCATGTTCCCGTATACATATTAATGTTTTAGCTTACATCCAGTTTAATGCTCACCGAAGTACTAGAACAATTGCGCAGGACCTGAGAGTAACTCGAACTACCGTTCAAAACATTCTCAAGCAGACAGGTAAGCGAGCTTTCGATTTTGAACCTCCACTATAAACTTAAAAGGTTTATTTAATGCTTTTTTTTTTCTTACAAAAATCAGTAATATCCTGTTGAATCAGTGGTAACTATCTTGTTTCAGGTTACATACATATCACTTAGTCCTGCACCAGGCGTAGACTGCTGTAGATTTTGGCCGAAGACTAGACCATTGCCACTGGCTTTTGGGTATGACGGTAGAAGATCGGCAGGTTCTTTCACGTGTATTGTGGACAGATGAGGCCACCTTTCATAGCAATGGAGGTGTGAATCTCTATAATTCACACTATTGGTCAAGAACGAATCCGCACTGGATGCGAGAAGTCTACCACTAGGGTCGTTGGTCTGTAAATTGTTGGGCAGGAATTTTAGGAGGGCGAATTATCACCCCATTCTTTGTTAATAACCAACTAGATTGTGACAGTTACCTAGAGCTTTTGAAAGAGGAATTACCAATTTTGTTAGAGGAAGTGTCCCTTGAAATTCGACAACGAATGGCGTTCCAACATGATGGCTGCCCAGATCACTTCGTGGTAAATGTTGAGAAATTTTTAGACGCCAACTACCCTGGTAGATGGATAGGACGATTTACCTATTAGTATTGTTTCCAACGTTGTCATATTGACAGTTCCCGAGATATAACCGACCTACTTGTTTTTTACTAGACTACTATTTTGACTATGCGTGAGAGATTGCAGCTCTATACTGAACAGTACGGGTGACAATTTAAACGTTTGAGGCGTCATTAGTCCTTCAGTATTAGGGCTGTTGCACCATTCTTGTATAAGATCGGTCCTTTTTTATCTGCTCTAACTTAAAGATACGCCCCCCAGGGGACATTTAATATATTAAATTTTGTTCCTTTGTTTTAATAGCTTACTAATTAATAAATTTTAATAATTAATGGCAGCTAAACCTGCTCTCTAATTCTGTTACTCGTAGAATATATTTTTACATTTAGTTTTTACATATCTGTGTAACGAAAGAAGATATCGAGTTACGGCATTCACCAATTTCTATATTTTTTCATGTTATTTTTCGTGAGTTAAAAATAATTATAACGTGCATTTAAAATTGTCCTGAAAATTGCAAAAAAATACGTCTTTGTCCCTAAATGCCAGAAAAAAGCTAAACCGACAATGTTAATATTTTATTAGAAGTACCCGAGAAGTTTCTTTCTAACGCGACTTATATTATAAACATCGGTCGATTTAAAAAGAAGTGCATCTGTTCAAGTGAACATTTACCTATTCCACCCACCCTCATTTAACAAAATAGAGAAAAATACTAAAAAAATGTTTCTAAGCTTACGTAGCTTATAATAATACTATTTTGGCCATATCTTAATAATGTCGATTTTCTAATTTGGTGTACACCCCCTAGCGGCCATCGTAGGCACTTGAAAATAATTTCCAGCGATTTCTCTTGGCCGATTTACCTATTAGTATTTTTTTTTCAATGTTGTCAAACTAACAGTTCCCGAGATATAGCCCGCGTTCATTCTTAGTTGGCCACCCGGTACATATATGCAGATACCAAGTCTGGCATTGACTGAAACTATTCAAGTTGTGAAAGATTATACCTTGACGAGGCAAAAGAAAAATATTTTAAGCACACACACACAGAACTGTGTCATGAAAAATAAGTGGTTGGTTCAAAATCGTTGCAATTCGCTTTAGGCTGTATTGAAAGGTTTGTCGGAGAAAAATATAATAAATAAAAAAAAGAGTAGGTGTCCCAAAAATGATATATTTTTGTACAAATTAAGAAAACCCGTAGATAGCTATTAACACTTATTTGGATACTAATCTTATACATGAAAATCAATCTTAAAAACTAAAATTTTAAAGCTGTTGTCGAATTAGATTTAGTATCTATTATTTGATTCTTACACAATTTTTTTACACTAGACAATTTCTACAAATGAAAGTTCTTTCTATAACACTGACCAAATACACGGCAAAAACTTGGGGAGCGCGTACATAATATGAAAGTAACAAAAAATGTTCCTGTAAACACAGGTCCGAAAACACTTGTTCAGGGAAATAGAGCCCTTTGAAGATGGCTTTCAAAAACTGGTTTTCGGTTTATAGGTCCGGAACGACTCCAGCTCATTTTTTCTTCCAGTAAAGCGAATTATTTGAGACCACTGAGCACATCTCATAGCCCATAATAATTTTCTCAATTCGTGCATATTTGCTACCGGTCTTTTATAAACGATCATTTTCAGATATCCCCATAGGTAATAATCTAAAGGATTCAAATCTGGTGACCCTTGCTAGCCATGACCGAGGCCGACCTCGTCCAATCCATCTTTGACCAAATTTATGATTAAGGTAATTCCTTACATCTAATCTGAAATGAGAGGGAGTCCCATCATGCATTAGCCACAAGTTATTTCTTAGCACAAGGGGGACCAATAATGCTGGTTAATCATTTTGAAGAGACTGAAGATAGGTTTCCCCATTTAACCTTAATGGCAGAAAAAATGGTCATATTAAATAATCGTCTACAACACCAGCCGATACATTTAAATTAAATTGTTGTTGATGGTGAGATTCAAGAAAAGCATGGGGATTTTCAGCAGCCCAAACATGCGTATTACGAAAATTTAGAATACCGTCTCTTCTAAAAACTACCTCATCGACAAACAACACTAAATTATTGAACCGACGATTTTCGCGACATTTTTGAGTAAACCATTGGGAAAATTCTAACCTACTAAGCAGTGGCGTACCGAGGGTGGTGCTGGGGGGGCGGTCGCACCGGGCATCAAGACTTGTGGGGCATCAAAATGGGGTATAGATATTTTTTCCTGAAGGTAAAGCAAAAAAAATCACACAAGATCTTAAATAAAGGATAATAATATATAATTTAACGAGCATTGAAGAGATTAAGCATTTCCTAGCCCGCTTCTAGGTAAATAGTATTTGTACCTACCCAATTATGCCCATCCAAGGGTATAGCTCATCAACCTTACAATGCATTCAATTAGGTGTAACGTATCAACGTGTCTTTCAATAACAGCGAATAAATACTTATATAATATTACTTATAATATAATATTAGTAAGAGCAAAGTATAATACTTTAGTAAGAGGCAGGAGTTACATCCGCAAAGGTAACTTATAACTTTATAAGAAACACCCTTTAGGGTTCATCGCCTTGAAAGAATTTTTTCATTCAATGTGCAAAAGATTAAAATTTATTACTGGTCATATATAATTTAAAAGAGTTTATTGCAGATTGAATGTTTCCTCGTCCCTTTCTAGGTAAACAATCTTTGTACTTAGTTATGCCGACACAAGGACTTTCGGGTTTGTGAATCATCCCTCTGCAATAGAAATACAAGTTGTTGTAAAGTGCAACAGTACGCCATTGCAATTAGATTGTTTCAACGCATCATAACGTCTTATTATATGATGCAAAATAGTGAAAAAGAGTAAAAGGTACTGTGTATGTACAAGTGCATTCTGGATATTAGAAAAAAACTCTTTGACGGTGAGCTACTCTTTAAAGAATTATTATTTTATTTGTACTTTTTAGTTTTTAATTATACTTCTCTGTTTTTTTAAATTTTCATATTAGAATTAATTTCAATACTTTTAGGGTAATTTTAGATTTTTATTTTTTTCAAAAAACCATTTAAACTTATTCAAAATGTTTTTAACAACGTTAAAAAATCTCGCAAATTTTCAGACGATATCAAACAATTAAATTTTGAACCGTTCCATCAATATTATTCTAGGCAGTTATCGTGAAGAATTCACAACTTTCAGTCTTTCATATATCCAAAGATTCATTAGATTTACTAAAACCACTATTTTTGTAGATGAAACGACAACAACCAAGTGGTGCTGAGAACAGGGCGAAGAAAAAAGCAAAGGATGAAGCAGCGAAAAAGCAAAAAGGAGCACTATTGAAATTCCTGGGTTCGATGTGAACCAACAGCAGTGCCAGTCAAAACCTTGTCGAGGTTTCAGGAACTGATGATGAAGTTGTAATGGCAGTTCAAGATCAAGGTGACACTGAAGTTGAAATTACCCAAGGAACCACGGAAACTACAACCATAGTTGAAACTGAAAAGCCTCAGATCTCCGCAGAGGCAGAATCCAGTTCGACTAACAAGGTTAATTTAGAAGAAGGCGCTTTGGATTTGATCGATATCGGGCAGTGGCCAGCGGTTATTTCGGACAACGTTGTGACTGGTTCGGATCAACTCCAGAACATAAACCATCCGTTCGAGGAGGTTACAACTTCACTTGGAGAAAAGAGGAAGCTGACCAAACCGCGAAAAAGTACGCCGTACATGGATGTGTTATTCTCCAACAAGAAAGTCCTTGTTCTGTTTCTGTTGTCGCTTGTTCCCGACCCTGACCCAGTCTGAACCTGCCTTTGTTTCAGAAGAAGGTTTCAAAAACTGGAGAAAACTATCGCCCCGAGTAATAGACCACGAGTCCAGTCCATCACATCAACAATCGCTGTTCAAATGGAAGGAGCTTGAACTTCGGCATCGTACCGGTTACACCCTCGACTGTACCACACAAGTACAAATCCAGAAAGAGCAAGAAAAATGGAGAGATACTTAAACGAATACTCGACATTATTAGCTTCTTGGGCAAACAAAACTTGGCTCTAAGAGGCCATCGGGAAGGTGACCCCCTTCGAATCGACACAGAATAAAGGCAATTTCCTTGAGCTTGTAAAGCTTTTGTCGATGTATGATCCCGTTCTCAAAGAACACACTCTTCGGATCCAACTTGGAGGTGCTGCACAACCATCTTACTTGTCCCCGAAAGTTTAAAACGAGTTTATAAATTTATTGGGTGAACAAGTTCGACGTCGTATTATCCAGCGGGTAAAAGAAGCCAAATATTTTGCTATAATATTTGATAGCACACCCGATGTGTCTCACATGGATCAAACTTCGCAAGTGCTTCGTTATGTTGTGATGGAAGGCCACCGTGTATCTGTTGAAGAGTCTTTTATCGACTTTATTGACACCGAGAAGGAGAATGCCGCCGAGATTGCAAGAATGATTTTGAATAAACTAGAGGCGGACGGCCTCGACATCATGGACAGCCGAGGTCAAGGATACGATAACGCTGCTGTGATGAAAGGGGAACACTCGGGAATTCAAAAACGAATTTGCGATATAAATCCAAAAGCCCAGTATATTGCCTGTTCGAACCATAGTTTAAACCTAGCTGGGATCCATGCGGCACAAGAAGAAGCAAACTCTGTGACCTTCTTCGGGACGCTTGATCGTCTCCACACCTTCTTCTCCAATTCCACTCACCGCTGGGACGTGCTGATCAAAACCACTGGAACGAGTCTCAAACGATTAGCCGAAACACGCTGGAGCGCGAGAGGCGAAGCGGTCAAAATGGTTAAAGGCCACTTTCTTAAGATTTTGGAAACCCTTGAACTTTTAACTGAGAGAACCGAAAATTCGGAAACGAGATCCGCGGCTGGCAGCTTGCTCGCGGCGATGCAGTCATTCACGTTCTTGACGTATCTAGGCTTCTGGGCTCCAGTTTTAACAGAAATAAACGACGCACAGGCATATATGCAGAAGAAGGGTTTGAGCGTTCGGGATTGTGCAGCAAAAATGAAAGCGTTAAGTGAATTCCTCACTTCGAGGGAAAACCTAGCCGATGCTAGTTTGAGCTATGCGCAGTCTGTGTGTTCTGAACTTGGAATCCCTACGGAACCATAGCGTCGAATACGCCGTAAAAAGAAGATGCCTGGAGAAGAAGCCGCCGATGCGGGGTTAAGCTACAGAAATGAACTTCGGTTGGAAATATGCAGTTCCATGGATAGGGTGAACCAGGAGATTTCAACAAGATTTGAACAACTTCATGAGGTTGCTGACAAATTTGGCTTTCTTTCTCCAAGGCAACTGTTAGGCGATCTAATCGACATTGATCTTTGCAACGCTCCTGATGATGACGTTGACAAGGATGAATTTTTAGTCGAGAGAAAGCGGCCTTGAACTTGAAGCCTTCGGAATTGCTTACCTTCATTCAAAAACATAACCTTTCCGATTCAGTGCCCAACATTGCCATCCTACTGCGTGTGTTCCTAACTCTAGGAGTTAGTATAGCTACTTGTGAAAGGAGTTTCTCCAAACTTAAATTAATAAAAAACTAGCTTAGGTCAACTATGAGTAACATGAGATTAAACAATCTCGCAATTATGTCAATCGAGCATGAGCTGGTCAATGAGGTGAGCTTCGACACAGTGATTAATGACTTCGCTAGTCAGAAAACTCGTAAAGTAAATTTGTAATTGTAAAATTTATTTCTGTCTTTGTTGTGTTCGGTAATAATAATAAACTTGTTAAATTCTACTCGGAACCTTTGATTTTTATCAATTTGGGGGAGGAGGCATCAAAAACTTCGCCGCACCAGGCAGCACTTACCCGAGGTACGCCACTGCTACTAAGAGTACCTTTTTTATATAATAGCTACCTATGGGTGGATCATTGTCACGTGTCAAATCGTAATAAATCGAAGTGTTATAAAAATGGGGGCAAAGTTACCCAATTACCCTCCTGGTACGTACGCTCCTGGCTAAAGCTAGCTTTGCTCAGTGGTCTTACTGACAAAAATGAATGTCCCAAATTTGGTTGAGATAAATGCAGTCATTGTGGAACGCAATTTTCAAAGGGCTCTAGCTCCTTGAAGAAAAGTTTTCTGCCCCGTGTTTACAGGAACTTTTTTTCTTATTTTCACGTAATGTATGCACTCGCAAGTTTTTTCCGTGTATTTTAGAAACACCTAGTATACACACAACAATAATAAAAAACAAATATATTGCCACAATTTTTTTGCAATTCTGTAACAAAAAGTCTAGTGTTTCAAAAATCAGATATAACGAATGCTTAAATTATTGCGACATCAAATGTTCTCTTAAAAACAAAGGTGTACTTTACATTAGATCCATTTGAATGCTCGATGCATGATCATACTTATTTATAAATATCAACTCCAGGTTTTCTACTGCAGTATACACTTAGGCACTGTGAACAATATTATTATAAATTAAATGTAAACTCTATATCAACGAAAATACATCTATAAATTAAACACTAATCTACACATAATTTTATGAACAGAAAGATATTTAAATTTTACAAATAATTTATGAAAAAATAATAAATATCACTAATAAATAAATTATTGCTTACTACTTTAAGTATATTTAATATTTTAAATTTCCATCAGAAATTATAATCAATGTAACTGAAATGAATCAGTACAATATATAAGATACCTGGATAGATAGATACAGAATCTGCGCACATTAACATTCCTAATGATCACATTTGTATTTATAACCTGAAAACTATTCTTTAAATGAATTTTTAGCTTACTTTTTCTAATGTGTTGTATCTACACATTGGTTGTATTTATATTCATAACCTGAAGAATACCTTTAAGATGAATGTTTGAACCAGTTCATTGGTGTTGCATAAACATGTTTATAATTGAACAACAATGTTTACAATGAATTGTTAAAAAATATCTTTTCTGATGTTTTCCATAATCACAATGGTTATATTTGAGTAGTGTTTTTTAACATGAAATGTTAAATTAGCTTTACAATATATTGTATGTATAATCACATTAATGACATCTGTATTTATAACTTGCAGAGTGTTTTTTAAGATGATTTTTTAAACTATATTTCCGGTGTGTTGCATAATGACAAAGGTCACATTTAAATTCATAACTTGAAGAATGTATTTTAAGATGAACTGTTAAATTACTTTTCCGCTGTGTTGCATAATCACATTGGTCGCATTTAAATTCATTACTTGGGGAGTGTCTTTTAAGATGATTTTTTAAACTATATTTGCGGTGTGTTGCATAATGACAAAGGTCACATTTGAATTCATTACTTAAAGAATGTATTTTAAGATGAACAGTTAAATCACTTTTGCGGTGTGTTCCATAATCACATTGGTCGCATTTAAATTCATAACTTAAGAAGTGATTTTTAAGATGAATTTTAAAATTACCTTTGTAATTTGTTCCATAATCACATTGGTCACATTTAAATTCATAACTTGAGGAGTGCGTGTTAAGATGAATTTTAAAACCACCTTTGTGATTTGTTCCATAATCACATTGGTCGCATTTAAATTCATAACTCGAAGAGTGTTTTTTAAGATGAATTTTTAAAAGATATTTGTGATATGTTCCATAATTACATTGGTCACATTTGAACTCATTACTTGAGGAGTGTTTTTTATGGTGAATATTAAAAGCATCTTTGCGATTTGTTCCATAATCACATTTGTCACATTTAAATTCATAACTTGAGGAGTGTGTTTTAAGATGACTTTTAAAATAATCTTTGCGATTTGTTGCATAATCACATTGGTGACATTTGAATTCAATACTTGAAGAATGTATTTTAAGATGAACAGTTAAATCACTTTTGCGGTGTGTTCCATAATCACATTGGGTGCATTTAAATTCAAAACTTGAAGAGTGCCTTTTAAGATGAGTTTTAAAATTACCTTTGTTATTTGTTCCATAATCACATTGGTCACATTTAAATTCATAACTTAAGGAGTGTGTTTTAAGATGACTTTTAAAATAATCTTTGCGATTTGTTGCATAATCACATTGGTCACATTTGAATTCATAACTTGAAATGTGGTTTAAAACATGATTTTTTAAACTTCTTTTCCACTTTGTCATAAAATAGCAATGGTTACATTTATATTTCAAATTTGCAGTGTATTTTAAAATGTCATGTTTTAAATTTTCTTTCATTGTTGAACTATTAAATTTACTTTTACATCGTCCATTTGTGATGTGTTCGACACTGTTTTTATTTATATACGCTTCACTTGAGCTAACAACTTTTACTAGAGACGGGATGTCTTCTTTCTTAATATTCACATTATCTGTAAAAATATTGTTAAATTTTGTACTACTTGAACGGTAATTAATTTTACCTTGTATTAGATCACTATTTACTATAAGATGTTGGGTTACAAGTGAATTTATTCCTTTTTCCTGTTCTGGTTCGACTTTAACAAGATTCATATCAACCTCATAAGACATTTTGAAGAATTTGTATTTCTTAATGATACAGTTTATACAAAACTTAGGTGCAACACCTTGTCAAACTATTTAGGGCACAGCATATAGCTATAAAAAACTAGTTAACAGTGCCTTATAATTATTGACACAATCTTACCTTACAGAGTCATCAATCTCAAGTGTATACCACGTGATCAAAATATTTAAGTTGGTACCACTGATAGGTTGGTAACAAGCTGTATTGCTCTAGCTACTCTAGAGCATGGTACGAGTAAAAACTACGATCAGTTTCAAATCTGTATGAAGGTCATTAACTTATACATATTATAAAATATTATCTTAATTTAAATAATGACTATTTTGTATTTGATTAGACTGCATCCCTATAAAATACAACAAAATAAATAAAATATTATTTAATGATTGGATTACATCATTACAAAATAATGAATCTGAAGTAATTAAATGTTGCTGAACACTTCGTTTTTTAAATAACCAAAAAGGAAAAAGTCTAACGGTGTCAAGTCTGGTGAATTCGGTGGCCAACGATTTACACTAATGATTCTATCTTCAAAGAAGTCTGGTAAATAATTAACTGTAGCCTGTGTAGTATGCGGGGTAGCGGAGTCATGCTGGAAATACCCGTTTCGTAATTCACAATCATCCAAATTATTAATAAATGGTTCTAACAGTATTTCCCTGTATCTTGCCGCAGTAATTGTGCCATCGAAAAATACTGGTCCAAATATTTGTTGTCGCGACATTGCTATCCAGACACCGACCTTGATAGGGTGTAAGGTAGTTTCTCGAAGTACATGTGGATTTTCTGCAGACCACGTACGATAATTTTGGCTATTTATGTAACCGGACAGATGAAACCAAGCTTCATCAGAAAAAAAAGATACATCCAGTAAATCATTGTTCATCGTATTGTTGAACCATTGACAGTAGTTTACTCTAAGCTGAAAATCTCTATCTCGCAACTGTTGTAATACCGACACCTTGTACGGGTACAAATGTAAATTCTTCTTTACTGCACTGTGGACACTTCCATAGGATACATCTAAAAATTATTTATGTAAAATTATGTTTGTATGGTAAAATTTTTCATACGTGTTTGTGCAGATAGTTTTCGCAAAGATTTATTGGGGCTTGCATTCATCCTTGCTTGGATATCTGCTAAGGTGTCCTCTGTTAAGACAGCTTCACGTTTGCATTTTAAAACACTACCAGTTTCCATGGATCGAGCTATCAATCGATTACGATGTTGACTAAATGTTTCGTAACTAATATTTTCATTTGGGTACTCAACAGTAAATTGATCGATGCATGATTGCAATGAATAATGCCATTGCCCATCACCATCTTGGAAGCCGCCACGAAAATGAGCCACAACAATGAATGTGTTGTGTTCGATTGAAAACGGCATGACAATTAAATTCGGTATCACAATTTGAAATTCAGAATAACTAGGGATTTTTGTCATACCACTACAGTACACTTGAGATTGATCACGTTTAGAATTTTATATTCTAAAGACACAATTAATATACGATATTGGCAACAGAAGTAACTATCACAATGACTATTAAATAGCCATTGAACCTTAGAATATAAAATACTAAGAAGGAACGTAGAGCTGCATATGTATTTAAAAATTGCGACGTATTTCGCCATATTCAACATCCAAGTATGACTCATTCTTGGTGGTTTGATCGGAGAAAGTGGTGTTTGTAAAGGTGTTTTGAATATTTAACTGTTTTAAAGTATCCTGTATAAGAATTACTGGTAATGAGTGTTTATAATGTAAGGCACTAGCCTTGAAAAATAAGATAGATGTAAATATTCTTTAATTCAGATTATCAATACATAAAGATACATCCAAACTGGTCCAACCTGACTCGAAATTGGCCTCAGTCTCTTACAAACTTAAAATCTATTCAAATACTTAACTCTATTTAGTTTAGACCTACAAAATAAATTACAACCACGGGCGTATGCTGGAGGACCCTACGGTTCCCACATACGGAACTTGCGTTATCTGAAAGCACTCATCTTTAATAATGTATCTATCATTGGGAAGTATTGAGCTTACCTCATATAGCCCCTTAAATTTCGGCAGTAATTTCTTATTAATGCCTGGGGTCACCACATTATTTGTAATTACGACTAAATCTCCTACGTTATAAGTATGAGGTATTTTATGATGCTTGTTAAAATATTCTTCATTATACTTTTGACTGTTTTGGATGTTTTCAACAGCCTTTGCTCTAATTTACAATAAATCTCTTTCTTTTTCATTCTGGCCACAAATAAAATCTTCTAACGTATTACTCGTTTTACCGCGTTGGTTTATCCCAAACAGAAGATTACTTGGAGTAAACCCCGTTGATTTACACACAGAGTTATTGAATGCAAATTCGACATCATGTAAAACCTTATTCCAATCTAAATTGTGACTACTACTTAATTTTGCGAGCATAGGGGTTAATGAAAGGTTTATCTGCTCCACTTGGCCATTTGCCCGAGGCATCCCGGTTGCTACTAAAACATGTTTAGCGGTTTCCGACCTTAAAAACTCTGAAAATGCATTTAAGGTAAATGCAGTACCTCTATCCGACACCAACTGATATGGTTTGCTGTAACTTATAAAATGTGATTTTAAATATTTTACAACCTCTTTTGTATTAGTAGTTCTACATAAATACAATTTCGTAAATTTTGTAAAACCGTCGATAATTATAAAAATGTATTTGTCCTGATTCTTGAATTTTTCTAAAGGACCATAATGATCTACATAAACTGTATCAGGAAGTGTAAATATTTTTTTGAATAAATGCATGACTAGTTATAGTGTACCTTAAAAATGTATTCTAAATATTAAATACTTTAAAATATGTATTTATTCATTATGTACTATTAACCGTCAACTTGTTATCCGCCATATGCAACACCCATCCTTGGACGCACATATAATTGACAAAAGCTCTTTCATGGTATTTTATATTCTAAGGATTGAAACATGTTTATGGATTGAACTACATTGGTTTAATAGGGTGCATCCCATCCCGGCGATTGATATCTCGCCATAGAACTCGATACACAAACTGGAATGCGCGCTCTACGGTTGTTTATGAGACGTTTTGAAGCTTAGAACATAGATAAGTGAGGGATAGATACACGGACTCCTACCATGCGCCCCGTTTTAATAAATTAGTTGTGTATTACGTCACCTGAGCGCTAATGAAGCACAGGCGAGAATTTTAAAAATTCATATCTAATTAATTTATATGTGAATGTATAAGAACTGGCCCGTTTGCACCACTTCAGTTTAAAACCGAGGTGGTGCAAATGGGTCTAAAAGTATTAAAGCATTTAACTTCCATAATATTGTATTTACTAACATAAGTAGGTATATGAATTCTAATATACAATTTTTTCTTCAGACGTCAATAAAAGATGACATTTTAAACTTCACCTGACAACGTTAAAGTTCGACATTTTCACCGGCGGCTGCAAAAGTTTTTGCAGCGGATGCAAAAGTAATGTAAGTTAATAACTCAAAGACCCAATTTGGAAAACGACGAAAACAAATTTATTGTTTAGAGTTATAAAGATTAAAAGTACAATGAACTATCATTTTCTCCAAAATAAAATCCGCCAGAGGTAACAGTGGAGGTCTCGCTGCGTTCTATGGAAATGGTCTTTAATTCTTCCTCTTCTACATGAACTTCTGTACTCGTAGCGCTTGCACTAGGTGTGAAAATATTCAAGGCTGCCTCTTTTTTTGTTGGTAGAGAGTGTTCAATATAACGCTCAGCTACAGTGCTGGATTTCCGGCCACCATGCCGCTTCAAGCACATTAAATCTGCGCCGCCGTGCACCAACAGTGTAGCTGACGTTCTTCTTAGACAATGCCCTGTGTATTCTGTATAGTTCACTAATTTTAAGAAAAAAGCTACCTTCCTAGGAACACTACTTATTTTATGGATTCCCATCACCGCTCTTGAGCATTTTCAATTTCCATATTTAAAAAAAAAATCGGCAATGGTTCATATCTCGTGGGCGTAAAGCAACATATTTGTTATATAAATTTAGGAAAGATTCCCCTACAACTGTAAATGATTTAATTTTTTTTTTCGAACACGAATAAAAAAAGTATTTGAATACTGCAAATAGAAGGGGACCACCTGAGGAAATGACGTCATAATCAATTAAAAGTGGTGGAGGTGGAGTGGGGTTAATTAAAAGTGGTGATCGGCTTCTTTTCGGAAGCATTTTTCAACCCCTGGGCGGAGTTTAGCCCATAATCAAGGTCCTCTTGGCAATATTAAGAGCCTTTTTGACGGTCTAACCCCTTCGTTAAGGGTGTTGGATGCTCATAGGGTGTGGTCTAGCAGCCATTTTGTCTGAATTAAGGTGGGGGTTTAAGGCCTTTATTGCTTCATTAATTCGTGGCAATACCCACACCTTTTACCTGATTGGTTGTACGTGTATTAAGACAGGGCTAAGACTAGACCAAACCCATCCTTACACCTGATTGGCTCGCATAAGGCCTACCCCTGTGACTTCTGATTGGTTCTTAACCCCACTACTCAGCAGCTGTGCTCTGATTGGACGATTAATTCTCTACATTGTAAATTTGAATCTGATAAGGAGGCCTAATGCTAACTTGTAAGACGGTTTTAAAGCTGCGTAACTTGCTCTCGGGGATTGGAAAATTAATATATATATATATATATATATATATATATATATATATATATACAAATAAAAGAACGAGAAAGTGAGTGTAGGTGGTCAAACCTCAAGAGCATTGCCGCGAGCATGAATTTTCCGTGATCTCGACTTCCCCAATTTGCGGGCATTTTTAACCACTTCTACTAATCGGGAAACTGTAAACAAATATTTTCTATATATAGAACTGAGTCTAGAATTCGAATCGGCAATAAAAAAATCGACTATTTAATTTTTTTTCTCGCGTGCACGTACTCTCTTCAATCCATTCCTCAACATCACACTCACTACTTAAATTACTTTCTACACCACCCTCTTTTAAGTCTTCAGCTTTTTCGAAGAAATATTTATTTGTTGAACTATACATTATTATTCATTTAAATTTAAACCACCAAACAAAAACACAATTTAACAGTAAAATACAAGAATATATTTCTAGTAAAATTCAAATTCCGATAGTTATTATACTTGTATACTGCATATGGTATATCCTATTAAGAAATTTTAAAATTAAAATTAACAAAAACTGACTATAGCAAGTAAACTCTGTCAACGGAATTTCAAAATTTCGAAAACAGATTGAATGTGATCGTCAATAATGAAACAGCTTTTGTGACAGGATCTGTAGCACTGATAACATGATCATCGGCGTGACACTTCATAATATCGAAAAGTGTTTATATTTTATTTACATATATTGTAATTGAAAAATTAAGGACCCTAGCGTACAGTTAAATACATCTACTTTGTGAGACATATTGTTGTAATTGCGTCACATTTTAAATATCGGTGATTTTTGCAAAATATTTGTTCTAGGGGTAGAATAATAAGAAGTAAAAAAGTTTCTTACAAATATATAGGAATTTGCAGTAAATTAGAGATAATAGGTTAGAACATTAAATTTGGATGTAAATAAGATTATAAAGAGAAAAGACACTATTAGAAACTAGTAAGAGGTCATATAACCCGTGAAAACGTATTTTTTCTATGACCCTTTATGAAAAGACAGTGTTCATCACCGCATTCTCCAGCGAAAACTTGATTTTCGTCCTTACTGAGAGAGAAAATCCCATAACGTTAACTTTATTCACTAGAAACGAAAATAACCTCCACTTGTCGTACCAAACGGGCGCAATCCACATTTTTCTACACGGCTTCTAAACTCTGGAATGATCTCCGTAGTTCCTGTTTTCCTCTCACTTATGATATGAGAAAATTTAAGGTAGCTGTTCATAGGGATCTGTTGGCAATTCATTATCCCTATAGCCATCCTCCTAAGCGTTCCTGAGTGCTTTAGCACGATAGGCCTAATTTAGCCTGTTCAGGTCCACAATCATAAAAAAAACCTATTAATTTTCACCAATATGCAGTTGCTTGCTGTCATTAAATCACCTCAATTTGGATTGGTCGTGGTTTCACTATGAATTCTGATCCAGAAAGTGACTTGCATGTTCCAAATACTCCACCAGAGATAAGAACTCAATCAGAGCAAACATCTGCGGATATATAATTAATTCATACAATGGAGGACTGATAACCAAGTACATTTATTTTCGGAAACTCTGCTGCTTGCATTTTTGTAAAATTGTTGAAAACTTTAAAGGCATCGACTCTATGGTCTATTAATTCGATTTTAAGGACAATAAAAAATGATATTGGTATCAGTAAATAACTCAAGTTACGTTGTCTCCTGAAACGAAAATCCTGCGGTTTTAAATGTAAGAAGTCTAGAACTTTTTCTACCTTAGAAATAAATACGTTCGTAACAAATGCAGCCTATTCAAAATATTGACTAAAGTAAGGTAATCATGTATTATTCTACAAATTAATATTTAGTGGAACAAATAATTTCAGGTTGATTTGATTTTTGGAATTTCTGGCTCTCGCCTCTGCCACGAATTGAAAGATTTGACAGTAAATAATATCAGAGATTCTGCCAACACTTTTTTCATTGAAATTCAAAGGTTTCTAATTTCTGGAAATTTTTATGAAATTTCTAAAGAAATATATGAACCTTCGCCCACAAAATATGCATCAAATTAATTCGAGATTCTTTATTAACTATCAGAATAGAAAGTGTAGTAGTCATGTTGTCGGAATTAACGTATTTAGTAAATTTCCTATGGAAATAGCTCAGAATTTAAATCTGCCTTTTTTTACAATTTTTGTATCGAGTTCAACGGCGGGATATCAATCGCCGGGATGGGATGCACTGTATTAAACCGATGTAGTTCAATCACTATTTAATAGTCATTGATTTAGTTTTAGTTATTTCTGTTGGCAATACCGTAAATTAATTGTGTCTAGAATATATTCTAACATTGTGCTATGGAATGTAAAACTCTAAGATTGTGTCAATAATTTTAAGGCACAGTCAACTAGTTTTCTATAGCTGTATGCTGTGCCCTAAATAATTTGACAAGGTGTTGCACCTAAGTTTTGTATAAAGTGTTCAGTACGAAATACGAATTCTTCGAAATGTCTTATGAGATTGATATGAAACTTGTTAAAGTCGAACCAGAAGGGGAAGAAGGAATAAATTCACTTGTAACCCAACATCTTATAGTAAATAGTGATCTAATACAAGGTAAAATGAATTACCGTTCAAGTAGTACAAAGTTTAACTCCATTTTTACAGATATTGTGAATATTAAAAAAGAAGACATCTCTTCTCTAGTAAAAGTTGTTAACTCAAGTGAAGCATATCATACAAATGAAAACAGTGTCGAACACATCACAAACATACATACAAATAAATTTAATAGTTCAACAATAATGCAAGAAAATTTAAAACATGACATTTTAAAATACAGTGCAAATTTTAAATATAAGTGCAACCATTGCGATTTTATAACAAAGTGGAAAAGAAATTTAAAAAATCATGTTTTAAAACACATTTCAAGTTATGAATTCGAATGTGACCAACATGATTATGTGACAAATCACAAAAGGAATTTTAAAATTCATCTTGAAAAACACTCTTCAAGTAATAAATTCAAATGTGACCTATGTGATTATGCAACGAATCTCAAAGGTAATTTTAAGAGTCATCTTAAAAGGCACTCCTCAAGTTATGAATTGAAATGCGACCAATGTGATTATGGAACAAATCACAAAGGTAATTTTAAAAGTCATCTTAAAAAACACTCTACAAGCAATGAATTCATATGTGACCAATGTGATTATGCAACGAATCTCAAAGGTAATTTTAAAAGTCATCTTAAAAGGCACTCCTCAAGTTATCAATTTAAATGCGGCCAATGTGATTATGGAACAAATCACAAAGCTAATTTTAAAATTCATCTCAAAAAACACTCCCCGAGTTATGAATTTAGATGTGACAAATGTGATTATGGAACAAATCACAAAGGTAATCTTAAAAGTCACCTTAAAAAACACTCTTCAAGTAATGAATTCAAATGTGAACTATGTGGTTATGCAACAAATCGTAAAGGTAATTTTAAAAGTCATCTTAAAAGGCACTCCTCAAGTTATGAATTTAAATGCGACCAATGTGGTTATGGAACAAATCACAAAGCTAATTTTAAAATCCATCTTAAAAAACACTCCTCAAGTTATGAATTTAAATGTGACCAATGTGATTATGCAACGAATCTCAAAGGTAACTTTAAAAGTCATCTTAAAAGGCACTCCTCAAGTTATGAATTTAAATGCGATCAATGTGATTATGGAACAAATCACGAAGCTAATTTTAAAATTCATCTTAAAAAACACTTTTTAAGTAAAGAATTCAAATGTGACCAATGTAATTATGGAACACATGACAAATATCTTTTAAAAATTCATCTTAGAAAACACTCTTTGAGTAGTGAATTCAAATGTGACCAATGTGATTATGGAACAAATCACAAAGGTAATTTTAAAATGCATCTTAAAAGGCACTCCACAAGTTGTGAATTCAAATGTGACCAATGTGGTTATGCAACAAAACACAAACGATATTTAGCAGCTCATCTTAAAATCCACTGTTCAAGTTATGAATTTAAATGCGACCAATGTGATTATGGAACAAATCGCAAAGGTAGTTTTAAGAATCATCTTAAAAAGCACTCCTTAAGTTATGAATTTACATGCGACCAATGTGATTATGGAACACACCGCAAGGGTGATTTAACTGTTCATCTTAAAATACATTCTTCAAATTCTGAATTTAAATGTGACCTTTGTCATTATGCAACACACCACAAATATAGATTAAAAAATCATCTTAAAAAACACTACAAGTTATAAATACAAATGCCATTAGTATGATTATACATACAATATATTGTAAAGCTAATTTAACATTTCATCTTAACAAACACTATTCAAGGAATGAATTCAAAAATTATCTATGTGATTATGGAACACATTAGAAAACATCTTAAACATCGTTATTCAAGTTATGAATACAACTACAATAAACATGTTTATGCAACACCAAAGAACTCGTTCAAAAATTCATCTTAACTCATTCATTGCTGATGTATCGAATACGAGACATGACGGATTTGAATTATATGCGCATGTCTCGTTTTCGAGACATTGGTTATGATGCACTTAAAGAGAGTAGTACGAAGTGAGCGTTGCGTGTAAGTGCATGTAAGTTCGCGAGCACACAGCCAAAGGTTTCAAATTTAAATTTTTTTAGTCAGTTTCCAGTTTGTGTTTGTTTTTATAATTTAAAATGTGTGATAAATGTGATAATGAAGCAGGGCCTTCCAGACCCAAAAGGTCAAAATTAGTGTGTAGGAACAATGAAAAACTATCTCCGGAAGAGCTAGAAGAGACATTATATATGTCTTTTAGTAGCGATGATGATGCAAATTTTCAACCACCGAGCGATGATTTAGGGGAAGAAAGCAACTCCGATGAGTTAAATATAGGTATGTTATTGTTTTTATAATTATAGTGGGTTTCACCGATAATTGGACCTGTGCAATATGGCTGCCATTTATTTGTTACCAAATTAAGCACGGGAACACTCATTGGCGTAGTACCTTTTTTCATATAAAAAGTGAAAAATTTATTTGAATAAATTTTCAGAAATTGTTAACAATAATGATATTTATTTCGACATTCCTTTATTTTAACAATGTTTCCTTCTTACAATAATTATTAATAATTGTAAAATTTTCAAATTTACTAACCTAAGCTACCTCTCCGCTACTGAGTTGACAAATAATATTTTAATAATATTACAGAAGTCTAATTACTGGTATAATCCACTACACCTTGTCACTTATTTATATGTATAATGCCTGTAGACGATGAAACTGCAAGTGGTAGAACCACCCCAAACACAACCACAGTACCAGTACCACCTCGTGGATTTTCCTGGAATACTACGTCAACGCGCACGAACAACTCTGATTTTTTTAAAACTAATCAGCTTTTGGTACCCATACCTGGGCAGAAGCCTTTAGATTACTTTAGGATGTTAGCTGATGATACGTTTTTAGATTCAATCGTACAACAAACAAATTTATATGCTGAAGAAGTGTTTCAATCATCAGGAGATGCAGTATCATCTCGTATTAGTAGGTGGAAACCACTAACTCATGACGAACTCCTAAAATTTATCGCATTAGTGTTACACACAGGGACCATCAGACTAAACACAATAAGTGATTATTGGAAAAGACATCCTCTATTTAATTTAAAATGTTTTTCTACTCACATGAGCGGCGAGATAGATTTTTAATAATCATGCGCTGTTTGCATTTTGCTTCGAATCCTGATAACCAAGAACCGATTACCGACCGTCTGTTTAAAATAAGGCCGATTTTGGACTATTTCAATAATAAAATGCTTGGTATTTATTATCCTGGAAAAAATATATCTCTCGATGAATGCATGATGTTATGGCGAGGCCGTTTGCTATTCCGCCAGTACATTAGGAATAAAAGACACAAATATGGCATTAAATTTTATATGATGTCAGAACCAAACGACATCGTTCTAAAATTATTAGTTTATACGGGATCTGAAGGCAAAGGCCATGCATCCAAAGTAGTTATGGAATTAATGAAAGAGAAGTTAGACTCCGGCCATTCCTTATACATGGACAATTATTATAACAGTAATGAGCTGGCAGATAAACTAGTAAATAGAAAAACGTATTGCACAGGAACGTTGAGAAAGTCCCTCAAGGAAAATTGTACCGAAGTGGAATCGGCAAAAATAAAAAAGGGTGAAATCATTGCCAGATACTCTAATGACATTTTGAATGGAAAATGGAGGGACAAACGCGAACTTCTATATATATCGACAGAATTTCCCAATACTATGATGGAGTACACCAATAAACGAAATAAAGTTGTTACAAAGCCCATTCCCATACTCTAATATAACAAGTATATGGGAGGCGTCGACCGTCAGGATCAACTCCTGTCTTATTACCCCTGCAAGAGAAAAACAGTTAGGTGGTATAAAAAAGTAAATCTGCATATCTTACAACTGCAGATGTTAAATGCTTATTTACTGTTCAATAAATATTCTGGCACAAAAATACTCCTCAGTAAATTTAGGTTAGAAGTTATTGGAGAATTACTTCAAGTAAATGTGACAAGAGTTCCGCGTGGCCCAAAACCAAAATCAACAATACATTTTCCAACTAAAATTATTGAAAAAGGCAAGAAAGGAGAAACGCAACGAAAACGTTGCAGGGTGTGCCACAAAAATAAATTGAAAAAATTATCAATTTATGAATGTAGTTTTTGTCCAGAAAAACCAGGCTTGTGTCCAGGTAGTTGTTTTACCGACTATCACGATAAATGAGTTATGTATCAGTATAGTTTGTGTTACTTTTTAGTTTATAAGTCTTTGTGTTTGTTTTTTTAGTAGTATTTTAACGATAATAAACATTTGTATTGATAATACGTTATCATTTCTACCCAAAGTTCTATAGTAAGGACATGTAACGAATATGAGACAATCAGCATACAGAATAAAAAATTAATGGCGAGTTCGCATGTCTCATATTCGAGTCATGGGGCTATAAATACTGAACCACTCTGTATATATCAACATACCTATATAATGCAAGATTATAGGTTAATTAACAGTACAACACAAAAACATGCTTCCGTATATAGGTAAGCAGGGTTCTTGAGAGAAGCAATGAATGTGTTAATGGTATTCTACAGGTTATGCAACCAATGTGATTTTGCAACATCAAAGAGCTAATTTAAAGTTCATGTAGAAAGACCCTCTTCTAAGTATGTACAAATGAGTCCAATGTGTAGATAAAACACATTAGAAAATAGAAAGATAAGCTAAAAATTCATTTAAAAATACTTTTCAGCTTATAAATACAAATGTGACCATTAGGAATGTTAATGTGTGCAGATTCTGTATCTAAAGAAAGAAGACAGTGTTTTTTTGGTTTATAAATAATTTCATTTTTCATATTCCAGGTATCTTATGTGCTGTACTGATTCATTTCAGTTACGTGGATTACAATTTTAGTTGGAAATTTGGCATTGTAAATGGATTCACTCATCCAGAAAAAAATTGACCTCCAATAACATCTACTGACAAACAGGTTTACTGGCCATATATATATATATATATATATATATATATATATATATATATATATATATATATATATATATATAGTGCGTTTCACCAGCAATTAGACCTCTGCAGCTTGGCTGCCATTTAAATTTGTAACCAAATGAAGCGCGGGTGCACTAATTGGTGTAATATTGATCTAAATTATTTAGCACAATTTTAATTTTATTTGAGGTAAACTTATTAATTTTATAACAACACTGAATCATCTACTTTTCAGATATTGACACGTGAATACGTACAAACATTTATACATTATTTTAAAAAAATTAAATACAGGACAAAAAAAATAAACAATGCAATAGGGTTATGATAGAGAAATACACTCACATGTGTTGCTGCAAATTCCAAATAATGTTCATGTCGGGTTGGTCCATATTAAACGTTGGACGTAGACTTCCTTCCATAAATCGGTGAAACTGCCTTGCTGTCCCAAATATGCTGCTTAACGTTCCATTATTTCATCCAAATCAAATAACTGTTGGCTGTTCTTCATGTGGTAAATACGATGTACTTACAATGCTCAAATACTTATAGGCAAGCACTTTATTTTATTTGTGTTTTTTAAAATGTTGTATTATTTGTTTAATAATTTCTGGGATTTAATTTTGTATTTTAAGTTCATATAGATTTTTGTATTCACTTGCACCTTTATTTTTAGATTCCGTTACGAAGTGAAAATTTATTTTATGATCTTAATCACTATCAACAAAATAAACATCGAATCCAAGATAATTGAAAAATTTATTAATATACAAAAAAAAATTGCACATCACCCGATGTTTACACACGATCTTGAAAAACGAAACAATTACAATTTTATCGAACAATTCTGATCGGTAACCTTATTTTTAACTTTAGTTATAGGTTAAAATTCCGATCATGTTTACGAGAATTGTTACTTACATGTTAACACAAATAACACTAACACTATGACTTGTTAGTTACAAAAAATTTTAAAAAACAAGATGGCAAGAGAGTGAGAAATCAGGGGCAATTCCTTTTATACATTTCTCCTAGATACCAAATTTTTAATTTTTTCTCTACATTACACACAAAAGATTCTAGCTTCTGATTGATCTAAACAAAATTGTAAACTTAACTAAAACATAAATTATGCTATATCTTCTTCAAAACAATTCGGATTTGATTTTTCATTGCAGATTTGGAATCAGGGCAAAATTCCGCATAAAAAGACACCGCACAAGCTCTATTTTGCTTCGATAATTTTCATTTTGGCAACTTATAATCTAAATTTACTAATATCAAAAAAATCTTACATCCTACAATTAAACTAATTACATATTCAATTTCCACATAAAAACTATCAGAATACATCTACTTCAACCCATTTTATTTAAATTTTATAAAATTTCTACTTTCCCATTTAACGTTTAGGTAGTTAACCTAACTTTTCTAATTTTATGTTTATATTACATATTTATAGTTAAATTCCTTGTTGAAATGAGGGAAACCTACTATTAAATGTTTTTATAATTTAATTTAAACTTACCTTACCCTATAAAAATTATAATTTTGTGAAATTCTTACAAATAATACTTAACGTAACTTAATGTAAATTTACTTTTAATTTGTGTAATTGTTTATAACACTTGAAATGTTCATAAAATGTGTTCTTATATCTGTCTCTAACACCAATACTGTTCACTTGTACTCCATAGTTCTTAATTTTGTCAATTTACATTTTCACATTATGTTTAACTATTTTGTCAATTTTTGTATAAAATTTGCAATGTTATAAACAGTTATTACACAAATTGAAAGTAAATTTGTATTAAGTTAGGTTAAGTATTATTTGTAAGAATGTCACAGAATTATAGTTTTTATAGGGTAAGATAAGTTTAAATTAAATTATAAAAACATTTAATAGGAGGTTTCCCTCATTTCGACTAGGAATTTAATTATAATTATGTAATATAAACATAAAGTTAGAAAAGTTAGGTTAACTACCTAAATTTTAGATGCGAAGGTGGAAATTATATAAAATTAAAAGAAAATGGGTTGAAATAAATGTATTCTGATAAAGTTTTTTATGTGGAATTTGAATATATAATTAGTTTAGTTGTAGGATGTAAGATTTTTTAAAAAAACGTGTAATCACACGCTCAAAGAACGTGAACATCATATTTCCATTTTCGTGGACAGTCCAACTTTTCGTGTAATTAGCTAATTGGGATTTTTAGATGTACTTGAATAGTGAAATGTTCTTATTGTGGCTACATAATTGGAGAAATTCAGAAAATAATTACTTTATGCTAATAATACCCGGAGGCCTCTAACTACTTTTATATTATTCAGTTATAAACAAGCCGCGGAAATTGAGTGTTCTGTGAGTATGACCGTGTTAATGTGTTCTCTCAATGCAGCAAGTACGGTAAGTGATCGTTGTTTATGTTATCCCTAACACATATTTTAGTCAGAGGTATTTCGGAATTTGAGGGATATTATTATTATTATTGTGACGGTCTAATGATAGTGATAAGCGTAGTGTAAAATGAAACACAGGGTCCTATAGGTGCCTTACGAAATGAAATCAGTGTTAGTTTCAAATCATCCGTGCATTATGAAAATTGAAAATGACTTGTTTATTTGCCCTCAGGCATTTATCTATTTTCAAAAACGAAATAGTGCGTTCAAGCTTGCTTATAAATCTACGGCCCTTTTGGTAGAGGTATTTACAATAAGGCATTCTTGGTATGTAAAATAATATAGTGATCTGATTTCGAGTTTAATTAAATCCTTTATTGTATAGGTATTTTTACCAGTTTAACTGTGAAACGTATTTTTAACATTGTAAGCAAAAAGCGGTAATAGTGTTACACGCTAATTTGGTGTTCGTATATTGACAGTAATGCCGAAGGTTATCGCATATATTTATTTGAATTGGGATTGATTTTAAAAATCTGTAAGTTATGCCAGACCCGTATTTTTGAATTGTAAGCTGATTTTTTCAACCTGCAAGTTATAATTTGATTGATTGAGATTGATTTTCGGCCTGTGCTCTCAGGTTTGGAGAGAGTACCAGCTCTGAGTGTCGCTTAACCTTATCTTCAAAGTAAGCGGTCGCTCATAGGAGCTAGATATATACAGTGGGAGAATCGTTACCTGAAGGTTATGAAGAATTGTTAGCACAGATTCTTGTTTGATTTGATCGAGATTGATTGATTTGACTGCTATGGCTAATTGCTTTGATTAATTGTGATTGATCTGGTTATTTGATTTGATCTAGAGTGATTTTTCCATTTCCAATAACGCCAGACCATAGTACAGAAAATATTCATTAGTTTTAAATCTCAAAATAGCTTTACTTATAATAAATAATTAAAACTTTACATTTTTTATAAACAACAACAATAACGACTTAGGACGTTGCATATAAATCTCAGGGTCTTTTTGACAGAGGTGTTTCCACTAAGGCAGATTTTGTATGTAAAATGTTTTAATTAGAAATATTCCATTTCCAATAAGGCTAGCCCTTACTTCAGAAAACATTCATTAGTTTTAAATCTCAAAATAGTGTTACTTATAATAATTGATTAAAACCCTTTATATTTTTATTTATAAATTTAATTATGAGTCATAATTAAAACCAAAATATATTGTGCGTAAGAGCTTGCTGAGGTCCCTGATGCATTCGTCCTACCTTAAAACTTAGTGTTAGACCCCTTATCTCAAATTTCTTCCATAACCATTACAGTGTTGTGTAAGTAGTTTTAAAATATACCGCTAGGTGGGGGCAGCTATATTACAGAATACATTCATTAGTCCATACACAACTAGACGGTACCACAAACAAATTCAGATTTTAGGACAAGGGGCGAAGAAGAAGTTAGCATTGGGCCCCCTTATTAGAATACAAATTCAAATTTCCCGTCATAACCAAGCCGTTTCGCTGTTCCGATGAACCGTCCAGAAGGAGGTGTCATCCGCAAACTGCGCAACAGCTACTCTGTGTTGTGTGACTTCGGGAATGTCTGATGCAGAGATGGTGTAAAGGATAGGGGCTAAGGCAGAACCTTGCGGTACGCCTGCTGTAGGTTGAAAAGGATTGGAGGTTTTCCGTACCGTTACCCGAACTGAACGATTGGTCAGGTAAGAGAGTAAGGGTTTGGAGAAGGGGTCGGGAATGTTGAGGTTTTGGATCTTGTACAAGAGACCGGCGTGCCAGACCCTGTCGAATGATTGCTTAATGTCCAGAAACAGCCAGATTGCATTACTTGTGATTGAATGCTCTGTTGGTCTCTGTAAGCAGCTTCAACAAGGGATCGTGACACGTTCGGTTGGGACTGAAGCCGAATTGGCTATTAGGAAGGAGGTCGTTGAATTCTAGGTGGACCCTAAGTCTGCTCAAAACATTTTCCGATGCAGCTCAGGAGGGAGATTGGTCTATAGGAGGAGGGTGAGGTTAGGTCGTGTGGAGTTTCGGTATCATGACGGTGGAGGCTGATTTCCAGTCCGTCGGGAAATGAGATAGGATTAGGCATTGGTTGTATATGTCGGAGAATAATAGGAGGGTTGAGGCGGATAAGTGACGTAGGATTTTGTCGATTTAGGCCGTCATGACCTGGGGCAGAATGTTTTCCTTTTTTGAAATAAGTGTAGAGACCTGGTCAGTTTTTTTCGTTAGTATGCTCATGCTTATGGTTAGTAATTACTTATAGCTATATATATATATATATATATATATATATATATATATATATCTTAAGTTTTCAGACTATTACTCTGTTGGGTATGACTGTATCTTCAAATCTCTCATGGGTTGACCATCTTCTGTTAGCTACCAAAACAGCTGCTCGTAAAATAGGCTTTTTGTACAGATCTAAGCAGTACTTTACCTCTCGACAACTCCTGCTGTATAAGGCCCAAATTCGGCCTCATCAGGAATATAATTCTCACCTTTGGGTTAGTGCTCCCCAATACGCTCTCGATATCGTTGATCGTATTCAAAAGAGAGCGATTAGGCTTATAAATGACCCGTCCTTAACTTCTCACATACAGTCCCTTGAGCATAGAAGGATGGTTTCAGTTCTTTCTTTGTATTATCGTTATTACAACGGCTACTGTGCTGGTGAATTACATTCTTTGATACCATCTCCGGCTAACTTTGCGAGAAACACTCGGTTCGCTCATTCACATCATCAGTATGTAGTACAAATCTCTACTTGTCGTACCAAACGGCGCAATCCACATTTTTCTACACGGCTTCTAAACTCTGGAATGATCTCCTAGTTCCTGTTTTCCTCTCACTTATGATATGAGAAAATTTAAGGTAGCTGTTCATAGGCATCTATTGGCAATTCATTATCCCTCTATCCATCCTCCTAAGTGTTCCTGAGTGCTTTAGCACGATAGGCCTTATTTAGCCTGTTCAGGTCCACAATCATAAATATATATATATATATATATATATATATATATATATATATATATATATATATATATATATATAGTCGTAGACTGTTTAGGAGTCCGTCTCCTCTTCAGCCCTGGTCAATCCTTGCTTGTTGGTGTTGCGATGTTTTGTGTTATTGTATAGTTTACAACCAAGAGTGGTTATTTTTGGTGTAAAGAAAGAAAAAAAAGATTTAGATTTATTTATTGAGGATTTTGCGATTTGGGCCGCTAACACCTGGCGCAGAATTTTTTCCTTTTTTGAAATAAGTGTGAACCTGGTCGGGCGTAATGACGGCATAAAAGGGATTCTCGTTAACGGGTTGGATTTTAGGAAGGTTAAGGTTACGGAATTCTTCCAGGCGACCCTCAAGTAGTGACTTGAACCGGTTATCGAATTGGGGATCATCTGGGGATCGGAAAATGGATGGGAGGTGGTGACCGAAGATATCGGCTTTTCCTTGGTCCGCGGAGATTAGGTTGCCCTGAAGGTCGGTTTGGTGGGATTTAGCGTTAGCTTTTCTTCTGCTCAGTCTATCGAACTGTTGCCAGAAGAGTTTACCATTTCTATAATGCAACTGGGAGGTGGCTTTGGTCCAGGAGTCTTCGGCGTGTTTGTTTGCTTCTCGCCTGATTAAGGCGTTAAGGTGATTGTGTTCGGTCTTGAGAGCCGGATCCCAAGAATTGACGATAGATTCGTTTTTTCTTTTTGATCCAGATCACAATGTGCTGTGAGAGCGGTTTGTGGGAAATGTCCATGTTCTTCAATGGTACAGAGATATTGACCGCTTCCGTAATTACGGAAGTTAGGTCTCTAATGGCTCTCTCGAGATTTTGGGTCGTTTGAAGATTAGGTATAGGAAGGTTGTTGGAGATGTGTTCGGGGAACACATTCCAATCTGCATTTGAAAAATCTTGAATGACTGTGTATTGAGGTGTAGGGGGAGCTGGACAAAATGAAGTTTTGACCACTAGTGGTATGTGATCTGATATGATTGTGGTGCCTAGAAAGCACTTACGATCGAAATAGTGAGCTATGGGTTTGGAAACTATGATATGATCTACTATTGGGGCACCTAAATGTTAAAAGTACGTTGAATGTGTGTTGACAATTCGTAAGAGCGGTGTCACCGAATTGGATGTAGCGGGCATTGAAATCACCTGGGATAACTGCATTAGGGATGCTGGAGGCGTATATTAAAAGGTCATCAGATAGGGTGTTGTGGCCGGCGCGGCGGGTTGTAGTATCAAATAAATGTTATAGGAGTGGGAAAGTGCATCGTCACAGCAACGCATTGGAGGTACTGTAGGTGCGCAGGAAGTTTAAAAGGAGTGATCGGGAGGGCAGCTCCTGTTGGCTATTGTTTACACATGTGTGAAATGTGTTGCAATTAAGTGTGCAGCTGGGTGTGAGTGTTGTTTTGTTATGGAAATGATGTGTATATTGTGTGTATGTATAAAGTGTTTAAGTAAGGGGCGTTTCCGACGAACGGCCCTGCTAGAATATCCATTTGTAGGGAGTTACAGATTGGGTTGGCGGATTATGGCGACCTTCATCCGCGTACCGGATACGTAGATGTTGATACTCCGTTGGCAGAAGTTTTGGAGTATCGATTCTAGTGTGCGGACGACCCTATTTCGCCGATCGTGGAACATCTGGAAGATGGAGTAGGGGGTAATGACTTGTAGGAAGTATTTGATAGATAGGGATTCGGTGTCGGGAGAGGGTTTAAGGTGGGCTGTGTCTTCCGAGTCGGACTCTTCGGAAGACAGGATAGGTTTGAGGGATGCAATCTTCGACGGATAACTGGGATGTTCCCGCCGCTTCGGGCACTTCAAGGAATAGGAAGGGTGAGTTTCCTCGCAGTTGTTACATCTTGGGTTATCCGAGGATTTGCAGAAGGAGGATCTGTGGCTTTCGCCACGGTTGGGACAACGGATAGCACGAGTAGGACACTCCTGAGCGATATGCCCCACCTGCGTGCAGGTGGAACAATACTTGGGAAGAGGTTCAGGGATAAGGGAGGGTTCACAACTGTATTATCGCCCGAACATGACGACACCGTGTGCGAGGAGGCACTCTAGGGTGGTTTGAAAAGAGGATATGCCGACAAGGGATGTGGAAATGTTCGTCGCCTTAGAGGGATGGGGGTCTAGGAGTGGAGTTGGAGGGGACGCGTACCGGAGAGTTGGGTAAGGGTGACGGTGGGGTCGCCGAAGTGGTGTCGCAGCCTAAGCTGTGTACCGTCCGATAAGGGAGAGGAGGTCTCTAAGAGACAGGTGTGGTTGTGATTGAACGTTAAGCTTCACCAGGCAAGGTTGTCATTTAATGGAGTTAAAAAAAGATTTCTGGGTGGTTATGGATTTCGGATTATTGCGGATGAAATACCTCGAAGATTGAAAGTGGGTGGGTTTATGATTGGGGAAAGCGGGTGTAGGAATCACGACAGGTACAGTTGGCCGGGCAGGTGTGGGTAAGATGGCGGGTTTGTGTGCGTGTGTGTGAGGGTTTGTGTGTGTGTGTGTGTGTGTCTGGGTGTGTGTGTGTGTGTGTGTGTGTGTGTGTGTGCGGGTTGGTTTTGTGGAGGCGGTGGAACATGTAGAGATGTAGGAGTGTGTGGATGAGGTGGAAATGGAAGAGGCGTTTGGATGGGGGCGCGTACGTGAGGATGGTTGTGGCGAGACGAGGGTTTGTGCATAGGTTAGGATTGTATGTGCTGTGTGTGTAGGTGTAAGTGGACTGGCGGCGTCGGGGGTTGGGGATACAACTGTTAACGTAGCACGGTGGCAACTGTGCTTAACCATAGCGGTTGTTAATAAGGTTTTGAAAGAGTGAAAAAAATAATTTTTTTAAAAGAAAGGCCGAGATGCAGTCTCACACCCCGAGGAAAAAAGACTTGGAAATCAGAGACCTAAGTAGAAAAAGGAGGAAAACAAATATTAAAATAAAACCGGTACCTATTGCTTTTTATTCGACGTCGATCCTGTAGTTGGCGGTGGCGTTGTCCTGGATGCTTGCTTCTTTTATTTTCGTTCTTCGCTCCTGCTGTATTAGCAAATAGCAAATGTTTGGTAAATGACATAAATATTCTGTAGATATAGCAAATATTTAGTAAATTCTGTAAATATTCGGAAAATTTAGTAAATATACCCGTAAATATAGTCAATATTTTGTAAATATAATGTAAAAATAATAACACAAATCCGTCAATAATCGAACTTTAAATTTATTTTTAAAAAAACTACAAGATTAATAAAATACTTATCTTTTTTGGGATTTTTTAATGGTGTACTTTAAATTATACAATCTAAACGTTTCGATAACACTTACAGTTATCTTCGTCAGTAGTAATATTTGATGTAATGTTTGGATTTGTGAATGCTTCTATCATTTTAAAATTGAAGTTTTTCACAACTTTACACTTACATCATAACTCGATTAAATTTTGTTAAATGTGTTTTTTGGCTGGCAAATTTCATTGTTAGCTTTCGTCGTAGAGAGTGTTCTGGTTTGTCATCTTTGAGGCAGTTTAATAATATTTAATTTTATGACCTAGTTATTCTTTACTAAAAAAATTTTATAGTTGGCTTTGTTTCCCAAACTGTTATACTAATAGCAGGCTTATGTTTATGTTTTAATTTTTCAAATTTGACAAAATTGTTTACTACATCTTTAACAATTTTTAACAAACATTACTACTGACGAAGATAACTGTAAGTGTTATCGAAACGTTTAGATTGTATAATTTAAAGTACACCATTAAAAAATCCCAAAAAAGATAAGTATTTTATTATGAGTGTTAATGGTGAAAGTTTACATTTTCATATTTCAGTCCTTTATGGGGAGGAAACATCGTTTTATCAGACAATTTGAAAAATTAAGGAAACGTAAAGCACAATTATTATCGTCACTCACTTTTTTATTACGATGCCGAGACCAAAAGATTATCCCAAAGTTTATCTATATTAAAAGAAATTTTAATAACAAGCAAGCGAATAATATTTACAGAAGAACTGAAAATGCTCTTCTACGTAATCAAATACATATTACTAGGAAGTTACTGGATAACACCGATAAAAATCTTTTATATTTACATTTAGAAATTTCATCTATTTTGAATAAAGAAGATTGGGATAAAATTGATTCTATAACGTTTAAATCTATGGAAATAAATTTTGACATCTCATGTCAACGTCAAAAAGAAAAATTTAATAAATTATACAAACAACAAAATAATAGACCATCTATTGATTGTAGAAAAACAGTTATAAACCTTTCTGATAATGTTGTTTCAGATTATGCTATTGAAGAGCTTTCTAAAGGAGGAAATTTTGCGATAACACCAAGAGTAATACCTTTTGAAGATATAATTTCCAACATCGAAAACTCCATTAGGTTATTACCTTTTGATGCTGCTAATGAAGTTAGATATAACACCGTTAACATATTACGTAAAACAAAACCTCCAAAGAGCAACTTATCCTTTCGTCAACGACATGCTTTACTTGATCTTAAACGCAATGAAAATATTATAATATTAAAATCAGATAAAGGTAATGCAACTGTTATATTAAATATGAACGATTATAACACTAAGATAGAACAATTGTTGGGACCAGAAACTTATCGTGAAATACCAAAAGATCCAACAAAAAGTTTATTTTAAAACTAAAGAGCTGATTAAATTATCATCTATTCCTGAAGAAATAAAAAAGAAACTATCTAACTCTGAAGCTATTTCACCAAAACTATATGGTTTACCAAAAATTCATAAACCTAATATTCCTTTAAGGCCTATTGTTAGTGCAATTGGTTCTCCTACATATCCCCTTGCAAAACATCTTACATTGTTATTACAACCTCATATAGGAAAAACACCCCATTACATTAAAAATTCTGCCGACTTTGTTGAAAAATGCATAGTTTCAAAATTGAAGAGGGTGATATAATGGTTAGTTTTGATGTTGTTTCACTTTTTACAAAAGTACCTCTAAAAGAAACTACCTATTGAATACATTGATCATCTTTTTCCAAAGGACATAACCATTCTTTTTCAGCACTGTCTTACTACAACTTATTTTCAGTGGAATAGTAAATTTTATGAACAGATTGAAGGTGTAGCAATGGGTAGTCCCCTTAGTCCTGTTATAGCTAATTTTTATATGGAAAAATTTGAAACATTAACGTTACAAAATACACCTAAAAAACCTTCAGTTTGGTATAGATATGTAGATGACACATTTGTTATTTGGAGACATGGAGAAGAAGCACTGCATGAGTTTTTGGTTTTTATAAATGGTATACATCCTAGTATTCAGTTTACCATAGAAAAAGAAACTAATGGAAGTTTACCATTTCTTGACATATTAATATCTAAAAATAATAATTCACTATCTTTTAAGGTTTACAGAAAGCCGACACACACTGATAGATACCTTCATAAATTATCCAACCACCATCCACGTCAAAAAATTAGTGTAATTAAATCTTTAGTAGATCGAGCAAAACGAATTTGTGACCCTGAATTTTTGAATGATGAATATAAATATTTAAGAAAATCCTTACAAGATAATGGATATTCACTTACAGATATTAATAATGTTATTACACCTTCTAGGCGTAACCTTAAAGAAAAACCAGTTCTTAATGTTGGTACTGCTTTTCTTCCTTTTATAGCTAATGTTACAAATAGAATTCAAAAAATCCTATTCAAATATGGCAGTAGGACTATTTTTAAACCTACAAGAAAAATTAAAGAACATTTAAGATTACCTAAAGATATGTCAAACCCTTTATCATCTTCCGGAGTGTATGTTATCTTGTTCATGTGGAAAAGTATACATCGGGACCACAAAACGTAGCTTTGATACAAGACGCAAAGAACATATGAGATTTTGTAGATTGGGTCAACCAGAGAGGTCTGCTGTGGCTGACCATGCCCTGAATAATCTAAATCATTACATTCAAGTTGACAATATGGAAATATTGTCAAGACAAACCCATTATTATGTTCGTTTGCAACGTGAAGCTATTGAAATATATAAACACCCGAATAATTTTAATAGACAAGAAGAAAATCTCCGTTTAAATAGGTTTTGGCATCTTATAATTAAAAAAGAGGATAATGATACGCCTTGATTTTAATTTGTTTTCAACTTTTGGTATGTCTAGGTTTTTTGCTGTGTTTTTCCTAGACCTTGAAGCAAATGCTTTACCAATTATATGTTAAATTACCACAGCACTATAATTTAACATAAGTAGTTGAAATTAAATTAAAATTAAAAATTACAAAGGACGTTCTGCATTGTGCTTTTCATTGTTAATAACACTTCCAATTATTGATAAAGATATCTCTTTGTTAGATTTAACTGGGTTATTTTATTTGATGTAATGTTTGGATTTGTGAATGCTTCTATCATTTTAAAATTGAAGTTTTTCACAACTTTACACTTACATCATAACTCGATTAAATTTTGTTAAATGTGTTTTTTGGCTGGCAAATTTCATTGTTAGCTTTCGTCGTAGAGAGTGTTCTGGTTTGTCATCTTTGAGGCATATTAATAATATTTAATTTTATGACCTAGTTATTCTTTACTAAAAATGTTATAGTTGGCTTTATGTTTCCCAAACTGTTACACTCATAGCAGGCTTATGTTTATGTTTTAATTTTTCAAATTTGACAAAATTGTTTACTACATCTTTAACAATTTTTAACAAACATTACTACTGACGAAGATAACTGTAAGTGTTATCGAAACGTTTAGATTGTATAATTTAAAGTACACCATTAAAAAATCCCAAAAAAGATAAGTATTTTATTATGAGTGTTAATGGTAAAAGTTTACATTTTCAAACTACAAGATTGCTTAACAATTTTTATTGTGAATTAATTTGAGATCTATCAGTTTCAGAAATAGTCATATTTCTAATCCCTATCATATTGATAGGTCCAAAGAAGATATAATGTTCATCGACTTCTTGTACATCTGCCGTCTTTGACCAAAGAAAACATATTTAGCGACTCTTTAAGAAATTGTATGGTATACTTATTATTTTCTAAAACATTAGTTATTCTGCCGATATACCAAGCATCAGCACAATATACTCCAAAGTAGAGCTCCTTTTCATAAGTTTTATTTATTTTACTCTCGGCTTTATCAGGATTTCTGTTTAAAGTTTTGTATTTTATAATGCGATCGGCGCTTAACCTACCAAAAAAAAAAACGTTATTTTGTAAAAATTGTGTAGGTACTGTACTGTGTTTATTTATAAGATTTTCACCTAGTCGCGGCATCATATTCTTTTATGATTAAAAGTATATAATTATTATAATAATTATGTAAATAAAAATTATTGCAAATATCTTTTAATATAATTGCCTCGAGTAGCTTAGCTCAGTCAAAATAATATTAAACGTTTAGGTTATGTTCTTTTGAAAAATAAAATTGAATAATTGTTTTTTTTTTAATTTTGGGCGCTATAAATTTTGAATGTTATTAAACATGTATGTTAAATTTTATAGTAAAATAAAATTTAATTATTCTTTTGAAATAAATTTGGGTTAGTATAATAGTATATTGAATATCAAGTACAGTAAGGGACGTTTACCTTTGGCCGGAGACCAGCACAACCCTTAATGTTCGTGATGCTCATACTGTTTTTTCCACGATTGTGTTAAATTTACAATTGAAATTATTTAATTTCTACTAAGTAAACGAAAAGTCAAAAGTGACGTTTTAAACAGAAATGTCCAAATTTTTTGTTCTTATTGTTGTGAAATATAGTACCTACTTATATATAATTTTACGTTGGTAAGTAAAAGACGTCGGTAAGTAAAATGTTACCGACGAGTTGGGCCTCGCAACCAGTAAACATATCCTACTGTCTCGGAAACAGATATGGTAAATAAACGAAAAAGCTCAATCGTGCAAAAACACTATTATTCTCCTTGTATCATATGCGATTACACAATGATATATATATATATATATATATATATATATATATATATATATATATTGAGATGATTTAAATTACATTCGTGTAGCTATGTAAGTCACATGGCGAATAATATCATTAATTTGTACAAATGCTACATTTCGTTATATATAATATTAGATAAGAATGATTGATTAACATTGAGATGTATGTAAATTTAAATAATTCATAATAAAATGTTAAAATAATTATAATCGACAACATATTACATTTAAGTATAGGGTATGTTAGTTATCGTTATACATTAATTCAAGTTCATATTTAGTTAGTAAGTTTATTTAAACATAATGTTCCCTAACGACATGAGATACAGGTTGCAGATTACAAAAATAATGTTAAAAACTAGATTTAGGCTTGTATCAATGTCACAATTTTATTGTACGCAGCCAAGAATCATGAAAACGTTCATGTTAGTGCGATAAACGTATATGTGCTAAAATTACTTGAAAACAGAATAAATACACTGGTGATTAACTATAAAATATAAACAAGCCAGCAGTTCTGGAATTATTGTGTTTAATCAACATTTACAGACCTTAAATTAGTGATTTTTAACAATTCGACACTAGTCTAAGAAGAACTTATAAACCTAAAAAAAGTGTGAGAATAAATTAAATTGAGACATAATCATTAAGAATAAACACTTTCACAAAAATTTAAAAGTGCTTAAAAGTGTAAAATTGTACATTAAAAATTATAATGTTAATTTGAGGTTATGTTATTTCCTCACACAAAAATTATGTAAAAGTTATTATAGATTGAGACAATTTGTTCAAAATAAATTATAACAGGTAAAAATAGTAAAGTAGCCCCAATTTCAAGTCACAATTCACTATATTTGTGACCATTTTGCCAAATTTAGTTTCTAAGGGTGTTTGAAAATATTAAATAATTTTCCTTTCAAATTGGCCGTAGGCATGTAAAAGATGAATATTTATATGTAGTAGCATCCCATATTCATGTGGAAATCAATTCCAGGCCTGTAAAGTACATAAAATTAGCTTAAAATCAATAAATCAATGTGAAAATCAACATGGTTAATTTAGTTCGTGTTTGGATTTAATTTATAGGAAAATTTATGGAGATTCTGAATATGTTATTAGTTTTAAGATGGGTTTAAGGGGGCTAAAGTTATGAGCTTTTGAAATTAAATTCTAATTTAAGAAATGCTTTAGCCAATCAGAATTGAGGAAACATTGTAGGTAACTGTTGATAACAATCGAAGATTTTGGTTTCTACGCTTTGCATATAAATAGAAGTGCTGAAGGATTAGGAGCTCTCTCAGTTTTTCTCTGTTCCAACAGCTTGCTAAAGCAAGATGTTGCCAAATTTTTCGTGAAATTATTTTAAACAAAATAACGTCACTTTCGATAAAAACAAAGTGCGGTTTTTAGTATCGGAAGTGTTAAAAACAAGTGATAGTCATTTGTCGGTAAATAATAATAAATTAAGGTTAGTTTACCTTGTTAAAACAAAAATCGGTTGTTATGGATAGTGAGTGAAAATATTTCCGCAGATTCGACATTGTTTTTTTTTTAAGTTTGTTTTGTTTACATTTGTTATTGATATTTAATTGTGTTTTCTTCGTGTTATTATCATTATACATTTTATTTACTGGAAGCGTGTTTAATTTAAAATAACCTTCAAACTATCCATACATTTCAAAATTTATTTTGAAATAAAAATAATAAGTGTGATGATCCTAAAAATAAAGCTTCATCAATATGAAGAAACATTAGTGAAACTTACGTAAACGTTTAAGCTTGTAAAATAGAAGCAAATTTGGATGTTCAAGAAGCAGAGTTGGAGTTCGAAGGAGCTGTTTTCTACGATCAACTTCATCATCAGTGACCAGATAAGGAGGACATTTTATGTGAGTGTTATGACTTTGTACTTTATTGTTGACATTGATATTTTCATTGTTGTGTTCATAATTTCCATATTTTGTAATAAACATGATGTGCGACAATTTGTATGCATGTCAAAAGGGAATATTATTAGAGCTAAAATTTAAAGGGTTAATATAATATTGAATAAATTCAAACATATTTATACTTACATGTATGGCGTATTTATTTTGCTTGTAATCAAAAGTCACATGTTTGCGTATTCACAGCGCATGCCCAAGTATACATTTGAAGAATTTTGTTATGTACAGGGTGTGGCACATATATTGATGCAAATTAAAATTTATAATTCAATTTCTTTGAATAATTTAGATATAATAAAATATAAATGGGCAATAACTCAATGTGCATTAATCACATTACCTATAATTATAATATTCAAAATCTTAGTATAATTCAACAAAATAATAATTTACTTTGTCATATAAATATAAAGTCTCTTCTAAATTTTGAACCCTATCCCCTTTGATGAGTCTTTACACGCGACTGTTTTTAAAAGTTAGTTTGGGCAATATAAAATAATAATAAATAATTAATTAAAAATATAATTTAATATATAATTATAAAGTAGATAACAGTTCACAATATATATATATATATATATATATATATATATATATATATATATATATATATATATATATATAATTTCGGTGGTAAGTATACTTTGCTTTTTAAAATGATATTGTATCAATATAAAATTAATGAGTTGTTGTACTATTTGCAAACTGGCATGTAATATACTCTAATTCTTCACATATGTACACATAGGTGATAAGTATTAATCATCAACATAATCTCGAATAATATTATAAGATTCATTAACATACATTGATATAAATCTTCTTTCAGCTGCTCCAATTTTCATTATTGAAGATCCATTATCCAAATCATATGTTTTGAATCCCATGAAATATAGTGGTATATACCGCATCATCTTGTACAGGTATGACGATGAAGTATTTCTTTAAGATTTTTCATAAACACTTTAATTTTATTTGTTTCATAATTAAATGCAATAATTTTATTTTAGGTTTACAAATATAGTTTAATTTGAAAAATTAAATTTCAACATCTATGTACGTAGATGACAATAACTTGGTTAAAACACTTGCACTTAACTTGCATCTTGATGTTAATTTAAGTTGTAACACTTTCTTTTTACACTAACATGTAAGTTATTTTCATAATAATTGTTTTATTTTACATTGTTCACTTGTAAGTTATATGAATCTTTTATAAAATCCTCTTTTTCCCTAAACTTTATCATACAATTTACTTCACCTACGTTATCTGATATAAATTATTTTCTTTTACTTTCAGAACTGAAGCAGATTATGCTACCAGAACAGGATCTCCTTATTCAATTGAACATGAATTTTATTAAAGCAAATACAATCCCAAGATGATCAGAAACTATCTTTCTGCATAATTCTTTTGTATAGCCATGATTATAATGTAATACTTGTGAAACTTGAATAAAAAAGCTAACAATATGCTGTATAATCACGTATGTACTCAGTTTTATGTTAATTTTAAGCAACCTGCCGTTTACATACAGGTTTAATTAAATACATGGAAATGACTCTAAGTTGAATGTACCTTTTACACTGAACTTATTCTTATATTACTATCATATTTAGCATTGTAACTATCATCTCAATACATTTTTTCTGAACTTGCCTGTGATTTTCTTCGCCCAGCAGCCAGCGTAACGACAATTTTCTGATTGTAATAGTTTTATTTTCACAAACGGGTTAATATCGCCTTTCTCTTGGTCTCTTAAGTTTTAAATCACCATAATGTTTTAGTAACACATTTTCTTCGTCAAGTGCAGTCTGATCAGCAGTTTCGACTTCTTGTAAGGAAGATTCATCAAAATCCTGATTAGATAATCCACCCAGTCTATCAACTGCTATACCTACGCCCACATCTTCAACGAAAATGTTTTCAGTATCATTTAATTCGTTTTCATCTTGGCCTAAAATTGAACAAGTATGTTTCTCAACGCTAATCTGTTTCCAGTCCACAGTTTTCGATGGACTCTTTTAAAGGATTCATGCAAATGTCTTCTATTTCCTGATCTCCAACTAAATCTTCCTCTTTCTTCTCTAGTAAACATTTTCCAAATTTCGAATGTCTCTCTCTCTCTTGGAAATATGAACTTTTCTGACAAATCATTGGTTATAATATGTATACGTTTAATTTTGTTAATCCTATTTATTATCTCTTGCAAACTAAAATTAACAGCTGTGGGAAATGTCGAAGTGAGAGATCGTGTTGCTCGGAATATTTGTTCGCACGGCTGAGAACTAAAAAGCCATGTAGCAAAATTAATTTTGCTTCTAAGGCTTTTGTCATCGCGAAATAACCTGGCCAATTTTATAAGTGCATTTGCATTGATCTCGATGCATAAATACGCATTAAGTGATATAAAATTTTTTAGCAACATAGCACTCCTTATTTGTTTTCAACCACTCTGTCCAGATCCTTACAAAAATACAGCATACCATACGCTGTAAATTCGTTCCCTTAATGAAATACCTTTGTTAAGATATGCCTTAAGTCGTTCTTTATTACTTTAAGATATGTGACGGTACCTTTGCTCTCAGGTAGGTTCTGAATCAATAAATGTAGATGTAATCCTTTCTACAGATTTTTTATCATCTGTCCATAAATCTGAATGTGTACGTAGACCTTTACCTTTCATAAAATGGTCTACTAAACATTTGAGATGATCAGGTGAAGCAACAAATTTATCCGTAACTAATTTCACTTTAGGATTTAACAGACGCGTTCTTAGTTTTGTACTTGTATGCATCGTATTCTGAGCACATGCCTCTCCTTTATTTAAATTTATTTGAAACCAGCACCACATTGTGTTTTCTTCACAATTTTGCAGCGGAGAAACTTCTCTCATGTCTTTAAGTTGCCTCGTCTCCATCAGACGAATAACCTAAAATATTAATTCCAAATTTTCCCACCCTCGTGTTTTATACGTGGCCAACGAGAAATTACATCATAATAAGTAAATCGATTGTCAGTAAGCACCAAGTATTGTCAAACAAAGAGCAACTATGGTGTATTCGAGATTGGACCATTGTAACATATGCGTAATTAGGCTGTCTACCTCTCTAAAGCAGGTTTCAATTTGTTTCGCGGAGAGAGCAAGAAAATGATTAGTTTCGGGTAATCCGTCTTTTTCTGGAGGACGAAACCAACAATTTTATTGTTTTGTGAATTGTATTGAATTCTTCCTATTATTTTTGTGCCATCTTCACTAATCCATATAATTGGTGGTAAATTTCGTTTTTTCAGGAAGTCACTAAGTTGACGAAACCTTAAAACTCCTCCCTCAATTATTTCAGAATTCATATTTCGTACCAAGGTAGAAATTGATGGCATTCCTTTGGTTAGGTTTGCATATAAAGTTTCGTATAAGAGTCGACCTCCCACAATAAACAAGTAAGTATAAATTGTTTAAAATCATAATCAAACTGTTTGGCATTACTCTCCGCTCGACTCTCGACATTACTTGACATGTGTCTCGATTTGTCTTTATTATTGAAAGTTATCGTGTCAACAAGGCATTTCATTAAATTGGATACTCGCAAAGTACTATTTCCTTGACTGTTTCGCTCATTAAACTCTGCAATTTTAATAAAATTAATAATAATAAAATTGGTTATTTAATTAATTACCATTAAAATTAAAATAATTGGTTTCTCGCAATATCTTCTATAATTCCTCGTTTTCTTTTAACATTTTTTCCATTTCGTCTACCGGATTAAAAAAGGCTTCTATTAAAGGTTGTTTCCAGGCTTCTAAAATATTTTCTCTTATCCGTGGAGATCTGACTGCTCTAGAGTATTTAGGTTGACGCCATTTACCTTTTTCTTCATTAGTGGGCACATTTTGAATAGCAGAACTACTGGCTCTAAATTTTATAGTCATGTTATTTAAAAATCCAGTTCTCTAGTAAGATTTTGAAAATTGTCGTCGGAATTAACATTTATGTTATCAGAGGAATTGTCGGAATCTGAATTCATCAATAATATTTGTCTCCTCCTCTTCCTATCAGAAGTAATAAAGGTCTGAGTAGATGGTACCTCTGTATCCTCAATTTGATATTCTTGGTCATTTTCTTCAGAATGATTTGAGTACGGCTTTGAGGGACACTCTGATAGTAATTCTTGGTTTAGATTAGGTACAATGAAGGAACATTCAGGAATACGACGTGCTTCGTCTGAGATACTCTTATTACAATAACTAACAATACTTCTTTGCTCCAATCTCGGATTTGGTACCTGATTTGTAAATATGGACTTGTTCTCGGAATTGTTTAATTGAACTTGAGATTCGAGTCGATTTTTGTTTGCCTTCAAGTGATTAAGAAGATGCCTTGTAGGTCCCTAAACAATTTTGAATAAAACAGGGAACCTTGCAAGCAACTGAAGGGCCGTCCAGTAACAGAAATAATCTTTGGAATTTAAATAATGTATGTTTGTTATGCTCATTTGTTAAAGTTATAATGATTTTATCCACTCAGTTATTAATTTGTACAAATGTTTTCGGCATTCTGTCAAATTCACAGGCATATCTTTATGTGTATTGTTCTCGGAAGTTCGAACACTGCTGCTCTGATGCTTAAAACCATATTTTTGTATCCCACCAGAAACTTAAATTTGCGTGGAAAGGATTTGTAGAGTGGGCCGTAATAGCACTCATGTTCTTCGTTATTTATTAGCAATTTTAAGTCATTTCGAATGAAAGATTCTAACTCTTGAAGATCACTTTCTTTGAAATCTATAAATGCAATGTTGTTACTCGAGCCGTTCATTTTTAGTATATTTTTTTATAAAGCAAGGCAACGTAACGTTTATAGACGTTTTATTTTAAATTACTACGAATAGGGAACTCCTTCAAATTGCAAATAATAGTGTCATATACAAACGTTTCAAGCGAATGTAGTATTTATGACTACAGCATTATGATGCAATTTTCTTTACATTCCTTGCTTACCTGCATAAACCCAGACCAATAAAGCAGAAGTTATACAACATTTTTTTCGTATTACAATATATAATACGTTTGTTAAATAACGTCAATTTAAAATTACAAACATTCCTTCTACATTTTATTTTAATGGATTACAATTACTACAGATAATAAAGTGTACATATCACTAATGACATATTGATTAGTTATTTATTAAAATGCACTATTTAATGAGATTTTTATATTGGAAAGTGGACATCACTTAGGAAATACCGCATTAATCTTACTTGTTGTGTTCCGTTTAGATAATTACCTAATTAAGGGAAATTATGCGCATCAAGGGGACACTGTATATAAAGAATAGAAATTTTGCATGGGTACAGTTACACGGTGTTCAAATTACATGTGTAGTGTGTCTTTTAATATGAGTTACGGAAAACATCTGCATGCAGAGGATCGACGACTGTTACTTAACGTGTACGATTACTTTTGTGAAGAAAAGCAGAATAATGGAGCATTGATATGTGTGAAATATGTTCAAGAGAGAACGGCGGCTGCGATTGGAGTCAGCCAAAAAATGGTTTCTCCAGTGTCCCCTTGATGGGTCTAGTTTCCTTTAATTAGGTAATTATCTAAACAGAACACAAGTAAGATTAATGCGGTATTTCCCTAGTGATGTCCACTTCGCAATATAAAAATATCATTAAATAGTGCATTTTAATAAATAACTAATGAATATGTTATTAGTGATATGTACACTTTATTATTTGTAGTAATTGTAAGCCATTAAAATAAAATGTAGAAGGAGTACTTATAATTTTAAATTGACGTTATTCGACAAACGTATTATATATTGAAAAACGAAAAAAATGTTGTAGAACTTCTGCTTTATTGGTCTAGATTTATGCAGGTAAGCAAGGAGTGTAAAGAAAATTGCATCATAATGCTGCAGTCATAAATACTACTTTCGCTTGAAACGTTTCTATATGACACTAATTCTTATTATTTGCAAGTTAGACCCATTTTACCATTGGCTACGGCAATTTGAAGGAGTTCCCTATCCGTAGTTCAGGTTGTTTTTCCGTCATTGCCGGCCATTGCTTAGCTCCAGAGACTTGGATCGAATACTGAAATCAGGTATTCGAGTACGAATCCTGAATAGCGCATTGTATATTGTATTCAATACTCAGTATTCGAACACGAATAAAAAAAGTATTTGGATACTGCAAATAGAAGGGGCCCACCTGAGGAAGTGACGTCATAATCAATTAAAAGTGGTGGGGGTGGAGTGGGGCATGGATGGGTGTGGTCGGCTTCTTTTCCGGGGCATTTTTCAACCCTTGGGCGGAGTTTAGCCCCTAATCAAGGTCCTCTTGGCAATATTAAGAGCCTTTTGGGCGGTCTAACCCCTTCGTTAAGCGTGTTGGATGCTCATAGGGTGTGGTTTAGCAGCCATTTTGTCTGAATTAAGGTGGGAGTTTAAGGCTTTTATTGTTTCATTAAGGTGTGGCTACACCCAGACCTTTTACCTGATTGGTTGTACGTGTATTAAGGCAGGGCTAAGACCCATCCTTATACAATATATTTCTAGTAAAATTCAAATTCCGATAGTTATTATACTTGTATACTGAATATGGTATATCCTATTAAGAAATTTTGAAATTAAAATATCAAAATTAAAATTAACAAAAACTGACTATAGCAAGTAAACTCTGTCAACGGAAGTTCAAAATTTCAAATACAGATTGAATGTGATCGTCAATAACGAAACAGCTTTTGTGACAGGATCTGTAGCACTGATAACAGATGTTCATCGGCGTGGTACTTCATAATATCGAAAAGTGTTTATATTTTATTTACAGATATTGTAATTGAGAAATTAAGGACCCTAGCGTATAGTTAAATACATCTACTTTGTGAGACATACTGTAGTAATTGCGTCACATTTTAAATATCGGTGATTTTAGCAAAATATTTCTTCTAGGGGTAGAATAATAAGAAGTAAAAAAGTTTCTTGACAAATATATACGAATTTGAAGTAAATTAGAGATAATAGGTTAGAACAGTAAATTTGGATGTGAATAAGATTATAAAGATAAAAGACACTATTAGAAACCAGGAAGAGGCCATATAACCCGTGAAAACGTATTTTTTCTATGACCCTTTATGAAAAGACAGTGTTCATCACCGCATACTCCAGCGAAAGCTTGATTTTCGTCCTTACTGAGAGAAAATCCCGTAACGTTAACTTTCTTCACTAGAAACGAAAATAACCTCCACTTGTCGTACCAAACGGGCGCAATCCACATTTTTCTACACGGCTTCTAAACTCTGGAATGATCTCCCTAGTTCCTGTTTTCCTCTCACTTATGATATGAGAAAATTTAACCCTTAACTGGTGAGCATATTTTCAATGACACATCTGGTGAGCAAGGGTCAAAATGACCCGGTCATTTTAAAAATACACATACAAAAATATGTTGGGATTTTTTCGAAATTCGCATCACTATTTCTAAGTTCCTTATGTCTTTCATCATAATATCCAAGTAATATTTCAAAAAATATACTGTTGTTTCTCAAACAAGCAAAAATGAAAATTTTTGTTTTTTTATACACAGTTTATTGTTTGGTAAGTTACAATACAAAAATAAAAAATATTCTTCTTCTTCTAAGAATAATAAAAACACAAGATCTGTCTCTCATAAAAACTAATGACAAAAAAACAAAATTCGTGCACAGAAAAAAACGTACAACGGTTTACAAAAGATAAAAATGATATTATAGTGCATACATTTATTGGCAGTTTTTGCACACGTGCCCACTACAGTCTCCACAAATCGGTTTTTTACACACTAAACATAAGAGTCGACCCCTCCTTTGGTGTTGTAGTCTTCGATCATGCCGGGCTTCCTACTCTCATTATTGATTGCTGCATCATGATGCATTGAGGATATTACCAAGACAGCTTTTTTTTCTTGGGCACAAATGAAGCTAAAGTAATATCTTTGGTAAACCCAAACAAACAGGATCCAACTTTTCGATTTCGACTGGGTAAAAACTCATTAGGCACCTCTCGCTCATTCTTTCGCATGGAATTTTCAGGCCGTACTTTACCGGCTTATTTGGGAAGTACATCTTAAACCGGCAGCGTCCCCTGAAACTGACAAGCATCTCGTCAATGCATACAATCTGTCCCAGACTATACATTGTTTGGCAGTTTTGCACAAATATGTTTGAAATTGTTGCTCCAGCATCAGTTTGCCTTCGCTCGTCTCTGGTGTTGGGATCGTCGAATCGAAGGCAAGCTAATATTGTCAAGAACCTTTTTTCTGACATTGTACATCTAAAAATGTCACTTCCTGTACCATCAGAACTGAATAAAGACTTCACGTCTTCGTGATTTGATTATTGAATTCTGTTACATCTAAGTCGGATAACTCACACCTATACGTATTTTCAAACTGAGACTTATAAATGTGTAATTTATTATTGGTGTGATTTATTATTTCAGCTTGCATATCTACGCTGAATAATAAGTTCCATACATCTATAGGTTGTGGGTTCGAACCGAGTTACCTTGCTGCATGTTGTAAACCTGGCAGGTATGAAACTATGTCATGAAGGGGACTCCGGACAGCTTTTACAGGTTCTTTGCTGGACCATTTATGCCGGTTTTTACCATAAAAATATGCTGATTTTTTAGTAGTCGTAGCAGAAACATTTACTCTCCTACGTATGATGCCTTCTATTTCTGATGGTGGGATTGCATCTTCTTCGTCAGAAGATGACGCTGAATCATTATCCTCTGGTTGAGTAGCACGAAACGGTGGCAATTTGGCCGAACAACTTGAACCTGGTTGTTGGAAATTTTCTTCATCAGACACAGGTTCAGATACCACACTACCAGAATTGTGTTCGCTCTCAATCACATCTACTTCATCTACATCGTCCCTGACATCACTGTCCATATCCTCTATTTCTGCAAGCCATCGCGAAAGAGTTTCTTCATACTTTGAGTCATCAAATTATATTTTTTTATCTTCATCTTTGGTTTTATTCTGAAAAGTAAGAGTGTGATGTACATTGAATATTATAACATATTTGGTGAGCAAAGGTCAATTTGACACTGTGATACTTACTATTGATATTTTCACTAGCAGCAAACGAGCGACCGACACACTCCACAACTCTCACTCAACTAACTTGAAGCTACTGAGACGGCTGGGGCCGTAGCTCCCACATGCGCAGTACTGTGATTGAATAAAAATTTTACAGGGTCAATTTGACCCGTGAACACCAGTTAAGGGTTAAGGTAGCTGTTCATAGGGATCTATTGGCAATTCGTTATCCCTCCATCCATCCTCCTAAGTGTTCCTGAGTGTTTTAGCGCGATAGGCCTAATTTAGCCTGTTCAGGTCCACAATCATAAAAAAAAAACCTACTAATTTTCACCAATATATAGTTGCTTGCTGTCATTAAATCACCTCAATTTGGATTTGTCGTGGTTTCGCTATGAATTCTGATTCAGAAAGTGACTTGCATGTTCCAAATACTCCACCAGAGATAAGAACTCAATCAGAGCAAACATCTGCGGATATATAATTAATTCATGTAATGGAGGACTGATAACCAAGTACATTTATTTTCGGAAACTCTGCTCGTTGCATTTTTGTAAAATTGTCGAAAACTTTAAGGGTTCGACTATATGGTCTATTAATTCGATATTAAGGACAATAAAAAATGATATTGGTATCAGTAAATAACTCAAGTTACGTTGTCTCCTGAAAGTCCTGCGGTTTTAAATGTAAGAAGTCTAGAACTTTTTCTGCCTTAGAAATAAATACGTTCGTAACAAATGCAGCCCATTCAAAATATTTACTGACTAAGGTAAGGTAATTATGTATTGTTCTACAAATTAATAGTTAGTGGTACAAATAATTTCAGGTTGATTTGATTTATGAATTTTCTGGCTCTCGCCTCTGCCACGAATTGAAAGATTTGACAGTAAATAATGTCAGAGATTCTGCAAACACTTTTTTCATTGAAATTCAAAGGTTTCTAATTTCTGGAAATTTTTATGAAATTTCTAAAGAAATATATGAACCTCGCCCACAAAATATGCATCAAATTAATTCGAAATTCTTTATTAACTATCAGAATAGAAAGTGTAGTAGTGATGTCGGAATTAACCAATTTAGTAAATTTCCTATGTAAATAGCTCGGTATTTAAATCTGGCTTTTTCTACAATTTTTGTGTCGAGTTCAACGGCGCGATATCAATCGCCGGGATGGGATGCACCGTATTAAACCGATGTAGTTCAATCACTATTTTATAGTCATTGTTGTAGTTTCTTCTGTTGGCAATGCCGTATATTGTGCCTAGAATATATTCTAAGATGTGCTTTGGAATATAAAAGATTGTGTCAATAATTTTAAGGCACCGTCAACTAGTTTTTTATAGCTATATGCTGTGCCCTAAATAATTTGATAAGGTGTTTTGTATAAAGTGTATCAGTAAGAAATACGAATTCTTCGAAATGTCTTATGAGATTGATATGAAACTTGTTAAAGTCGAACCAGAACAGGAAAAAGGAATAAATTCACTTGTAACCCAACATCTTATAGTAAATAGTGATCTAATACAAGGTAAAATTAATTACCGTTCAAGTAGTACAAAGTTTAACTCCATTTTTACAGATAATGTGAATATTATAAAAGAAGACATCTCTTCTCTAGTAAAAGTTGTTAACTCAAGTGAAGCATATCATACAAATGAAAACAGTGTCGAACACATCACAAACATATATACAAATAAATTTAATAGTTCAACAATAATGCAAGAAAATTTAAAACATGACATTTTAAAATACAGTGCAAATTTTAAATATAAGTGTAACCATTGCGATTTTATAACAAAGTGGAAAAGAAGTTTAAAAAATCATGTTTTAAAACACATTTCAAGTAATGAATTCAAATGTGACCTATGTGATTATGCAACGAATGTCAGAGGTACTTTTAAGAGTCATCTTAAAAGGCACTCCTCAAGTTATGAATTTAAATGCGACCAATGTGATTATGAAACAAATCACAAAGGCAATTTTAAAAGTCATCTTAAAAAACACTCGACAAGTAATGAATTCAAATGTGACCAATGTGATTATGCAACGAATCTCAAAGGTTATTTTAAAAGTCATCTTAAAAGGCACTCTTCAAGTTATCAATTTAAATGCGGCCAATGTGATTATGGGACAAATCGCAAAGCTTGTTTTAAAATTCATCTCAAAAAACACTCCTCGAGTTATGAATTTAAATGTGACCAATGTGATTATGGAACAAATCAGAAAGGTAATCTTAAAAGTCACCTTAAAAAACACTCTTCAAGTAATGAATTCAAATGTGACCAATGTGGTTATGCAACGAATCGCAAAGGTAATTTTAAAAGTCATCTTAAAAGGCACTCCTCAAGTTATGAATTTAAATGCGACCAATGTGATTATGGAACAAATCACGAAGCTAATTTTAAAATTCATCTTAAAAAACACTCTTTAAGTAAAGAATTCAAATGTGACCAATGTAATTATGGAACACATAACAAATATCTTTTAAAAAGACATCTTAGAAATCACTCTTTGAGTAGTGAATTCAAATGTGACCAATGTGATTATGGAACAAATCACAAAGGTAATCTTAAAAGTCACCTTAAAAAACACTCTTCAAGTAATGAATTCAAATGTGACCAATGTGGTTATGCAACGAATCGCAAAGGTAATTTTAAAAGTCATCTTAAAAGGCACTCCTCAAGTTATGAATTTAAATGCGACCAATATGATTATGGAACAAATCGCAAAGGTAATTTTAAGAATCATCTTAAAAACACTTCTTTAAGTAAAGAATTCAAATGTGACCAATGTAATTATGGAACACTTAACAAATATCTTTTAAAATTCATCTTAGAAATACACTCTTTAAGTCTGAATTCAAATGTGACCAATGTGATTATGGAACAAATCACAAAGGTAATCTTAAAAGTCACCTTAAAAACACTCTTCAAGTAATGAATTCAAATGTGACCATTAGTGTGATTATGCACAATATATAAAGTAATTTAACATTTCATCTTAAAAGCACTATTCAAGGAATGAATTCTAAATGATCTATTGATTATGGAACAAATTAGAAAGGTACATGTTTAACAATTCATCTTAAACATCTTCCTTCAAGATTATGAATTTACACGACCAATGTGATTATGCAACACCAAAGAACTGGGTGCTTTAAACTATTCATCTTAAAATGGTATTCTTCAAATTATGCAATTAAATGTGACCTTTATCATATACAACATGTGACCATTAGGAATGTTAGATTGCAGATTCTGTATCTAAAGAAACACTGACATTTTTTGGTTTATAAATAATTTCATTCATATACCATGTATCTTATGTGCTGTACTGATTCATTTCAGTTACGTTGATTACAATATATTAGATGGAAATTTGGCTAATTGTAACATGGATTCACTCATCCAGACAAACACTTGACCTCTAAGGACATCTACTGACAAACATCGGTTTTCTATGTGATTATGGAACACATTAGATATATACATGTATATATACATATATCATCTATATATACATCGTATATATCATAGATATGATATATATATATACATATATAACGTGATTCTAGAATGGCAACATTTTAAAGATACTGTCGAGGAAGCCAAAATAAGTAAAATAAACTCATATGTTTAAGTCCGATTCTTCATTTGTTATGCAGGGATAATGTGACTTTTGCTTAAAATGTCAAATCTCATCAATTTGTTGACCTATTACGGAAGTACGTTAATGTATTGACCTTATGATTTCTAGAAATCTAAGAAAGAAGACAGTGTAAAATAATTATTGCCTTTATAGTAACTTTAAATTTGGCGGCTAATAAATTCTCACCAAGAACGTCTTATGCTACTGATTTCAATTTCAGTTTACGTTAGAGTTGACAATTTCTAGGATTACGCAGAAATTATGGTAATTAGGTGAAATAGGCATTCACTCATCCATGAAAACTGACAGTTGACCTCTAAAGTAACAGTCTACTGACAAACACCTTCAGTTTTTATGAAGTTGTAAAATGCCCACTATATATTAGTCATAAAGATATATGCCGATATGATATATTATATATGGGTATCTGTATATGATAGTATATGTTCGTACAGTGGAGGAGTATCGACGTCGTTTTCCGAAGTCGGCAAGAGTTCCTAACAAGCGAGTATGTTCAAACTGTTTACACATGCCGGCGAAACTGGGACAGTAAAATAAACTCATATGTTTTAAAGTCCGATTTTCATTTGTTTCAGGGATAATTGACTTGTCTTAAAATGTCAAATCTCATCAATTTTTGCCTATTACGAAGTACGTTGATGTATTGACCTTATGCACGTAATTCTGAGAGCGAAATCCAGAAAGGAAACTTTTAAAATAATTATTGCCCTTTTAGTAACTTTAAATTTGGCGGCTAATAAATTCTCACCAAGAACGTTCTCACTATCGCCAATATTTGCAAAATTCCCTAACAGGGTATTTATTTTTAAGAGTTGACTTTCTGGATTACGCAACCAGAACTTATGTGTAATTAGGTGAAAGTAGGCAACTGAAATGAAAACTGACAGTTGTTAAAGTGACAGTTGTTCAACATTAGTTTTATGAAGTTGTAAAAATGCCCCACTAATTTAGTCATAAAGAATATGCCGATATGATATTTGTTTATGGGTTCTGTAATGGTAGTAATGTTCGTGCAGTGGAGGAGTATCGACGTCGTTTTCCGAATCGAAGAGTTCCTAACAAGCGAGTATTTCAAACTGTTTTTACACATGCCGGCGAAACTGGGACATTTCCAAGTGCAAATATTGTTTCTGAAAGAGAACACGGAATCGCTGTTGGACTTGAAGAAGATATTCTGGATGTGGTAGACGAAAATCCAGAGATAAGTACAAGGCGCATCGCAATCCAATTTGAAATACCACAAACAATGGCTTGGAAAACACTTAAGCAACAAGGTTTGAACGCTTATCATTTGCAAAAAGTACAAAATCTCCACGAAGGCGATTATCCTTTAAGGCTACAATTTTGTCATTGGATTCGGGAAAACAGAAGATTGTGTAAAGACATTTTGTGGTCGGATGAAGCTCAATTTACGCGAGATGGAATTAACAATTGCCACAATAATCATCGATGGTCGGACGAAAGCCCCATGCTACGATAGAACACAATTTCCAACATCGATTTAGCATTAACGTTTGGTGCGGTATTCTAAATGATCAATTAATCGGTCCTTTCGTATTAGATGCGCGCCTTACTGGACAAGGATATTTACGTTTTTTAGAAGACCATTTAGAAGAAATATTGGACGAAGCACTTTTAAATATTCGACAACGAATTATCTTCCAACATGATGGAGCGCCTCCTCACTATTCAAATAATGTACGAAATTTTCTGAATACCACTTTCGGCGATCTTTGGATTGGCAGAGGCGGTCCGCTTCCTTGGCCACCGAGATCACCGGATCTCGCTCCCCTCGATTTTTGCCTTTGGGGATGGATGAAGTCGTTAGTTTATGCTATCAAAGTGGAAACGAGGGAAGCGTTACTAGATCGCATTCTTAATGCAGCAGCTATCATTAGAGCGAACAATCGTTCATTGAAACTCGCTACTAGTGCAGTTTATAAACGCGCAAATAAGTGTATCCAAGTGGGCGGTGGTGTTTTCGAAAATTTTCGTAAATTAATGCTTCGAACATTTTTCGTAAATTAATGCTATTTTGTTTATTTTTGTAATTGATTTTGTAATAAATTTTTGTTTGCTTTTTAAATATCTCTGAAACAAATGAAAATCGGACTTGAACATATGAGTTTATTTTGCTTATTTTGGCTTCCTCGACATATTTTTAAAATATTGCCACTTCCTCGCGAATCACCCTGTGTATATATATATATATATATATATATATATATATAGTATGTATGTATATATATATATATTATATGTATATATATATATATATATATATATATATATATATGTAGAATAGTTTTTAAATTTGAATTTACCGCCTATTTTATGTTGTATGTTAAGTTGGTAATATATAGCTGTTTGTGGGTGAAAAAGGAAGAGCGGCCATTATTATTATTGTTACGTTTTTATGTTGACGTGTTAGAATAAAGGTTATAGTTTGTATTATTAGTAATCAAGATTATTACGAAAACGCCCGGCCAATCCTACAACATAATTATATATATATATATATATATATATATATATATATATATGTATACACAGGGTCCGGCTGAGTATCTGCTAAATCAAACTTACTATAATTTTGAAAATTTGGTGACAGGGTAATGATGTTAGGGCTAACTCATCTAAAATATTTTCACGTTCGTATCACTTTCGGTTATACCGGAAGTTGATACTTAGTCGCTTATTTTAAATGGAACACCCCGTATATTAATACATTTTTGGATTCTATGTCGAATTTTAAGGTAAGTTTGTTAAATAAACTAGATACGAAATTTCAGTCGTTTTAAAAAAAAACATTTTTCTAAAAAAATTGGCAGATGCGGTCTTAGTAATAACTCGTTAATTGTTCAGTTCCTGTCAAACAATTTGAATAAAACTTTGAGGTGTTGTAGGCAAAGGTTTATTGCAACAGTCTGCAAAAAATGACATTTGTATTTTTCATAAAAATAAAATTATGAATGTCTAAACTAATCAAATGGAAACCTCTATTTTTTATTACTCAGATAGATTTAACGTCAAAAATTAAGGTAAGTTTGTTTAAAACTTTATTTGCCTAAACGTAACAGTTTCATACTTATTATCAAAAAAGTAAAATTTGTGATAAAAATGAGCTACATACTTAAATCTAGTATTCCTTGTTCGTGGTCACCATGTAAACCAAATAATTGAGAACTGAAATAAAGAAAAATATTTGAATAAGTTACTGCAAAAAATTATAAAAATTGATAATTTTGTGATTCAAAAGTCATTTTTGCCAAATAGAAATTTTCTAAGTCATTTTTTTCAAATTCGATATACAACATAAGTGTAAAAATTTAATACTTTATGAGTAAATCGAAAAAAACTACCTTTTACTGCGGAGGTAGTAACTACATACTTATCAGCACATCATTACACGATAAAGATGCTTATTTATTTTGTTTTTCTTTTGTAGTCAATAATTTAATAAAATTGTTGACAGTTTGTGTTTTTCTTGATGAAATGGGTCGACTAGAATATTCTAATACAGATTATTTGAATTTAATTTTAATTCACGGAGAACGCCATAGAGCTGTAAAACGAACAGTAAGAACGCTATCCTGAGCGCCCCCGACCATCAGCAGATACAATAAGACGTGTGGTTCAAAATTTGGAACAGTTTGGCACATTTAAACACTCTGCGCCTCGCAAAAAAAAAACTGCCATTGATAACGAACAGAATGAAGTTATAACTTTAGGATATTTCCGTGCCTATCCTTGTAATTCCATAAACGACGCGAAAACAGATATTGGCTTAACACCAACAACTATCAGAGGAATTCTTAAGAAACATAAGTTTAGACCATACTGTTTACAATTAGTTCAACTTTTGAAAGAAGCGGATTTCTTGAAACGTATCGAATTTTGTGAAACAATTTTGCTTAAAATACAAGAAATTCCTAATTTTTTTGACTAATATATGAACGGACGAATCTAAATTTACGAAAAATGGCATATTTAATCGCCGAAACTCTCATTACTGGAATAACGAAAATAGCAATCCAATTCGCGAATGCCATTTTCAGGAAATTTGGAATTTTAACGTATTTTGTGCTATTTGGAATAACGAAATCTTTGTCGTGTATTTTTACAACGAAAATTTGAGAGGTTTAAAATAGTTGATTGTTGCGATTTATGATTACAAATTTAATTTCTAGGAGAAAATTATCTTGAGATATTAAACACTCGAATTCAACCCCGATTAAATCTAGAAAGGGAAAATTTATGGTAACAACAAGACGGTGCGCCCCCTCACAACACCAACGCTGTTTCCATGAAACTTTATGAAATTTTTGAAGATCGTTGGTTTGCCAATAATGGTCCCTTTTCATGGTCACCTACGTCACCTGATCTTACGCCAATTGATTTTTATCTTTGGGGTCGAATTAAAAATATTGTTTATGCTACACCACTAACGACTAAAGAAGATTGCATTGCAAGAGTGCAAAATGCCTTCAATTCTCTTTCTCCACAAGAAATTCAAAGGGCTACAAATGAAGCCGTTATAAGACGGGTTCAACAATGACTTGCGTCTAATGGGCAACATTTTGAACATTTATTGTAAATTAATTTACATTTGATCACGAGCAAGAAATACTAAATAAGCGACTTGATCATGTAAGAATGCACTGATAAGTATGTAGTTACTACCTCCGCAGTAAAAAGTAGTTTTTTTCGATTTACTCATAAAGTATTAAATTTTTACACTTATGTTGTATATCGAATTTGAAAAAAATGACTTAGAAAATTTCTATTTGGCAAAAATGACTTTTGAATCACAAAATTATCAATTTTTATAATTTTTTTTGCAGTAACTTATTCAAATATTTTTCTTTATTTCAGTTCTCAATTATTTGGTTTCCATGGTGACCACGAACAAGGAATACTAGATTTAAGTATGTGGCTCATTTTTATCACAAATTTTAAGATTGGGACTTTTTTGATAATAAGTATGAAACTGTTGCGTTTAGGCAAATAAAGTTTTAAACAAACTTGCCTTAATTTTTGACGTTAAATCGATCTGAGTAATAATAAATAGGGGTTTCCATTTAATTTTTTTGAGTAACTTGCATTTTTTGATAGTTAAGTTTAGACATTCATAATTTTATTTTTATGAAAAATACAAACGTCATTTTTTGCAGACTGTTGCAATAAACCTTTGCCTACAACACCTCAAAGCTTTATTCAAATTGTTTGACAGGAACATAACAATTAACGAGTTATTACTAAGACCGCATCTGTCAATTTTTTTTAGAAAAATGTTTTTTTTTTGAACGACTGAAATTTCGTATCTAGTTTATTTAACAAACTTACCTTAAAATTCGACATAGAATCCAAAAATGTATTAATATATGGGGTGTTCCATTTAACATACATAAGCGACTAAGTACCGACTTCCGGTATAACCGGAAGTGGTACGAACGTGAAATAATTTTAGATGAGTTAGCCCTAACATCATTACCCTGTCATCAAATTTTCAAAATTATAGTAAGTTTGGTTTAGCAGATACTCATAGGATCAGCTCCCAAAGGCGGACCCTGTATATATAGTGCGTTTCACCAGTAATTAGACCTCTGCAATATGGCTGCCATTTAAATTTGTAACCAAATAGAGCGCGGGTGCACTCATTGGTGTAGTACCTTTTTTCATATAAAAATTAAAAAAAAGTGAAAAATTTATTTGAATAAATTTATTATTAATATAGTCGCGATCACCACGCGCATTGCTCATCTAGTATTAATTAAGTATCGTAATAAAAATTAAAAAAAAATGAATAAGTATGTAGTAAATTACTTGTTTATTAATAATTATTGCTGAATTAAAAAGCAGAATTATAAACATTTAAAAGAAATTATACATAAATTAATTAGTCTCATCTGTATCCATCCACTCGTCGAAAATTAATAAAATACTGTAAAATCTTACCGAAGTTGCACTATAACTATGCAAATTTTGAATTAAGTTCTCGTCTTCAGTTAAACCAAAACTTTCTTCCATTTCAATATAAAAACTAAACAATCACTATAACCGTTACAAATTGTTGTTTACACTATAATGACAAACTAGAAAATTGATTCAACATTTATAAGTAAAGTGGTCATTATTGATTCCTAATTCACATTATGCTAATGGAGTATGCAGTTTTAACATTAATTACCAACTAGTAACGGCAAATCTTCAGACATTCTTAACAATAATAATAACAATGTTTATTTCTTACAATAATTAATTAAATTGTAAAATTTTCCATTTTACCAACCTAAACTACCTCTCCGCGTAATACGCTACTGAGTCGACAATATTTTAAGACGTTTGAAGGTCGTATTTGTTATTATATTTGTCTTTTGCTATTGTAGCGTTGTAGGAAAGGATGGAAAATGCGGTTCAGGGTAACCAACTGAAATATCGCTTTTATTACGATGTTACACTCATAGAATTTTAGTAATTTGGTAATTGGTTGTTCATAGTGGAATGGCAGCCATATTAGAGAAGTCTAATTACTCGTGAATAATACTATCTATATATATATATATATATATATATATATATATATATATATATATATATATATATATATATGTGATGGTTATTTGTTTAATGGTTAAAGGTGAGCACTAAAATGTGGAAAAATATATAATGTAATTATTCAATTTCTACTACATGAGGATGATGGGTTCTTATTGTAATAATATTAACAAAAAAAATATATAATGCGCCGTACTAGCTCTGTAATCTCTTTTGGGGATAGGGTTCGATTGTATTTAACATTGATTGTTGGCAAAATAAATTAAATCTGTGAATATTCATGTAAATGATCAAATTGTATTTTATAATAAATAGTTACAACGTGAAACCAACTTTGTTGAGATCTGCACAAAATACGCATGCGTTGCGCACTTAATACTGAAATAAATGTAGCCTGTTAAAACTGTCTGCAATTGATCTAAATTATTTAGCACAATTTTAATTTTGTTTGAGGTAAACTTATTAATTTTATAACAACACTGAATCATCTACTTTTCAGGTATTGACACGTGAATACGTACAAACATTTATACATTATTTTAAAAAAATTAAATACAGGACAAAAAAAAACAATGCAATAGGGAGAAATACACTCACATGTGTTGCTGCAAATTCCAAATAATGTTCATGTCGGGTTGGTCCACATTAACCGTTGGACGTAGACTTCCTTCCATAAATCGGTGAAACTGCCTTGCTGTCCCAAATATGCTGCTTAACATTCCATTATTTCATCCAAATCAAATAACTGTTGGCTGTTCTTCATGTGGTAAATACGATCTACTTACAATGCTCAAATACTTATAGGCAAGCACTTTATTTTATTTGTGTTTTTTAAAATGTTGTAATATTTGTTTAATAATTTCTCGGGTTTAATTTTGTATTTTAAGTTGATATAGATTTTTGTATTCACTTGCACCTTTATTTTTAGATTCCGTTATATAGTGAAAATTTATTTTATGATCTTAATCACTATCAACAAAATAAACATCGAATCCAAGATAATTGAAAAATTTATTAATATACAAACCCGATGTTTACACACGATCTTGAATAACGAAACGATTACAATTTTATCGAACAATTGTGACGGTAACCTTATTTTTAACTTTAGTTATAGGTTAAAACAATTGTTTCTGATATCTCAACTCTACGTCGATCGCGTTGCAATTCCGATAATGTTTACGAGAATTGTTACTTACATGTTAACACAAATAACACTAACACTATGACTTGCTAGTCACAAAAATTAAAAAAAAAACAAGATGGCAAGAGAGTGAGAAATCAGGAGCAATTCCTTTTATACATTTCTTCTAGATACCAAATTTTCAATTTTGTCTCTACATTACACACAAAAGATTCTAGCTTGTGATTGGTCTAAACAAAATTGTAAACTTAACTAAAACATAAATTATGCTATATCTTCTTCAAAACAATTCGGATTCGATTTTTAATTTGGAATCAGGGTAAAATTCCGCATAAAAAGACACCTCACAAGCCCTATTTTGCTTCGATTATTTTCATTTTGACAACTTATAATCTAAATTTACTAATATCAAAAAAATCTTACATCCTACAACTAAACTAATTACATATTCAAATTCCACATAAAAAACTGTATCAGAATACATCTACTTCAACCCATTTTATTTAAGTTTTATAAAATTTCCACCTTCCCTTTTAATATTTAGGTACTTAACCTAACTTTTCTAATTTTATGTTTATATTACATATTTATAGTTAAATTCCTTGTTGAAATGAGGGAAACCTACTATTAAATGTTTTTATAATTTAATTTAAACTTATCTTACCCTATAAAAACTATAATTTTGTGAAATTCTTACAAATAATACTTAACCTAACTTAATGTAAATTTAATTTTATTTGTGTAATAACTGTTTATAACACTTGAAATGTTCATAAAATGTGTTCTTATATCTGTCTCTAACACCAATACTGTTCACTTGTACTCCATAGTTCTTAATTTTGTCAATTTACATTTTCACATTGTTTAACTATTTTATCAATTTTTGTATAGAATTTGCAATTTTATAAACAGTTATTACACAAATTAAAAGTAAATTTGTATTAAGTTAGGTTAAGTATTATTTGTAAGAATTTCACAAAATTATAGTTTTTATAGGGTAAGATAAGTTTAAATTAAATTATAAAAACATTTAATAGGAGGTTTCCCTCATTTCAACTCGGAATTTAATTATAATTATGTAATATAAACATAAAGTTAGAAAAGTTAGGTTAACTACCTAAATTTTAGATCTGAAGGTGGAAATTATATAAAATTAAAAGAAAATGAGTTGAAATAAATGTATTCTGATAAAGCTTTTTATGTGGAATTTGAATATGTAATTAGTTTAATTGTAGGATGTAACATTTTTTTTAAAAAACGTGTAATCACACGCGCAAAGAACGTGAACATCATATTTCCATTTTCGTGGACAGTCCAACTTTTCGAGTAATTAGCTAATTGGGATTTTTAGATGTACTTGAATAGTGAAATGTTCTTATTGTGGCTACATAATTGGAGAAATTCAGAAAATAATTACTTTATGCTAATAATAACCGGAGGCCTCTACGTACTTTTATATTATTCAGTTATAAACAAGCCGCGGAAATTGAGTGTTCTGTAAGCGTAGTGTAAAATGAAACACAGGGTCCTATAGGTGTCTTACGAAATATAATCGGTGTTAGCTTCAAATCATCCGTGCATTATCAAAATTTAAAATGGCTTGTTTACTTGCCTATTTATCTATTTTCAAAAACGAAATAGTGCGTTCAAGCTTGCTTATAAATCTAGGGCCCTTTTGGTAGAGGTATTTACAATAAAGCATTCCTGGTATGTAAAATAATATAGTGATCTGATTTAGAGTTTGGTTAAATCCTTTATTGTATAGGTATTTTTACCAGTTTAACTGTGAAACGTATTTTTAGCATTGTAAGCAAAAAGCGGTAATAGTGTTACACGCTAATTTGATGTTTGTATATTGACAGTAATGCCGAAGGTTATCTCATGTATTTATTTGAATTGGGATTGATCTTAAGAAGCTGTAAGTTACGCCAGACCCGTATTTTTGAATTGTAAGCTGATTTTTTCAACATGTAAGTTATAATTTGATTGATTGAGATTGATTTTCGGCCTGTGCTTTCAGGTTTAGAGAGAGTACCAGCTCTGAGTGTCGCTTAGCCTTATCTTCAAAGTAAGCGGTCTCTCATAGGAGCTAGATGTATACAGTGGGAGAATCGTTATCTGAAGGTTATGAAGAATTGTTAGCACAGATTTTTGTTTGGTTTGATCGAGATTGATTGATTTGACTGCTACGGCTAATTGCGTTGATTAATTGTGATTGATCTGGTTGTTTGATTTGATCTAGAGTGATTTTTCCATTTCCAATAACGCCAGACCAGACTACAGAAAACATTCATTAGTTTTAAATCTCAAAATAGCTTTACTTATAATAAATAATTAAAACTTTATATTTTTTGTAAACAACTTAAGAACGACTTAGGACGTTGCATATAAATCTCAGGGTCTTTTTGACAGAGGTGTTTCCCCATAGGCAGATTTTGTATGTAAAATATTTTAATTAGCAATATTCCATTTCCAATAAGGCCAGCCCTTACTTCAGAAAACATTCATTAGTTTTAAATCTCAAAATAGTGTTACTTATAATAATTGATTAAAACCCGTTATCTTTTTTATTTATAAATTTAATTATGACTCATAATTAAAACCAAAATATATTGTGCGTAAGAGCTTGTTGAGACCCAGTTGCATACGTCCTACCTTAAAAGTTAGTGTTAGACCCCTTATCTCAAATTTCGCCCATAACCATTACAGTGATCTGTAAGTAGTTTTAAAATATACCGCTAGGTGGAGGCAGCTATATTACAGAATACATTCATTAGTCCACACACAACTAGACGGCACCACAAACAAATTCAGATTTTAGGACAAGGGGGCAAAGAAGAAGTTAGCATTGGGGCCCCTTATTAGAATACAAATTCAAATTTCCCGCCATAACCAAGCCGTTTCGCTGTTCCGATGAACCGTCCAGAAGGCGGTGTCATCCGCAAACTGCGCAACGGCTACTCTGTGTTGTGTGACTTCGGGAATGTCTGATGCAGAGATGGTGTAAAGGATAGGGGCTAAGGCAGAACATTGCGGTACGCCTGCTGTAGGTTGAAAAGGATTGGAGAAGGTTTTCCCTAACTTTACCCGAACTGAACGATTGGTCAGGTACGAGAGTAAGAGTTTGGAGAAGGGGTCGGGAATGTTGTGATTTCGGATCTTGTGCAAGAGACCGGCGTGTCAGACCCTGTCGAATGATTGCTTAATGTCCAGAAACAGCCAGATTGCATTGCTTGTAATTGAATGCTCTGTTGGTCTCTGTAAGCAGATTCAACAAGGGATCGTGACACGTTCGGTTGGGACGGAAGCCGAATTGGCTATTAGGAAGGAGGTCGTTGAGTTCTAGATGCTCCCTAAGCCGCTTGGCTAGAATCTGCTCAAAACATTTTCCGAGGCAGCTCAAGAGGGTGAGGTTAAGTCGGTTTGGAGTTTCGGTATCATGACGTTGGAGACTGATTTCCAGTCCGTTGGGAAATGGGATAGGATTAGGCATTGGTTGTATATGTCGGAGAGTAATAGGAGGGTCATGACCTGGGGCAGAATTTTTTCCTTTTTTGAAATAAGTGTGAACCTGGTCTGGCATAATGGGGGCATAAAAGGATTTCAGGAAGGTTAAGGTTGCGAAATTCTTCCAGGCGACCCTCAAGGAGTGCCTTGAACCGGTTATCGAGTTGGGGATCGGAAAATGGATGGGAGGTGGTGACCGAAAAAATCGGCCTTGCCTTGATCCGCGGAGATTAGGTTGCCCTGAAGGTCGGTTAGGTGGGATTTAGGGTTAGCTTTTCTTCTGCTCAGTCTATCGAACTGTTGCCAGAAGAGTTTACCATTTCTATAATGTAACTGGGAGGTGGCTTAGGTCCAGGAGTCTTCGGCGTGTTTGTTTGCTTCTCGCCTGATTAAGGCGTTAAGGCGATTGTAGGGGAAGCTGGACAAAATGAAGTTTTGACCAGTAGTGGTATGTCATCTGATGTGATTGTGGTGCCTAGAAAGCACTCACGATCTAAATAGTGACCTATGGGTTTGGAAACTATGATATGATCTACTATTGGGGCACCTAAATGTTCAAAGTACGTTGAATGTGTGTTGACAATTCGTAAGAGCGGCAAAAGAGCGGTGTCACCGAATTGGATGTAGCGGACATTGAAATCACCTGAGATAACTGCATTAGGGAGGCTGGAGGCGTATATTAAAAGGTCATCAGATAGGGTGTTGTGGCCGGGCGGGTTGTAATATGAAATAAATATTATAGGAGTGGGAAAGTGCATCGTCACAGCAACGCATTGGAGATACTGTAGGTGCGCAGGAAGCTTAAAAGGAGTGATTGGGAAGCAATTTTTAATTAAGAGGGCGGTTCCTATTTGCTATTGTTTACACATGTGTGAATTGTGTTGCAATTAAGTGTGCAGCTGGGTGTGAGTGTTGTTTCTGTTCTGGAAATGATGTGTATATTGTGTGTGTGTGTAAAAAGTGTTTAAGTAAGGGGCGTTTCCGACGAACGCCCCTGGCATTAACGGTCCCTGCTAGAATATCCATTTGGAGGGAGTTAAAGATTGGGTTGGTGGATTATGGCGACCTTCATCCGCGTGCCTGATACGTAGATGTTGATACTCCGTTAGCAGAAGTTTTGGAGTAGCGATTCTTTTTTTTTTTTATGATTGTGGACCTGAACAGGCTAAATAAGGCCTATCGTGCTAAAGCACTCAGGAACACTTAAGAGGATGGATAGAGGGATAATGAATTGCCAATAGATGCCTATGAACAGCTACCTTAAATTTTCTCATATCATAAGTGAGAGGAAAATAGGAACTAGGGAGATCATTCCAGAGTTTAGAAGCCGTGTAGAAAAATGTGGATTGCGCCCGTTTGGTACAACAAGTAGAGATTTGTACTGCATACTGATGATGTGAATGAGCGAACCGAGTGTTTCTCGCAAAGATAGCCGGAGATGGTATCAAAGAATGTAATTCACCAGCACAATAGCCGTTGTAATAACGATAATACAAAGAAAGAACTGAAACCATCCTTCTATGCTCAAGGGACTGTATGTGAGAAGTTAAGGACGGATCATTTATAAGCCTAATCGCTCTCTTTTGAATACGATCAACGATATCGAGAGCGTATTGGGGAGCACTAACCCAAAGGTGAGAATTATATTCCAGATGAGGCCGAATTTGGGCCTTATACAGCGGAAGGAGTTGTCGAGAGGTAAAGTACTGCTTAGATCTGTACAAAAAGCCTATTTTACGAGCAGCCGTTTTGGTAGCTGACAGAAGATGGTCAACCCATGAGAGATTTGAAGATACAGTCATACCCAACAGAGTAATAGAGTCTGAAAACTTAAGAACTGAGCCATTCATACAACAGGAAATGATCGATCTTTTTTGGCGGACATAAGGCAACACTGAGTTTTGTTAGCATTAAATTTAACTAGATTATTGCTTCCCCATTCGAGAATACGTTTAATGTCTTTGTTGATTGAATTTGCCATTTCAGCTTTAATTTCTTGATTTGACATAGAAGGTGGATTATCACTATGAATAGACTGAGATGAACTACAGTGAAGAGTGCTATCGTCAGCAAAGCAATGGATGGGGTTAGTTGTTGAAGAAATAAGGTCGTTTATGTACAGCAGAAAAAATGTAGGCGCTATAACGGATCCCTGTGGTACACCCGCGTTAATGCTAACCTCTTTTGAAAAAAAGCCATCAACTACGACACGTATTCGTCTTTTATCAAGGAAACTAGAAACCCAGTTGATGAGCGTATCATTTAACCCAAACGAGGTGAGTTTGGCAAGTAAACACTTATGCCAAACTTGGTCAAATGCCTTTGAAATATCTAAAGCGACTACAACTGTTTCACTTGACTGCTCTACTGTATTGTTCACATATGAAAGAAGATCGCCTGTTGAACGACTTTGCCTAAACCCATATTGGTGGTCACTAAGGAGTTTGTTAGTTTCAAGGAACGTGAGCAGTTGCTGATTGATGGCTTTTTCCATGATTTTAGACAAAATGGAAGTGATGGCAATTGGTCTGTAATTTGAGGGATCGGTCTTATCACATTTTTTGGGAATAGGTTGAACATTTGCTAACTTCCATGATGAAGGGAATTCCCCAGAAGATATAGAGATCGCATAGAGCTTAGATAGGACTGGTACTAGTTCGGGGAAACATTTCTTTAAGACAATAGCTGGGATACCATCTGGGCCAGCCGCATTATTGAGATCAAGCCTACTGATGATCGATTCCAAGAGCTTGTACCGAAAATGAATTGGTTTCGTTACGTATGAAGAAGAGTTGACTAGGGGCACATCTTTTCCAGAATCATTGAGACAAGAGTTTGATGCAAACAAATCCACAAAAACGTTGGCTTTGTCTACAGAATCAGCAACTACCGATCCGTCAATAAATGTCAGGGGGAGAAATGAAGATGTTCGAAGGTTTTTACTAATGGCTTTTGCTAAAGACCAAAATTTACGACTGCCTAAAGGAGATGTAGCTAGTTCATTGCATTTTCGTTGTTCGAACAACTTTTAGTTTTAGTGATGACACTTTTGCAGATATTTCTAGCACCAACGTATTCTACATGACTGTCAACCGATTTATTAGATTTCCATTTAATGTAACATTTATTTTTTAAAGATATTGCATCAGAACAAGCCTTATTGAACCAGGGTTGGGAACGTGAATGACCTACACGGTACTGTTTTTTCGGAATGTATAACTCCATTCCCATGAGGATGACTTCAGATACTGAAAGAGCGATGTCCGAAGAAGAGGACGACTTAAAACAATATTCACGCCATGGAAAGGTTGCAAAGAAATCCCGTAAATCACTCCATCGAGCTGACTTAAAACACCACAAGATTCTATCGGTTTTGCGAACAACAGTGGAATTAGGTACAGTAGAAATGATTTTTATTGGACAATGGTCGGAAAGACCTAAAGGCGAAAGAACGGAAGTTTTATAAACAAGAGGGTTTGATGTAAGAAATATATCTAGAAGATGTGGAGTATGGTTAGGGTTATCAGGAATTCTTGTGGGTTCAGAAATCATTTGTGTGAGATCACATGAAATAGCAAATGTTTCTGCACTATGACCAGCGGGATTTGTAGTAGATGAAAATTGAAGCCAATTAGAGTTATGAACATTGAAATCGCCTACAAATGAGATATCGCAAGATGGAAACTGAGACAGGAGATAGTCAACTTTCATACTAAGGTAATTGAAGAAGTCTTGAAAGTTGCTGTCATTAGGAGACCTATAAATGCAACAGTAGAATTTCACAAAATTAGGACAAGAATGTTTCAACCAAATCACGTCAAAATTTTTATTTTCTAAGGAAGAAGAGGGACGACCCTATTTCGCCGATCGAGGAACGTCTGGAAGATGGAGTGGGGGGTAAGGACTTGTAGGAAGTATTTGATAGATAGGGATTCGGTGTCGGGAGGGGATTTAAGGTGGGCTGTGTCTTCCGAGTCGGACTCTTCGGAAGATAGGATAGGTTCGAGGGATGCCACCTTCGACGGATAACCTGAATGTTCCCGCCGCATCCGGCACTTCAAGGAATAGGAAGGGTGAGCTTCCTCGCAGTTGTTACATCTTGGGTTGTCCGAGGATTTGCAGAAGAAAGATCTGTGGCTTTCGCCACGGTTGGGACAACGGATAGCACGAGTGGACACTCCTCAGCGATATGCCCCACCTGCGTGCAGGTGTGTGTGTGTGCGGGTTTGTGGAGGCGGTGGAACATGTAGAGATGTAGGAGTGTGTGGATGAGGTGGAAATGGACGAGGCGTTTGAATGGGAGCGTGTACGTGAGGATGTTTGTGGTGAGGCGAGGGTTTGTGCATATGTTAGGATTGTATGTGCTGTGTGTGTAGGTGTAAGTGGACTGGCGGCGTTGGGTGTTGGGGATACAACCGTTAACGTAGCACGGTGGCAACCGTGCTTAACCATAGCGGTTGTTGTTAATAAGGTTTTGAAAGAGTGAAAGAAAGAAATTGTTTTAAAGAAAGGCCGGCTCTCCGCCGAGGTGCAGTCTCACACCCCGAGGAAAAAAGACTTGGAAATCAGAGACCCAAGTAGAAAAAGGAGGAAAACAAATATTAAAATAAAACAATAAATTAAAATTAATTAAAAAATAATTTTTATTAACCGGTACCTATTGTTTTACTCGACGTCGATCCTGTAGTTGGCGGTGGCGGTGTCCTGGATGCTTGCTTCTTTTATTTTCGTTCTTCGCTCCTGCTGTATTAGCAAATAGCAAATGTTTGGTAAATGACATAAATATTCTGTATATATAGCAAATATTTAGTAAATTCAGTAAATATTCGGAAAATTTAGTAAATGTACCTGTAAATATGGTCAATATTTTGTAAATATAATAAAAACACAAATCCGTCAATAATCGAACTTTAAATTTATTTATTTTATTTTGCCACCATAATGTTCTTTATACGCCTCCAAATGCGGGCGTAATGTGGTCTTTATAGCACGGAAATGTCATTGATGCTAAGCAGCATGATTGACAGCAAACACATGACATGATATATAATAACAATATCACAGTATCTTAGTAACAACAAATTAGCCTACTGTCGACTTTATTTCACTGCATTTGCATTTAAAAACTTGCCGAAAATACTGTATGTACCACGGGCATAATTGTGGATTATGCCCTTAATACTGTAACGGTATAAACGGGTGGTAGAACGGGATTACAGATAAATTGGCCTTTTTGCCCCGACTAGCCAGCTTATGGGCGTAGGTCAGATGTTGAAAAATTTTGCACAACCAGGATAGTGAATCGTACGTAAGTCCAAATAGGGGATGAAGACAAAATCAGTCGGTTTTGGGCGCCAGAATGTTTAATAGTCAAAATAAGGGTCGTCGTGCCAAAATTACGAGTACATAGCGTGTCCAAACATACAAACAACATACGCTTACCTATCCGCAATCAATCCCAGGTGTGCTGGACAGCAACTCAGCAAACCACCTGAAATAGGGCTTCAAATAGCACTACACGCTTGTCAAATAAAAGCGTGATACTTACTTAATAAAGCTACGTTACTTTACTACACCTTAGTGTATAAAAAAAATAAGAAATTAAATAATCATCAAAACAAAACAAAACAAAAATACGCTATAGAATGCACTCTAAATGAATTAATTCTCAACAAAAAAATCAAATAAAATACTAAATATTAAGAACGCTATTACTCAAAAATAAGAAAGAAACTAACTTAGTTACGTTAAAAACTAAATTACTTGCAATTTGCAAAAGAACTTTTATGCAACACAAAAGGGTTTCCATAGAATCAAAACACATTTGTAAAACCTAACAAAACTATAATAAAAGGATAAATATAAAAAAAAATGTAAACAATAATAATGCGTATAAACAAAAAAATACAAATACTTAAAAAGGCGACAGGTTGTCTGATCAGAATACTGCTTTACGCCAGACTAAATCGTTTAACCTATAAATAAATATTTCGTGGCTTATATAACCACACTACAATAGGGTCAATTGCCCTTTAATACTAAAATAAATAACAAAGGGTGAAGGCGGAGCGTCAAACTACTATGATTAATTACACTAAATAAATTTAAAACAACTTAATTTAAAAACAAAAAGATTACGACACCGCTTTCAAACCTTCATTGACACAAAAAAAAAAATAATTCGAAACACAAAAATCTTGAAAATATTCAATAAAAAAAACAATATTATTTTACCTTAAAGGTCTAGAATTACACCTCTCCTGTGTTACAATATATATGGCAAATGATGGTCGGTTACTGCTATAACGGAAATGAAATCTCCCTGGTCTGGCAAAATGATGAATAAAAGGTTGACTATTGTTCTATAATACACAAACGATTTCTTGATTAAACACGTTAAAATGTTACTGCATTACTTAAAAACTTCTTTTAAAATACTAATAATTTGAGCGTTCAAAATTGCTGGATAACTTTTAGATTTGGAATAGTTTTATTTCCACTAATAATCCAATAGGTTAATAACTTGATTTAAAATAACGTTAAATTTGATATATTGCGAAAGTTTCTTTATCTTTAAACACGCTTTGTACGATAAATAGGTGGCACTGCAAGAACGATGATTTTAAAATCCGCAGAAGCGATATAAACCAAATAGGTCACTGAAGCACTATACAACACGACGATGTCCTCTAGGTAACTTTACGTAAAACCGAAATCGGCACTAGGTATAATCCTCTGGTGATGAACAATTTTAATAAAAACCCTATACAGGTATTCTTCAGGAGTAGCTAAACTACCCTTACTACACAACAAGTACGTTCGTTAAACACCACAAGGTCCCAAAATATCAACGTTCTAAACCACCCCTTAAAGCGTAACAATAAACGGCACCGTACTAGTACACGAAAGGCACGATCAGATTCAGAATCACCCAAATTACAACCAAAAATCCATCTTTGAATTTTGAATCCCACTACTCACAAAAAATCTTATCTAAGTTAATTCCACCAATTAAAAAAACGGAAGGGGAAAATAAGGTACCCCAACCACACAAATTCGTTTCCGTCCGTAAGGACTCGGTAAATTTTCAAAAACTAAACGTCAGCAAGATCAACGAGAAAACATCTCTATATTTTTTATTTAAGTACAAGCAATCAGTCCCACATTCTTCCTCTATGAATTAAAACCAAAATACTCAATAATAAACTGGACAACTATACTTAAGCGTGTTCATGTCACCAATATGACATCATATACACATAAGTCTACACTCTTTCTATAAATTACGTCATTTTTACAAAACTTTCTATTATATTTTACGGAAATCAAGCGAAATAAACTTTAATTAAACTTATATACCACTATTTACAAATAATACGCTACTCAATATTCAATAAACGGGGAATAATACGGAAAACAATTTAAATTTCGGAATAATAATTTACAAACAATGAATCTAAAGCTCGCCATACACCTCCATGCCTAAAGGTCGCTACACACGTTAAACAAATTCATCTATAAAACTAAACTTGACAAAAAAAAATATATATATATATATATATATATATATATATATATATATATATATATATATATGGAATCTAACTAAGGGCATAAAACTACAAACAAAATTACCCAATACGTGTACAGGGTGTTCAAAATACCCTGACAATACATAAATATCTATTATTTTATTTTGCCACCATAATGTTCTTTATACGCCTCCAAATGCGGGCGTAATGTGGTCTTTATAGCACGGAAATGTCATTGTTGCTAAGCAGAAAATACTGAATCTTTTTAAAATTTTGTTCCAGTTTCATGGTGCAAAATAAAATAAAACATTGTATGTACCACGGGCATAATTGTAGATTATGGCTCTCAGGAATATAAAAGCCCTCCGCTTCGCGTCGGGCTTTTAACATTCCCTCGAGCCATAATCTTCTGATTATGCCCTTAATACATAAATATCTATTTAAAAAAAACTACAAGATTGCTTAATATATAGAAGAACGTTTTAACAATTTTTATTGTGAATTGATTTGAGATCTATCAGATTCAGAAATAGTCATATTTCTAATCCTTATCATATTGATAGGTCCAAAGAAGATATAATGTTCATCGACTTCTTGTACATCTGCCGTCTTTGGCAAAAGAAAACATATTTAGCGACTCTTTAAGAAATTTTATGGTATACTTATTATTTTCTAAAACATTAGTTATTTTGCCGATATACATCAGCATAATATACTCCAAAGTAGAGCTCCTTTTCATAAGTTTTATTTATTTTATTCTCGGCTTTATCTGGATTTCTGTTTAAAGTTTTGTGTTTTATAATGCGATCGGCGCTTAACCTACAAAAAAAAAAACGCTATTTTGTAAAAATTGCGTACGTATTGTACTGTGTTTATTTATAAGGCCTGGTTGCGGCGTCATATTTTTTTATGATTAAAAGTATATAATTATTATAATAATTATGTAAATAAAAATTATTGCAAATATATTTTAATATAATTGCCTCGACTAGCTTAGCTCAGTCAAAATAGTATTAAACATTTACGTTATGTTCTTTTGAAAAATAAAATTGAATTATTGTTTTTTTTTTTTTAATTTTGGGCGCTATAAATTTTGAATGTTATTAAACATGTATGTTAAATTTTATAGTAAAATAAAATTTAATTATTCTTTTGAAATAAATTTGGGTTAGTATAATAGTATATTGAATATCAAGAACAGTAAGGGACGTTTACCTTTGGCCGGAGATCAGCACAACCCTTAATGTTCGTAGTGCTCATACTGTTTTTTGCACGATTTTATTAAATTTATCACAATTGAAATTATTTAATTTCTACCAAGTAAACGAAAAGTCAAAAGTGACGTTTTAAACAGAAATGTCCAAATTTTTTGTTCTTATTGTTGTGAAATATAGTACCTACCTATATATAATTTTATTTTATTTTGCCACCATAATGTTCTTTATACGCCTCCAAATGCGGGCGTAATGTGGTCTTTATAGCACGGAAATGTCATTGATGCTAAGCAGCATGATTAACAGCAAACACATGACATGATATATGATAGCAATATCACAGTATCTTAGTAACAACAAATTAGCCTACTGTCGACTTTATTTCACTGCATTTGCATTTAAAAACTTGCCGAAAATACTGAATCTTTTTAAAATTTTGTTCCAGTTTCATGGTGCAAAATAAAATAAAACATAGTATGTACCACGGGCATAATTGTAGATTATGGCTCTCAGGAATATAAAAGCCCTCCGCTTCGCGTCGGGCTTTTAACATTCCCTCGAGCCATAATCTTCTGATTATGCCCTTAATACATAAATATCTATTACGTTGGTAAGTAAAAGCAGAGACAACACAGAGACGTGTAACTTAATGTATAATTCTTGGCCGCAATAATGCATTGGTCAACTGTAGTGGAAAGTGAAAGTAGGTGGCGGACATGTCGATTTAAAAATGAGCGGGAGATATAAATGTTTTCATTTACCTTTAATATTTTATTGCTTTTATCATTGAATAAAGAAACTGAAAGACAGTATTAAGTATAATATGTAATTTATTAAAAAAATATACATATATTTGCATACTTATACATTACATAGTTTTACACACAAATGAAAAATAATTGATCTGTTGTAAGCTTTTACATAATTTACTGAAATAATTTTTTCGATAAACCTCTTGTAAGAAGTTCGTTTTAGTTGTATAATTGCTTAGATTGTAAAAAGGTACAGATACACCTTTCCATATACGAACGTTATTAAAACACTGACGAGAGAGTGTACACAATATGTAATACTTTTGATCTAATAACTAAGAATCGGAATTTATGTATGCTCACATTAAGTTCAAACTTACTTTTCAAGATTCCTTGGAAAATTATGCATTTTTTCGGCTTCTTCTTTCTTTGTGCGCGCCACACACTAAACATAATGATTCGGGCATTTTGAAGCGAATATAGGCTCTACAATAAACATTCAGTTTTCAGTTGTTAGGAAATATTGGGGTTGCATACTTACAAATTTTTAATCAAGGAAATGCCACTAAATATAATCTAATGTGGTCCTAGTACCAATTATAATAAGCTTACACTTCTATTTTTTAAATTTTAGTTTAAATCTAACTAACTAACACACGCACGTTCACACAAGATATTTAAAATAAACACTAAATAGGAAATAGTAACGTATTAATAAGATTAATAACAAAATGTACACAAAATAACCTACAATACGAAAAAGTTCAATGTACGAAACACAAATGATAAACACAAATGACAAATTGACAATTCATTTGATTCATTTGACATTTTTGACAGACGAGGGAATTACTACAGTAGCGACATCACTAATGCTTTCTCGATTGAACAACAAAGATACACTTATAGATTTTTCTTGTAGTTTAACAAGGACACACATTACAACTAAAAGCGAACAAAATTGCCTATGGAGTTACACGTCTCTGTTGTCTCTGGTAAAAGTCGTCGGTAAGTAAAATCTTACCGACGAGTTGGGCCTCGCAACCAGTAAACATATCCTACTGTTTTGGAAACATATGGTAAATAAACGAAAAAGCGCAATCGTGCAAAAACACTATTATTTTCCTTGTATCATATGCGATTACACAACATAGTGCGCGCATGCGGATATCACTAAGTTGAACTTTTGCACGCATTGCATCATGGTTAAACAATGATATATATATATATATATATATATATATATATATATATATATATATAATATATATATATATATGTGGTAAGTATACTTTGCTTTTTAAAATGATATTGTATCAATATAAAATTAATGAGTTGTTGTACTATTTGCAAACTGGCATGTAATATACTCTAATTCTTCACATATGTACACATAGGTGATAAGTATTAATCATCAACATAATCTCGAATAATATTATAAGATTCATTAACATACATTGATATAAATCTTCTTTCAGCTGCTCCAATTTTCATTATTGAAGATCCACTATCCAAATCATATGTTTTGAATCCCATGAAGTATACTGATATATACCGCATCATCTTGTACAGGTATGACGATGAAATATTTCTTTAAGATTTTTCATAAACACTTTAATTTTATTTGTTTCATAATTAAATGCAATAATTTTATTTTAAGTTTACAAATATAGTTTAATTTGAAAAATTCCATTTCAACATCATGTTCGGAGATGACAATAACCTGGTTTAAACACTTGCATGTATGATGTTAATTTAAGTTGCAACACTTTCTTTTTACACTAATATGTAAGTTATTTTCATAATAATTGTTTAATTTCACATTGTTCACTTGTAAGTTATATGAATCTTTTATAAAATCGTCTTTTTCCCTAAACTTTATCATACAATTTTCTTCATCTACGTTATCTGATACAAATTATTTTCTTTTACTTTCAGAACTGAAACAGATTATGCTACCAGAACAGGATCTTCTCATTCAATTGAACTTGAATTTTATTAAAGCAAATACAATCCCAAGATGATCAGAAACTATTTTTCTGCATGATTCTTTTGTATAGCCATGATTATAATGTAATACTTGTGAAACTTGAATAAAATAGCTAACAATATGCTGTATAATCACGTATGTACTCAGTTTTATGTTAATTTTAAGCAACCTGCCGTTTACATACAGGTTTAATTAAATCCATCGCAATGACTAAGTTGAATGTACCTTTTACACTGAGCTTATTATTATATTACTATCATATTTAGCATTGTAACTATCATCTCAATACATTTTTTTCTGAACTTGCCTATGATTTTCTTCGCCCATCAGCCAACGTAACGACAATTTTCTGATTGCAATAGTTTTTTTTTTTTCTTAATTTTATTTTCACAAACGGGTTAATATCGCCTTTCTCTTGGTCTCTAAGTTTTAAATCATCATAATTTTTTAGTAACACATTTTCTTCGTCAAGTGCAGTTTGATCAGCAGTTTCGACTTCTTGTAAGGAAGATTCATCAAAATCCTGATTAGATAATCCATCCAGTCTATCAACTGCTACGCCCACATCTTCAACGAAAATGTTTTCAGTATCAATTAATTCGTTTTCATCTTGGCCTAAAATTGAACAAGTATGTTTCGCAACGCTAATCTCTTTCCAGTCCAAATTATTTGCACTTATCTCACAGTTTTCGATGGACTCTTTTAAAGCATTCATGCAAATGTTTTCTATTTCCTGATCTCCAACTAAATCTTCCCCTTTCTTCTCTAGTAAACATTTTCCAAATTTCGAATGTCTCTCTCTCTCTCTTGGAAATATGAACTTTTCTGACAAATCATTGGTTATAATATGTATACGTTTAATTTTGTTAATCCTATTTATTATCCCTTGCAAACTAAAAAAACAGCTGTGGAAAATGTCGAAGTGAGAGATCGGGTTGCACGGAATGTTTGTTCGCACGGCTGAGAACTAAAAAGCTATGTAGCAAAATTAATTTTGCTTCTAAAGCTTTTGTCATCGCGAAATAACCTGGCCAATTGTGCATTTGCATTGATCTCGATGCATAAATACGCATTAAATGATATAAAATTTGTAGCAACATAGCAGTGGTAACATAGTAGTGGTAACACGACCTGCCTAGCATTCGGCAGGTAATGGGTTCGATTCCCGTCACCGTCTACCTTGTATGAGGTTTTTTCAGGGGGTTTTCCTCATACACATGTAGCGGCATGGTCACTGCATATATGCACACCATGTGCGGCTGCTTAGGCGAATGCTGGGGTAGTATTTTCCCCCTCAGAAGCCTAACTCCGTTCCTTCCGACCCACACCCATACTTAATCCCACCATACATATATACGTAATGTATGTATGTATGCTGGGAATCCATGATTGTGGCTGAAGGAGCTCGGAAAGCTCGAGCAGCCCGCCCTCCCACTTGGTGAGGGAATGAAATGCGTGACCTTTACTTTTTTTTTAACCACTCTGTCCAGATCCTTAAAAAATACAGCATACCATACGCTGTAAATTCGTTCCCGTAATGAAATACCTTTGTTAAGGTATGCCTTAAGTACGTTTTTTATTACTTTAAGATATGTGACGGTACCTTTGCTCTCAGGTAGCTTGTGAATCAATAAATGTGTTTCCTCAGTAGATGTAATCCTTTCTACAGATTTAAAATTCATTTTATCATCTGTCCATAAATCTGAATGTGTACGTAGACGTTTACCTTTCATAAAATGGTCTACTAAATATTTGAGATGATCAGGTGAAGCAACAAATTGATCCGTAACTAATTTCACTTTAGGATTTAACAGACGCGTTCTTAATTTTGTACCTATATGCACCGTATCCTGAGCACATGTCTCTCCTTTGTTTAAATTCATTTGAAACCAGCACCACATTGTGTTTTCTTCACAATGTTGCAGCGGAGAAACTTTTCGCATGTGTTTAAGTAGCCGTGTCTCCATCAGACGAATAACCTAAAATATTAATTCCAAATTTTCCCCCCTCGTGTTTTATACGCCGCCAACGGGAAAGTACATCATAATAAGTAAGTCGATTGTCAGTAAGTACCAAATATTGTCAAACAAAGAGCAACTATGGTGTATTCGAGATTGGACCATTGTAACATATGCGTAATCAGGCTCTCTCTAAAGTAGGTTTCAATATGCTTCTCGGAGAGAGCAAGAAAATGATTGGTTTCGGGTAATCCGTCTTTTTGTGGAAGGACGAAACCAACAATTTTATTGTTTTGTGAATTGTATTGAATTCTTTTAATTATTTTTGTGCCATCTTCACTAATCCATATAATTGGTGGTAAATTTCGTTTTTTCAGGAAGTCACTAAGCTGCTGTAACCTTAAAACTCCTCCCTCAATTATTTCAGAATTCATATTTGGTACCAAGGTGGAAATTGATGGCATTCCTTTGGTTAGGTTCACATATAAAGTTTCGTATAAGAGTCGACCTTCCACAATAAACAAGTAAGTATAAATTGTTTAAAATCATAATCAAACTGTTTGGCATTACTCTCCGCTCGACTCTCGGCATTACTTGACATGTGTCTCGATTTGTCTTTATTATAGAAAGTTATCGTGTCAACAAGGCATTTCATTAAATTGGATACTCGCAAAGTACTATTTCCTTGACTGTTTCGCTCATTAAACTCTGGAATGTTAATAAAATTAATAATAATAAAATTGGTTATTGAATTCATTACCATTAAAATTCAAATAATTGGTTTCTCGCAATATCTTCTATAATTCCTCGTTTTCTTTTAACATTTTTTCCATTTCGTCTACCAGATTAAAAAAGGCTTCTATTAAAGGTTGTTTCCAGGCTTCTAAAATATTTTCTTTTATTTTAGATAATTACCTAATTAAGGGAAATTATGCGCATCAAGGGGACACTGTATATAAAGAATACAAATTTTACATGGGTACAGTTACACGGTGTTCAAATTACATGTGTAGTGTGTCTTTTAATATGAGTTACGGAAAACATCTGCATGCAGAGGATCGACGACTGTTACTTAACGTGTACGATTACTTTTGTGAAGAAAAGGAGAATAATGGAGCATTGATATGTGTGAAATATGTTCAAGAGAGAACGGCGGCTGCGATGGGAGTCAGCCAAAAAACGGCTTCTCCAATGTCCCCTTGATGGGTCTAGTTTCCTTTAATTAGGTAATTATCTAAACAGAACACAACAAGTAAGATTAATGCGGTATTGCCTTAGTGATGTCCACTTCGCAATATAAAAATCTCATTAAATAGTGCATTTTAATAAATAACTAATGAATATGTTATTAGTGATATGTACACTTTATTATTTGTAGTAATTGTAAGCCATTAAAATAAAATATAGCAGGAGTACTTGTAATTTTAAATTGACGTTATTCGACAAACGTATTATATATTGAAAAACAACAAAAATGTTGTAGAACTTCTGCTTTATTGGTCTAGATTTATGCAGGTAAGCAAGGAGTGTAAAGAAAATTGCATCATAATGCTGTAGTCATAAATACTACTTTTGCTTGAAACGTTTCTATATGACACTAATTCTTATTATTTGCAAGTTAGACCCATTTTACCATTGGCTACGGCAATTTGAAGGAGTTCCCTATCCGTAGTAATTAAAAAAAAAGAGTATACTTCCTTCTCCACCTAAATAAAAATTTCGTCCTCTTCAGATTGTTTTTCCGTCATTGCCGGCCATTGCTTAGCTCCAGAGACTTGGGTCGGATACTGAAATCAGGTATTCGAATACGAATCCTGAATAGCGCATTGTATATTGTATTCAATACTCAGTATTCGAACACGAATAAAAAAAGTATTTGGATGAGGAAGTGACGTCATAATCAATTAAAAGTGGTGGGGGTGGAGTGGGGCATGGATGGGTGTGGTCGGCTTCTTTTCCGGGGCATTTTTCAACCCCTGGGCAGAGTTTAGCCTCTAATCAAGGTCCTCTTGGCAATATTAAGAGCCTTTTGGGCGGTCTAACCCCTTCGTTAAGCGTGTTGGATGCTCATAGGGTGTGGTTTAGCAGCCATTTTGTCTGAATTAAGGTGGGGGTTTAAGGCTTTTATTGTTTCATTAAGGTGTGGCTACACCCAGACCTTTTACCTGATTGGTTGTACGTGTATTAAGGCAGGGCTAAGACCCATCCTTACACAATATATTTCTAATAAAATTCAAATTCCGATAGTTATTATACTTGTATACTGAATATGGTATATCCTATTAAGAAATTTTGAAATTAAAATATCAAAATTAAAATTAACAAAAACTGACTATAGCAAGTAAACTCTGTCAACGGAAGTTCAAAATTTCAAATACAGATTGAATGTGATCGTCAATAACGAAACAGCTTTTGTGACAGGATCTGTAGCACTGATAACAGATGTTCATCGGCGTGGCACTTCATAATATCGAAAAGTGTTTATATTTTATTTACAGATATTGTAATTGAGAAATTAAGGACCCTAGCGTATAGTTAAATACATCTACTTTGTGAGACATACTGTTGTAATTGCGTCACATTTTAAATATCGGTGATTTTTGCAAAATATTTTGACCGAGCAAATATCGACGATTCTATAGAAGATTGCCATTGGCCATCTATTTGTTCGCCTTCCTGATCCATATATTGAACACTTTTGGTCCAGTGAGTCGACCCCTCCTTTGGTGTTGTTGTAGTCTTCGATCATGTCGGGCTTCCTACTCTCGTTATTGATTGCTGCATCATGATGCATTGAGGATATTACCAAGACAGTTTTTTTTTCTTGGGCACAAATGAAGCTAAAGTAATATCTTTGGTAAACCCAAATAAACAGAATCCAACTTTTTGATTTCGACTGGGTAAAAACTCATTAGGCACCTCTCGCTTATTATTTCGCATGGAATTTTCAGGCCGTACTTTACCGGCTTATTTGGGAAGTACATCTTAAACCGGCAGCGTCCCCTGAAACTGACAAGCATCTCGTCAATGCATACCATCTGTCCCAGACTATAAATTGTTTGGCAGTTTTGCACAAATATTCCAAATATGTTTGAAATTGCTGCTCCAGCATCAGTTTGCCTTCGCTCGTCTCTGGTGTTGGGATCGTCGAATCGAAGGCAAGCTAATATTGTCAAGAACCTTTTTTCTGACATTGTACATCTAAAAACGTCACTTCCTGTACCATCAGAACTGAATAAAGACTTCACGTCTTCGTGATTTGATTTCAAAATTTGAGTGTAAAGCAGTAAGCCAAGGAAGGCATTGAATTCTGTTACATCTAAGTCGGATAACTCACACGTATACGTATTTTCAAACTGAGACTTATAAATGTGTAATTTATTATTGGTGTGTTTTATTATTTCAGCTTGCATATCTACGCTGAATGATAAGTTCCATGCATCATAGGTTGTGGGTTCGAACCGAGTTGCCTTGCTGCATGTTGCAAACCTGGCAGATATGAAACTATGTCATAAAGGGGCCTCCGGGCAGCTTTTACAGGTTCTTTGCTGGACCATTTATGCCGGTTTTTACCATAAAAACATGCTGATTTTTTAGTAGTCGTAGCAGAAACATTTACTCTCCTACGTACAGTGGCTGGCGTGTAAGAAAACGAGCCCGCCTATGCGCGAAAGACGACTTTATGATGTTGTTCAAATTCCCGCGTTCGTTTACCTCAGAGGCGTCACATGGTGCATAATGTATATTTTAATGGTATATTAAAAGCAATTCAAAGAACCATATTTTATGTAAATACGCAATTTATTATAATTAAAAGCTATACTGGAAGTAATACTATAATTAAATTAATAAAATCAATATGTTATTACATTACACATAATTGATACCTATTACTAAGATAATATTGTCTAAAATGTTTCATTTTCACTGTCACTCAAATCACTAAACTGATAATCACTGTCACTATCTTCACCCATATTTATAACTAACTTCTCAGTTTCTATATCCAAAATTTGTTCACTTTCAAGATATTTGTCTTCTATATTAATTACTTTATTACATCGGCTTTTCCATTCTTCTGTAGTTGTCGTTTCAATTGCTCTGTTGGCCAATTCCATGACATCATTTAACTTAAATGTAACGTTTTTCTGTGCTACTTCGCTTTTTATCTTTGCCCAAATTAATTCTATGGGATTTAGATCCGGATGATACGGCGGAAGTCGTAACGCAATGTGTCCATGATCGTTCATTAATTTGTCAAATTTATATGTCTTATACCGATTTTTATTTTCTAATACAATTTTGTAAAGTTGTGGTTTATATAGGTTCGCAGGAACTTGAATTCCTTTTTGATGTAACCACTCTAACATTTCGCTTTTCCTACTATTCGACGTTGGTGCAGGATCTAGTAGAACACTGTGGTACGGGGCGTTATCAATAACAATGACGGAGTTGTTTGGCAACTTAACGTTTAATGTTTTGAAGGTACACTATTCTTTTTTCTCGAATATCGCTTTTCTCTGTTAAAATTCTTCTGTTGTCCACTGTTTTCCTCCACTTAAAGTTAAGTTTTTTAAGGATTATTCTCAGCGATTTTTCTGAAGCACTCCAACCCAAATCTTCCATTAATTTCTGTCGTAAGGATTTAACGCACACACGACTCTTTTCTGTTTTATGGAAGTTATAAATGATGTGTCTTATTATGTTAAGATCATATTCTACAACATCCGTAACTGAATATTTTTTTTGCGCTTCTCCGGAGATCTCAGTATAATTGTACCATTATTTTTTGCGGACGATTCCATGGCTTCCTTTATGATTCGTTCTATTGTTGTGACTGATACTTTTGTTGCATTTGAAGTTTTTTCCTTGATGGTCCGTAAGGTTTCGGTTTCTTCTTTTTGTGTTAAAAAGTATTGAAACACGTTATACACTATTTCTCGCATTTGACAGTTTAAGATTTGTCCAGACTTAGACATTTTTTAAAACCGATTACAAATCAGTAAATGTTGATACCGTATAATCAATTTTCAAAAACTAATATGCATATGTACCAAGAATCCGGATATTTATATATCAAACCTCTAATTGCTGTCATTATGTTAACTGCTTATAAATTTATTATTTAGATAAGTATGTTTTTCCCCTCTAATCGTCTTTAAGACAATTTTCTAATGGGTACCTAATGCTTTCATTATTTCATTTTTAATAGTGTGTATTAAAAATACATTCAAAATTACCTATTAGACAAATGGGAGAGATGCCTACATACTTTCAGGGATAGATGCCTATTATGCAAACATGAAAAACCAAATGTTAAAAAAAAACGCGTCACCAATGGAAATATTGGAATTATTCATCTTCATACGCATTCTTCCAATATACATATAATTAAACATACAAATGTGATACGCCACTGCTTAGTATTTTTATTATAATCGGCAACCGCCGTAGTTCTTCGCGATGCGCCGGCTCCTCGTCTTCTTACACGCCGGCTACTGTATGATGCCTTCTATTTCTGATGGTGAGATTGCATCTTCTTCGTCAGAAGATGACGCTGAATCATTATCCTCTGGTTGAGTATCACGAAACGGTGGCAATTTGGCCGAACAACTTGAACCTGGTTGTTGGAAATTTTCTTCATCAGACTCAGGTTCAGATTCCACACTACCCAAATTGTGTTCGCTCTCAATCACATCTACTTCTTCTACATCGTCGCTGACATCACTGTCCATATCCTTTATTTCTGCAAGCTATGGCGAAAGAGTTTCTTCATACTTTGAGTCATCAAATCGTATTTTTTCGTCTTCATCTTCGGTTTTATTCTGAAAAGTAAGAGTGTGATGTACATTGAATATTATAACATATTTGGTGAGCAAGGGTCAATTTGACACTGTGATACTTACTATTGATATTTTCACTAGCAGCAAACGAGCGACCGACACACTCCACAACTCTCACTCAACTAACTTGAAGCTACTGAGACGGCTGGGGCCGTAGCTCTCACATGCGCAGTACTGTGATTGAATAAAAATTTTACAGGGTCAATTTGACCCGTGAACACCAGTTAAGGGTTAAGGTAGCTGTTCATAGGGATCTATTGGCAATTCGTTATCCCTCTATCCATCCTCTTAAGTATTCCTGAGTGCTTTAACACGATAGGCCTAATTTAGCCTGTTCAAGTCAACAATCATAAAAAAAAAACCTACTAATTTTCACCAATATATAGTTGCTTGCTGTCATTAAATCACCTCAATTTGGATTTGTCGTGGTTTCGCTGAATCGATCCAGAAAGTGACTATGTTCCAAATACTCCACCAGAGATAAGAACTCATCAGAGCAAACATCTGCGGATATATAATTAATTCATGGAATGGAGGACTGATAACCAAGTACATTTATTTTCGGAAACTCTGCTGGTTGCATTAATAAATTGTCGAAAACTTTAAAAGCTTCGACTATATGGTCTATTAATTCGATGACAATAAAGATATTGGTATCAGTATCCAAATACGTTGTCTCCTGAGATAAGAATCCTCGGTTTTAAATGTCAGAAGTCTAGAACTTTTCTGCCTTAGAAATAAATACGTTCGTAACAAATTGATTCAAAATATTTACTGACTAAGGTAATGGTAATTATGTATTGTTCTACAAATTAATAGTTAGTACAAAGTAATTTCAGGTTGATTTGATTTATCGGATTTTCTGGCTCGTCTGCAGAATTGAAAGATTTGACAGTAAATAATGTCAGAGATTCTGCAAACACTTTTCATTGAAAGCTTCGACTATATGGTCTATCTAATTTCTGAATATTTAAGGAATTTCTAAAGAAATATATGATACCTGGACAAAATATGCAGTCAAATTAATTCAAGATTACGTTGTTAACTATCTGAATAGAAAGTCCTGCAGGATTTTAAATGTAACCAAGTCTAGTAACTTTTCTGCCTTAGAAATAAATACGTTCGTATCAAATGCTGCCATTTCAAATATTTACTGTACTCGAGTTCAAGGTAATATATGTATTGTTCTACAAGTATTAATACCGTTAGTGGTACAAATCACTATTTCATAGTTGATTTGATTGTATGATTTTCTGGCTCGCCTCTGGCACGAATTGAAAGATTTGCTAGAATATATGTCTAGAGATTCTGCAAACACTTTTTGGACATTGAAATTCAAAGGTTTCTAATTTCTGACAAAATTTATAAACTTTCTAAAGAAATATATGAACCTCGCCCACAAAATATGCATCAAATTAATTCGAAATTCTTTGAACATTAACTATCAGTTAATAGATACAGTGTGAGTAGGATGTTGTCTGAATATAACCATATTTAGTATAATGTAATTGTAAATTGCTCAAGATCAAGTGACACTTTCTACAATCATATCTTGTATCGAGTTCAACGATTGCGATATCAATTCCGGGATGGGATACACGTATTAAACTCGATGTTAGTTCAATCACTATTTAAAACATTGATGTAGTTCTTCTGTTGGCATCACGTATATTAATCATGTGTTACCTAGAATATTGATTCTAAGATTGTGCTTTGGAATATAAAACTCTAAGATTGTGTCAATAATTTTAAGGCACCGTCAACTAGTTTTTTATAGCTATATGCTGTGCCCTAAATAATTTGATAAGGTGTTACACCTAAGTTTTGTATAAAGTGTATCAGTAAGAAATACGAATTCTTCCAAATGTCTTATGAGATTGATATGAAACTTGTTAAAGTCGAACCAGAACAAGAAGAAGGAATAAATTCACTTGTAACCCAACATCTTATAGTAAATAGTGATCTAATACAAGGTAAAATTAATTACCGTTCAAGTAGTACAAAGTTTAACTCCATTTTTACAGATAATGTGAATATTAAAAAAGAAGACATCTCTTCTCTAGTAAAAGTTGTTAACTCAAGTGAAGCATATCATACAAATGAAAACAGTGTCGAACACATCACAAACATATATACAAATAAATTTAATAGTTCAACAATAATGCAAGAAAATTTAAAACATGACATTTTAAAATACAGTGCAAATTTTAAATATAAGTGTAACCATTGCGATTTTATAACAAAGTGAAAAGAAGTTTAAAAAATCATGTTTTAAAACACATTTCACGTATTAATGAATTCAAATGTGACCTATGTTTTTATGCAACGTATCTCAGAGGTAATTTTAAGAGTCATCTTAAAACGCACTCCTCAAGTTATGAATTTAAATGCGACCAATGTGATTATGGAACAAATCACAAAGGCAATTTTAAAAGTCATCTTAAAAGACACTCAACAAGTAATGAATTCAAATGTGACCAATGTGATTATGCAACGAATCTCAAAGGTTATTTTAAAAGTCATCTTCAAAGGCACTCCTCAAGTTATCAATTTAAATGCGGCCAATGTGATTATAGAACAAATCACAAAGCTAATTTTAAATTTCATCTCAAAAAACACTCCCCGAGTTATGAATTTAAATGTGACAAATGTGATTATGGAACAAATCTCAAAGGTAATCTTAAAAGTCACCTTAAAAAACACTCTTCAAGTAATGAATTCAAATGTGACCAATGTGGTTATGCAACGAATCGCAAAGGTAATTTTAAAAATCATGTTAAAAGGCACTCCTCAAGTTATGAATTTAAATGCGACCAATGTGATTATGGAGCAAATTACGAAGCTAATTTTAAAATTCATCTTAAAAAACACTCTTTAAGTAAAGAATTCAAATGTGACCAATGTAATTATGGAACACATAACAAATATCTTTTAAAAAGTCATCTTAGAAAACACTCTTTGAGTAGTGAATTCAAATGTGACCAATGTGATTATGGAACAAATCACAAAGGTAGTCTTAAAAGGCACCTTAAAAAACACTCTTCAAGTAATGAATTCAAATTTGACCAATGTGGTTATGCAACGAATCACAAAGGTAATTTTAAAAATCATGTTAAAAAACACTCTTTAAGTAAAGAATTCAAATGTGACCAATGTGATTATGGAACAAATCACAAAGGTAGTCTTAAAAGTCACCTTAAAAAACACTCTTTAAGTAAAGAATTCAAATGTGACCAATGTAATTATGGAACACATGACAAATATCTTTTAAAAAGTCATCTTAGAAAACACTCTTTAAGTAAAGAATTCAAATGTGACCAATGTGATTATGGAACAAATCACAAAGGTAGTCTTAAAAGTCACCTTAAAAAACACTCTAAGTAAAGAATTCAAATGTGACCAATGTAATTATGGAACACATGACAAAAATTTTTTAAAAAGTCATCTTAGAAAACACTGCAAGTTATAAATACAAATGCCATTAGTATGATTATACATACAATATATTGTAAAGCTAATTTAACATTTCATCTTAACAAACACTATTCAAGGAATGAATTCAAAAATGATCTATGTGATTATGGAATGTTTAACAATTCATCTTAAACATCGTTATTCAAGATATGAATACAACTACAATAAATGACCCACAATTTCTAAAACATGTAGTATTTACAGATGAAGCAACATTTTATTTAAATGGTACTGTTAATAGGCAAAACTGTAGATACTGGTCAGACACTAATCCTCATTGGATGATGGAGGCCCACACTCAGTATCCTGAAAAAATTAATATTTGGGCAGGAATTGTTGGCAACAACAATTTGGGACCATTTTTTATTGAAGGAACGTTGACTGCTGAAAAATATTTAGAAATGTTACAAAATGATATTATTCCAGCAATTGCTGCGTTATATCCAGATAATAACAATCCACACATGCCTAGTAATTTGATATGGTTTCAACAGGATGGTGCACCACCACACTATGCGCAGAGAGTGCGTAATTATTTAAACGCTACTTTTCCCAACAGGTGGATAGGTAGGAGAGGGTTTATAGAGTGGCCAGCAAGATCTCCTGATGCAGCCCCCCTTGATTTTTTCTTTTGGGGTTATCTTAAATCTAAAGTATACTCCAATAGACCTGACAACATCGAAGACTTAAAAGAGAGAATCCTTAATGAGGTAAGACTCATTCGCCGGGAAACATTAAATGAAGTGTTGCAGGAATTTAAAAACCGTCTTGGTTATTGCCAGTTAGTCAATGGTATGCAATTTGAACATTTAATTTAGTTATTTAAGTATTTTGTTAATTATTTAGAATAATAAAAACTAAAAATTTATTAGTCCAGTCATTTCAATAAAGTTTTGTAACTAAAAATTTCTGATACAACATTCGTCTCTAATTCACAAACCAATGATTTGGACTAATAAGTATTATACATTTTTGTAATCGTCTATTATTGTAGAATTTAAAAATGTAGAGAAAAACATGTTGTTCTATTTAAAAAAATTATAGTGACGTCATGTACGCGAAAGTGATGACGTCATTCGTACATCCAATAATAGCGTACGATGCGCAATTGTAAATAAAAATCGACCTGTGCAAGCGTTTTGTTACAATAGCTGTAGACAGAAAAATATTGAATTTATTCCAACCTAAACGTCCACACTGTACATATATACATACATACATACAGGGTCCGCCTTTGGGAGCTGATCCTATGAGTATCTGCTAAACCAAACTTACTATAATTTTGAAAATTTGGTGACAGGGTAATGATGTTAGGGCTAACTCATCTAAACCCAATTTATTTAAATTTTATAAAATTTCCACCTTCCCATTTAACATTTAGGTAGTTAACCTAACTTTTCTAACTTTATGTATGTATTACATATTTATAGTTAAATTCCTTGTTGAAATGAGGGAAACCTACTATTAAATGTTTTTATAATTTAATTTAAACTTATCTTACCCTATAAAAACTATAATTTTGTGAAATTCTTACAAATAATACTTAACCTAACTTAATGTAAATTTACTTTTAATTTGTGTAATAACTGTTTATAACACTTGAAAGGTTCATAAAATGTGTTCTTATATCTGTCTCTGACACCAATACTGTTCACTTGTACTCCATAGTTCTTAATTTTGTCAATTTACATTTTCACATTGTTCAACTATTTTGTCAATTTTTATATAGAATTTGCAATTTTATATTAAATATCACACTGCACAATTGTTGTTCATGTACTTAATTATGTTTTTAAGTCACTATCACCTCTTATGCATGTTTTATATACTTTGTCTTTGAATTACAAATATACTATGTTCGTATCATACCCTTTCTTTCATATTTTAAAGTTTATGCATTGTACCTAATACTATACATTCTACATATTATATTTATCATGCTCCAAGTGATCAATATCTGATATGTGTTCAAAATATTAAATTTCATTGAATAAAATGCGAAACTACATAAATATGTTACACGAAACTAATCGTACCCATTAATATTAATCATGTTGACCTTTCTCACATGCTACTGGTATAGCTCAATGCTTTTATTAAAATAACAACCATGTGCAAACCCCACAAAGCCTTTTTGTCACATCAAAACCATAATTTTGCACTCGTAACTATTTTCTCATTGAAAACGAACTGTATACTTCCACAAATTTATCTAACTTGCCTACTATTAAGAATTTCAAACTCAATAAACTCTAGCCCCTTTTTATGCCCAATTCTAATCATCTCAAATTCCCCAATTTAAGAATGGACATATTTTTTGAATCTGATGAAATAAATAATTTATTCTTGAATTGCTGTACCTATTGCTAATTTTTCAAATACAGATAGATCATAGAAATATGGAATTTTCCCCTAATACTACCATCCTCTACATTACTTAGTACGCACGTGGTCTCACCAAAACATTTATTTACCTGAAAAGGTCCTTCATACGGTAATAATAATTTTGCACAAACTTTATGCAATCTTTCTGCTACTGTTAATCTCCTTGTAATGACTAAATCACCCTCCTTAAATTTAACTTTTTTCTTAATCTTTAGCAATTGCTTCCTTTCATATTTATTTAAAATTGTCCACAATCTATTCTTAACTTCACATATTAAATCATCTACTTCCAATTCATCTTGTTGTAGTCTCCATGGTCTTTCTGGTAAAATTCTCTTCATTAAGGTAATCGGTGCCACCTCCGTTCTTATATTCGGCACTTCATTTATGCACTTCTCTATAATCCTCATATACCAAACCCACGCATTACGTTTTTCATGAGTGAAAATTCTTAGAAATTTAATTACTTCCTTTATGTAACGTTCTGCTGGATTGCCCTGGGGATGTCTTATGGAACAAAAGTATACCTTAATACCCTCTTCTTGAAATTTCTTGACAAATTTTGGACTTCTAAAATAAGTTGCATTGTCCGCAAGTATAGCTCTAGATTTTCCTGCTTCTTGTATAAATTTTTCTATGGAGATTATCGCTTGAGTTGATGTACATGCTTTACTCGGATATAATTTAACAAACTTTGAAAAAATCAACAATCACTAAAATATATTCTCATTTTGTCCCGGTATCAAATTTCCAATGTAGTCAATAGCTATTATTTCTAATGGCTCAGTTACTTTAATACTTTTAACGATATTCAAATTCGTATGGTTTCTCTCCTTTGCTAATATACAAAGTTCACATTGATTTATAATTGTCTTGACAATATTTATATCTTTCTTTGCATAAAAATTCTCTCTAAAAATCATCCACGTCTTCCTAATCCCTAAATGACCATACATTTTATGTACATCCATGGTAATAAACTTAGCCACATCTTCATCTAAAACTATTAACTGCTTCCTATTGAAATCTTTGATAACCCTCTCATTGATAATTTTAAAATCCTTATATACTTCCTCTTGAGACGCTTGAGTTTTCTCCCTTAATTCTCTTATCTTCGGTGTATCTTGAGCTCTCATAATCTCCCGTGCTAAATAATTGGGTTGTACTTGTTCGAAAGCACACAAAACTTTATTTTCTTTAACTTCCACGTTATCCTTTCTACTCAGAACATCTACTACAATATTTTCCTTCCCTGGCCGATGACAAATATCAAAATCATATTTCCGTAATAACAATGACCTGTGGTTTTGTAAAATTTGTGGTCTTCATAAATGTAATAGCTGAATTATCTGTTTCTATTCTAAACTTATTTCCTAATAAATAAAATCTTAACTTATTTATAGCATATACAATTGCCAATAATTCTTTCTCTGCCGTTGTATACTTTACTTCGTGAACCTTCAATACTCTTGACAAAATACATATAGGAACGTTTTCTTCCCCCTGCTTCTGGCTTAATTCTGCCGCAATAGCATAATATGATGCATCAGTCTTTAGAATAAACGGTAATTTAAAATTCGGATGTCTCAATATCATGTTATCGTACAAACTTCTTTTTATGTATAAAAAGGCTATTTCCTTCATCTCATCCCATTTCCATCTCACATTCTCCTTTAATAACTCTACTAAAGGAATGGATAACTTAGCATACCCTGGCACAAACTTACGATAGTAGTTGTTAACTACTAGAAATCCTCTTAACGTTCTTAAATTCCTCGGTCGTGGATACTCTTTTATTTCGGCTAATCGTTCTACATTTAACTTTACCCCTGTTTGCCCTATCTCATACCCTAAATACATTACTTCTTCTTTAAAAAAATTGCACTTATCTAAATTTAACTTTAAACCATTTTGCGCTAAAGCTTCCATAATAATTTTAATATGTTGACAATGTTCTTCCACATCTTTACTAAATGTCAATATGTCATCTATGTAGTGCATGCAAAAATGTTCATACTTATTTAATATTTGTTGCATAGCCCTAACTAAAGCTGTTGATGACGAACTAAGCCCAAACTGTACCACCTTAAAATGAAATATTTCACCTTCCACGCTGAACCCTGTGTATTTACGACACGATTCCTCCAGTGGTATCAGCCAAAATGAATTCTTCAAATCTAGTTTCGTAAATTTTTTTTTCCCATACCTTGCTTAATAAAATGTCCATGTTCTGAGGAGTTTCGTACTGTGGTTTGGATCTTGAATTCAGCTTCCTTGCATCTAAGCATAAACGAATACTATCATCTTCAGTATGCAGCATTCTATTGATGGTGCTAATTTTCTTGTTTGTCGCCGTTATGACCTCCAATTTGCTTATTTTCATAATTTCATTCTTAAACAATTCGCTATTTTCCGTTATGATCCGCTCTTGAATTAAGGGTGGGGTCACCAACAGTTGTTACGATTCATGACCACATGAGCGCTTGCATCGGTTGTATGTGTTAGGCAACACACAAATCAGTTATTAGTTTTTACAGAAAAATACAGGAATTTTGATAAATATCCTATAGGTGTCATCCTTTGCAATTCTGTAAATCAGGATGCGTTGTATGAAAATAAGATTAACTTTGCGATTCGTTGCGATAACCATCAATAGTGTCTAGTTACATTTGTACCTAAATATTGCGAATTAACAAAATAAGTGCTTGGTGCAATTGAAATTATTCTCTGCCTTTTTTTAAAACTAACTACTTTGTTGTTTTTGCGTATGTACAATTTAATTAGTGTATATTTTTTTTTAAAATTAAGTGAAGTGACTAGATTTGTGGATTAGGTAAGTATTTTTTTTCTATTCATTGTACAATTGACCGATCTGTTTGTATGGTAGTATTATTATAGGAGGAAAAGTAAGTGATTATAGCGCGAACATGAGGAGGCAATTATGAGCGCAAAATTAACTTATCCCCGTGATTATATCATGAATGAAAACAAGCAGCATTAGATTGAGGATAACAGTTAATTTTAATAACCTACAGCATTTTTAAATTTGTTTAGAAAATATTTGAGACTTAATAATTCAAATCAAAATATTTGCTAAACAACAAATTTAACTAAAAATAGCTGCTGTAGTTTTAACCGAAAAAGTTCATTGATCCAGGGATATATTTTAATATTATTTACTAAATCAGTTTTTACACATAAAAATTGGAAATTTGGTTATTAAAATTGTCAGAAATGTCAATAAAAGGTAAACACAAGTTTAATAGCTGATAAAATCCCACTAGATTTATTCATATAAATACACTAGAGATTTTGTCGGCAAAATTTGCGATGAAAGGAAATTTGCAATTTCGAATGACATTTGTAACAAAACCACGAGCCGTCAGGCGAGTGGTTTTTAAATGTCATGAGCGAAATTGCTTAAACAACTTGAATATTATCACCATCGAAAATTTTGCAGACATAAATTTTTCTCATATTCGACATGACTATTTCACGAGACAAATTCAAATTACACAATATTTTAATATTTAGCTTTATTGAACTTAACTAAAACAAGTAAAGCCACGCGCTGTCAATTTGACAATTTTTATTAAAAGCATACTTAAAATATTTTATAAACGTCAAAATTTTATCACTTATTAATACCAACTTGTAGGTTTTGCCAAATTTTATCAAGCAACGTGTTTTGCCGCTGAAATACGTTCGTTACTATGGCGATTTCCTAAGTAAAATGTTAACGAGTGAAATAGTCAGTGTAAAAACGCTCTGATTTGTCTAATTCAGGAAAATATCATGCTATGATTGGTTTGTTAGATGTAGTAAATAATCTAGGAAAAAATTGACAAGAATACTGAGCCAATCAAAAATCAGTGTTTTACTCATTTTGTTATGAAATGTCAAACGTCAAAGTTAATTTGAAGTTCTCCGGCGGTGTCCACAATCATTATTTTTAGCTATTATAGTAATCACTATTTTTAGGGTATAGAAAATATAGGGTATACACGGGGAAAGGCTCCGCTTACCGTCGGGAGGAAAACTTTAGGCACGTGTTAAAATCACTTACTTTTTCTTGTATAATGAATAACTATTCTTATTATAGTTACTACTAATGTCATTGATATCATCTAACTGATTTGTAAGATTTGTAGAAAAAAAAGACAAAAACAAGACTTGCACTATCTCAACGTCATAGACGTAAGTCGAAGCGTTCGATGATTACCCGAAAAATGTGGAACGAGAAAAAATTGAAAGAATACAGGTAAATACCAAACTAATCTAATATAAATACTTTCTATTATTTTAGAATTAGAATTTGAAATCTTATAATTAAAGTGTATATTTTATAGCACTCTACCAATTGATGGCAAGCCTTATCCAGTGTTGGAGGAAGAGATAGAATTACTAGCAGAAAATGTAGGCAGGTATGTTGATTGTGCCCATGATTATTTTTCGACAAAAAGGGAAAGAATAGTAAAACGTTTCTTTCAGTGCATAACAAAATATAGACGAACCATTAATGGATTTGGAAGTTGCATGGAAATTAAAGGAAGAAACGGAAAAGTAAGTGGGTGCAATGTATTATACTTGCATGTCTTTACAGCAAAAGGTTAATTTCAGAGCTTCACAAAGTCAAGCTGCTGAAGGAACTTCTCATTTAGCAGAAGCATGGGGAACACAAGCAGACATGGAAGAGTATGTATCTCTATTGTTATACTAATTCAATTCACAAACTCTCATACTTGGCGCTTGTCGTATTTTGTCGATTTGATAACATACATTATTTTTAGAGTTATGGCACATGAATTGACAATAGAAAAGGTAAAAGAAGACAATATCTGTATGGATACAGAGTTGTTGAAATATCCTATTTTACAAACTGCATAGTACAAATGACCCAAGCACATGCATCCGTATGTACGGCAGCCGTACCTAAAATTGTCAAAGAACGGAGACATGGATTTGTCAGCACGTTAACCATGTAATGTTCTATGTGTTATAGAACATATACCCTATTAACCGAAGATCCTAGCTCTAAAAATGTTATAAATACGAGTGTGCCTTGAGGAACATTAGCAACTGGCAGCACATACGAACACATGCTTGAGAGATTTAGCATTATGGATGTTCCGTGTATGTCAAAAAAAATGTTTTACGAAACTGAAGAACAGTTGAGCAATGTAAAAGAATGTATAATAAAATGGATATAGGTAAAACATAACATGTTTCAGATATGGATGGCATCATCCATTACAGAAATGGAAAATCCCGCAGCGGAGGAAAGAAGAATCGCTATTGAAAACAATGACGTGGATTGTGATGGTATGCCCTGGATCACAGTATATTTAGATGGAGGGTGGAGTAAAAGAAGCTATGGCCATAATTATGATGCGGCGTCTGGAGTTGTATGAAGTACAATATATAAATCATACTTGTAAAATACCTTCATTTCTTGTAGGGTGTAATTATAGGAAAGAGGACCGGCAGAATCCTGTATATGGCGGTACGAAATAAATTTTGCATAATATGCACTAAAGCAGCTAATGCAAATGTCGAAGTGTCAACACATACTTGCTTCCGTAACTGGACAGGATCCTCTGCTGCGATGGAGAGTGATATTATTGTAGAGGGATTTATGCAAAGCGAAAAAGTTCATGGATTGAGGTATAAAAAAATTATTGCCGACGGCGATTCAAGTGTATATTCGAAAATAATTGAAAATTGCCGTATGGGCGGCAGGTATCACAGACAGTATACAATACTTCAAATACGATTTTATCGTTGTTTTCTAGGTACTTAAGGCAGAATGTAAAAATCACGTAATTAAGAACTATGGGAAACGCCTATATAAATTAAAAAATGACACTAGAAGTGTTTCGTTAGCAGCTAGAAAACTTCTTTCTGCAGAAACCATAAAAAAATTGCAGAAATGTGCGGAGAAGGCTGTATATGATAATGCACATGGGGACATTGGTTTGCTAATTAAGGACCTAAATAATGGACCAGCCCATGTTTTTATGGATCACTCAATGTGCAAAGATTATAATTGTACAAATGTTGGGGATGACAGCAAGAGCAGGCTTTCTGATGTAAAAAGCAGTGGATTATATCGACATATACATGGTATATAATTCTTCTTAAATAGACTTAATTTAATTCAGAAGGGATCTTTTCAGAAAAGAGCAAATCTCTCAACTTTACGCTATAATAAAGGTATCATTCATCGAATATTGTTGACTTTAATGCTTATTTACTGCTATCAACAGGTTTTGCGTGGCACTATGATACATGGAAAGCTGCTACGAAACGAAGTCCCGGTAAGCATTTCAAAATGTATATTTCAAGGAAGCTACAGTCTGCTACACTCAGAACTGGTGTCTATACGCGGCAACGCAAAACGCAACCTGAAGCTCGAGTGTGTTTAGACTATGGTCCCGCAGCTCAGCAACCTCCATTGGATGAAGACCAAGTTGCAGGAGAGTGCGAAAAAACTCTAAGGCAGCTTGAGGTGAACCCTATGATTTATACTTTCCGTTTGTAACTATGCGGGTGTCATTTTATGTAGATCACGCTAGAAGAAAGAAATAGAATAGCGAAAGAGACAATTGGGCAGTTTGACAATCCCTTGTATATATCTTTTAGGAGTGATCGTCTTACGGCATCAAACTTTGGTTCTGTAATTAGACGTCAACCTCACACTTCCTGTCATTCACTTGTAAAGTCTATACTACAAAGAACATCATTTTCTACGCCTGCCACTGAATATGGAAAATGAAGGAAGCTGTTGCAATTTCTTTACTAGAGGAAAAATTAAAAGTGAAGGTTGACCCAAGTGGCCTGTATATTGATACTATCCACCCATTTCTGGCTGCATCTCCAGACGGTAAGATAAGGAGTTGAGATAGAAATAGTAGTATTGTACTTTTCGATAGGTTTAGTTGGCTCTACGCATTTAGTGGAAGTTAAATGCTTGTATAAATTAGCCCAACAGGATCTAAGCTTAGATGAGGGAATACAAAAATTTTATACTTGTTTAGAGAATAAAAATGGCAAAATACAACTGAAACGGCACCATAACTACTACTATCAGGTATGAGTGATGACAGATGGCTACTAATACTTATCTTTTATTACCGTTTATTACTTATCTTAGGGTCAAGGACAGTTGCATATAACTGGAAGAGATGCTTGCTATTTTGTTGCTTACATAAATGACAAACAAGAGTTGTTTATTGAAGAAATTTTGCGGGATGACGATTTATGGAATAATATAATGGTGGGGAAACTAGTTAATTTCTACACATATTGTATTCTTCCAGAAATTGTACGTGGAAATTTGAAAAGAGGAGAAAAGTGCGTTGATCCTGACTACATCTTACAGGCAAAAGCTGAGTATGTCAAAAGGAAACTAAACAAGAAGTCCAATCCTAAGTAGTTCTTTTCATTTTCGAAATATTTCCAAAAAAGTGTATTTTGGCCACTGTTCTTACGATTTTTTTAAAATTACTACTAGATAGAAAATCAAATTTCTGATCGAAAAGTATTCTTGTGGTTTTTTGGAAAAAGTTAACCTTTTACGAGATACCGTTTTTTTTTTAATTATGGTTTTTTGCTATTATGTAGGAAACCGTTCGTTGTATAAAAAAATTAATGTAAACAAAAAATACATACAATTTCCACCACTGCATTATCCAACCATTGCTCTACGTAATAATCAAAAAACTTTTGAAGATTAATGTTACGTGGGGAATTTACTTGAATTCCTAACCACCCAGCATCTACGTCCTCTAATGGCAGATACGCCAACGCCGCGCACATGCGGATATGGAGTCCAACTTCTTCATTGTTTTTGTAGTGTGTAACTACAATTAGGACTTGTTACAAGTCCTAATTGTTGTATTTTACGCCACAGACACTGCGTATAATGAAAATGGCATCTGTTTAATGTTGCGTTCGGAAACACATTCTTTACTGCCAGAATAACAGCGGTTTCAAAGTCTGTAGTAAAAGCTATTGGATTCCAGGAAATACTGTTTTTTATAATTGTAAAAAGCCTCTCATGTGTTGTTCTAGTTTTGTTTTGCAATAAAGCAAAAGCAACAGGAAGAACGTTATTTTCCTCTTTACTGCTTCCTACATCGGCATGTATGGTATAAATCTGATGTGCCTTCCTATATTTGATACTAGTAATAACAATCGGTCTTCAACACCATCGTCAACAAGTAAGAATGACGAATCGTCTCGCATTACGAAAATGTTTTCAGGAATAATAAGTTCATTTGCCGATTTTGCTTCTGATATTAATCCTTTTGCTTGGCGTCTATGACGGTATAATGTTGATTTCACGGATGCAAACATTCATTTACACACAACCCACTTGTCGATATCGATGTCCCTCTAGGATAGCTAAAGACTTTCCTTTATTCGATTCAATAATTTCCATAATGAAATTATACTAGTATAATAACTTTATAATATTGAAAAGTACAACAGTAGGTACAGTAAGTAAAATAGTCTTCAAAGGAAATGACAAACATTTTTAAGGCAGCCCTTCTATATTGGTCGCATAAGATAAATTCTACAAATAACTAATTTCCGTAGATGCCCATTAAAATCAAATTAAAAGGGAATTTTATTTTCTGAGTTCAATTATAACAAAACATTGATTAACAATTGTCATTAATACTCAATTAATATAACATTTATTACATTCTAAACAAATTGATTTAAATTTGATATTCTATGACCATAAATAAGTCTAATTCTAGTAAATTTCAAGAAATTGGTTTCAGACATGGTTTTTATAACAAGCAATGTATGTATTATTTAGTTTTTAAGGATTTTGTATGACAACTTTTCTTCCTAGATCTCAACACAAAACATAAATAACAATAACGTAGCTTTGTATTCTTGAAATAAATTTAAAAATCATTTGAGTTTTATTGTTTTACATAAAAATAATAATGGCAAGGAATTGATAACGTTACATTATACCTAGAACATCTGCACACAAAAAAAAACATGACACGTCATCGGTAATCCAATACCTAAAAAAGGTGTTCGTTATCAGTTACTAGTATTCCACCGAGACATTTCTGTCTTTGTTTATTAAAAAAAGTACTGCAAGGAGAACGTAACGAATTTCATGTAAAGCATCCGTGCTCGCCCACTTTTAGATTTCACGAGTGCTGTCATCTGTAGGCAATACTGCACACTCCTGCGAGTGTGTTTCGTGACTACATAATGGCGCTTTATTGAATTTTACATTGCGCTTATGGCAACAACTTAGTAAATCCATTCATATTACGTATGACGCTGCTACACACTATATTGTAGGATTCTATTTTAAAACGTATACTTGTACCTACCTGTCAAATAATATCTTCATACATTTTAGCAAATTATACGTGGAAGTTACATAATTTTTTCAGCTATTTCTTTACATTTGCTTGTAAAATAAAATAGCACAAGTCCTACAACAAACTTTCAACTATAACATTACCAAGTTTGATTTAAAACTATTACGTTTTAAGCAAACTGTGCTGTGCATTTCTGAACCTGTATCCACTAACTCTGTTAAATTTAAATTTTTAATTTTAATGCTTATTAATGGTAATGTTATAATCTAGATCATTATCCCGTTTTGTAAATTGATCAGTGTTTAAAAATTCCATTGGATGTTGATAGTTGGTTTTTATATTATTTACGAGGAAGCTGTGTATAAAAAATCCGTCTCCGATGTGACGTTGTTTACTTATTGTGTTTCTTGAGCTGTACTAGCCACAGTGATGTGGTTGTTGTCCACCTGCTGGTTCTGTTCATTAATTATGTTTTCTCTATTTCGCCCATTAAATCTTCCTTGGTTGTAATTATTTGCCCTATTTCTGTCATACCCGTTATGGTATCCTCCTCTTCTCTGATAATCAGCCTTATTCTGGTGACCATTGAAATTGATTCAATATTGGGTATTGCCATATATTCAAATATTGGAAGCGATTTGCAATTCTGGTGACCATATTGAAATTGAAAATTGACTCAAGGTTGAAAAATTTGAAGGGTATCTAGTAGTAACTGTTTTTGTGTTCCAAAGTTGAAATCTTGTAAAACTGAAGTAAACTAACCTAAAAAAAATTAATACTTAGTAGTATATTCTTTGGTATTAGTTTGTTCAGTGACTGTTTATTTTCTTAATAAACTATGGCAAATTTAATGTTATTAGCTGCCGCCATGCAGATAGATGAAGAGGAGTTAGTATTTGAGAATGTATATTTAGTTTTATATGAAATTATTATAGATACAATTTATATATGTTCCGAAGACAATTACGTGATGCAAGTGACCCCCTAAGTATTCCTGAAGCAACTTTTCGCGGACTATATCGTCTATATCGCATCTCACGTCAATGTGTACATGATGTGATTGTGGAATTGAGTCCTTTTAAACCAGATCGTGTTCGCAATGCTATTAGCATACCTAAAAAACTTAAAGTAAATGCATGCCTATAATAGTACAATTATTTTTTTTATGATATTTGTTTTAGTTCATTGTTGCATTACACTTTTTTTCACAAGGGTGTTACCAAAAAAGTGCAGGCCAAGACTTCCTAATTGCTTTATCTCAAGCATCAGTAAGCAGATGTGTCGATGATATTGTAGAAGCTTTACAACAGTGGGAACATCTTGTGAAATTTCCGACAACCGAAGAAGAGTTGATGATCGAGAAGCAACGGTAGAAGTCATCAAATTAATAAAACTTTTCATTAAAATTTCAGTTTCAGTTTTCTAAATGTACCAAATGGATTTCCTGGTATTATAGGGTGTATCGATTGTACCCATGTGGCTATAGTTGCACCTCCAACCAATGATCCTCATTTTCCAGGAATCCTTTTTTATAATAGGAAGGGTTTTTACAGTTTAAATGTTCAAATTGTAATTATTAAAAAGAAGTAAGTTACTAGGTACCAGTAACTGAAAACAATTTATTATTCAGATCTGTAATGCAAACCTTCAAATTTTAAATATTAATACAAGGTATCCAGGGTCTGTACATGACTCAGTAATTTGGAGTACTAGTCTAATTAGAGGCGTTGACTAAAAAATTGTAAGACACGCAAGTGTAATGTTAAATTGCGTTCCCAACATGCTGTCTTTTTCTAATGGAACCCCTGCTCTCCACCACCTACAAGCTTCTGACTTGTAAACTAACGACATCGTTGCAAATTTTTCTGAACTGATTACTCGACTGCACGAGTCATGACGAGACAGATTGTCATTGTCGGGTCGGCGCCATCCGTCTACATACTCATAGATAAATAAAAACCTTACATACTATAAACGGTATTGTTTCCCTAGCTATTATTATTCTTTGAAATAATATTTTTATTTCCAATATATGAAACTAAATTGATACCAAATAAATAGCTACCTGTGTATCCAATGATTATTTATAAATGTACAATATAAAGCAAAAATAGAAATTGCTAACAGTCAAATCGTACCACGAATTTTTTTACGAAAAATATTTAAGGGGTAATTTTTAAAAACTATATCCAGGGCGTTATACAGTTTTGTCGCATTATACGTAAAACCACATTCGAACAATGTTGTACGATGTGCAGGTATGGTAAAATTATTTACATATCTGATATTTTTGGAGTGAATTCCATTTCTACCAATTAATTTGCGGCGCAGATATGCAGGACTGTTCGTTATAACAATTCTATGTATAAAATTTAAGAAATGAAATTTCCACCTTGTTTTAAGGAGAGCCAATTTAATTCTTGCATGAAATCGCTAATATGGTCAAATTTACGTAGACCATACATAAATCTGCAACAAGTATTTTGTAGATGTTGGAGCCTGTTTCTGTTAATGTAATTTAGAAATGGGTAATAAACAGTTAAACAATATCCATAAATCGGAGAAATTAATACTTCACATAATTTTTTTCTAAACTTAAAATTATATTATTGACTTATTAGTAAATAGTAATCGTAGTTTCATCTAGGCCCTTTTGATCACGTAACTTACATGATCACTAAAATTTAATTTACTGTCTAAAACTAAACCTAAATTTTTAATTTTCTCCGCAAAAGGTAAGGAAACACCGTTTTTTAAATTAAATTAGGAGAAATAATTATAAAAAATATAGAAATAATGAATAAATGTATGGTAAACGACCTTAACGAATCGATTCTGCAAGCTGCCGAAATATCAATTCCTAGGACAAGCCACAAAGTAAACCGAATACCTGTACCTTGGTGGAACCCAAAAATCGGCGAAGCTATTAAGGCCAGAAAAGTCGCTCTGAAGAAGTTTTCAAAAAACCCCACTACAGAAAACCTTATCAATTTTAAAAAACTCAGAGCAATAGCACGACGAGAGATTAAAACCTCACAAAGGTCCTCATGGCGAAGTTACGTCAGCTCATTACAAACAAAAACGCCTACTACAGAGTTGTGGACTAAAATCCGTGCCATCTCCGGGAAACGTTACAATAAAAGCCTCCCAAAATTGAAAATTAAAGATAATCTATTTACCGAACCCGCAGCAGTAGCCGAGCAACTAGCTGATCATTACCAACAGGTTAGGAGTACAAATAACTACAGTGCAGATTTTAAATTTAAAATGACGACAGCAGCCACCCTTAGATCTTACTGAAATAACCTATCAAAGCTACAACGAGCCAATTACTATGGAAGAACTCCGTATAGCTCTACACGAAGCTAAAGAAGGTGCGACTGGAATCGATGATATCCCAAACGGAATGCTGAAAAACCTACCATACTCATGTTTGCTGGATTTACTTTATACTTTCAACAAAATTTGGAACGAAGGCAAGTATCCAGAATTGTGGCAGACTGCAATGGTAGTACCTGTCTTAAAAACTAGTAAGGATCCGTTAGAACCGGACAGCTACCGCTCGATCTCTTTATGTTGCTGTATGGAAAAACTCTTAGAAAAGATTATCAATAAAAGACTGGTCAATTTAATGGAAGAAAATAACTGGACAAATCATTATCAGGCGGGATTTCGGAAAAATTATAGCACAAATGATAAATTGGTGCAATTGTCAATGCCATCTATGAAAGCTTCGGAAGAAGAGAACACCTAATAGCTGTATTTGTCGACATAGAGAAGGCTTATGATACAGTTTGGAGATATGCCGTATTGGAAAAGCTACATAAATGGGGGGTAAAGGGAAAATTAGCCTATACCATAAAGTCATTTCTGTATGATAGACGTTTTAAAGTGCGGGTAGGGAAAGCACTGTCCGACGAACATATTTTAGAAAATGGAATACCTCAAGGCTCTCCACTTAGTGTAACTTTGTTTGCTATTGCGGTAAATGATATCACAACTACACTAAAACCAACAATTGGCCGCTCTATATACGTTGACGATATCACGATTTATAGGTCCGGGAAAAGAGGCGCTGCAATTAACAACGAGCTACAGAAAGCAATTAACACCATAGTGGAACAGGCACAAAAAGTAGGATTCCGGTTTTCTCACTCAAAGACAGTGTCTATGCATTTCTGCAAGCTAAGAACACCGCATTACGAGCCTAAACTTTACCTTGGAAATAAACGAATCAGAGTTGTGTCTCAAACAAAATTTCTTGGCATAATTCTTAACCCTATCCTCTCGTGGAGAAACCACATAGAATATATATACACAGTATCCAAACAAGTCTTGAATATAATAATAACACAAACTGGGGTGCAAACCGGGAAATTCTATTACGGATTTATAAAACAATGATTCTTTCAAAGATAGATTATGGATGCAATGCATACGGATCTGCATGCATATCTCTCTTGAAGAAACTAGACACAATCCAAAATGTCTTACTAAGATACTGCATGGGGGCTTTCCCCACAAGCTCTTCATATAGTTTATGCGCTGAAGCTCGTGTTCTACCCTTAAAGTTCAGGCGCATGTGGCTGTTACAAAAATATGTTTGCAAAATCAGCATGAAGTCAACACATTTTAATTACGAGATCATCACTAAGAATGAAAATACGTGCAGGACATTAAATACGCTCATATATGTACAATTAACAAAACAAAGGATCACATTACAGATCCCATCACAAGAAGCGACCAAAAAGGAGTATATTAGAGATAAAATATTAGACCAATGGCAAAATACTTGGAATCAACAAAATAGGGCCCTTAAAGAACATCTACCTTCGATCAAAAAACGCAAAAAAATACCCAGCATTCTCAAGAAGGAACAGTATAGTCATTACAAGACTTCGCATAGGTCATACAAAGTTGACCCACGACCACATACTTACAGGATCACCCCGAGGTATATGCCAAACATGCAACGTACAATTAACGATCCGACATCTCTTCACTGATTGTCAAGCAGTGCAAGCACAACGAGAAATCTGGCATATAAGAGGTCCATTTCCTAAAATGCTAGAAGTAAATGAAAGAAAAATGAAAAAGGTGCTTGAATTTTTACATTTATCAGAATTACACGGAAAAATTTAACCAACAAATATGCACATATTCAGAATACGTTTTGGAACAAGGAAATAATTCATAACAGGCTAAAGGCAAAATAACCTTAGAAGTTGATGCCTAATAAATAATTTATAAAAAACAACCTCTAAAAAATAAAGTTAATCTAATTAAAATTATTGTAATTCAACTGTAAGAAACCAAACTATTAATTAATATAATTTCCCCTAATAAATTTAAAGAAGGAGGAGCTGCTATATTAGAAGAACATAATAAAAATCATCATAATCTTATTCTAGGTATAATATTAATTAAACCTTTCTTTAAAAACAATCTACGACTAGATAAAGTTCATATGAACAATTAGCTAAACAAAATAATCCTGATGAACATAAACCATGAGAAATTATTATTACAATTGAACCATATAAACCTCATATATTTATTGTTATTAAACCTCCTAATACTAATCTCATATGTGAAACTGATGAATATACCATTAAAGACTTAACATCCATTTGACGTAAACAAATTAAAGAAATAATAAAACCCCTATTAAACCAATAATTATAATAATAAAATTAAATTTTAAACCTATAATTATATAAATTTTATGAAACGAATTAATCCATATCCCCTAACTTTAACATTACGCCAGCCAAAATTATTGACCCAGAAATTGGAGCCTCTACATGAGAACAAAATTGTACAAATATAAAAATAAATATTATTTAATGAAAAGAAAGATAATAAATATCTAAAGTATAAAATTATCATGTATATATATATATATATATATATATATATATATATATATATATATATATATATATATATATACAGTTGACTCGCGATAATCCGACAGTTGTGGGACCTAGGGGGTGTCGGATTACCAAAAATGTCGGATTACCGAAGGTTAGTTTATTGCTACTGAATTTGTCCATATAAGTTAAGAAAATGAATTGTTGACGTATTATTTTGTATACTCTTCGATATCAAAGGTGTAGAATAATCAATTTAGGCATTATTTTTCACAAAAAAGATAGATTTATTGCATATAAAATTGAAAAACACAAAACGATTAAGCGTTTACAAAAAAACTAAAGTACAGAGCGAACATTGTGCAAACTTACGGATTAAACTAGTCTGTGATTGTTTTTTGTTTTTTCTTACGTAAACAGTCTGTCATGCCTTTTTCTTGGATGTCTTTCAGCATAAAAACGTTGTTGAAGTCCAGTTCACTCTCCTCGCACCAGCGTATTAATGTGTTGGCGGCCGCCATAGCTTCATCACAGCTGACGGTATATTTTTCCTCCACGGCCTCTTCGATTGTTTCGTCTTGAACAGTAGACGTGACTTGCAGTACCATCTCATCATCCGCATTTAAGTTGCCGTCTAAGAACCATGTTCTTAAGTCTTCTAAACATTCTTGTGGAACGGTGATATTACCACAAAGTGTCAGTGTGTCATCCACAACTCCATTAACTTGAGACTGCTCATCTTCGTTTTCTTTCTTTTTCAGGAGTGGATTTTCTGGCCAAATATGCTTCCACGATTTTATGAGAGTTGACGTTTTTACTTGTTGCCATGCAAATGATGCGTTAAGGATGGCATTCTTTATGTTAAATGACTTCAAAACAGAAGTGATGTCTGCATCGGGCTGGCTGACGATGTCCATCAGTAGGCGCTTTTGTAATGTGCCTTCAATGTTTTATTACATTTTGGTCCATCGGTTGAATGACAGCAGTTGTGTTTGCTGGCAAATACATAACTTCAATGAACCATTAGCTGTCTTAACTCTCAATTCCTCCACGGCCGGATGTCCGGGGGCGTTATCTAACAGTAAAAGGGCCTTTAACGGTAGTTTTTTTTGTTTCAAATCTTGTTTTACTTCTGGGACAAAATGGTTGTAAAACCAGTCTCGGAAAATTTCTTGAGTGACCCACGCTCGTCCTTGATTCTTATATACCACTGGAAGAGTTTCTATCTTGGTGTTTTTAAATGCCCGCGGGTTCTTACTTTTACCTACAGCTAGCAGTTTCAACTTACGATTCCCAGCGGCATTTGAACAAACCATTAAAGTGATTCTTTCTTTTAGAAGTTTTCTCCCAGACACTTTTTTCTCATCATCTGTCACAAATGTTGTTGTGGGAAGTTGCCGCCAATTTAATCCCGTTTCGTCGGCGTTGTAGACTTGATCAGGCGTAAGGCCTAATTCAGTGATTTTCGAGGTGAGGTTCTTGAGAAAGTTAGGAATTTCTGTCTCGTCAGCAGACAATTTTTCTCCACTCATCTGAACATAACGAATACCATGTCACTTTTTAAAATTCTCAAACCACCCGTCACTGGCGCGGAAATCATCTTTTTTTGTAATTTCACGATAAAAGAATTTTGCTTTCTCCCTCAAAAGATCCCCAGAAATCGGAGCCTGACTGTTCCTTTGCTGTTTGAACCAAGAATAAAGAGCTTCTTCTACTTGAGGAAATTCAGCCAATCTAAGAGTTTTTCTCTTTGAGCCGTCTTCAACAGTTTTCACAAAATGTTCAATTTTTTCTCGATTTTTCAAGATGTCATAGATGGTTGGTCGCCCGATGTCATAAGCTTTAGAAATAGTTGTTGGAGTTTCACCACGGTCTAACCTCTTAATTATTTCCCATTTTTCAGAAAGAGTTAATGTTTTCTGTTTACGTCTTATAGTGATTCCACTTGTACTTGCCATCACTTGACACTTAACACTTCACTGAACTAGTAAAGACAGCGAGCTACTAACAAAAGGAAGACTTGAGAATCCTGTCACAACACGAGGCGCGAAATGCGGCTAGATACGGCGTCGGATTACCGAGCGTGTCGGACTATCTCGAGTCAACTGTATATATATATATATATATATATATATATATATATATATATATATATATACCAGCTTGAATACGTTCAGGTTGATAACCTCAACCTAAAATTAATAACAATGTTGGAATTAATCTAATTTCAAAAAAAAATATAAAAAATAAATATATTTATTGAACTAAAAGTTATAAATAAAGATCTCTGGACTGTATGATATAGCCGAAACCTTTTTAAAACATTTTGAAACTGTGAGTAGTGATGTAAGTTATAATCTGAACTTCCGCCTTAATAAAGATTTACTAGAGAAACAGTTAGATTTGAACACGAGTGTACCTCTACCTTATAATTGTGATTTTACAATGCAAGAGCTAAAAAACGCCCTGCTGACATGCAAAAATACATCGCCTGGTTATGATGAAATACCGTACGATATGATAAAGCACCTACCGCAACATGCTATGGAGTCACTTCTAATATTATACAACCGGATCTGGCACTCGGGGAAGTATCCTAAGGAATCGAAAGTCGCCACGGTAATCCCCATTCTTAAACCAAGCAAACCTTCGGAACGACCAGAAAGCTACAGACCGATTTCATTAACATGTTGTATGGGAAAATTATACGAGAAAATGATCAATGCAAGGTTGATGTGGTACATTGAACAAAATAACCTACTGTCTCCTTACCAGTTTAGTTTTAGAAAGCGCCGGAGTACATTAGATAGCCTAGTGTTGCTTGAAGATGCGATCCAAAGAGGTTTTGCGTATCGAAAACACACCCTAGCAGTGTTTATCGACATTGAAAGAGCGTATGATTGCACGTGGAGATACAATATAGTAAAAACAATATATGAATGGGGAGTAAGGGGAGAAATGGCGAAATTTATACAAGACTTTCTACGTTCACGTGAAATACAAATCAGAGTAGGTGGAGTCACTTCGTCACGAGGAGTGCAAGTTAACGGAATCCACAAGGGTCCAACATCAGTGTGACCCTATTCTTAATCAATTAACAATTTGATTTTGAAAGGCGCAACAAAGTAAAAACACAACTATACGTTGATGATTTGTGTTTATACTATACTACTGAGCCCTCTGAAGACGTCAACCAAGTAATGCAAACCGAGTTGGATAAATTAATACAAAAAGCGGAATCGATTGGATTTAGATTTTCTCCGACCAAAACTGTAGCGGTGCACTTTTGTAGGTTAAGAAAATGCACTTTTCGACCAGCTGTGCGAATGGAAAATAACGCTATTAACACACAGAGGGTAATAAAATTCCTCGGTATACTGATGGACGAAAAATTGTCGTGGAAAGATAAAATTAATAACCTCTTGGCCAAATGTAAGCAGGCGCTGAACATTATAAGAGTGATGTCTAACATTAGTTGGGGTAGTGATAGAAAAATGTTACTTACCCTACACAATTTGTTGATCATATCACGTTTGGAATATGGAGCAATTGTATTTTATTCAGCACGAAAAACCATACTTAGCAAGTTACAGGCTCTTTACTACCAAAGCATCAGATTGGCAATCGGTGCTTTCCGTACCAGTCCGCATACATCCATAGGATGCGAAACAGGATACGAACCGCTTCCATTAAGAACGAGCTGTCTGCTATTATGCTATGGTGCCCGAATCTACACACAACCAGACCATCCTTTATACAGCATCTTGTTTAACGTACCAGTAGATCCAATATTTATGAATAGACCAACCATTACACGACCGGCTACAATAAGGTACCATGAAGAGTTAAAACGTTATGGATATAAAACACCAAACTGCTTCCAATGCCGTATAAGAGAAAGTCCACCGTGGTTCGGAGCACAAAACCTTATAATAAACTCTATGACACTATACCCTAAACAGGAAACCCATCCAACAATATACCACCAAAACTTTCTAAAAACTCAAGATTTATATGAAAACTATAAATTCATGTTCACAGATGGGTCAAAAACAAGTAGTGGAACGGGATCTGCATTTGTCTTTGAAGATACTGTATCTACGTTATCCTTACCGTCTTGGGTAAGTGTGTACACAGCCGAACTCATGGCAATCAAACAAGGACTACTTTTTTGTGGGTATAATAAGCAGCATAAAAACTACATTATATGCACAGACTCAAGAAGCGTTGTGGAAGCAATACGCAGAAGGAAAGAAAACGACGACTTGATAAAGATTATTTTATCATTAATTGCCCACCTATTGGAAGAAAAATACAACATCCTAATTATGTGGGTTCCAAGTCATAGTGGTCTCACAGGAAACGAACACGCAGATCAAGCTGCACGATTATCAGCAAATTCCTCTGAACCAGATGTGATCCCTGTACGTATCATTGACCAAAAAAGATATTATAGACAACAAATACATAAAATATGGGAAAATGAGTGGAACAGATCCAACAACAAACTATTAGAAATTAAAACAACGGTTGAAAAAACGGTATACCCGACGTTTCTAAATAGACGTGAACAAGTAATAATTACCCGTCTAAGAATTGGTCATTGTCGACTAACATCTGCATATCTCTTATCCCCAGGAAAGGACAGAAGGGTCCAACCCATTTGTGAAAACTGTAACGTAATATTAACTATTAAACATATCTTACTAGAATGTGAACTATACAACCAACATAGAAAAGATAACAACTTACCTCATAGTTTATCGCATATATTAGCCCTAACGGAAAACTCATTGATGACGTTAATAAATTTTTTAAAGCAGATACATTTATATAATGAAATATAATTATACGTGAGCCAATAATAGTAAGGGCTAATGATCGAAGCAATCGATGCCCAAGAAAAAAAAAAAATTAAAATAATATTATTAAAACAACAAATAAAAAAAAATCACTATAATTTTTCTCAATATAAATTTTTCCTCTAGCTATAATTATTAAAGTACAAATTCAAATACTAAGTAAAATTATTAAATATCTTAAATAATCCCACCCAATATATATATATATATATATATATATATATATATATATATATATATATATATATATATATATATATATATATCTAATTGAACTATAAAAAAATGTAAAATTAAAACTAAGAAAAAATATATAAAATATAATAAAAAATAAAAACTGAATAATTCAAAAATAATTTTTTAAAAAACATAAAGTAATCATAAAAACTATTAAAAAAATAAATTTTATCATAAAATATTAAAAGACTGAAAATAATCATCGCCATAAGAACGAACTATTAAATATTATACCAATATTAAAAAAAAAAATGCAAAGAAACTCATTCTATCCATTAAATAAAATTTTAATTTGTTCATTTTCAACAATTATTTTAATATTAATATGAATTGGACTAAACCAGTTGAAGATCCTTTCATTTTAACAAGCAAATTTTAACTACGTTATATTTCTTATTTTTTCCTCTTATACTTTTAATATCAAAATTATCAATTAATGATCTTGTTTAAGTATATATTTTGAAAATATAATAAAGAGTTAATTTACTTTATTAACTTTGCTATAATTAATTAACTAACTAATTTGAACAAAAATAAACAACTTCAATCCTAAATAAAACATTAAAAATTTAAAGAAATAGGTAAAATCTTTTTCAAGCTAAGATATAAGCTTGTCATGTCGAAAATGAGGTAAAGTCCCCGAGTTCAAATAAATATAAAAAAATAAATAAAACAAACAAACAAAAAATAATTAAAAATAATCTACCAAAAAATAAAAACAAATATTATTCTCATAAACAAAATTTTGAATATTCAGCCATAAAAAGCATAAAATCCCCTTCCATATTTTTATTTTTTATTTTTTTTTATTGAAGGCATCAACCATTTATTCGCCTTTTATAACTAAATTGTTTTATGCCGCTTTTTCGCTTTCATTGTTAGATTTGTTTCAATAGTTCTGTCTCATGTAGAAATCTAAATATCCTGTACAGTTTGTCTTGTTCTAATTTTATATCTTTTTTATGCCGTTAGTTATGCATAATCTGGTTCTAACATCTTTGTATTTGTTACATGTTTCAAAATATGTTTTATAGTTAGAACTACCTTGCATTTATCGCATAATGGCGGATCCAGGCTTTTAAATATATATTGTGTGTAAGTTTCGTGTGTCCCAATCTAAGGCGTGTTAATATAACACTGTTTTTCTTGTCAGTTGCGGAAAAGGTTTTTTCCTGAGCTATGGGTATAAACGCTTTTAAGAATCTGTTTTCTTTTTCCCATTCTTGTTGCCATACAGCCCATAATTTTTGTTTTATTTTGCCTTCTTTTAGTTTGAAGTCATGTTCTATACTTAGGGTTTGCTTAACCTCATTTAACCGATGGTGTATAGGTTGATTTAGTTTGTTTGTGACCTCACCTCGGCGTTTAAACAAAATCTTGTTCATGTAATGTTTTGGCTGTTGCTGTATTGTTATTGCGTATTTCATTAGCAACCAGATTCTTCTGAATTTTAATGGGAGGATCCTGCTTCAACATAGAGGCTACTCACAGGAGTAGTCGGAAATGCCCTATCGCGTATCGGACACATGCATTTTGTACGATGTCTAATGCTTGTAGGTTACTTTTGGCCGCAGAGCCATATATAACGGACCAATAGTCCAAAACCGACAATATTAAAGCTTTATATACGCGTAGAAGCACTTGTCTATCAGCTCCCCAGTTGCAATTTGACAAGCACTTTAACACATTTAAAGAATTTCGGCTTTTCTTGAAATTGTTTCTAGTGTGGTTTCCACGATAATGATTTGTCGAACAACACTCCCAAAAATTTATGTTGAGTTACATACTTGAGCCTATGTTTCTTTAAAGTTAGGTTTGGTGGTTGATGTGGATGCCTTAATTTGCAAAAATGTGTGCATTCCGTTTTTGATGGTGATATTTTAAACCCCACTGATTCTGCTTCTCTTACTATTGTATCCACCGCATTTTGTAATGTTGCGTCGTGTGTTTTGTCTCCCTCGCTATGAGCGAATATCACTAAATCATCTACGTACATGCAGTGGCTTATTGAAGAGTGTAATGTACATGTGAGCTCGTTTACTGCAACTAGAAATAAAGTCACGCTGATTGGCGATCCTTGTGGTATGCCTATATCTAAGTTATACTTTTTGGAAAGCTGATTCCCTATTCTAACACAAAACTTTCTCTCTGATAAGAATGATCTAACAAATTTAAACATATTTCCTCGTACCTTCCATCTATGTAATTTTTCCAGAATCCCATATTTCCATACAAGGTCATATGCCTTCTCCAAATCAAAAAACACCGCTGTGCAGTGGTGTCTTTATAGAACAATTCTTGTATTGTCGTACCCAAATATGTTACATTGTCTCTGGTGGAGTGTCCTTGCCTGAATCCTGACTGATACTTGTGTAGTAACTCATTCTTCTCTAAATATGTCACTAGTCTCTTATTTACCATCCTCTCAAGTATTTTTCCCAAACAACTTGTCAGTGAGATCGGACGATAACTACAGGGTACTAGGGGATCCTTATCTCGTTTTAATATTGGAATAACTATTGATGTTTTCCAACATATTGGATATTGACCCTCATTCCATATTCTATTATATACAAAAACGAGATCTTCAAGGCCATCTTGTGGCAAGTTTTTAATCATTGCGTAAGCAATGTTATCAATTCCCGGAGAAGTTTCTTTTACATTGTTTAGCTCTATTATTAAATCATTCATTACAAACAAATCGTTGTATCCACTGCCTAGGTTTTCCGTGACAGTAAAACTTATTTCCCTAGTAATTCGGCTACTTTTAAATGGCTCGTCGTAGTTATCTGCAGAACTAACACTTTCGAAGTGTTTTGCAAATTTTTCGCTCAAATGCTTAGGTTCGATTATTAAGACACCATTTTCTTGTAGTTTTAGAGACGGTAAAGATTTAGTTTTGCCAGATACTGCTTTGATTTTGTTCCAAACTTCTGAGGTTGGTGTGTAGGCCTTAATATTAGACGCATAGTTTGCCCAAGATTGTCTTTTTGATTCTGATATTTTACGCCTGGCTGCTGCTCTTTTTTGTTTAAATTTAAGCAAATTTTCCATGGTAGCGATTTATAAATGCACGTAGAGCCTGTTTTCGGACTCGAATTGCTTGTGCTACTTCTGCATTCCACCATGGGACTGGAGGCTTTCCAATTTTACCACTTCTAGGTATAGACATTTCTGCTGTTCTGATAATGCTTTCTGTGAAACTATCTACTATTGCATCTGTCACAAGCTGCCTATTGAGTTTTGGCATGTTACTTTTGTATTTTTCCCAATCTGCTTTATGTAAATGCCACTTTTCAGGTAGCATCCATTTGGATTTTGCTTTTTGTGTGGATAATAATATTGGGAAGTGGTCACTTCCATGAAGGTCTTCTATTCGAGACCATTCGTACTGCAATGCTATTTGTGGCGAGCCTCGGCTCAGGTCTATTGCCGAAAAGGAGTTAGACCTCGATTCATTCCAGATTTCAATTAAAAAACTATTTATTATGCTACCTTTGTACAGTTAAAATACTGCGGCTATTTAATTATCACTGAGCAGATTAGACTTTAAATTATTCTCAAAAGGACATGTTTTTAATAAACAGGCAGAAAATTAATTTGCCGAATTCCTTTTTATAATCTAAAAAATCTTTTATCTTTAAAAACAAATTTACTAATTTAATCATAATAACTAATAATAAAAAATATAAAATTAATTTTCAATAAACAAATTAAAATTAATATAAATTAATAATTAAATAATAAATAACTATTAAATTATTATCATGATTAACAATTAAAATTATACAAAATATAGATATATTAAAAATTTTTAAATTTTAAATAGAAGCTCATCCCATTAAATATTTAATATTAAAACTTAAAAATTAAAAATTAATTCTTAAATAAATAATAATAGAATTAAATTCTTTTCTTAACAAACTAGATATATTTAAAAACGAATAAAATTTCATTTCAAATTAATTATTTTAAAATATTATATCGCAAATAAATAAATGATTAATTAGTCCTTTTAAATTCGAGAAAATCAATTAAATAATTTCAATTTAATCAACCCTGATACAATCCTAGTTTATATTTTAATTTTAATGAATTTAAAATTATTATAATAATTAATATTCAAATTTAAATTTCACCTAAAAATTCAAATATCAAATTTAATTAAATTAAAATTTAAAACCAAACATATTCAATTAATCTATTTGTATAACCGCAATTGCTGGCACAAATTTTATTAGATTTATTAAAATTGATTGAAACATATATTAATAAATTTTCAGTGTTAAATACTGAAAAAGAAACTTTTAATTAAAATTCTACCTGTAAATTCATTTTAAATAATAAATTTAATACAAATTGAATTTTAAATTTAAATAAATTATTCCCCAAAATAAACTATTCTTAAATTTAAATTTAATTAATTCTAATTTAAATAAATTAATCAATTAAAAATAATTAAATAATAAATAAATTATTAATAAATTAAATTTTACTATTTTAGAAAATTACTTAATAATCAAATTTATTATTAATAAAATGGTATAAATCATTAAATTAAATTTTTAAATAAAAATAATCCAAAATAAATGAAAAATTTAATTTTATTTAAAAACAAAACAATCAATTTCATTTAAAATTAAAGTTATAAAATTAATAATTTAAACTAGAACTTACAAAATTTATTTATACGTATATTAATATAAATATTTTATTGACCCCCCCTCAAATATATTTAAAATATAATCATAAGCTAATCATTAATAAGCAATAAAAGATTAATTAATTTCTAATTTTTAAATTAATATTCTATTAGAACAAATTTAATTTCTAGTAACTCGTAAGTTGTTTTTTTTTTAAATTATTTTCTTTATATAAATGATCATTTATGAAAGACCAATAGCAATAATGTTAAATTCTTAAGATAACATTTTATTGATATATTGAATATTTATATATTAATTCTATATATATATATATATATATATATATATATATAAATATTTAATATATATATATAATTTATATGCAGTAAATAATAATAATAAATTAGAACAATCATATAATACGATGTTATAACTATTAAATAAAAATATAACTATTCATTATTTCTTTTTTTTTCAGGTTTATCGTGTAATAATATTTATATACGACATAGGAAATTCCCATGTTAAAATAAACTATTGTAAATATTGGCTCGCCTAATTATTTTACAGTAAAATCTCAAATGTAAAACTTCTTAAGGAAAAAAGGCTGCTTCTTATATTACAATTGCATTTACATTTGGTTCATCCGTTTTCGAGAAATTTAGGAAAAACTTAAGGGCTTTTTCGTAACTGGTCAAGGTTGCTTTGCTAACAATAATTATTAATTGTCATTGTAAATTATTCATTGTTCAAAAACAATTCATTCATCATTAAAACTTTATTCGAGACAGATTATTACTTTTTAAAGAAAAATTTGTTTATAAAAATGAATTATTACACCATTGAAGAAAAAGTAAAATTTATTGAATGGCATTACTCTGGCAATTCACTTAGAAATGTCAGACTCGGCTAGTTATCAAAACCGGCAAATTCCAAGTGCAGAAACAATTTCAAAAATTATCAACTTATTCAAATCTACCGGTAACGTTAATAAGCCATGATCGACATGGATATTGTTTAGCTGCAAACGGAGATTTATTTGAACACTTGATCAAATAGTGGAAATGATGATTTTTTGTTATTTATTTTCCAATTTTCATAATTAATTTGTTTATTTAGAATATCATCTTCTTGTTTATAAGAGACTTATTTTATTTGTGCTCCTTATTGTATTTATCCTGACACTTACATGGCTTATTAACGTTACCGGTTACGAAAAAGCCCTTAAGTTTTTCCTAATTTTCTCGAAAACGGATGAACCAAATGTAAATGCAATTGTAACATAAGAAGCAGCCTTTTTCCTTAAGAAGTTTTACATTTGACATTTTACTGTAAAATAATTAGGGAGAAAATATTTACAATAGTTTATTTTAACAAGGAATTCCTATGTCCAGAAATTCAAGAGACACAATATATATATATATATATATATATATATATATATATATATATATATATATATAAAACTTTATAAATAATAAAATATTTATATAAATAAGTTATGGTATATAACATTAAAATTAGTTACATATAATAAGTAAATTTTATTGAGGTTAAAAATAAAGTCAACCACTTTTTTCTCCAAATAACTAGAAATTCTGTACCCACCATATTCACCTGTGATTTGTTGGCCTTGAATTTAAATTGGATGCTAAAATTAATTAACTAAAAAATTTAAGTGATTTAAATATTTAATTTTAACAATTCAAATACATTAAAAACAAAAACAAATGAAGTGCCTGACAAACGGATTATTATGATATAATAAAAATGTAAAATTTTACCTTCATTATAAATAATAGAATTAAACTATTCCTGTGAATATCAAAAATTCATGTACATCTTATACTAATTTATAAAAAGATAAGCTAAATAAAGCTTTTGGGTTCATACCCCAAATATAAAGATTCTTTTCTTTTTAATAAAAAAATTTTATCAAATTTTATTTTTATCAATATTAATTATTAGAATAGAACCTTGATTTCAATTTCCTCTTATTCATAAATAGCTATATGAATAGGACTTGAAATTAATGTTTTATCTATTATTCCAATTTTAAATTCAAGAAAAAATAAACTTTCTTCTGAATCTTCAATTAAATAGTTTATTACACAAACTATTGTATCATCAGTAATTCTATTAGCAATTATCATAATAATAATAAGTTCGAGATTTTCATCAAAAATAAATCAAGAATCGTTAATTATTTTTATTATAAATTCAAGACTTCTAATGAAAATAGGAATAACCCCGTTCCATTTTTGATTTTCAGAAGTTCTTGAAGGATTAGATTGAATAAATTGTATATTAATATCAGTGTTGGGTAAGATCCATTTATTTAGGATCTAGATACAGATCCAAACACATTTTTAAAAGCTGATCTAGATAAAGATCCAAGATCCGTACGTAAAAGTGGATCTAGATAAAGATCAAAGATCCTTGAAATGGGATCTAGATCTTTTATAAAGATCCGACATTCCTAAAATTGTTTCGAGATTTTTGTAATTATTAATATTATCTTTAATTGCTAGTATTGCTACTGATGAGTAGTACTCCCATTCCCATGATCATTTTTCATGTAATACAAATATTAGTCCGTAAGGTTAAATTATTAAGAAAAATAATATACAAATATAATTTTTATAGGTTTTTATTGAAAACTGACATTAATTATTTAACGCACTACAAATTACAAAATTAGTATTAGGTACACATTTACACTTGCAAGTTGCAATGTTAATTGTTAATTTAACTTAACACATAGTTGTTATACAATTATAATTATAATTTATCTAAATTATTATAAGTATACATTACATAATTACATTTTATTATCTAATTTTATTTTATTTTGTTTTAAAATTAATAGCATCTCAGATATATCATCACCTAATCTATTCCTACGAGGAGTTAAAATTAGTCCACCCATACTAGATATCCTTTCAACGGGGGCAGATGAAGGAAGTATAGAATTATATTTTAAAAAGATTTCTTTTATAGCAGGGTACATATTTAATTGCTCATAGTTAGTGCTTGTGTCTTTAAAATAATTTGTGAATTCTGAATCAAATGTTGTTTGCGATTGAGTATTTATTTTAAAAATCAAAGAATTCGTCCGTGGCAGAGGATTTTTTCAGTAAGTGTGAACTGAATTTCTGATTCTGAATTATTAAGATTTTCTTGAAATCCGGAATTGTTAAGTTCACACAATAATTGCGTTTGACAGAATGTTGTTTCATTTTAAAGGGGTAATTTTAACCACCAAAATTTAAATTTTGGGTTAGAAATTGTGGATAACAGGTATGGTCGACTACTAGAATTTTTAATATCCATTATATTAGAGAAACGTCTTGTAAAGCCGTTCAATAAACATTCTCTTAATTTAGAACAAAATGTCAGTTTTGTCATTGCTTCTAAGCTAGCTTTAATTTTGAAAAGTGTTGGCAAAACAGTACCTAACTGACAAGTTTTTTCATCTTGTAAAATATCTATTGCAACGGCTATAGGTTTTGTAACAGAAATATATTCGTTTAAAAACACAAAATCTGACAGTTGGAACACGTCTAATTTTAATAACTTACAAACATCACTTAATTTTGCTTCAATATTAATTAGTTTAACACATGCGTCATACATGGAATTCCAACGAGTAGGACAAGGAACTTTCAATTTGACACCGCAAACATTTTCTAACTGATACGACGCCTTAGTTGACCTACTCACTAAATTCCATAAAGAATAAGCTTTCCCAAAAACAGTATCGTACATTTTTTTATACCTTATGGCTGAGTGTATGCGAACAACACTTAAAATGTTCGGGCAAAAGCACGTAAGTACTGTCAGTATCAAAAGCAGGTAATGATTCAACATCTACATCATTTTGATTTTGCAACTCTGTTAATTCGCTATCGCTGCTCTTATTACATATAGAAGCAGTAAATACGTTAAAAGCTTTATTAAAGTTGCTTGCGTTATCTGTTACCGTTCCTGAAATTTTACCGAGATTTAATTTGTATTCGTTATGAATTTCACTTATTAATTCCGCAATTCTGTCAAATGTGTGTGCAAATTTAAATCGCCTACAGCTTAATGCAAAAGATTTACGTTGGAAGCTATTACTATCGATAAAGTGTGCAGTCATACCAAGATAACTTTTGTTATTGGTGCTCCAAACATCTGCAGTTGTACAGACGTATTTGGTTTTATTTAATTCTTCTATTACAGCACCCATAACTGCTGATTTCTCTTCTTCTAATTCACTCTTGAGCGTTTTTCGGTCACAAGGTTTTTTGCCAGAAAGTCCTTCTACTAACCTAATAAATGCGGGTTTTTCGACTGTACAAATAGGCCTCATCTCTTCAATTATGTAATCTAAGACGAGTTTGTTAACCGAGTTCTTTGTAGTAGAACTGGTAGATCGTTGAAAAATGTTAGTCTTGTTGAAATTCTTCATTAATAAAATTTCGGTTTTACTTTTTTTTGTTGTCTTTTCTGCATCGAATTTGCTAAATGTTACTGGATGCTTTCTCTAGAAAAAAAGGAGAAAGTGTATGTTAATTTATAAAATTCAGATTGAAGTCACTTCAAGTTTCAGTCAACATTTAGATAACACCAATTTTGAAAGCGACTGAATCCCATCTTTTTATGAATACAGGTATCATAAACATTTAAAAAAGTTTTTTGATGCATTAGGGACTTTAAGAAATAAATCTCAACCTTTTGTAAACGTTCTTTTACACACGAGAAACTAAGTATTTTGCAACAAAAAATACTTTACGTAATTCATATAGAATTTAATAAGAAAAATTAAGTCTACAAATCACGTTTTGATATATCAGATGATGTATTTCGTAAGAATCCAATAAATGATACTAAAATTCTGCCAAAAACTATATTAATACATACCTTCATATGCCGAATAAAATTTCCTCTTGAAGTCACATGACCTTGTATTTGTGCGGGACAATTTAGACACTGGGTCACTATCTTGTCACATTTTGATAAAATTTTATAAAATTTAACGCTTAAGATTGGCGGAATTTCCATTAATTCAGCTTCGTCACTCATTGTTGATCTAACTAACTATTAACAAATGTGCTTTACTTAAAGTCGTATTCTTAAGAACTGAAGACAAGATTGTTGTTTTTCTATACCTCCTTTTGTTCGATTAAATTAGCAACAGGGAATTCCAGTTCCACTTAACTTAAGCACCTACTTTAATGGATGGATGACCCCATTGTCATTACTCATTAAGTCATTAGATTAGCACTTAGCTGTCATTACCTGCCTTTGTAGCTTTGGGAAACAAAAACAACGGACGGAAATATTAACAAAGGAAATGAATAGTTCTATTATTGGTTATTTCGGAATTTAACATGCCTCAGGCAGTAGGTAATGTGTAAATGTGTATGTATCTCTGTGGGGTACGGATGTAACGGTCGTAACGGAGCATAATGCATTTTTTAAATATAAAGCTCTGTTGCCTCAAGCCAGTTAAAAATTTCACAAAATACCCTTAAAATACATTTTAAAATATTCTAATGGATCTTTGGATTCAAGTACTAAAGATCTGTTAAAATGTGATCTAGATCCAGATACTAGATCCTAGCAGAGCAAAGTATCTAGATCCAGATCATAGATCCGTTTAGTGGATCTAGATCCTGGATCTAGATCACTTTGATCTAGATCCTACCCAACACTGATTAATATTAACATGACAGAAAATTGCCCCTATAGTCCTGTTAATACTAAATATTAAATTCAAATCTTTTATAATAATTATTATTTTAATGGCAATAATTGTAGGAGGATTAATGGCATTTAATCAAATTAGAATACGAAAAATTTTAGCATATTCATCAATTAATCATATAGGATGAATAATTGCAATAATTTATCTTCAAACAACATGAATAATTTACTTTTTAATTTATTCAATTCTTACAATCAATGTAATTTTAATTATAAAGAAAAACAAAATTTATTTTATTAATCAATTAGTTCAGAAATTAAATTTTTATTTGAAAAATGACACGCTTTACAAAAACACAAATAATCAAAAGTTTGTAGGAGAAACCTGACGTCAAACACGCTTGCCAATTAAGAGTACATAGACACTTTCACGACGAGAGTTAACGAGCAACTAAACATTTGAGACCCACATCAAAGAATATTAACGTACGTTAATATTCTTTGCCCACATTACTACTAGCGCCGTCTCTAGTTGAGACCCAACTTTGGTTACGGATATTACCATACCGTTGCGTATCTTAAACGATTCCTCAATCAACGTTAGAGGTCATTTGGAAGCAAATGCTGATAACAGATCCTGGCTTTTAGATAAATAGTTACTGTTACACACTACACTAAGCATGAGAAGACCAGTTCAAAATTTATTGAATTATGGTTAAACACGTAATGTAATATTTAGTATTTATATCAAATTGTCTTAATTCGTAGGTGGTAGTGGATATCCACTACAGCCTTGGCTAATTACGCCAATCCCTGTACCAGCAACTGAAGGTGAGCAGAGATTTAATTATGCACATAAAAGTGTTAGAAATGTCGTGGAACGGTTAAATGTTGTGTTGAAAGAAAGATTCCGATGTTTACTTCGCCATCGTGCTCTACACCACCATCCCATAAAAGCTGCACGTATAACTAACAGTTGTGCTATTTTACACAATTATATTATAAACAGATAAAATCATATAAATTTTGGCAAGTAATAATTATAATTGGTTATTTTTAATAATTTTAGAATATATCGAAGAAAATATTGAAAATGAACAAGAAAATTTTCCAGATGTTAATATCATCGATCAAGGGCGAAATGTACGAAACAGAATAATTCAAATGTATTTTGATTAATTTATTAAAAATTTAAATAATGTAACAATTTTATCTTTACTTGAGAAATAAATTAATCATTCTATGTAATGCTGCTAAACAAGTATAAAAAGATTTTATCAGTCCTTCCAGCATCTTCATTTTCTTATATTGTAGAGTGTATAAAATGTATTGTTGATTTTCTTGGTAAATTGTCTTTCTCCTACAATCAAGTTTTACTAACTATAAAGAAATGGTTATTAAACTACTTAACTGTAACGTATTCTAGTTGATACAATTTTTGTTTGAAATTTTGGTAACCTTACTTTGGGTAAACCGAGTTCATTAACATCCATTCCAAGCACTACCAACATGCTTAGCACATTCAGCAGTTTGCATTCAAGATCAGTGAGGAACGTCTCGATTGCTGGTCCTCCTCCTGTTAATCTTTGGTGGACATAAATTTTTCTCGCCTTTTTCTTAGTTCTAGAAGTCCAATCACTAAACACTTTCTTCCATTCATATGCACGTTTGGAAGTCCCATATTTATTGATCTCCAAGCACAAGACTTCAAATGCATTGTCTGGTATATTAATTCCATATTCATTTGTATAATCCACATACATACTAAACTGATTATAATTAGGTTTGGACCCTGAACAAAATGAAACGACTATTACAATCTCGTGTATATATATATATATATATATATATATATATATATATATATATATACATCATGCAATCATTATTGCGTCCGTACGTAATTCCTTAATTTGACGTCACCTAGAACAAGACGTATTCTCTGATATTTTATTGAAGTATATAGGTCAGCATTTTTTTCTAAGTTCTATGGTCTATTCCATATGTTTCTAGCTTTTTTTTTACTATATACATAATTTTTGTACTTTTGACAATCATTCTGGAACCCGTACATTAAAGTACTGCACTAAAAATCATTACGGCATCTTGCTGCGTTGCATGCCCTCTTAATGTAACAATGCAATCATTTTGGCATCTCGGATTAGAATATACATAATGTTGTTGTTGCAAACATTTAGGCGTCAATATATTTTATATTAATAGTTTGTGAGCAACCAGTTTGACGTCTGCTTTCATATTATCCAAAAATTTTATGAATGTTTCATTTTGTCGTCTTAGTTTAAAATATACACAATGTTCTTGTTGCAAACATATTGGCGTCTACATATTGCAATTAATAGTTTATGTGCAATCAGTTTTAGGTCTGCTTTCATCTAATTCGAAAAATATATGTTCTATCACCAAAGAACTAGCCGATCATTTTGACGTCTTAGTTGAAGATATACATATTGTCATTATTACAGCATATGAGCGTCAAGGTCTATTCATATATGTTTAAATAAAACCAATACAATACTTATGTTATTTAAATAGCTCCCAATGCAGAAGAGATACATTTATCAAGTAAGGGTAAAGTACAGGAAAGCAGTGAATAATGGGTGCGTACTAGAATTTTGAGTTTGGTACAATCAGCCTATTCCAACCACTTTAATTATCAGACAAACAATTTGATGAATTTATTTTCTCCACTTTTTTAGTTATTTAAAAATTATATCTTCATCACCATTCAATCCAAAGAAAGTCCCCGGTTCGAACCTGTTTTAGGCGTTAAAAAAGATCGTCGACAATTGGTCACGCGAAAAATTGTCGCGCACATTTGAGCGCGCCTCAAAATATCGCCAGCGAAAAAAGGGCGCCGACGAAAAAAGATCGCGGACAAATGGTGGCACTAAAAAATTTAAATTTTTGTTAACAGTTATCTAAATACCAGACTGGAACACTGCGACGCGGCGTTGATTTCACTCAGTACACTCTAAATTTGAAGGTGAGTGTATAGATCGTTTGGATCGACGACACCAGAGACGACAACCGCAGTTTTCAAGAAATCTTTGGAATTGTTTTGAATTCATAGAGGAAGTCATACCAAATACAAATTATTCTGCAGAAGGATGGCACAATAGTATTTCCTATATATTAAATGCAGCACATCTAAATTTGTAGAAATTTATCAATTCGTTGAAGAAAGAGGAAAGTTTACATTGTTTGAAAATTGAACACTACATAGCTGGAAACGAACAGCCACTCAAAAAAATTTGTAAAGATACGGCGCAGCGACAGAAAGCTATTTGTCAATAATATGCCAATCATCCACATTAGGAGTATTTAAGGGCGGTTGCTCATAACTTCGAGGTACAAATATAAAAAGCAGAAAAGCAAGAACCAACAAAAAAAAAATAAAAAAATCATAAAATATGAAAACATAAAAAAAAACTTTTAAACATGGCAGTTATTAACTGCCAGTCCTAAGCCTGGATAAAATGTGGAGGAATGTTTAATAGTTATATTTTTCTACGCGACATTTTCTCACGCGATCATTTGTCCGCGACCTTTTTTCGCTGGCGACCTTTTGATGTGCGTTCAAATGTGCGCGACATTTTTTCGCGCGACCAATTGTCCGCGACCTTTTTTCGTACATTCGTTTTTTAAGTATAGTGAATTAGATGTAGAGCAGCCTTGCATAAAACCCCGCCTTTTGAAAGTCAATAAAAATTTTCAACAGGGAAAAGAATGATACAGGTTCAGTGGAAGCAGTGTGTGTCGCCCTATTATTAGGAACTAGTAGTGCTGTTTATGGACATGGATGGGTGTCGTACTCATTATACCTCTCTGAGTATAACACAAAGTACTCAACTTTAGTTCTAAAAGTACACAAATACGCCAGCGACATGGACGTCCTGATAAACGATAAACACACATGCACCCATGCTTGCACATGTACTGACGCACAAGCACAGACGCGCGCATGCGCAGACACGAGGTTAATAATAGAACTGGTTTCTAAACGCCCTAAACGGTAGTAATTTAACTTGGTCCCACTAAAAAAAATAATTTTGATAAATAAACGGTCTCATCGTAACAAGTTACTACGTAATTCAAAATTAAGACACTTGTTTCTTAATCTACATTCTGCAGTTCGTTAGAGGTTTACTAAGCAAAATCCAAGGATGAATATACTTCGCCGTAAAACTTTCGGGTAAACTATCTACCTCTAAGAATTGAAACAAATACTAATTCAAAATTAAATCTATGAAGTGTCGATTAAAACAATGAATTTGGTGTACAAAGTTATTTAATTAATTTTAAACGGATTTTTATATTTGTACACACACAATATAGAAGCGAACCGAAATGCGATTTAAAAAGTCACCCTTTTAAAATAAGGGTAATAATGTCATCTCAACTGTTAATAATAAGTAAATTTTGCATTGGATTATATCATCTGGTAACGTTCGAATCAACTGGGTGTCCCAAGCAAAATTACTAATACAAACAACCGTCGTAGTTATCTACCTATGACAAAACTGTAAAACATATTAACCAATTTGTATTTTTAATTTTTTACATTTATCTGTAAATTTTATTATTTTCTGGATGTGTACATAGAATGGTGTATTTGAGGTGCATGAGGTAGCTAATCTTGCTTAGAATAAACAGTATGTATATATGTTAATATATGACTTCAGAATGATTTACAAAATAATGCATGTGTGAGTTCATAATGATGTTAAGTAATATCAATTGTATATCTAGGTAGAATGACGCCAGAAGGCTGTAGACCGTAAATATGAAATTACTTCAAATTAAATAAGAAAGAATATTAGGAATTGGTTTTACAGTGTTGCCATTTAAAGACGCCTGAAAGAATGTAAATGTACAGAATAAATACAATAAAAGTATATTTAGAAATAGCGCCGTGACGGCAAAGTGCTGAACTAAGTTTGTATACAATTTTACGATTTTACGAATTACACGATTTTGGCGTCGACAAGTTTTTAAAAAATCTCAACGTAGGAGTATGGAATGGGCCCCATACTGAGAATGAGTATTATAGGATTCTATCAGAATTGTCTTTTATCAACGGTGCTTCTCTAACACTCATACCAAGAAAATTATTAAGGATTGTAATCTGGCGTCCATATACAGACGCCACTTTGCAAAGTGTAGCCAGATTGATGGTAAATGCCAAATAGATGGACGCAAAATGATAGAATGATGTATATATATATATATATATATATATATATATATAATATAAAATTCAATTGTTAACAATAATTTATAATTTATGCTCTAGCACATCAGCTAACCGATTAATGCTATTAGCTATAGCTTTTAAACCTTCCCCAATCTTCTTAAAACCGTCAATTTCAGATTTACGGCTTTCTTCATATGCTTGTAATAATTGTGATTTTTCTATAATTGATTAATACGAGATATGAATACTATTATAACAATTAAGTAGCACCTACTTTTACTAATCTTTCGTTTTTGTTTTACACATTGTGGTGTAATAACTGGAGAAGAAGCCTTTGCTGGAAGGGATTCCTGGTGAGTCACAACAGCTTCCTCTTCATCAATCTAAAATTTGATACTACGATTCAAATTTGTTAATTTAGTGGTGATAATTTTAAATATTATTAGTTTTATATGAAATGCAGATGCTTACATATTCTACTACTATATTATTTGGTGGTAAACCATGCAGGTCTCGCTCCTAAAAGTAGTAATAATTGTAATGATTTTTAATTTCAATTAATTTATATATTTTAAAATTTGGTTACTTACATCTTGTTCTAGATTAGGGCTCTTGGCTGTGGAGCCTAATTCTGGTATATTCATACCATCCACAGCAATTACACCTGTTACGTCGATAAAATCATTCTCGTGTGGTAACAATTTTTTGTTTTCGCTTGCCTTTTTCTGAGTGGCCGATTCCCGCTCTGTGAAAAGCTGGAAAGGAAGATAGCCTTATTGTTTATTTTCAGTTGTCAAATTACCTTTTTCCATGGACTCACGTATCTCATAGGGCCATCACCACTGGAATTTAATTTTAAGGACAATTTTTCCCAAATAGCGTCTATTGTAGTTTGGTCCTCATTGGGGGATATCTTACCAGTTTTTAATATGGGGTAATTTCTTAAAAAGTCAATATATATGTTGTATTGTTGTTTAGAAGTCCTCAATTTTTCTTTCTATTGCACTTTCCATTTTAAAAACAAAAAACACGTGGGATAATAAGGGTTGCGCACGACAATATGGCTGATTCACAACTATAATATTGAAACAAATGTTAACCTTGGAACGGTTACCAATGTGGCCACAGGAATTCCTAATGCTGCCAACCTTGGTTCAAACATTGAAATTAAAATTGAAATAAATTCAATGTTGGTCATTTTCCAATGGTCACCAGAATAAGCCTGAATGATTGAATTATTCCCTGCCATTTCTGTTGTTATCCCTACTATTTCCATTATTATACTCTCGTCCATTGCTATTTCTATTATTCCCATAATTGTACTCTCTTTATCGTTGTCCCAATTATTTCTATAACTATACTCTCTTCTATCGTTCCTATGGTGCTGCTCATACGCATCGTACCTTCTTAAAAACTGCAGTAGCGATGTCATGTCCCGTATGTTTTGCAATATATTTTCTGCTACGTTATTCTCCAATTGCCTCGCTAAATACTGCACCATTTCTTGTTCATTCATGCAAGGTGTAAAATACCGCGCTATTTGATATTTTCGCAAGATATATATTTCTCTCGATGTTCCTTGATTTTTGCCCTAGAAAACTCTTCTCTGATAACATTTTGTTGTACGTCACTCCAATATTGTTTTATGAATAGATCCCTAAATTGTTCGTACTCTGTGCATTGCTATTGTACTAAGTTATACCATAACTCCGCATTTCCCTTTAACATTTTTCTTATCATCCGCATTCTTTGTTTGATGTTCCTGATTTCTGTGAAATACTCTTCAATATTCTTTATGAATAACATTGGTGACTCATATTTTTTTCCTTCGAGTTTGTATGGTAGCTCCTGTCCATACACGTAATGTTCCCAGCCTACCTGTAACATTCTCACTGGCTCTCTCTCTCTCTTTTAACTCTTCCAAATCATGGTCGTGTATCTTTAATTTTTCACATATCTCTCCCATTTCCATCTTACTGTCAGATTTATTTATTTCTATTTGGAAACACATCTGTTCGTTTATTTCTTGTACATGTCCTATTCTATTATTTAAGTCACGAGATGCTTCTTCTCTCGACTTGCTTTCTATCCTTACACTCTTGTCTAATTTCCTTAATTTCTCATCCACTTCTTCTTTGTTTTCTATTATCATTCCCCATAATTTCTCATTTTCCCTATTCATATCACGGGTAGCTCTTTCTTTGTCTCCTCCATTTTATCAACTAATCTTTCTTTATCATTTTCCCACTTACTCGTTTGTCTATTTATAGTTTCTTCCAATCTTCTCAATCATCTTTCCTGTTCTGTTCTGCTTCACGCATGTCTATTTTTCTATTTTCTTCGAGCTTGTTAAATTTTATTTCCATTTTCTCATCTGCTTCTTTTCTATTTTCTTCAAGCATGTTGAATTTTATTTCCATTTTCTCTCCTGCTTTACGCATGTCATCTTTCCTGTTCTCTTCTGCTTTTATTCTATTTTCTTTTGCTTTTATTATAGTGTTGTTAATTTTTTGGAACATAGCTATTATCATCTCCGTATCCAACCCTTTATTTTCTTTAGCCTGACTCCCTTCTCCTTCCTGCTGTCCTTCTTGGCCCTTTTTAATTTTATCCTCGTCCATTTTTTCTTCTGTGTTAATTTCTTCGTCTTGTTTTCCTAAATTTACTATTCTAGGCCCGTAAATCGTACCTGACCTTGTCAACCTTTTATCTTGCATATAAAAATCTAATCTAACCTATTCACCTTTCCTAAACTTAAATTTACTCACCCTAAATATAATAAACAAAAAAAAACTAACTTCAAATTCGCTAAAACCTTATTAAATTGCCAACAAATTAGGCCCTCACGTTGCTGCGCCAAAATAATTGTAGAGTATATTTTTTTAATTGGCGAGCAGGTGAGTAATATGTGGATAAATAATTATATAATCTAATCTTTAAATTTCTACTACATGAGGATTATGGGTTCTTATTGTAATAATATTAACAAAAAATATATATAACGCGCCGTAGTAGCTCAGTAATCTCTTTTAGAGATAGCGTTCAATTGTATTTAGCATTGATTGTTGGCAAAATAAATTAAATCTGTGAATATTCATGTAAATGATCAAATTGTATTTTATAATAAACAGTTACAATGTGAAACCAACTTTGTTGAGATCTGCACAAAATACGCATGCGTTGCGCACTTAATACTGAAATAAATGTAGCCTGTTAAAAATTTCTGCAATTGCTCTAAATTATTTAGCACAATTTTAATTTTATTTAAGGTAAACTTATTAATTTTATAACAACACTGAATCATCTACTTTTCAGATATTGACACGTGAATACGTACAAACATTTATACACTATTTAAAAAAAAATAAATACAGGACAAAAAAAACACTGCAATAGGGTTATGATAGAGAAATACACTCACATGTGTTGCTGCAAATTCCAAATAATGTTCATGTCGGGTTGGTCCACATTAAACGTTGGACGTAGACTTCCTTCCATAAATCGATGAAACTGCCTTGCTGTCCCAAATATGCTGCTTAACATTTCATTATTTCATCCAAATCAAATAACTGTTGACTGTTCTGCATGTGGTAAATACGGTGTACTTACAATGCTCAAATACTTATAGGCAAGCACTTTATTTTATTTGTGTTTTTTAAAATGTTGTATTATTTGTTTAATAATTTCTCGGATTTAATTTTGTATTTTGTTCATATAGATTTTTGTATTCACTTGCACATTTATTTTTAAATTCCGTTATGAAGTGAAAATTTATTTTATCATCTTAATCACTATCAACAAAATAAACATCGAATGCAAAATAATTGAAAAATTTATTAATATACAAAAAAAAATTGCACATCACCCGATGTTTACACACGATCTTGAAAAACGAAACAATTACAATTTTATCGAACAATTGTGATCGGTAACCTTATTTTTAACTTTAGATATAGGTTAAAACAATTGTTTCTGATGTCTCAACTCTACGGCGATCGCGTTTCAATTCCGATAATGTTTACGAGAATTGTTACTTACATGTTAACACAAATAACACTAACACTATAACTTGTTAGTTACAAAAATTAAAAAAAAACAAGATGGCAAGAGAATGAGAAATCAGGAGCAATTGCTTTTATTTTTTCTCTACATTACACACAAAAGATTCTAGCTTCTGATTGATCTAAACAAAATTGTAAACATAAATGACCTTGTTTCTTCAACAACTAATCCCATCCATTGCTTTGCTGACGATAGCACTCTTCACTGTAGTTCATCTCAATCTACTCATAATGATAATTCACCTTCTATGTCAAATCAAGAAATTAAAGCTGAAATGGCAAATTCAATCAACACAGACATTCAACGTATTCTCGAATGGGGAAGCAATAATCTAGTTAAATTTAATGCTAACAAAACTCAGTGTTGCCTTGTGTCTGCCAAAAAAGATCGATCATTTCCTGTTGTAAGTATGAATGGCTCAGTTCTTAAGTTTTCAGACTATTACTCTGTTGGGTATGACTGTATCTTCAAATCTCTCATGGGTTGACCATCTTCTGTCAGCTACCAAAACAGCTGCCCGTAAAATAGGCTTTTTGTACAGATCTAAGCAGTACTTTACCTCTCGACAACTCCTTCTGCTGTATAAGGCCCAAATTCGGCCTCATCTGGAATATAATTCTCACCTCTTGGTTAGTGCTCCCCAATACGCTCTCGATATCGTTGATCGTATTCAAAAGAGAGCGATTAGGCTTATAAATGCGCCGTCCTTAACTTCCCACATACAGTCCCTTGAGCATAAAAGCATGGTTTCAGTTCTTTCTTTGTATTATCGTTATTACAACGGCTATTGTGCTGCTGAATTATATTCTTTGATAGCAACTCGCGCTATCTTTGCGAGAAACACTCGGTTCGCTCATTCACATCATCAGTAAGCAGTACAAATCTCCACTTGTACCAAACGGGCGCAATCCGCATTTTTCTACACTACTTCTAAACTCTGGAATGATCTCCCTAGTTCCTGTTTTCCTCTCACTTATGACAAGAAAAAATTTAAGGTAGCTGTGCATAGACATCTATTGGCAATTCATTATCCCTCTATCCATCCTCCTAAGTTTTCCTGAGTGCTTTGGCACGATAGGCCTAATTTAGCCTGTTCAAGCCCACAATCATAAAAAAAAGAAACTTAACTAAAACATAAATTATGCTATATCTTCTTCAAAACAATTCTGATTTGATTTTTAATTACAGATTTGGAATCAGGACAAAATTCCGCATAAATAGACACCTCACAAGCCCTATTTTGCTTCGATAATTTTTATTTTGACAACTTATAATCTAAATTTATATATCAAATCTTACATCTCATAAACTAATTACATATTCAAATTCCACATAAAGAACTGTATCAGAATACATCTACTTCAACCCATTTTATTTAAATTTTATAAAATTTCTACTTTCCCATTTAACATTTAGGTAGTTAACCTAACTTTTCTAATTTTATGTTTATGTTACATATTTATAGTTAAATTCCTTGTTGAAATGAGGGAAACCTACTATTAAATGTTTTTATAATTTAATTTAAACTTATCTTGCCCTATAAAAACTATAATTTTGTGAAAGTCTTACAAATAATACTTAACCTAACTTAATGTAAATTTACTTTTAATTTGTGTAATAACTGTTCATAACACTTGAAATGTTCACAAAATGTGTTCTTATATCTGTCTCTAACACCAATACTGTTCACTTGTACTCCATAGTTCTTAATTTTGTCAATTTACATTTTCACATTGTTTAACTATTTTGTCAATTTTTGTATAGAATTTGCAAATTTATAAACAGTTATCACACAAATTGAAAGTAAATTTGTATTAAGTTAGGTTAAGTATTATTTGTAAGAATTCCACAAAATTATAGTTTATATAGGGTAAGTTAGGTTTAAATTAAATTATAAAAACATTTAATAGGAGGTTTCCCTCATTTCAACTAGGAATTTAATTATAATTATGTAATATAAACATAAAGTTAGAAAAGTTAGGTTAACTACCTAAATTTTAGATGTGAAGGTGGAAATTATATAAAATTAAAAGAAAATGGGTTGAAATAAATGTATTCTGATAAAGTTTTTTATGTGGAATTTGAATATGTAATTAGTTTAGTTGTAGGATGTAAGATTTTTTTAAAAAAACGTGTAATCACACGCTGTAAGAACGTGAACATCATATTTCCATTTTCGTGGACAGTCCAACTTTTCGAGTAATTAGCTAATTGGGATTTTTAGATGTACTTGAATAGTGAAAGGTTCTTATTGTGGCTACATAATTGGAAAAATTCATAAAATAATTACTTTATGCTAATAATAACCGGAGGCCTCTAAGTACTTTTATATTATTCAGTTATAAACAAGCCGCGGAAATTGAGTGTTCTGTGAGTATGACCGTGTTAATGCGTTCTCCCAATGCAGCAACCACGGTAAGTGATCGTTGTTTATGTTATCCCTACCACATATTTTAGTCAGAGGTATTTCGGAATTTGAGTGATATTATTATTATGACGATCTAATGATAGTGATAAGCGTAGTGTAAAATGAAACACAGTGTCCTATAGGTGCCTTACGAAATGAAATCGGTGTTAGTTTCAAATCATCCGTACATTATCAAAATTTAAAATGGCTTGTTTATTTGCCCTCAGGCATTTATCTATTTTCAAAAACGAAATAGTGCGTTCAAGCTTGCTTATAAATCTAGGGCCCTTTTGGTATATGTATTTACAATAAGGCATTCCTGGTATGTAAAACAATATATTGATCTGATTTCGATACGGTTAAATCCTTTATTGTATAGGTACTTTTACCAGTTTTAACTGTGAAACGTATTTTTAGCATTGTAAGCAAAAAGCGGTAATAGTGTTACACGCTAATTTGGTGTTCGTATATTGACAGTAATGCCGAAGGTTATCTCACGTATTTATTTTAATTGGGATTGATTTTAAGAAGCTGTAAGTTACGCCAGACCCGTATTTTTGAATTGTAAGCTGATTTTTTCAACCTGTAAGTTATAATTTGATTGATTGAGATTGATTTTCGGCCTGTGCTCTCAGGTTTAGAGAGAGTATCAACTCTGGGTGTCGCTTAGCCTTATCTTCAAAGTAAGCGGTCGCTCATATATAGTGGGAGAATCGTTACCTGAAGGTTATGAAGAATTGTTAGCACAGATTCTTGTTTGATTTGATCGAGATTGATTGATTTGACTGCTATGGCTAATTGCTTTGATTAATTGTGATTGATCTGGTTGTTTGATTTGATCTAGAGTGATTTTTCCATTTCCAATAACGCCACACCATAGTACAGAAAACATTCATTACTTTTAAATCTCAAAATAGCTTTACTTATAATAAATAATTAAAACTTCATATTTTTTGTAAACAACTTAATAACGACTTAAGACGTTGCATATAAATCTCAGGGTCTTTTTGACAGAGGTGTTTCCCCTAAGGCAGATTTTGTATGTAAAATATTTTAATTAGCAATATTCTATTTCCAATAAGGCCAGCCCTTACTTCAGAAAACATTCATTAGTTTTAAATCTCAAAATAGTGTTACTTATAATAATTGATTAAAACCCTTTACCTTTTTTATTTATAAATTTAATTATGACTCATAATTAAAACCAAAATATATTGTGCGTAAGAGCTTGCTGAGACCTAGATGCATACGTCCTACCTTAAAAGTTAGTGTTAGACCCCTTATCTCAAATTTCTCCCATAACCATTACAGTGATCTGTAAGTAGTTTTAAAATATACCGCTAGGTGGAGGCAGTTATATTACAGAATACATTCATTAGTCCATACACAACTAGACGGCACCACAAACAAATTCAAAATTTAGGACAAGGGGGCGAAGAAGAAGTTAGCATTGGGGCCCCTTATTAGAATACAAATTCAAATTTCCCGCCATAACCAAGCTGTTTCGCTGTTCCTATGAGCCGTCCAGAAGGAAGTGTCATCCGCAAACTGCGCAACAGCTACTCTGTGTTGTGTGACTTCGGGAATGTCTGATGCAAAGCTGGTGTAAAGGATAGGGGCTAAGGCAGAACCTTGCGGTACGCCTGCTGTAGACATGAGTTAATGGCGTAATTTCTAAAAATCTAACAAATACACTAATTTCTCGAAAAGTATTGAAGTTAGGTAAAGGGAACCCTAATACAGTTCGAACTATTGTCAAAAGATTATTCCATTCCGATAAAAATTTCATGGGCGTTGTATTTAAAATAACAAAGATATTTAACTTTGAAGTTTGTTAACTTTACGCGTTATTCTTTGTATTTTATAAATTATGATTTGAAACAGTAAACAACAACGTACTTCCAAATATCCTTATTACGATGACCTAGATTAGGTTGTCTCATCTTTTCTGAATCGAGAAATACTTGAATTTTTTGACAACCCAACATTTTCAAAAAATGTTAAATATTTCGGAAACTGTAAGGTTTAGGTATAGGGAACTCTAATGAAAGTCTACCTTATTTTTTCACCTTATTTAAAAAAAATTAAAAAGGAGGGTATTCCATTTAAAATAATATAACTTTGATAACTAACAAGTTTGTAGATCACCCTGTATAAATCAAACTAATTTTAGATTGTAGTCCTAGAAGGCTTACGTATTCTCGCCCAAACAGATTTTGAAAAATTCAGTCGTTTGGGTGTTAGAGACCGAGCGTTGGTGGTGGCGCCCTGTATATATATATATATATATATATATATATATATATATATATATATATATATATATATATATATATATATATATATATATATATATATATATATATATCATGCTTTTTAAAATGATATTGTATCAATATAAAATTAATGAGTTGTACTATTTGAAAACTGGTATATAATATACTCTAATTCTTTACATATGTACACATAGGTGATAAGTATTAATCATCAACATAACCTCAAATAATATAAGATTCATTAACATACATTGATATAAATCTTCTTTCAGCTGCTCCAATTTTCATTATTGAAGATCCATTATCCAAATCATATGTTTTGAATCCAATGAAGTATACTAGTATATACCGCATCATCTTACACAGGTATGACGATGAAATATTTCTTTAAGATTTTTCATAAACACTTTAATTTTATTTGTTTCATAATTAAATGCAATAATTTTATTTCAGGTTTACAAATATAGTTTAATTTGAAAAATTCCATTTCAACATCTATGTTCGGGGAGATGACAATAACCTGGTTTAGACACTTGCACTTAAGCTAACAATATGCTGTATAATCACGTATGTACTCAGTGTTATGTTAATTTTAGCAATCTGCTGTTTACATACAGGTTTAATTAAATCCATCGCAATGACTCTAAGCTGAATGTACCTTTTACACTGAGCTTATTCTTATATTACTATCATATTTAGCATTGTAACTATCATCTCAATACATTTTTTCAATTTGATATTCTTGGTCATTTTCTTCAGAATGATTTGAGCATGGCTTTAAGGGACACTCTTGATAGTAATTCTTGGTTTAGATTAGGTACAATGAAGGAACATTCAGGAATACGACGTGCTTCATCTGAGATACTCTTATTACAATAACTAACAATACTTCTTTGCTCCAATCTCGGATTTGGTACCTGATTTTGAAATATAGACTTGTTCTCGGAATTGTTTCATTGAACTTGAGATTCGGGGAGATTTTGTTTGCCTTTAAGTGATTAAGAAGATGCCTTGTAGGTCCCTAAACAATTTTGAATAAAACAGGGAACCTCGTAAGCAACTGAAGGGCCGTCCAGTAACAGAAATAATCTTTGGAATTTAAATAATGTATGTAATGTTTTTTATGCTCATTTGTTAAAGTTATAATGATTTTATCCACTCAGTTATTAATTTGTGCAAATGTTTTCGGCATTCTGTCACATTGACAGCCGTATCTTTGTGTGTATTATTCTCGGAAGTTCGAATACTGCTGCTCTGATGCTTAAAACCATATTTTTGTATCCCACCAGAAACTTAAATTTGCGTGGAAAGGATTTTTAATATGAGTTACGGAAAACATCTGCATGTAGAGGATCGACGACTGTTACTTAACGTGTACGATTACTTTTGTGAAGAGAAGGAGAATAATGGAGCATTGATATGTTCAAGAGAGAACGGCTGCTGCGATGGGAGTCGGCCAAAAAACGGTTTCTCCAGTGTCCCCTTGATGGGTCTAATTTCCTTTAATTAGGTAATTATCTAAACAGAACACAACAAGTAAGATTAATGCGGTATTTCCTTAGTGATGTCCACTTCCCAATATAAAAATCATAAAATATGAAAACATAAAAAAACTTTAAACATGGCAGTTATTAACTGCCAGTCCTAAGCCTGGATAAAATGTGGAGGAATGTTTAATAGTTATATTTTTCACGCGACATTTTCTCACGCGATCATTTGTCCGCGACCTTTTTCGCTGGCGACCTTTTGATGTGCGTTCAAATGTGGGACATTTTTTCGCGCGACCAATTGTCCGCGACCTTTTTCGTACATTCGTTTTTAAGTATAGTGAATTAGATGTAGAGCAGCCTTGCATAAAACCCCGCCTTTTGAAAGTCAATAAAATTTTCAACAGGGAAAAGAATGATACAGGTTCAGTGGAAGCAGTGTGTTCGCCCTATTATTAGGAACTAGTAGTGTTTTATGGACATGGATGGGTGTCGTCCATTATACCTCTTGAGTATAACACAAAGTACTCAACTTTAGTTCTAAAAGTACAAAATACGCCAGCGACATGGACGTCCTGATAAACGATAAACACAATGCACCCATGCTTGCACATGTACTGACGCACAAGCACAGACGCGCCATGCGCAGACACGAGGTTAATAATAGAACTGGTTTCTAAACGCCCTAAACGGTAGTAATTTAACTTGGTCCCACTAAAAAATAATTTTGATAAATAAACGGTCTCATCAAAAGTTACCGTAATTCAAAATTAAGACACTTGTTTCTTAATCTACATTCTGCAGTTCGTTAGAGGTTTACTAAGCAAAATCCAAGGATGAATATACCGCCGTAAAACTTTCAAACTATCTACCTCTAAGAATTGAAACAAATACTAATTCAAAATTAAATCTATGAAGTGTCGATTAAAACAATGAATTTGGTGTACAAAGTTATTTAATTAATTTTAAACGGATTTTTTATATTTGTACACACACAAATATAGAAGCGAACCCGAAATGCGATTTAAAAAGTCACCCTTTTAAAATAAGGGTAATAATGTCATCTCAACTGTTAATAATAAGTAAATTTTGCATTGGATTATATCATCTGGTAACGTTCGAATCAACTGGGTGTCCCAAGCAAAATTACTAATACAAACAACCGTCGTAGTTATCTACCTATGACAAAACTGTAAAACATATTAACCAATTTGTATTTTTAATTTTTTACATTTATCTGTAAATTTTATTATTTTCTGGATGTGTACATAGAATGGTGTATTTGAGGTGCATGAGGTAGCTAATCTTGCTTAGAATAAACAGTATGTATATATGTTAATATATGACTTCAGAATGATTTACAAAATAATGCATGTGTGAGTTCATAATGATGTTAAGTAATATCAATTGTATATCTAGGTAGAATGACGCCAGAAGGCTGTAGACCGTAAATATGAAATTACTTCAAATTAAATAAGAAAGAATATTAGAATTGGTTTTACAGTGTTGCCATTTAAAGACGCCTGAAAGAATGTAAATGTACAGAATAAATACAATAAAAGTATATTTAGAAATAGCGCCGTGACGGCAAAGTGCTGAACTAAGTTTGTATACAATTTTACGATTTTACGAATTTTTTGGCGTCGAAAGTTTTTAAAAAATCTCAACGTAGGAGTATGGAATGGGCCCCATACTGAGAATGAGTATTATAGGATTCTATCAGAATTGTCTTTATCAACGGTGCTTCAACACTCATACCAAGAAAATTATTAAGATTGTAATCTGGCGTCCATATACAGACGCCACTTTGCAAAGTGTAGCCAGATTGATGGTAAATGCCAAATAGATGGACGCAAAATGATAGAATGATGTATATATATATATATATATATATATATATATATATATATATATATATATAATATAAAATTCAATTGTTAACAATAATTTATAATTTATGCTCTAGCACATCAGCTAACGATTAATGCTATTATAAGCTTTTAAACCTTCCCCAATCTTCTTAAAACCGTCAATTTCAGATTTACGGCTTTCTTATGCTTGTAATAATTGTGATTTTTCTATAATTGATTAATACGAGATATGAATACTATTATAACAAAAGTAGCACCTACTTTTCTAATCTTTCGTTTTTGTTTTACACATTGTGGTGTAATAACTGGAGAAGAAGCCTTTGCTGGGGATTCCGGGAGTCACCCTTCCTTTCATCAATCTAAAATTTGATACTACGATTCAAATTTGTTAATTTAGTGGTGATAATTTTAAATATTATTAGTTTTATATGAAATGCAGATGCTTAATATTCTACTACTATATTATTTGGTGGTAAACCATGCAGGTCTCGCCTAAAAGTAGTAATAATTGTAATGATTTTAATTTCAATTAATTTATATATTTTAAAATTTTTATTACATCTTGTTCTAGATTAGGGCTCTTGGCTGTGGAGCCTAATTTGGTATATTCATACCATCCACAGCAATTACACCTGTTACGGATAAAATCATTCTCGTGTGGTAACAATTTTTGTTTTCGTTGCCTTTTCTGAGTGGCCGATTCCCGCTCTGTGAAAAGCTGGAAAGGAAGATAGCCTTATTGTTTATTTTCAGTTGTCAAATTACCTTTTTCCATGGACTCACGTATCTCATAGGGCCATCACCACTGGAATTTAATTTTAAGGACAATTTTTCCCAAATAGCGTCTATTGTAGTTTGGTCCTCATTGGGGATATCTTACCAGTTTTTAATATTAATTTCTTAAAAATCAATATATTGTTGTATTGTTGTTTAGAAGTCCTCAATTTTTCTTTCTATTGCACTTTCCATTTTAAAAACAAAAAACACGTGGGATAATTTGGCACGACAATATGGCTGATTCACAACTATAATATTGAAACAAATGTTAACCTTGGAACGGTTACCAATGTCCACAGGAATTCTAATGCTGAACCTTGGTTCAAACATTGAAATTAAAATTGAAATAAATTCAATGTTGGTCATTTTCCAATGGTCACCAGAATAAGCCTGAATGATTGAATTATTCCCGCCATTTCTGTTTTATCCCTACTATTTCCATTATTTCTCGTCCATTGCTATTTCTATTATTCCCATAATTGTACTCTCTTTATCGTTGTCCCAATTATTTCTATAACTAATTTCTTCTATCGTTCCTATGGTGCTGCTAACGCATCGTACCTTCTTAAAAACTGCAGAGCGATGTCATGTCCCGTATGTTTTGAATATTTTTCTGCTACATTCTCCAATTGCCTCGCTAAATACTGCACCATTTCTTGTTCATTCATGCAAGGTTAAAATACCGCGCTATTTGATATTTTCCAAGATATATATTTCTCTCGATGTTCCTTGATTTTTGCCCTAGAAAACTCTTCTTGATAACATTTTGTTGTACGTCCCCAATATTGTTTTATGAATAGATCCCTAAATTGTTCGTACTCTGTGCATTGCTATTGTACTAAGTTAACCATAACTCCGCATTTCCTTTAACATTTTTCTTATCATCCGCATTCTTTGTTTGATGTTCCTGATTTCTGTGAAATACTCTTCAATATTCTTTATGAATAACATTGGTGACTCATATTTTTTCCTTCGAGTTTGTATGGGCTCCTGTCCATACCGTAATGTTCCCAGCCTACCTGTAACATTCTCACTGGCTCTCTTTTTTAACTCTTCCAAATCATGGTCTTATCTTTAATTTTTCACATATCTCTCCCATTTCCATCTTACTGTCAGATTTATTTATTTCTATTTGGAAACACATCTGTTCGTTTATTTCTTGTACATGTCCTATTCTATTATTTAAGTCACGAGATGCTTCTTCCTCGACTTGCTTTCTATCCTTACACTCTTGTCTAATTTCCTTAATTTCCATCCACTTCTTCTTTGTTTTCTATTATCATTCCCATAATTTCTCATTTTCCTATTCATATCACGGGTAGCTCTTTCTTTGTCTCCTCCATTTTATCAACTAATTTTTTTATCATTTTCCCACTTACTCGTTTGTCATTTATAGTTTCTTCCAATCTTCTCAATCATCTTTCCTGTTCTGTTCTTTCACGCATGTCTATTTTTCTATTTTCTTTTGTTAAATTTTATTTCCATTTTCTCATCTGCTTTTTTCTATTTTCTTCAAGCATGTTGAATTTTATTTCCTTTTCTCTCCTTTTACGCATGTCATCTTTCCTGTTCTCTTCTGCTTTTATTCTATTTTCTTTTGCTTTTATTATAGTGTTGTTAATTTTTGGAACATAGCTATTATCATCTCCGTATCCAACCCTTTATTTTCTTTAGCCTGACTTTCTCCTTCCTGCTGTCCTTCTTGGCCCTTTTAATTTTATCCTCGTCCATTTTTTCTTCTGTGTTAATTTCTTCGTCTTGTTTTCCTAAATTTACTATTCTAGGCCCGTAAATCGTACCTGACCTTGTCAACCTTTTATCTTGCATATAAAAATCTAATCTAACCTATTCACCTTTCCTAAACTTAAATTTACTCACCCAAATATAATAAAAAAAAAACTAACTTCAAATTCGCTAAACCTTATTAAATTGCCAACAATTAGGTCACGTTGCTGCGCCAAAATAATTGTAGAGTATATTTTTAATTGGCGAGCAGGTGAGTAATATGTGGATAAATAATTATATAATCTAATTTTAAATTTCTACTACATGAGGATTATGGGTTCTTATTGTAATAATATTAACAAAAATATATAACCGCCGTAGTAGCTCAGTAATCTCTTTAGAGATAGCGTTCAATTGTATTTAGCATTGATTGTTGGCAAAATAAATTAAATCTGTGAATATTCATGTAAATGATCAAATTGTATTTTATAATAAACAGTTACAATGTGAAACCAACTTTGTTGAGATCTGCACAAAATACGCATGCGTTGCGCACTTAATACTGAAATAAATGTAGCCTGTTAAAATTTCCAATTTCTAAATTATTTAGCACAATTTTAATTTTATTTAAGGTAAACTTATTAATTTTATAACAACACTGAATCATCTACTTTTCAGATATTGACACGTGAATACGTACAAACATTTATACACTATTTAAAAAATAAATACAGGACAAAAAACACTGCAATAGGGTTATGATAGAGAAATACACTCCATGTGTTGCTGCAAATTCAAATAATGTTCATGTCGGGTTGGTCCACATTAAACGTTGGACGTAGACTTCCTTCCATAAATCGATGAAACTGCCTTGCTGTCCCAAATATTGCTTAACATTTCATTATTTCATCCAAATCAAATAACTGTTGACTGTTTCATGTGGTAAATACGGTGTACTTACAATGCTCAAATACTTATAGGCAAGCACTTTATTTTATTTGTGTTTTTTAAAATGTTGTATTATTTGTTTAATAATTTCTCGGATTTAATTTTGTATTTTAAGTTCATAGATTTTTGTATTCACTTGCACATTTATTTTAAATTCCGTTATGAAGTGAAAATTTATTTTTCATCTTAATCACTATCAACAAAATAAACATCGAATCCAAAATAATTGAAAAAATTTATTAATATACAAAAAATTGCACATCACCCGATGTTTACACACGATCTTGAAAACGAAACAATTACAATTTTATCGAACAATTGTGATCGGTAACCTTATTTTAACTTTAGATATAGGTTAAAACAATTGTTTCTGATGTCTCAACTCTACGGCGATCGCGTTTCAATTCCGATAATGTTTACGAGAATTGTTTTACATGTTAACACAAAAACACTAACACTATAACTTGTTAGTTACAAAATTAAAAAAAACAAGATGGCAAGAGAATGAGAAATCAGAGCAATTGCTTTTTTTTTCTTACATTACACACAAAAGATTCTAGCTTCTGATTGATCTAAACAAAATTGTAAACATAAATGACCTTGTTTCTTCAACAACTAATCCCATCCATTGCTTTGTGACGATAGCACTCTTCACTGTAGTTCATCTCAATCTACTCATAATGATAATTCACCTTCTATGTCAAATCAAGAAATTAAAGCTGAAATGGCAAATTCAATCAACACAGACATTCAACGCTCGAATGGGGAAGCAATAATCTAGTTAAATTTAATGCTAACAAAACTCAGTGTTTTGTGTCTGCCAAAAGATCGATCATTTCCTGTTGTAAGTATGAATGGCTCAGTTCTTAAGTTTTCAGACTATTACCTGTTGGGTATGACTGTATTTCAAATCTCTCATGGTTGACCATCTTCTGTCAGCTACCAAAACAGCTGCCCGTAAAATAGGCTTTTGTACAGATCTAACAGTACTTTACCTCTCGACAACTCCTTCTGCTGTATAAGGCCCAAATTGGCCTCATCTGGAATATAATTCTCATCTTTTAGTGTCAATACGCTCTCGATATCGTTGATCGTATTCAAAAGAGAGGATTAGGCTTATAAATGGGTCCTTAACTTCCCACATACAGTCCCTTGAGCATAAAAGCATGGTTTCAGTTCTTTCGTATTATCATTACAACGGCTATTTGCTGCTGAATTATATTCTTTGATAGCAACTCGCGCTATCTTTGCGAGAAACACTGGTTCGCTCATTCACATCATCAGTAAGCAGTAAAATTCCACTTGTACCAAACGGGCGCAATGCATTTTCACACTACTTCTAAACTCTGGAATGATCTCCCTAGTTCCTGTTTTCCTCTCACTTATGACAAGAAAAAATTTAAGGTAGCTGTGCATAGACATCTATTGGCAATTATTTCCCTCTATCCATCCTCCTAAGTTTTCCTGAGTGCTTTGGCACGATAGGCCAATTTAGCCTGTTCAAGCCCACAATCATAAAAAAGAAACTTAACTAAAACATAAATTATGCTATATCTTCTTCAAAACAATTCTGATTTGATTTTTAATTACAGATTTGGAATCAGGACAAAATTCCGCATAAATAGACACCTCACAAGCCCTATTTTGCTTCGATAATTTTTATTTTGACAACTTATAATCTAAATTTATTACCCCCATTACATTAAATTCCACATAAGAATGTATCAAATTACTTAACCCATTTTATTTAAATTTTTAAAATTTCTACTTTCCCATTTAAATTTATTAACCTAACTTTTCTAATTTTATGTTTATGTTTATTTATAGTTAAATTTTTTGAAATGAGGAAATATTTAAAGAAAAATTTAAACTTATTTGCCCTATAAAAACTATAATTTTTGAAATTCTTAAAAATACTTAACCTAACTTAATGTAAATTTACTTTAATTTGTGTAATAACTGTTCATAACACTTGAAATGTTCACAAAAATGTGTTCTTATATCTGTCTCTAAACCAATACTGTTCACTTGTACTCCATAGTTCTTAATTTTGTCAATTTACATTTTCACATTGTTTAACTATTTTGTCAATTTTTATAGAATTTGCAAATTTATAAAATTATAAAATTGAAAGTAAATTTGTATTAAGTTAGGTTAAGTATTATTTAAGAATTCCCAAAATTATAGTTTATATAGGTTAGGTTTAAATTAAATTATAAAAACATTTTAGGATTTCATTTCAACTAAATTTAATTATAATTATGTAATATAAACATAAAGTTAGAAAAGTTATTAACTATAAATTTTAGATGGGTGGAAATTAAAAAATTAAAAGAAAATGGGTTGAAATAAATGTATTCTGATAAAGTTTTTTATTAATTTGAAATGTAATTAGTTTATTGTAATGTAAGATTTTTAAAAAATGTAATCACACGCTGTAAGAACGTAACATCATATTTATTTTGTGGACAGTCCAACTTTTCGAGTAATTAGCTAATTGGGATTTTTAGATGTACTTGAATAGTGAAAGGTTCTTTTGTGGCTAATAATTGGAAAAATTCAAAAATAATTATTTATGCTAATAATAAGGAGGCCCTAAGTACTTTTATATTATTCAGTTATAAACAAGGGAAATTGAGTGTTCTTGAGTATGACCGGAATGCGTTTCCCAATGCAGCAACCACGGTAAGTGATCGGTTTTGTTATCCCTACCACATATTTTAGTCAGAGGTATTTCAATTTGAGGAATTATTATTATGACGATCTAATGATAGTGATAAGCGTAGTGTAAAATGAAACACAGTGTCCTATAGGTGCCTTACGAAATGAAATCGGGTTAGTTTCAAATCATCCGTACATTATCAAAATTTAAATGGCTTGTTTATTTGCCCTCAGGCATTTATCTATTTTCAAAAAAATATTTCAAGCTTGCTTATAAATCTAGGGCCCTTTTGGTATATTATTTACAATAAGGCATTCCTGGTATGTAAAAAAATAATCTGATTTCGATACGGTTAAATTTTTATTGTATAGGTACTTTTACCAGTTTTAAAAACGTATTTTAGCATTAAGCAAAAGCGGTAATAGTGCACGCTAATTTGGGTTCGTATATTCAGTAATGCCGAATTATCTCACGTATTTATTTTAATTGGGATTGATTTTAAGAAGGTAAGTTACGCCAGATATTTTTGAATTGTAAGGATTTTTCAACCTGTTTAAATTTGATTGATTGAGATTGATTTTTTGCTCTCATTTGAAATATCTCTGGGTGTCGCTTTTATTTCAAAAACCGCTCAATAGTAGAATTTACCTAATTATAAGAATTGTTAGCACAATTCTTTTTATTTGATCAGATTATTATTTACTTATTAATTGTTTATTAAGTATTGATCTGTTGTTTATTTGATCTAGATATTTTTCCATTTCCAATAAGAAATAGTACAGAAAACATTCATTACTTTTAAATCTCAAAATAGTTTACTTATAATAAATAATTAAAATTCATATTTTTTAAACAATTAATAACGACTTAAGATTGATATAAATCTCATCTTTTGAAATTTTTAACAATTTTGTATGTAAAATATTTTAATTAAATAATTTCCAATAACCATTATTAAAAAATTCATTAGTTTTAAATTCAAAAAGTGTTATTATAATAATTGATTAAAATTTATTTTTTTATTTATAAATTTAATTATGACTCATAATTAAAACCAAAAATATTGTCAAGAGCTTTTAGACCTAGATGCATAGTTTTAAAAATGTTAGCTTATCTAAATTTCTATAACCATTACAGTATCTGAGTTTTAAAATATACCCATACAGTTATATTAAAATACATTCATTAGTCCATAAAACAGAGGAACAAAAAATTCAAAATTTAACAAAAAAGGTTAGATTTTATTGAATAAAATTCAAATTTCCATAAAATTTTCGTGTTTATACCTAGAAGGAATTTAAATAACATACCTTTTTTACTTAATGTCTAAAATGTAAAGGTATAAAGAATTCTAGTTTAACGATTAATGGGTAATTTCTAAAAAATCTAACAAATAACTAATTTTAAAAGTATTAAGTTAAAAAACCCTAATAATTGAATATTGTAAAAGATTATTATTATAAAAATTTTGGGCGTTGTATTTAAAATAAAAAGATTTTAATTTGAATTTGTTAACTTTACGGTTATTTTTGTATTTTATAAATTATGATTTGAAACAGTAAACAACAACTTTAAATATTTATTACATAAGATTATTGTTATCTTTTCTGAATCAAAATACTTGAATTTTTTAAAAACATTTTCAAAAATGTTAAATATTTCAAATGTAATTTATATGGAAAAGAAATTCCATTTTTTATTATTTAAAAAAAATTAAAAATACCATTTAAAATAATATAACTTTGAAACTAACAATTTGTAGATCATATAAATCAAATAATTTTAATTGTAGTCCTAGAAATTAGTATTTCGAAACAGATTTTGAAAAAATTCAGTGTTTTGTTAAACCATTTGGTGGGTTTTATATATTATATAATATATATATATATATATATAAAATATATAATATATATATATATTATATATTATATATATATATATATATATATATATTTAAATAATTTTAATATGTTTTTAAAATGATATTGTACAATATAAAATTAATATTGTACTATTTAAACTGGTATATAATATACTTAATTTTTACATATGTACACATAGGTGATAATAAATCATCAAATTCAAATAATATAAGATTCATTAACATACATTGATATAAATCTTTTTGTGTCCAATTTTCATTATTGAAGATTTATAAACATATTTTTGAATAATGAAGAACTAGTAATACCGCATCATCTTCACAGGTAACATAAATATTTTTTAAGATTTTCATAAAACTTTAATTTTATTTGTTTCAATTAAATGAAAATTTTATTTTTTAAAATAAGTTTAATTTGAAAATTATTTAACATTTGTTGAGAAAATTTGGTTTAAATTTGATTAAGTAACAATATGTGTATAATCACGTATTACTCATTTATTTAATTTTGCAATCTTTTTACATACATTTAATTAAACCATCGAATACTCTAAGGAATGTATTTTACAATTTTTTATTTACTATCAATTTAGCATTGTAATATATTAAACATTTTTAATTTGATATTCTTGGTTTTTTTAAAGATTTGAGCATGGTTTAAACACTCTTGATAGTAATTTTGGTTTAATTAGGTAAATGAAGGAACTTCAGGAAACATTTATTAGTATCTTTTCAATAACTAACAATACTTTTTAATCGGATTTGGTATATTTTGAAATAAATTGTTTAATTGTTTCATTAACTTGAGATTAGATTTTTGTTTTTTAATATTGAAGTTTTATTAAACAATTTTGAATAAAAAGGGAATTGAAGCAACTGAAGGGCCTATCAAAATAATTTTAATTTAAATAATGTAAATTTTTTATGTCATTTGTTAAAGTTATAATGATTTTATCCATAGTTTTAATTTGTAAATGTTTTCCATTTTCCTTACAGGATCTTTTTTGTTTTTCTAATTGAATACTTGTCTATGTTAAAAATATTTTGTATAAAAATTAAATTTCGTGGAAAATTTTTAATATGATTCAAAAATCTGAGAAGGGACGTTTATTAAGTGTAGATTACTTTTTAAAAAAAATAATGGAGCATTTATTTAAAAAAGGCTGCCTATCCCAAAAATTTCTAGTTTTGATGGGTCTAACCTTTAATTGGAATTATCTAAAAGAACACAACTAAGATTAATCATTTTCTTAGGTGTATTAATAAAAATCTATTAAATAGTGATTTTAATTAATTAAAATATGTTATTGATATTAATTTATTATTTATACTAATTGTAAGCCATTAAAATAAAATGTGGAAGGAGTATTTGTAATTTTAAATTGACGTTATTCGACAAACGTATTATATATTGAAAAACGAAAAAAATGTTGGTCTGGATTCATGCAGGTAAGCAAGGAGTGTGAAGAAAATTGCATCACAATGCTGTAGTCATAAATACTACTTTCGCTTGAAACGTTTGTATATGACACTAATTCTTATTATTTGCAAGTTAGACCCATTTTACCATTGGATACAGCAATTTGAAGGAGTTCCCTAACCGTAGTAATTAAAAAAAAAAGAGTATACTTCCTTCTCCACCTAAATAAAAATTTCGTCCTCTTCAGATTGTTTTTCCGTCATTGCCGGCCATTGCTTAGCTCCAGCGACTTGGGTCGAATACTGAAATCCGGTATTCGAATACGAATCCTGAATAGCGTATTGTATATTATATTCAATACTCAGTGTTCGAAGACGAATAAAAAAAGTATTTGAATACTGCAAATAGAAGGGGCCCACCTGAGGAAGTGACGTCATAATCAATTGAAAGTGGTGGGGGTGGAGTGGGGTTAATTAAAAGTGGTGGGGGTAGCGTTGGGTAGCGGGAGCATTTTTCAACCCCTGGGCGTAGTTTAGCCCCTAACCAAGGCCCTCTTGGCAATATTAAGAGCCTTTTTGACGGTCTAACCCCTTCGTTAAGGGTGTTGGATGCTCATAGGGTGTGGTATAGCAGTCATTTTGTCTGAATTAAGGTGGGGGTTTAAGGCCTTTATTGCTTCATTAAGGCGTGGCTACACCCAGACCTTTTACCTGATTGGTTGTACGTGTATTAAGGGCTAAAGACAGACCAAACCCATCTTTACACCTGATTGGCTCGCAAAGGCCTACCCTCTGGCTTCTTGGTCCTTAGCCTCACTACTCAGCAGCTGTTCTGATTGGAGGATTAATTTTCTATTCTGATTGGTTGTGGGAAATTTGAATCTAATAAGGAGGCCTAATGCTAACTAGTAAGACGGGTTTAAGGCTGTAACTTGCCTCATTGGAAATTAATATATATATATATATATATATATATATATATATATATATATATATATATATATATATATATATATATATATATATATATATATATATATATATATATGTATATGTATATGTATATATACAGGGTGAGTCAGTTTTTGTAGACAAACTTTAACAGGAGATATAACACATGTTTCTAAAAGAAAAGTTCCTATAAACATATGTCGTAGAAGGCTTTTTCCGAGATACAGGGTGTTGAATATAATTTTTTTCTCAAATTTTCATTATAACTCATAAACGAATGCTTAGATTTTTTCATGTTGGGGGATAATGTCTATTAATTAAGGGCATAAAACAAGCGATAAGAATGTTCACAAACTTGCACAGTGGCGAAGTGGAGGGGTGCTCAACCCTTTCATAACAGAACTTCTACGCCAATGACTATTTTTAAAAAACTGTTATTTTCATTATCTACATACAGTTTAACAAAAAAGTATTTTCTTTTAAATTCCTTGGTTTGAGTTATTTTATTTTTATTTTATGTGGCTAATTAATAATTTTTATGTGAATAATTAATTAAATTTTAAAAAAAATAAATAAAACATTTGGCCTTTTATAAAATGTTTTTTAAAATTTCAAATAATTTTCATTTTAAATAGGTTTATCTTTTTTTTAGTATATTTTTATTATTGTATAAAAAAATATAATTATTATTTATTCAAACTTTCTTATAATTATTTTATAATTTATAAAATTTGTATTTTTAAGTAATTTAATTAAACTGTGTATTGTCTATTAAAACCGCCACTGTATAAAAAAATAAAATTTTTAAAAAATTGTTTAACACTAATTTTAACAATTTATTTATTATTGTAACAATACTTAATTAATAAGGAAATTAATAAGAATTCTTAGCAATAACGATTTATAAATAAATAACAATAACACTAGTATAATAAAATTAGACACTTTGTTCAAAATGTAAACCTTTCTTTTCAATACAATTTCACAGCGACGTAAATAGAACGTCTTAAGTTAATTAAATGATGCACCCTTATTTCATTGCAAGCATCTCTGATGCGATTGTGAAGTTCTTCAAGTGTATTAACCGGAGTGGTATACACTTTTTCCTTCATGAATCCCCATACAAAAAAGTCAAGTGGCGTTAAATCGGGGGATCTAGGAGGCCACGCCACTGGACTTCCACGACCTATCCACCTCCCCGGGTAGTTTTTGTTTAGCCAATTTCTTACATTTCTGCCATAATGGACCGGACATCCATCAAGCTGAAACCAAGAATGTCCTCTTAAATTCAAAGGAATGTCTTCCCACATATTAACATGTTCTTCTTCTAAAATTGTAGGAAATTTTCTGAAACACGTTGTGGCAGGAAATAAGGTCCATACGGTGGTTGCCGTAAATTCCAATCCAGACATTTGTACTAAATTTTGTTGAAAACTTCTTGGTCGAATGGCATGTGGGTTTTCATGTGCCCATATATGCAGATTGGAAAGTTTACGATACCACGACGAGTAAACAGGATTCATCAGTCCACAGTATGTTGGATAAGAAATCTCTTTTTTTGAATGGAGTTAAGAACCCACCTACAATAATTAAGTCTTCGTTCGACGTCACCTGGACATAAACCATGAACAGGTTGAAAATGATATGGGGTCTGTGATCCCGTTTTAAAACCCGGGAAACTTTACTTTGGGAAATACCAAGAGCAAAATACGTCGAGTACTTGTCGGGTCCTATTAAATTCACGCAATATACCCTCCCAATTCTATCTCGTCCACGGTTGTGTCCCCCATGTACATTTTTTCAAACCCTGGTCAAAAATCGACCATGGATACCACAAAAACAGGATGATGAGGTTGTCGTCTTTTGGAAATCTTTCCGATACTCCTAGTTGCGTACCTTGAATTCCCATTTGCGAACCCATAAATAAAATGAATGTCCTTGTTCGCTATTTGTAAATGTAAACGGCATGTTACACTAATTAAAAGCTGGCAAAAAAATGAAATAACTTTTGAACTTAAAACGATAATTAATAACAGTGAAATTATTCAAGATGAAGCAAGTGTTTGTAAAAGTCAAACTGTCGTTTCAAACTATAAAATTTAATACTTACTTGTTTTCCAAGGAGTATTATATTTTGTTGCAATGAAATAACGGTGCATCATTTAGTTAACTTAAGACGTTCTATTGTACGTCGCTGTGAAATGTGTATTGAAAAGAACGGTTTACATTTTGAACAAAGTGTCTAATTTTATTATACTAGTGTTATTGTTATTTATTTATAAATCGTTATTGCTAAGAATTCTTATTAATTTCACAATTATTAATTAAGTATTGTTACAATAATAAATAAGGATTGTTAAAATTAGTGTACTAAACAGATTTCAATTTACAAAAGTCTTGTTATTTAGTATGGCTTGATACAGTGGCGGCTCTTTAATGAGAGCAAGTGAGCAGGGTCTATAACTTATTAGAATCTCACTTAAAAACTACATACATGTTTATGGCGAAATTAATACATAATTATACAGAAAGTATTGACCGCATAACAATAATAATTATGCATTTCTTTTATAGAGGATAATAACAATGGATACTAAAAAAACCGATAACCTAAAAAATGAAAATGTATTTGAAATTTTAAAGAAACGATCGTTAGGTACTAAAATGGTTCTAAATGTTTTATTATATCTTTTTATTAAAACTTTATATTCAATTATTCACATAAAGCACATTACTTAACTTAGTACCACATCAAACACTAAAATCAAAATAACTCGGAAACGCACAGGAATTTCGAAACAGAAGAAGGTACATTATTTTTGTTAAACTGTATGTAGATAATGAAAATAACAATTTTTTAAAAATAGTCATTGGCGTAGAAGTTCTGTTTATGAAAGGGGTTGAACCCCTCCACTCCGCCACTGTGCAAGTTTGTGAACATTCTTATCGCTTGTTTTATGCCCTTAATTAATAGACATTATCCCCCAACATGAAAAAATCTAAGCATTCGTTTATGAGTTATAATGAAAATTTGAGAAAAAAATTATATTTAACACCCTGTATCTCGGAAACGAAGCCTTCTACGACATATGTTTATAGGAACTTTTTTTAGAAACATGTGTTTATCTCCTGTTAAAGTTTTCAAAAACTGACTCATGTATATATATATATATATATATATATATATATATATATATATATATATATATATATATAAAAATAAAAAATGAGGTATTCAAACCAAGAGCATGGGTGGATGAATTTTCCATGATCTCGACTTTCCCACTTTGCTGGCATTTTTAAATTCTACTAATCGGAAAACTGTAAAAAAATATTTTCTTATATAGAACTGAGGCTAGAATTGAATCCAATAAAAAATCGATTATTTAATTTTTCTCTCGGTAGTGACCCTTGTTGACACTCACAAAATCACTCACGCGTGCACGTACTTTTAATCCATTTCAACATAAACCGAAAATTACTTTTAAATATTTCGTTTCTACAACCCTCTTTCAAGTCTTCAGCTTTTTCGAAGAAATATTTATTTGTTGAAAATACATTATTATTCATTTAAATTTAAACCACCAAACAAAAAACCTAATTTAACAGTAAATAAAATATATTTCTAGTAAAACAAATTCGATATTATTATATTTGTAGTTATGGTATATCCTATTGTTTTAAAATTAAAATATCAAAACCAAAATTAAAAAAACTGACATAGCAAGTTTCTGTCAACGGAAGATCAAAATTTCAAATACAGATTGAATTGATCGTCAATAACGAAAATTTTGTGACGATTTAGCACTGATAACAGATGTTCATCAGCGTGACACTTCATAATATCGAAAAGTGTTTATATTTTATTTAAATATTGTAATTGAGAAATTAAATAGCGGTTAAATACATCTATTTGTGAGACATACTGTAGTAATGTCACATTTTAAATATCGGTAATTTTAAAATATTTGTTCTATTAGAATAAAAAAAGCAAAAAGTTGAATTTAATAAATTAGAGATAATATTAAACAGTAAATTTATGTAATAAGATTATAAAGAAAAAGACACTATTAGAAAAAAGAGGAATAATAAAACGTATTGTTTCTATGACCCTTTATGAAAAGAATGTTTAATAAGCGAAATAACGTTAACTTTTTCACTAGAGACGAAAATAACCTACTAATTTTCATCAAATATAGTTTTTGGTCATTAAATCAAATTTGGATTTGTCATGATTTAGCTATGAATTTATCCAGAAAGTATTATGTTAAATATTAAGAATAAGAACTCAATGAGCAAATTCGGATATATAATTAACATGGAATGGAAGACTGATCCCCTTTATTTTCGGAAACTCTGCGGTTGCATTTTTAAAAGTGTAAAACTTTAAAGGCATGACTCTATGGTCTATTAATTGATTTTAATAATAAAATGATATTGGTACAGAAATAACTGCTACGTTTTTGAAACGAAAATCCTCTTTTAAATGTAAAAGTTGAACTTTTTCTGCCTTAGAAATAAAAGTTCGAAACAAATGAGATTCAAAATATTTCGACAGTAAATAATGTCAAGATTCTGCAAACATTTTACTTATTGAAATTCAAAGGTTTCTAATTTCTGGAAATTTTTGTTTCTAAAGAAATATATGAACCTTAAAAATATATCAAAAGAATTCTTTATTAAATCAGAATAGAAAGTGTAGATTATGTTGTCAATTAACACATTTATTTAAATCTGCCTTTTTCTACAATTTTGTATCGAGTTCAACGGCGGGATATCAATCGCCGGGATGGGATGCACCGTATTAAACCGATGTAATAGTCATGATGTAGTTCTTTGTTGGCAATACCGTATATTAATTGTGTCTACAATATATTCTAAAATTACGTGTGTGAAGATAGCGACGGCCATCTGAGCGACGGAGTGACGTCATCCACCAGTATGCGTATAACGAAACGTGCTATAAGAATTACATTGAATGTTTTTATTAATAATTTCAACGCTATGGAGGTAAAGTAATTGTAATAGCAACCATGTAATGTTATAGCACAGGACCTCTTATAATGAAGTAAAACCATTTTAATAAAGTAATATAAAAGTTATAGCTTGGGAAAACCGTACTTACATCCCTAGCGGACCATCCCATACATGCCCGTTTTTAGACAAACTATTGGTGCTTCTGCAATTAATTAAAATATGACTTTCGCAAAAGTATGAAGTATTTTAATACGAAATTTCAATCGATTTCGTTCAAATAAAACAGTTAGAGACCTGGCGACGATTCAAGGCGCGCTCATTATGCGCCATCGACATCCGTTTTCGTTTTAGAAAAACTATTGGTGCTTCTGCAATTAATTAAATTATATGACTTTCGCAAAAGTATGAAGTATCTTAATACGAAATTTCAATCGATTTCGTTCATAATAACACAGTTAGAGACCTGGCGACGATTCCGCGCTCATTATACGCGGCATCGACATCCGTTTCTCGTTTTAGAAAACTATTGGTGCTTCTGCAATTAATTAAATTATATGACTTTCGCAAAAGTATGAAGTATTTTAATACGAAATTTCAATCGATTTCGTTCATAAATAACACAGTTAGAGACCGGCGACGGTTGGCGCGCTCATTACATGCGGGCAGCGACATGCGTCTCTCGTTTTTAGGAAAACTATTGGTGCTTCTGCAATTAATAAATTATCAGACTTTTGTAAAAGTCTGAAATATTTTTAATAAAATTTCAATCGATTTCGTTCATAAATAAACAGTTAGAGACCTGGCAAACGTTTTCAAGACGCGCTCATTCCCGCGGGCAGCGACATCCGTCTCTCGTTTTTAGGAAAACTATTGGTGCTTCTGCAATTAATTAAATTATATGACTTTCGCAAAAGTATTAATATCTTAATACGAAATTTCAATCAATTTCGTTCAAATAACACAGTTAGAGACCTGGCGACGATTCGGCGCGCTCATTATGCGCGGGCATCGACATCCGTTTTCGTTTTAGAAAACTATTGGTGCTTCTGCAATTAATTAAATTATATGACTTTCGAAAAGTTAATTCTTAATACGAAATTTCAATCGATTTCGTTCATAAAAACACAGTTAGAGACCTGGCGACGATTCGGCGCGCTCATTATACGCGGGCAGCGACATACGTTTTCGTTTTAGAAAAACTATTGGTGCTTCTGCAATTAATTAAATTATCAGACTTTCGCAAAAGTATGAAGTATCTTAATACGAAATTTCAATCGATTTGTTCATAAGTAAACAGTTAGAGACCTGGCGACGATTCAAGGCGCGCTCATTTACGCGGGCATCGACATCCGTTTCTCGTTTTTAAGGCCTTTATTGCTTCATTAAGGCGTGGCTACACCCAGACCTTTTACCTGATTGGTTGTACGTGTATTAAGGCAGGGCTAAGACTAGACCAAACCCATCTTTACACCTGATTGGCTCGCATAAGGCCTACCCCTCTGGCTTCTTGGTCCTTAGCCTCACTACTCAGCAGCTGTGCTCTGATTGGAGGATTAATTTTCTGCATTCTGATTGGTTGTGGCGCGAAATTTGAATCTAATAAGGAGGCCTAATGCTAACTAGTAAGACGGGTTTAAGGCTGCGTAACTTGCTCTCAGATTGGACAATTAATATATATATATATATATATATATATATATATATATATATATATATATATATATATATATATATATATATATATATATATATATATATATATTATATGTATATGTATATATACAGGGTGAGTCAGTTTTTGTAGACAAACTTTAACAGGAGATATAACACATGTTTCTAAAAAGAAAAGTTCCTATAAACATATGTCGTAGAAGGCTTAGTTTCCGAGATACAGGGTGTTGAACATAATTTTTTTTTCTCAAATTTTCATTATAACTCATAAACGAATGCTTAGATTTTTTCATGTTGGGGGGATAATGTCTATTAATTAAGGGGCATAAAACAAGCCATAAGAATGTTCACAAACTTGCACAGTGGCGAAGTGGAGGGGGTGCTCAACCCCTTTCATGAACAGAACTTCTACGCCAATGACTATTTTTCAAAAAACTCTTATTTTCATTATCTACATACAGTTTAACAAAAGTAATGTACCTTCTTCTGTTTCGAAATTCCTGTGCGTTTCCGAGTTATTTTGATTTTTAGTGTTTGATGTGGTACTAAGTTAAGTAATGTGCTTTATGTGAATAATTGAATATAAAGTTTTTAATGAAAAAGATATAATAAAACATTTAGAGTCATTTTAGTACCTAACCATCGTTTCTTTAAAATTTCAAATACATTTTCATTTATAAATAGGTAGGTTATCGGTTTTTTTTAGTATCCATTTTTATTATCCTCGTATAAAAAGAAATGCATAATTATTATTGCTATGCGGTCAATACTTTCTGTATAATTATGTATGTATCAATTTCGCCATAAACATGTATGTAGTTTTTAAGTGAGATTCTAAGTTATAGACCGCTGCTCACTTGCTGTCATTAAAGAGCCGCCACTGTATCAAGCCATACTCAAATACAAGACTTTTGTAAATTGAAATCTGTTTAGTACACTAATTTTAACAATCCTTATTTATTATTGTAACAATACTTAATTAATAATTGTGAAATTAATAAGAATTCTTAGCAATAACGATTTATAAATAAATAACAATAACACTAGTATAATAAAATTAGACACTTTGTTCAAAATGTAAACCTTTCTTTTCAATACACATTTCACAGCGACGTACAATAGAACGTCTTAAGTTAACTAAATGATGCACCCTTATTTCATTGCAAGCATCTCTGATGCGATTGTGAAGTTCTTCAAGTGTATTACAAAAGAGTCAAGTGGCGTTAAATCGGGGGATCTAGGAGGCCACGCCACTGGACTTCCACGACCTATCCACCTCCCCGGGTAGTTATTGTTTAGCCAATTTCTTACATTTCTGCCATAATGGACCGGACATCCATCAAGCTGAAACCAAGAATGTCCTCTTAAATTCAAAGGAATGTCTTCCCACATATTAACATGTTCTTCTTCTAAAAATTGTAGGAAATTTTCTGAATTTACACGTTGTGGCAGGAAATAAGGTCCATACGCGTGGTTGCCGTAAATTCCAATCCAGACATTTGTACTAAATTTATGTTGAAAACTTCTTGGTCGAATGGCATGTGGGTTTTCATGTGCCCATATATGCAGATTGTGAAAGTTTACGATACCACGACGAGTAAGACAGGATTCATCAGTCCACAGTATGTTGGATAAGAAATCTCTATTATTTTGAATGGAGTTAAGAACCCACCTACAATAATTAAGTCTTCGTTCGACGTCACCTGGACATAAACCATGAACAGGTTGAAAATGATATGGGCGTCTGTGATCCCGTTTTAAAACCCGGGAAACTTTACTTTGGGAAATACCAAGAGCAACAGCAGTACGTCGAGTACTTGTCGTGGGGTCCCTACTAAATTCACGCAATATATCCTCTCCAATTCTATCTCGTCCACGGTTGTGTCGGCCCCCATGTACATTTTTCAAACCCTGGTCAACAAATCGACCATGGATACTCACAAAAACAGGATGATGAGGTTGTCGTCTATTTGGAAATCTTCTCCGATACTCCCTAGTTGCGTACCTTGAATTCCCATTTGCGAACCCATAAATAAAATGAATGTCGGCTTGTTCGCTATTTGTAAATGTAAACGGCATGTTACACTAATTAAAAGCTGGCAAATAAAATGAAATAACTTTTTGAACTTAAAAACGATAATTAATAACAGTGAAATTATTCAAGATGAAGCAAGTGTTTGTAAAAAGTCAAACTGTCGTTTCAAACTATAAAATTTAATACTTACTTGTTTTCCAAGGAGTATTATATTTTGTTGCAATGAAATAACGGTGCATCATTTAGTTAACTTAAGACGTTCTATTGTACGTCGCTGTGAAATGTGTATTGAAAAGAACGGTTTACATTTTGAACAAAGTGTCTAATTTTATTATACTAGTGTTATTGTTATTTTTTTATAAATCGTTATTGCTAAGAATTCTTATTAATTTCACAATTATTAATTAAGTATTGTTACAATAATAAATAAGGATTGTTAAAATTAGTGTACTAAACAGATTTCAATTTACAAAGTCTTGTATTTAGTATGGCTTGATACAGTGGCGGCTCTTTAATGAGAGCAAGTGAGCAGCGGTCTATAACTTATTAGAATCTCACTTAAAACTACATACATGCTTATGGCGAAATTAATACATACATAATTATACAGAAAGTATTGACCGCATAACAATAATAATTATGCATTTCTTTTATATGAGGATAATAACAATGGATACTAAAAAAACCGATAACCTACCTATTTATAAATGAAAATGTATTTGAAATTTTAAAGAAACGATCGTTAGGTACTAAAATGGTTCTAAATGTTTTATTATATCTTTTTATTAAAACTTTATATTCAATTATTCACATAAAGCACATTACTTAACTTAGTACCACATCAAACACTAAAAATCAAAATAACTCGGAAATGCACAGGAATTTCGAAACAGAAGAAGGTACATTATTTTTGTTAAACTGTGTGTAGATAATGAAAATAACAATTTTTTTAAAAATTAGTCATTGGCGTAGAAGTTCTGTTTATGAAAGGGGTTGAGCACCCCCTCCACTCCGCCACTGTGTAAGTTTGTGAACATTCTTATCGCTTGTTTTATGCCTCTTAATTAATAGACATTATCCCCCCAACATGAAAAAAATCTAAGCATTCGTTTATGAGTTATAATGAAAATTTGAGAAAAAAAAAATTATATTTAACACCCTGTATCTCGGAAACGAAGCCTTCTACGACATATGTTTATAGGAACTTTTCTTTTTAGAAACATGTGTTATATCTCCTGTTAAAGTTTGTCTACAAAAACTGACTCACTGTATATATATATATATATATATATATATATATATATATATATATATATATATATATAAATAAAATAACGAGAAAGTGAGTGTAGTGGTCAAACCGAACCGCAAGAGCACTGCCGCGCTGGCATGAATTTTCCATGATCTCGACTTTCCCACTTTGCTGGCATTTTTAACCACTTCTACTAATCGGAAAACTGTAAAAAAATATTTTCTATATATAGAACTGAGTCTAGAATTCGAATCGGCAATAAAAAAATCGATTATTTAATTTTTCTCTCGGTAGTGACCCTTGTTGACACTCACTCACACACACTCACTCACGCGTGCACGTACTCTCTTCAATCCATTCCTCAACATCACACTCACGACTTAAATTACTTTTAAATATTTCTGTTTCTACACCACCCTCTTTCAAGTCTTCAGCTTTTTCGAAGAAATATTTATTTGTTGAAATATACATTATTATTCATTTAAATTTAAACCACCAAACAAAAACCTAATTTAACAGTAACATACAAGAATATATTTCTAGTAAAATTCAAATTCCGATAGTTATTATACTTGTGTACTGTATATGGTATATCCTATTAAGAAATTTTAAAATTAAAATATCAAAACCAAAATTAACAAAAACTGACTATAGCAAGTAAATTCTGTCAACGGAAGATCAAAATTTCAAATACAGATTGAATGTGATCGTCAATAACGAAACAGCTTTTGTGACACGATCTGTAGCACTGATAACAGATGTTCATCAGCGTGACACTTCATAATATCGAAAAGTGTTTATATTTTATTTACAGATATTGTAATTGAGAAATTAAGGACCCTAGCGTATAGTTAAATACATCTACTTTGTGAGACATACTGTAGTAATTGCGTCACATTTTAAATATCGGTAATTTTTGCAAAATATTTGTTCTATGGGTAGAATAATAAAAAGCAAAAAGTTGAATTTGAAGTAAATTAGAGATAATAGGTTAGAACAGTAAATTTGGATGTGAATAAGATTATAAAGAAAAAAGACACTATTAGAAACCAGTAAGAGGCCATATAACCCGTGAAAACGTATTGTTTCTATGACCCTTTATGAAAAGACAGTGTTCATCACCGCATACTCCAGCGAAATAACGTTAACTTTCTTCACTAGAGACGAAAATAACCTACTAATTTTCACCAATATGCAGTTGCTTGCTGTCATTAAATCACCTCAATTTGGATTTGTCATGGTTTAGCTATGAATTCTGATCCAGAAAGTGACTTGCATGTTCCAAATATTCCACCAGAGATAAGAACTCAATCAGAGCAAACTTCTGCGGATATATAATTAATTCATGGAATGGAAGACTGATAACCAAGTACATTTATTTTCGGAAACTCTGCTGGTTGCATTTTTGTAAAAGTGTCGAAAACTTTAAAGGCATCGACTCTATGGTCTATTAATTCGATTTTAAGGGTAATAAAAAATGATATTGGTATCAGTAAATAACTCAAGCTACGTTGTCTCCTGAAACGAAAATCCTGCGGTTTTAAATGTAAGAAGTCTAGAACTTTTTCTGCCTTAGAAATAAATACGTTCGAAACAAATGCAGCCATTCAAAATATTTACTGACAGTAAATAATGTCAGAGATTCTGCAAACACTTTTACTTATTGAAATTCAAAGGTTTCTAATTTCTGGAAATTTTTATGAAATTTCTAAAGAAATATATGAACCTTCGCCCACAAAATATGCATCAAATTAATTCGAGATTCTTTATTAACTATCAGAATAGAAAGTGTAGTAGTTATGTTGTCGGAATTAACACATTTATTTAAATCTGCCTTTTTCTACAATTTTTGTATCGAGTTCAACGGCGGGATATCAATCGCCGGGATGGGATGCACCGTATTAAACCGATGTAGTTCAATCACTATTTACTAGTCATGATGTAGTTACTTCTGTTGGCAATACCGTATATTAATTGTGCCTCGAATATATTCTAAGATTGTGCTTTGGAATATAATATTCTAAGATTGTGTCAATAATTTTAAGGCACCGTTAACTAGTTTTTTATAGCTATATGCTGTGCCCTAAATAATTTGATAAGGTGTTGCACCTAAGTTTTGTATAAAGTGTATCAGTAAGAAATACGAATTCTTCAAAATGTCTTATGAGATTGATATGAAACTTGTTAAAGTCGAACCAGAACAGGAAGAAGGAATAAATTCACTTGTAACCCAACATCTTATAGTTAATAGTGATCTAATACAAGGTAAAATTAATTACCGTTCAAGTAGTACAAAATTTAACACTATTTTTACAGATAATGTGAATATTAAGAAAGAAGACATCTCTTCTCTAGTAAAAGTTGTTAACTCAAGTGAAGCATATCATACAAATGAAAACAGTGTCGAACACATCACAAACATACCTACAAATAAATTTAATAGTTCAACAATAATGCAAGAAAATTTGAAACATGACGTTTTAAAATACAATGCAAATTTTAAATATAAGTGTAACCATTGTGATTTTATAACAAAGTGGAAAAGAAATTTAAAAAATCATGTTTTAAAACACATTTCAAGTTATGAATTCAAATGTGACCAACGTAATTATGTGACAAATCGCAAAAGGAATTTTAAAATTCATCTTGAAAAACACTTTTCGAGTAATGAATTCAAATGTGACCTATATGATTATGCAACAAATCTCAAAGGTAATTTTAAGAGTCATCTTAAAAGGCACTCTTAAGTTATGAATTTAAATGTGACCAATGTGATTATGGAACAAAACAGAAAGGTAATTTTAAAATTCATCTCAAAAAACACTCCTCGAGTTATGAATTTAAATGTGACAAATGTGATTATGAAACAAATCACAAAGGTAATCTTAAAAATCACCTTAAAAAACACTCTTCAAGTAAAGAATTCAAATGTGACCAATGTGGTTATGCAACGAATCGCAAAGGTAATTTTAAAAGTCATCTTAAAAGGCACTCCTCAAGTTATGAATTTAAATCGACCAATGTAATTATGGAACAAATCACAAAGCTAATTTTAAAATCCATCTTAAAAAACACTCCTCAAGTTATGAATTTAAATGTGACCAATGTGATTATGCAGCGAATCTCAAAGGTAGCTTTAAACGTCATCTTAAAAGGCACTCCTCAAGTTATGAATTTAAATGCAACCAATGTGATTATGGTGCAATTTGCAAAGCTAATTTTAAAATTCATCTTAAAAAACACTCTTTAATTAAGGAATTCAAATGTGACCAATGTAATTATGGAACACATGACAAATATCTTTTAAAAATTCATCTTAGAACACACTCTTTGTGTAGTGAATTCAAATGTGACCAATGTGATTATGGAACAAATCACAAAGGTAATTTTAAAAAACATCTTAAAAGGCACTCCACAAGGGTTATGCAACAAAACACAAACGATATTTAGCAGCTCATCTTAAAATCCACTGTTCCAGTTATGAATTTAAATGCGGCCAATGTGATTATGAAACAAATCGCAAAGGTAATTTTAAAAATCATCTTAAAAAGCACTTCGTAAGTTATGATTTTACATTCAACCAATGTGATTATGGAATACACCGCAAGTGTGATTTAACTGTTCATCTTAAAATACATTCTTCAAATTCTGAATTTAAAAGTGACCTTCATCATTATATAACACACCACAAATATAGATTAAAAAATCATTCTTAAAAAACATTGCAAGTTATAAATACAAATGCCATTAGTATGATTATACATACAATATATTGTAAAGCTTTCATCTTAACAAACACTATTCAAGGAATGAATTCAAAAATGATCAATGTGATTATGGAACACATTAGAAAACATGTTTAACAATTCATCTTAAACATCGTTATTCAAGTTATGAATACAACTACAATAAACGTGTTTATGCAACACCAAAGAACTCGTTCAAAAATTCATCTTAATGGTATTCTTCAAGTTATGCAACTAATGTGATTTTGCAACATCAAAAAGCTAATTTAAAGTTCATGTAGAAAGACCCTCTTCTAAGTATGTACAAATGAGTCCAATATGTAGATATAACACATTAGAATATAGAAAGATAAGCTAAAAATTCATTAAAAAATACTTTTCAGCTTATAAATACAAATGTGACAATCAGGAATGTTAATGTGTGCAGATTCTGTATCTAAAGAAAGAAGACAGTGTTTTTTTGATTTATAAATAATTTCATTTTTCATATTCCAGGTATCTTATGTACTGTACTGATTCATTTCAGTTACGTTGATTACAATTTTAGATGGAAATTTGGCCTTGTAAATGGATTCACTCATCCAGAAAAAAATTGACCTCCAATACCCTATAAACCACTATATGATGTGTGAACAGCGTCTTTTTAATTTTTTATCATTTTATTATTATCATAGCTTTGTTTGTTACGTCAGCGCAGTGTATGTATTTAGTGCAGTACAAGCTGGACTTGTCAGTGTTTCCCAGTGTATTGCCAATCTAGGATAGTTGTCAAACGTTTTTCGTGTAGTTATTTTGTAAGACCAGCTCGTAAATATACTCAAAGCAAAATTATGAATATGTTAAATCTCCTAATCGACGATAGTGACTTAAGTGATAGTAGTAGTTGTAACAGCAGTAGTAGTAGCAGCAAAGAAGGATTCTTGTTTGTAAATACACTTAATAATAAACAGAAAAGAAATTGCATAGGAAGTTACTTTGAAAATGTTGTACCAAATGATATCGATTTAGAATTTAGAATGCATCTTCGAATTTCAAGAACTTTGTTTTTGAATTAACAGAAAAATTGGAGTAAAGTGAAGAATATAAGAATGTTCAACAAAATTATAACAGAACATCTACTGACAAACACCTCGCGGTTTTTTTATGGTTTGCAGGCCATGAGGCATGCTCTCATAGTGATGTAGCTGATCGATTTGACTTACCTTACTAATATACTTTATTTGCTTAATTTACAGAAATTTTGCAAAGTGCTTGTGTTTTACTATTTACATTTGCCTTCTCTATTTACACTCTTTACAGTCTCTCCTTTTTTTACTTCACTTACACTAACTTTTTCTCTCTTTTCTCTTCTCCCATTAACTGTCTTCTTCTGTTCCATGTTTCTTCCATCCACTCCGCTCCCCTTCCTCCTTCTTCTAGTATCTCTTCCACCGTCCTCTCCTCCTCCTTTAATTCCCTGCATTCTTGCAACATGTGCTTAGACTCTATCTCTTCTACGCACAGCCTACATTTTCTCTCTTCGTCCCTTCTCCAGTACGTGTTTCCCCTCCTCGTTTCCACATCTAAATCTCGCTATCATTTTCTTTCTTTCCCTCCTTCCTTCCCCAATCAAATATCTCGGTATCCCTTCTCCCTTAATGTTTCTATAGTTTACATTGTATTTTTCTTCTTTTACCTTCGACCATCTTTCCTGCTTTTGTACATCTTCTAATGATGTCCTCTCTCACGTTCACTCTTTCCCTTCTTAGTCTTTCTACTTCTTCTTTTGCATATCCGTTTCTTTCGTAATATTCTTTCCTGGCTTCTTGTCCATATTCTATTCTTCCTTCTCTTATTTCTTTCCAGCATTCTTGTAGAATTTTACACTCCGTTCTTCTACTCATTTCCTCCTCGTACTTTACTGCTCTATTTCCGCCTCCACCTTATTTCTCTACTTGCACCTCCTCTCTAATGATGTATCCTGGTGTTTCTCTTCCACTCCCAGTATCCACCTCAGTATTTTCTTGCAGCCTCTATCTCTGTGTATTCTTTCCACCCCACATCGCCCTGTACAGTACCACACTTTTTATCAGTTTTCAAACAATTTTCCTTATGTCCATTCTCAACAGTCTTTCTCCTCACTCCACTTCCCTATTAGCTTATTCCCTTTTCTCAGTCGCTCTTTAAGCCATCTTTATTGTCTTGTCTCACTGTGTATCCTAGGTAAGTGAATTCCTTTACTTGCTGTATCTCCTCATCCTTCCATTTCCATTCCTCTTTTTTCCGCCCCCTTATCTCCAGACCATTGACTTCCAGATCTTTCCTTTTCAAATATCTGTCCAACGTTTTTAACTTTCCCTTCATTTATTTTTCCTCCCTTGCTAATAACACTATATCATCCGCGTATGACAGCGTCCACACTTTCACGTTCCCCACCACCAGGCCTCCCTCTTGTTTTCCCTTAATGTCTCCTCTAGGTCTCCAGTATATACCGCGAAGAGGCTTGGGCTCAGTGGGCATCCTTGTCTCAATCCCTTCCTGGTTACAAATCCTTCACTCAGTTCACCATTTACTCTCACCCTGTTCCTCGTTTCTTCGTATATTTCTTCTATCCTTTCTATTATGTTTTCGCTTATCTTTTTTTTTCTCATGAACTCCCACAACTTTTGCCTGTTCACCTTATCAAATGCCGCTGTTATGTCTACGAATACCGCTACCATTTTACCTCTTTTCTTTCCTAATTCAATATGTATACGTTATCCGTCGCTCTTCTTCCTTTCCTGAATCCTGCCTGTCCATCTCGTAACAGCTTCTTTTTTTCCACCTCCTTCTTTAACCTTTCTTGCAGAACGTTCGCGTATATTTTGTAGGCAGTGTTTAGCAATGTAATTCTCCTGTAATTTGTCGTCCGATTCTTGTCTCCTTTGTATACACTGGGAAAATATGTCCTTCCCTCCACCTCTCCGGGAATCCTTCTCCTCTCCACATTTTGTTTATTATTTCCGTCATCCTTTTTGTCACCTTTTCTCCTCCGTATATCCACTCCTCACCTTGTATCTCATCTTCTCCTGCCGCTTTCCCTTTTTTTACCTTCTTTATTGCCTCTCTTACTTCCTCTTCTTTTATTCCATCTTCTTTGAAAGTATCAAAAGACACGATCTTTTGATACTTTGTTTTCTTCCTCCGACCTGTATTTGCTCTCCCTCTAGCGTCTCTGAAATACCTCTCCCATTCTTTTATTTGTGTTCCCGTTTGTGTCTTTCTCCGCTTTTCTTTCTTTAAAAATTTCCATACATCTTTTTTATCTCCTTAATCTGCTCTTCCTGTTTCTTTTTGCTTTCTTCCTTTTTACTTTCGCATGTTTTCCTGTATCCTTACTGCTTCTTTATAATCTTCTTTTCCTCTTTCCCGTTCACCACCGTCTTAGTGTTCTTCTTACCTTCCTCTTGGCCTCCTTACATTCTCTATCACCATCTTTTCCAACCCATTTTATCCCCTTCCATTTCTAAACTTAACTTTTTCCGTCGCTTCCTCCATTCTCTCTCATTTCTTCCACACTTTCTTGCACTCAATTACCTTCCATCTTATTTTTCCCATTTTTCTTTGTGCCTCTTTATACTTTCTTCTGTCCAGATCTTCTTAATTATATATTCCTCTTCTTTGCACTCTTCTCTTTCTCCCCTTCCATTATCATTTCAGGGTTGGTGGTCCGATTCAACTCTTACCCTAAATATCTTCATTTGTTCCTCGCCTCAGCATTCGTAATTATATAATCTATTATTGATTCCTCCTTGCTCACGTGTACTTCTCTTCTCTATTTCCATTCATCATTTCGCCTTCTCTCGTTGCATATGTCTAACAGTTCTTTTCCTTCCGTATTCAACACTTTATCCTTTGTCTGTCTTTTCCAGTCCTCTCTTTGCTTAATCCCCTATTCTCGCGTTAAAATCTCCTATTATTGTCATACCTTTCTGTTCTATCCTCTCCTCTAAATTTTCTCTAGTCTCTTTCATCTTTCTACTGTAGACCGTCACTATTTGTATTTTTCTTTACCCCACTGTATGTTTCATTCTATGATACCTCTTCTTTGTTACTTTTCTTCTTCTTGCAACCATTTTCTTTTATTCTCACTACTATCCCCTTTGCTCTTCCTTTTGTATTGTTCCTTACCGCACTGAACCACCCATGAGAATTCACTTGGCATTTCCTTTCACACGCCCGTATTTTTCTTCTAACCATGTCTCTTGTAATCCCATACGTCCTACTCCTGACATACTCCCAAAACTCTTGACCTTCATTCTTTATGCCCGCCACATTCCAGAACAGTATCTTTAGTTCATCCATCCCTTACTTTCCCTTTGTTGTTCTTTTCCTTTGCGCTTCGTCATCCTCCTTTCCCTCTCCTCGCTTCTTTTAGTTTTTGGTCTTTGTATATCCTTCTATCTCGCCTTTCTCTGCTTAGCTCCTTCGCTCTCTCATTCTATACGTATCTATCTCCATTTTCTATATCCTATCCATACTTTTCTTCCCTCGCTCTTCTTTCCGCCGCCCTGTTCCGTATTTGTTTTTGTACACTCTTTCTTCCCTTGTTAGATCGTGGTCTGTAAATTCCTGTACCCTCAGTTTTCTCTTCTCTGTCATAATCTTGTTTCTCCTCCCATCTCCATTTCCACCACCACCATCTCATTTTCCTTCTTGTTTATCCCAGCACTTTTCTAACTTCTGCTCTTACATTTAGTTTCTCTTCCTTCATCCCTTGCAGCTCTTTCTGTGGCTCCTTGCATTTCCTCCTTTATCACGATGTTATTCTTCCTTTTCCTTCTTTCATCATCATCTACATTTCTTTCTAATTTTCTATTTCTCTATCAATTCGTGTTTTTCCACCGTCCATTCCTTTTCCTTTCTTCCACGATGTTATTCTTCCTTTTCCTTCTTTCATCATCATCTACATTTCTTTCTAATTTTTCTATTCTCTCTATCAATTCGTGTTTTTCCACCGTCCATTCCTTTTCCATTTGTTCCTTCATTTCTTTGATGTCGTTCCTTAGTCCCTTCATATTTTCGCCCATCAGCTTCCTCATCTCACAAGTAACTCCTTTAGTTCCTCCATTTCTTTCTCTTCCTTCCTTTTTCCCTTTCCACTGTTGCGCTGTTACCACGTTTTCCTCCTACCTTTTCACGTCCGGAGATCTTATTATTTTCCCCTTTTCCAAATACTCTTTGCCGTTCTTCCGCTTCCTCTTCTTCCTTTCCTTTTATTCATTCCCTTCTTCTGTTTACTTTATCTGCCTTATTTTCCGTTTTTTACAGTCCTCAATTCAGTATTTAATATTTCTTCCAATTATACGAATAAATTGACCTATTTCAATGGTAATTTTATATAATTATAAATATACGGGTCAAAGGTCACCACGATATCTACGTATTGTATTATTATACAAATACAGGTAAATAGAAAATTATATACAATTCCACTATTACAATTCTTTTACCTCAAAATCGTCTTTTTGTCTGTAATACTCGCCTTTCGCAGACTACCATTAATCACCACTTCCTTTTTGTTATCACTGTTCCTCTTATTACGCTATAAAAACCTGGTATTTAATACTAAAAGCGAGAGCTTGTAATCACGTTGTTTAACCTTAAGCAAAATACAATTTTTTCGATTTGACATCATTATGGACATCCAGATGATTAAAGAATAACGATGTTTATTAGTAATATACCAAAAGAATTAATTATGGCCAAATGAAATATAAAAGGTGTTAACAGCAAACTACTATAATAACAGAAGACCTATGTGTTCATAGGATTCTGATTCTGTTCGTGACAGTCGTGTTTAAAAATTCTTTTATATTCAAAAGTTAACTAATACTGCAGGTAATTTATGAAATCAACATTTCTGTGATGTCGATTTGCAGGATATTATTTATTAGAGACTCTATCCTTAAATAGCTTATTGTTTCATATAAAGTAGAAAACAAAAAATTTTAGTACTGCTTTGAGTTCATGCTGAGTAGATATTGAACACTCATTTGGGATATTACAGCAGAGATTTAGACAATTATATTATTCAAGCTTCGAAATTTGAAAACGCTTTGTCATTTCATTAGAGCTTGTTGCGTTCTTCACAACTTAGTTGACCAAGATTTTAGAAATAATGCAAGATGAAGAGTATGGCAATATTCACAGTGGGAATGAAGATGGAAAGCATTTAAGAGATGAAATATGTAATTCATTATGAGTGTTTTATAATTAATATGCAATGCATTAAATTGTTTTGTGTATTAACATTAAATACAGTGTGTGGTTGAGAGTTCACATGTTTTTCTAGTAAATCATTTTTCCTTTTTAATTCCTTAGTTCTTGCTTCATATACAAGCAATTTCCGCTTCTTAAATTCTATGGTTTCCATACTCAGCCTCTCCTTCAACATTCTATATTCTTGCAATTCATTTGCTGCTGTTCCTCTTTTGGAATGAGTATTCATTTCAATATTGCTGGTATTTAATGTTGTTTCACTTTTCGAGGAATTATTTTCCACCATTTATGGGCTAGGACTAGAACTGCTATGTTTGCACTATCTGCTTCTGTATTATAAGTGTTTGTAACTGTGCAATGCACAAGAAAATTCAGCAGAAGAAACTGAAAAGCTAATGAAGGAAAAGAAAGAACCAACCAACATTAATCGAAAAACACTGTCTAAACATCTCCAAACGACAGTTGAACGAACGAAATCAGGTTCTGGACAAAGGCTTGAACTATGCGATAACAGCGAGGTATATTCGAAAGTAGATTTAATAACCGCAGTCGAAGAAACAGTATGAAATTAGATCCTGAAGAACCGAAGAATACAGATTAGATCAGTCTAGATTCATCTACGCGAACTAAACTTAACCTCTAACCTAGAAAGGAGAGCGGTCATTTCCTAAGAATGACTCATCGATCAAAATTCTCAGACAAACGAAACGCGACTGTGGTAATGGATATGGACAAGCAGTAAGATCCAAGAACTACTAGACGGGGCGAATAACAATACCAAAAGACCCCACCATCAATCGAAAGACGGATATACCTGACGCTGGCGAAACATAAGGAGTTCTCTGACTAAGAATAGACTTAACACTCAGCAAACCTCCGCATCTGTACGGCCTAAAGATTCATAAAGAATTCCTGAGACCAATTGTGAGCTCGAGAAATTCACCTTGCAACACAAGTACACTATCTGCTAGGTATCATCACATTATCGGAAAAACCGGTCTATGGTCAAGAATACGCAGCACTTCGTGAAAACCATCAGAAACTTCCAACCAAACCACGAAGAAATACTGGTAAGCTTCGACATTGTGAGTCTATTCACGTTGTTACACGTCCAAACCGCACTAGGCGTCGTGTAGGCTTACTAATGTAAGCGGGTTGCCAAGCCAGCTAACAGGAGATGGGCGTGGTCGAAATAATAAGTAAAATGGATGATTAATAAGCTCAAACACCTTATACTTTACACAAATAGCTCAATTCGGAAAATATGTCTCTAGGCGCCACCACAATCGATACTTCGCTAAAATAATTGTCTTAAGCTGGATGTTAATTAACCCTACTTGATTGTGGAAAGTAGGATTGTGCTTACTGGTAAACTCATATACGAAGGTTCTAAAACAAACACTCGTCCCAAAACAATTCAACTCAAATCAATTTCGTGCTACCCATCATTAACAACTTGTTGAACACACTCGTACATAAAACCTCAAAATAAAATTTGTCACTCAAATTCATTCAATGAACGCTATCTTTTAAATTACTTTACTTCTTATAATATTTGATTCAATATTCGATAATTAATTTTGAAAACTTCTAAATAAAAGCAGATCAAAATATTAAAGCTTTCTTTGAATCGTATTGACATTCGTAAACTGTATAATTCTCAAAACTTTTGTTATACTTAATGAAATTTTAAACTAACAGCTGATCTGTTAATATTGCATTGCTCTAATGAAACTGATATAACAATTTTGTAAACCACCTGGTTAAATAAACAACAGAATAAAACATTTAACGATAAATATATATTGTCCTGCATAAAATAATCAAACACAAATATTTACATATATTACACTCGCTTGGTGGAAATCTTAAACCACAAAAATACCAATTTGCCTTACTGCAAAATCCTTACTACAACAAAAAAAACAATACGATACAATATTACTCAAGAACGATTATCTTTCAACTAAATTAATACACCAACAATACACAAATAACTACCAAAAGATAAACGTGCTTAAATGAGTTTTCATAATCTTAATTCTAACTCTTACTTAAAATTTGTCCATAAATCCTTAGCTTTTCTTTCTTCTTTCTTCCGTAAATTAATTATATGTAGTCCATTGGTAATTCCTTAAAATCGCCTGAAGCACATTACACAAGGCTCAACATAACTTAATCCTTTTATCTCGCTATTGGTTCACTAGCGATTATTACTACCAAACACATATAATAACGATAAACATATGGTTGCTTCTTAAAATTTCTTAACAACTTTTAAAACAATTTAGTCCTTTACAAAATAAACTTTCAATGTCATATACGTTACTTGAACATTGGTTTATAATATACAATGAACCTTCGTTCACTTAACAGGTGGTCCAAAATAGTTTTAACTAACTCGTTATCAGAACGCGCTCTAAACTTGATACTACTATTACGTAACAACTGTTAACTTTATTCAAATCTGCTTACGCACTATTATTATTTTCTTTGAAGATAAACAAATTAATTTTACCTTCACTTCAATTTTAAATATGGTATTGTTTATGAATGTCTTTTCAATTTATCCGTTCGGGTAACGCAGTTAATTAAACAATTACTGCTTCATTAAAATTTCACAAACATACTCCCACTTCGTCACAGTCTATCCACACTAACTCGCACGCCTTCCGCCAACCTTCACAACAACAGCCAAAACCAAAGCTTCACTTCTACCTCTAACTTCAACTAACTACTCACTCGTCAATCTCGTGACTTCCCTATTTATAACTTCAGTCATCCATCTTTAAACATGTCTTCCTTCCGCGTTATATTCTCCAATAATATTCATTCAAAACTACATACTTCCAACAACTGCTTCCTCTATACAAGCACGCATGTAATTACAATACATCGCCATATTTGTTTTCACTTACAAATTTTACAATTACTTCACGAAGAAATCATCTTTCGTCATACATTCATTCAGTGGCCCTCTGGACCATTACGCAACTTTTAACCGTTATCTCCAACCTGCGCTCGATCTCGTTCCGCAACATTTGTAAAATCAGTACAGTCTAATGTCTCAAATTCCATATACACACATTTATTCTCAACACAATTGCACAACATTACAAAACTTTCTGAAATTATCTTAAACATACCCAATCTTTCTCTACATATTTTCTAAAACATTCTACATTTATTCTTCACATTTTCTGACCAAAATTACTCATTTATCCAACAACATTCCATCTCTAACGGCAGCAAAACAGAAGCAATACAGTGGAAAGCATTATCGTCCCATGGACAAATTTCTCTTCACATTTACATTCATCAGAATTTATTTCTTTCAACACTAAAGTCTTTATAACATTCAAATACACGTCTCTACATACTAAATAATATCTTTCCTAAAATTCCAGTGGCGTATCATACACACACATTATATACACACAAAAAATTTTTTTTTCATTCAAACTCAATACACTCGTGCAGAACACGTAATATACGTCATTACAACATCCTATATACAGGGTGCGTCATCGCAACCTGACAATGCTACCGATAAGGCACTAACTATCATAAGAGACAAGCTGGAAAAGGATGAAACGTTAGACGAATGTACGCAACTCTCGGTAAACACAATAGGAACTTTTGACAATATGAATTACAACTACATATTTCAAGGTAGAAGACAAATTCTACCAACAAGAGTTTGGGATGGGATGGGTTTCCACCATCACCCAGAGTGAGCTATATATATATATATATATATATATATATATATATATATATATATATATATATATATATAAGGAAGACTTTGAAGACCAAGCGATATCCGAATTCACAGAGAAACCAAGGATGTGGCTTGATACGTGACGATACTTCGTAGTTTGGCAACACGGCAAGCATAAGCTAGATGAATTCCTAGATCATCTAAATAGCCGCGCCCTTCATAAAATTCACAATGGAGTTGAGTCGGAACAAAATTGCCATTCCTGGATGTACTTGTACACAGGAATGACAACACTCACGACAAGTATACAGGAAACCTACCCACACGGGAGGTACCTACACCAACTCAATTACCACAAAAACGTGAAGTTAGGTGTGGCAAAATGCTTGTACGATAGAGCAAAACGATATGCTCAAAACAAGAAAAAGAAAATATCGCTAGAACACTCAAAAAATGGCTACCCCGATCTAACAGCTAACCTAAACAGGAAAGGGTAACCGAAAAGAAGAACCTAAATATACAGCGATAATACCATATATACAAGGTACCTCAGACAAATACGAAGGATAGGCAGCAAATACAAGATACGCAACCAAACCATACAATGAAGATCAGAATTCCAAGAATTGTGTATATAACCTACCATGCGAATGCGGCAGAACATACATAGGAGACAGCAGTAGACCACTCAAAGTGAGAACACAAGAACAACGTCCGCAAGGGCGAAATAGAAAGATCAAGAATTGCCGAACATGTCTGGAACGAAGACCACCACACCCAATGGGATAACATACAGATAGTGGCAAAGGACGAGAACACAACTCGTCGAAAACTCATCGCACTAGCTGAAAATCCAATAAGCCAAGCTAGTGTAGAAATGAAACCCATATGGATTCCAATAATGCGCGAAGAGCTTAAGCAATACACCTGCGCAAGAAGTGCGAACATGCGCAATAAACTTCGCGCAATCACGAAAAAGTTATATATATATATATATATATATATATATATATATATATATATATATATATATGTATATATATATTGGATTACTCTGCTACGAAGCAAAAGTGTCAGACTAGTAAGTAACAAGTACTAGGTTTGAATCTGAGAGTAGTCAAGTGCTTGGGAAAAAATTATATATAACATATGAATTCGACTCAAGTGCGAAAACAGTCCTTCTCAGGACTAAGCCTGATGACGGAAGCAGAGTCCGCTTCCGAAACGTCGCGCTCAAAAAGCATAAACTGTGGAAATAGGCTGATCAACTCACTAACTATCTACTTGTATTAATAATTCCTGTCGGTTGTTCTCATTATCATTCGATCCAAGTAAGGATTCCGTGGCTAAGTGGCAAAAGTGTCAGACTAGTAAGTGACAAGTACCAGGTTTGAATCTGAGAGTAGTCAAGTGCTTAGGAAAAATTATATATAACATATGAATTCGACTCAAGTGCGAAAACAGTCCTTCTCAGGATTAAGCCTGATGACGGAAGCAGAGTCCGCTTCCGAAACGTCGCGCTCAAAAAGCATAAACTGTGGAAATAGGCTGATCAACTCCACTAACTATCTACTTGTATTAATAATTCCTGTCGGTTGTTCCCATTATCATTCGATCCAAGTAAGAACTCTGATATAACAGACGACTTTCATAGCATGCAGTCACTTAATTCTCTACAAAATATCAGTTGATATGATTATACTTCAACTTACCTCTCGTAAGGATTTATTCTCAATTTGTAACGCACTAAAGCAATATTCTCGATTTTTCATTTCTATTTCTATAGCTTCCCACATTTTCTTTTTGGTCTTTAGTTTTACTGTTTTTCCTACCTTTGGACTGAATTCTTCGTACAACGATATTAAGAGTTTTACAGAAGAGTCGCACTACCCGATTTGTAATACTTCGCTTGATGTATCTATAATACATTATGAAAGAAATTATTAATCACTACCAATAATATCCTACCCAATAAGTAATTAATTTAATAAATAAAATATGCTTGTTAAACAATTGTAACTTGATAAATTTTTAAGGAATGCTTAATTACCATTTGTATTTTCTTCCAGATTTGTCGAGACATTTGCATTTTCGATATATCCTATTTCTTTGCCTAGAAAATTAAAAAGTAAACATCTTTATTTATGATCACATTAAACACTTACTGTACTTGTTTTGTACAACAATATTGTCGCCATTTGTCATTGAACTACCCTCTGTATTTAACACATTGTCAGGGTATTTTGAACACCCTGCATACGTATTGCGTAATTTTGTTTGTAGTTTTATTCACTTAGTTAGATTCCGTATATATAGATATTTTTTTTTCTTTTCTTTGTCAAATTGGGTTTTATAGTAAATTTGTTTAACGTGTGTTGCAACCTTTAGGGATGGTAGGTGTATGACGAGCTTTAGTTTTTTTTGTTTGTGAAATTATTCCGTAATTTAGGTTGTTTTTCCTTATTATTCCTCGTTTATAGAAGTTTGAGTAGCGTTTATTTGTATATAGTCGTATATGAGTGTAAATAGGGTTTATTTCGTTTGATTTCCGTAAAATATAATAGAAAGTTTTGTAAAATTTAAATAAATAGTGTAGGTTTATATGTATATGATGTCATATTGGCGACATAAAGACGAGTAGTTAGAGTTGTTCAGTTTATTAGTGAGTATGTTGGTTTTACGTCATAGAGGAAGAATGTGGGACTGATTGTTCGCACTTGAAAAAAAATATAGAGATGCTTTGCACGTACTTTTGCTGACGTTTGAGATTTTGGAAATTACCGAGTCCTTACGGACGAAAACGAATTTGTGTGTTTGGGGTATTAAATCTTCCCCTTCCGTTTTTTTAATTGGTGGAATTAAAGTGGATAAAATTTTGTGAGTAGTGGGATTCAAAATCAAAGATGGATTTTGGTAATAATTTTGGATTCTGAAACTGATCGCGCTCTTGTGTACTAGTACGGTGCCGTTTATTGTTACGCTTTAAGGGGTGTTTAGAACGTTTATTTTTGACCTTGTGGTGTTTAACGAACGTACTTTTGTGTGTAAGGGTAGTTAGCTACTTCTGAAGAAGACCTGTAAAGGGATTTTATTAAAATTGTTCATTCACCAGAGGATTATACCTAGTGGCGATTTCGATTTTACTTAAAGTTACCTAGAGGACATCGTCGTGTTTTATTAGTGCTTCGGTGACTTCATTGGTTTTTCTCGCTTCTGCGGATTTTAACATTAACGTTCTTGCAGTGCCTCTTAATTACCGTACAAAGCGTGTTTAAGGATAAAGAAACTTTCGCAATATATTAAAAATTATAGTTATTTAAATCAAGTTATGAACCTTTTGGATTGTTAGTGGAAATAAAACCATTTAAAAGCTAAAAGTTATCAAGCATATTGAGTGCTCAAATTAGTATTTTAAAAGAAGTTTTTAATTTATGCAGTAACATTTTAACGAGTTTAAATCAAGAAATCGTTTGTGTATAAAAGAACAATAGTCAACATTTCATTCATCATTTTGCCAGAGCAGGGAGATTTCATTTCCGTTATAGCAGTTACCGACCATCATTTTCTATTGTAACACAGGAGAGGTATAATTCTAGACCTTAAGGTAACATAATATTGTTTTTTTTTTCTATTGAATATTTCAAGATTTTTGAGTGTTTCGAATTATTTTTTTTTGTGTTGAAGGTTTGAAAGCGGTGTCGTATTTTTTTTGGTAAATTAAGTTGTTTTAAATTTATTTAGTGTAATTAATTATAGTTTTGACGCTCCGCCTTCACACTTTTGTTATTTATTTTAGTATTAAAGGGCAATTGACCCTATTGTAGTGTGGGTATAATCCACGAAATATATATATATATATATATATATATATATATATATATATATATATATATATATATATATATATATATATATATAGGTTAAACCATTTAGACTGGCGTAAAGCAGCATTCTGATCAGACATCCTGTCGCCTTTTAAGCCTTTGTATTTTTTTTGTTGATACGCATTATCGTATGTTTACCTTTTTATATTTATCCTTTTTTTATTCTTTTATTATAGCTTTGTTAGGTTTTATAAATGTGTTTTAATTATGTGAAAACCCTTTTGTGTTACATAAAAGTTCTTTTTGCAAATTGCAAGTTACCGGTAATTTAGTTTTAACGTAACGAAGTGACAGTTTTTTTTTCTCTTTATTATTGAGTAATAGCGTTAATAATATTTAGTGTTTTATTTGATTTTTAGTTGAGTATTAATTCATTTAGAGTGCATTTTATAGCTTATTTTTTTAGTTTTGTTTTGATTATTAGTTAATGCCTAATTATTTACACTGAGGTGTAATAACGTAACTTTATTGAGTGTTTATCACGCTTTTATTTGACAAGCGTGTAGTGCTTTTGAAGCCCTATTTCAGGTGGTTTGCTGAGTTGCTGTCCAGCACACCTGGGATTGATTGCGGATAGGTAAGCGTATGTTTTTTGTATGTTTAGACACGCTATGTACTCGTAATTTTGGCACGACGACCCTTATTTTGACTACCAAACATTCTGGCGCCCTTAACCGAATTGATTTTGTCTTCATCCCCTATTGTGACTTACGTACGTTTTACTATTCTGGATGTGCAAAATTTTTCAAGATCTGACCTGTAATCCCGTTATACCACCCGTTTATACCGTTACAACATATTCCCAATTTTCCATTTTTCGTGTAAGTTAAATATTTCTTTGAACAAAATCAGCAAAACACATATCCTTACCTTAAAACCAGTAATTACACTCGCTACACTACCTCTTGAGCAAGAGTAGAAAGTGGAGTTCTGGATTACACAGATTTCGTTACCAAACAGTTTGCACTAGCTGCAGTGTTACACTAAATACAATAACAAACGCCTTCACGATGAAATGTGTAGTTCAGTTTGCACTAGGATGAAATAACAAACAAAGCTCATATCTATTACTTGATATTTGCATCTAAAATTGACTGTAGTGCATGAAGTTAAGAACACCATTATACAATTTAAAAAGTTAAATATACTTAAAGCACTAAGCAATAACTTATTTATTAGAGATATTTATTATTCTTTTATAAATTATTTGTGGAATTTAAATACCTTACTGTTCACAAAATTATTTGTAGATTAGTGTATTTTTGTTGGTGTAGTGTTAAGATTTAATTTAAAATAATATTGTTCACAGTGCCTAAGTGTATACTGCAGCGTTTAGAACCTGAAGTTGATATTTATAGATAAATATGATCATGCATCGAACATTCAAATGGATTTAATGTAAAATATCTTTGTAAATTAACAGTAGTTTTGTATTATAAATGTTTTATTTTTAATGTTGTCTAAGTTTTAGATTTCAAATGTATAATTATCACAAGCAGTGTCCTCTTAAAAAAAAAGAACATTGTTAAGTTTAAACGTTACACCTTTGTTTTTAAAAGCATATTTGATGCCACAATCATTTAAGCATTCGTTATGTCTGATTTTTGAAACACTAGACCTTTTGTTAGAGAATTCCAAAAAACTTGAGGCAAGATATTTGTTTTTCATTATTGTTGGGTGTTTCTAAAATAAGGTCTAGTTGGGTAACTAGGCGTATGGGGTAACTGGGATGTATGTTTATTTCCATTGCATTTACAAAGTTGAATCTCCGCCATTTAATTGTCAGTTGCCCTCACCTAGTAGTACAAAACCAAACTGTGTCGAGTAGCACGTGTCTGTTGTTATCGCAGAAATTATTATTTTATGAAAGTTCTTCAGATGGTCATAGTACAACATATTACACACGCTAAGTATTTTACTCTTGGTAAGGATTACATTTGAAAATTTTTGAATTTAAATGAATATGTGCTGTATTTGGAGATTAATCAACATAATGTCTGTGTTATTTTAAGTGTTGAATATAAACAGTGTCACCAAAGTGTACCTTCCAGTTGCTAATAAATTGCTCCCAGGGTAACTGGGCGTAATGCATGGGCAACTGGAAGTTAACCCCAGTTACTCTATATTTGTTTGACATCCATTTTTGTATTTTAGCAATCCAGTATGGTAAGAAACTACCAAGAAAGACAACAAAGGTTGCAGATGGAGGTTTATACAAAGATGCACTACATCAAGCTGTAGTTGATGTTAAAAATAGCAACCTAACAATTTACGCAGCTGCTCGAAGATATGCTGTTCCAGAATCAACAATTCGTCATTATGTAAAAGGAACACGGGAGCAAATGTTGTAGCTAAGGAAGGAAAAGGTGGCGGAGGAGTATTCTGCATGAGTTCTGAAATTGAAACTGAACTTGCGGGACCCTGAATCAAATGCAGAACTGGGTATACGGACTATCTCGAGAAGAAGTATTAGACATTGTGGAAATTTACGTTAAAAGGAATAAATTAAACACAAAGCTTAAAGATGGTAGACCAGGTGAGCAATGGTTTTTGAATTTTTGTACCAGGAATAAATTATCTTTGAAAACCGCAAGGAGTTGAGGCGGCTAGAAAAAACAAGAAAATCCCTGGACAATATACGGGTTCATGGATTTAGTCGAAAAACAGTAGAGAACTTAAATTTAACGGGCAAACCCACCTAATATATAATTGCGACGAAACTTCTTTTGCAATGACCCGTCAAAGACAAAAGTTTTGGGTAGTATAGGTTCTAACTGTTCCAGAACCATTTCGTCTTGTGGTCGGGAAAACACAACTGTTTTAGTTTGTTTTCAGGGTTCAAGCTTCAGGGCAAAACTGCCTTTACTTTCAATATTTAAAGGAAAGAATGTCATAGAGTCAATGATGCCTGAGAAATCCGATCCCTTAGATAAACTGCTTTTGCAGCATCAGATAGAGGCTGGATGACTGCAGCCATTTTTGCAAAATGGTTTAAGAAATGTTTTATTCTAACATTCCTTCTGAGCGCCCGTGCTCCTTATTGTCGACGGTCACGTTTCCCATATCACTTGTGATGTCATCAAAGACGCAATGGATAACAATATTACAATTTTGAAATTACCACCGCACTCAACACATATACTTCAACCGCTAGATGTAGGGGTATTTAAAGGAATGAAAAGCAGTTGGGACAAAGCGCTCTGTAAATGGCAGAGGATAAATCCCAGACGGAGAATTTCGAAGAGTGAGTTTGTTCAGATTCTTAACAAAGAATATAAAAACATGCCAAATAGTAATATAATCAACGCTTTTGAGCTACCGGAATCTACAACGCTGAAACTGGTGGCCCTGATCGCAATCAACTACCGATAAATATTTTTTGGAGTCTGACCTAACAAGTATAGGAATCAAAAGAACAAATCTGTAGAAATTCCTACTACCACAGACAATGAGGCACAAGACGAGTACTGCTGATCATATCGCTGGTCCATTTGAAGCATCCTCTACATTAACTCTTGAACCTATCCTGGTCCATCTAATGAATCGCAAACGTTAACTGTGGAACCTTATGTCAAGACTCCGAAATTTCTGATAAAGAAAAACTTCTTCACAAGCTAATGACCAAAATATATCATTTGAGAATATTCTAACCCAAATACTATTATCAGGAAATAATACAAAACGTGACACTCAACCAAAAAGAAAGAGTTTGCCTAGGTGCAGAAATTATAACTTCTGTCGAATATTTTAAAAAGAAGCAAGAAGATGAAGACAGGAAAGCATCAGAAACAAATAAGAAAATTAAACAACAAGCTTCGAAAAGATATATGGACAAGTTTAAACTGGCAAGGAAAACACCAAATACAGATGTTAGAAAAAGGAATTTGTCAGATTCCTCAGAAGATAGTGACTCGTCTTTAGAAAAGAAATTGAAAAAACTACATCGACGAAGAGGACGATTTAATAGATGAGAGCATACATGACCTAGATGATATTAACATTAACGGTAATTACAAGCCAGATGATCGCTACTAAGAGGTTAAGGACACAAATAAAGACACAGAGAAGGAGTCAAGTGATCAATTACAAGAACAAGATTTTGTTGAGTGTTGTTTCATTTACAATGAAGGTACCAAAAAGAAAACCAGAAAAACGTTTGTCTCTCAAATTACTAAGGTATTCCAAAACGACTATGAGGTGTCATGTATGAGACAAAAAATAAGTGTTATGTTTTCCCAATTGTAATCGACACCTCAATAGTTCCACGACATATGATTTTACAAAACTGCCGAAACCGATAGTGAAAAGGGCAACTATCTATTTAAGATACTTACTTAGTAAGTAAATTCGATACAGGACAGTTCTTAAACGCGAGAGTATATTTATGTTTTGTTATTTAAGTAACACCTTAGGGTGATTTAATTTTAAGAATTTCTCTTTTGTATACAAATAGTTCTAGAAAAATGCTTTTTTTAATAGAATATGAAAGCATTTTATAACAGTGTTTTATTGCAACTGTGAACATTCCTATTGTCTTTAGTTAAATAAAATAAAATGTTCATGATTATTTATTAGCTACTATAACACCTTCCTGTTACCCTACATATTTTACTATGCAAATTCCTATGAAATACCCAGTACATTCCAGTTGCCTTTTTGGGGTATCTGGCGCAACGATTAGTAAAAATAAAATACCGTCATTTTGAAAAAGAATTAAATAAGCCTCTGCTTTGCAGAGGTGGTCACTAAGATATATATGTTGCCCTATGTTCACCCAAGTTGACCAAAATTAATAAATTAGTTCCAATTTCTACAATGTTTTTGAAGATAGTTGTAAATTTACTCCCAGTTAACCAATCTGACCTTACACGGCAAAACTTGGGAGTACATACATGAAAATAAGAAAAAACGTTCCGGAATGACTGCATCTATCGCAACCAAATTTGGGACATAAATTTCTATTAGTAAAACTAATTATTTAAGACCACTGAAAAAAGCTAGCTTTTGCCAGGAGCGTCCGTACCAGAGGGGAAATTGGGTAAATTTGGCACACTCGATGTTTTGATATTTGACACCAGATTATGTTCGTGCTTCTGAAGCACGGAGATTGTATCCGGGCGTCTTTCCAAATCGCCGCATCCCAGATAGAAACATTTTCGAAAGTATTGATCGTAGGTTACGGGAACAAATATTTATAAAATTAGACTATGTATTTTATTTGCTTCTCTAATCATTTTTATAGGTTCGTTTGACGCAACCGTTACTAACTGGAGATCATCAACGGCAGGAACACCCCAATATCAGGAAGCTGTCTTACGTGCAGTAGAAAAATCCAGGCTCCACTATGTGAGAAATTGCAAATCGTTTGGACTCGTCCAATTCGGCAGTATGGCATGTACTTCACGAACAGTTGAAGCCGTACCACGTTAAACGGGTACAAGCATTGTCACCACCTACGGATTATCTTCCTCGGTTAGAATTTTCCCAATGGTTTATTAAAAAATGTCCCGAAAATCGTCACTTCAATAATTTAGTGTTGTTTATTGATGATGCAGGTTTTAGAAGTCACCACATTGTAAATTTTCATAATACGCATATTTGGGCTGACGAAAATCCCCATGCCGTTCTTGAATATGGCCATCAACAACAATTTAATTTAAATGTATGGACTGATATTGTATACGATTATTTAATATGATCATTTTTTCTACAATTACGGTTAAATGGGGAAACCTATCTTCAGTCTCTTAAAAATGATTTACCATAATTACTGGACCCCTTTGTGCTAACAATTAACTTGTGCTAATTCATGATGGGGCCCCTCTCATTTCAGATTAGATGTAAGGAATTACTTCAATCGTAAATTTAGTCAAATATGGATTGGACGGGGTGGATCTCGGTCCATGGCCAGCAAGGGTCACCAGATTTGAATCCTTTAGATATCTGAAAACGATCGTTTATGAAAGACCGGTATCAAATATGCACCAATTGAGACAGAAAATTATTATGGGCCGTGAGCTTTTCTCAGTGGTCTCAAATAATTGGCTTTCCTGGCATAAATTTAGGTCCGAAAATTGATTGCGATCGCTGGAGTCGTTTCGGAGCTATAAACCGAAAACCAGTATTTGAGAGCCATCTTCAAAAGGCTCTAGCTCCCTGAAGAAGTGTTTTCGGATCCGTGTTTACAGGAACTTTTTTTGTTACTTTCATGTTAGGTATGCGCTCCCAAGGTTTTGCCCTGAATTTGGTCAGTGTTATAGAAAGACCATTCATTTGTAGAAATGCTACATTACCAAATTGTCTAGTGAAAAAAAAATTGTGCAATCAAATAGTAGATACTAAATCTAATTCTAAGCTCCTAAAAAAAATAAGAACAAAACCAAAAATTGATTCCAATGCTTAGGTGTCCACTTCGTATACGGAGAAACTAAACAAAATATTCGCTACAGTCACCAAGCTTAATCGCTATAATAAAAAAATACATATATACGAAATCAAATTATCCTAAACAGGCCAAAATAAAGCAATTAATTATTTTTAATCCGTTCGAAACGGTCCGACGGTATAACTTAAATAAATGTGATAAGTTGATAACTTTAACAACAGGGCCTACGGGATCCAAAATATAAAACAAAAATTAGGAAAAAAAATAATGGTAATTGACAATCGGCTGCTTGTTAAAAAATTCTTTTAGCCGAAATAGAATTAATAACTGCAGTGGTTGCAATATTTGGATCACCCGGTATATGCACGGTTATCACTTGTGTTGGAACAACCAAAATTAAATTCCTGCAAAAATTATATACAGGTCGCACAACTAAAGATGATTTGGAGGTCAGATGCGCATTCGTCCGTTTTCAAATATTCTACTCGCGGCAATTCGAGAAGTTCAGTAGCGTCGCAGATAAATTGTTTCAAGTGTATATTACGTCATTGTACGTATACACGATTAGAATGTATACAAATGATTAAATTAATAAAATAACATAACACTTTAAATGTGATTTTGTACATGTACCAACGATTAGTGGTGCCATTAGTGTTGTTCCCACTTGTGAAAATGACAAGAAATCAATTTGACACCAACCTGTCAAAAGTAATTGTGCTGTTATGCCTACTTAAGTAACATATGATGATCAAGTTTCATACTGAATTAAAAATGCAGCTTTAAGATTTTAAAAATAGTGTAACGGGGAAAAGTAATGAGGAACTTATTGCAATAGTTTCGGATATATTTGAAATGCGTAAGAACTTAAATCACTTTTTCGTACGAACATTAAGTATGTATTTGCATTTAGATTACAGAGCGAACTATCCAAGACATCATAACGGCAATACCTCATCATACTATGGTAACCTTAGAAAATCTAAGTTTTGGGATATACGAAAGATCTACAACTAATTTGGCAATTTAATTCGAAAAATGAGTATTTGCGTTGTGTAATTTAGGGTTTTTGGAAAACTGCGACTATTTACTCGATTCGGAGAGTAAGGACCGGGATTATCATAAAACTATGAATGGGGACCGATTTCGAAATTAGATGATTAAGCAACTAAAATTCCTGCGCTGTTCAAACTACCCGAAAATTGTGTTGGTTATGGATAATGCACCGTATCATTTGTTGCAATCAGACAAGTCACCATCATTTTCTAGTAAGGCAAGTGAGCTGCAGGAGTGGTTGGCTACGCACGGGGGGAAATTGTATTAGAAAATACACTATGTTGTCATTTATGGCCAATGCAAAGAATGTACAATTTCTTTTTATCTAGGTAATGGACTTCAGTTTCTATTACATAAGTCACTCAATATTCAACAATGTTCGTGTAAACAAAGTCTAAATGGCTTGAAAAACTATGTTGAAATGCTGCAATAGTTTCAGTTTAAAAATAAATCCTACAATTTTCAAAAGTCAAGCTGTGGTAGTAACTTTTTGTACTTTTGACAGAGCTACTACACTCTCCTAAGGTTTCCATGACATGCTATAATGCAAAATAAGATGGAACAGAGTATACATTACCTTAAATTAAAAAAATGTTAATCAGATTTTGAATTGTATGTACAAAAAAAGCTGTTTTTGCGCTTTAACACAGCAGAAATATTGATTAGGTTAACTTGGGATAATTCAAAAAGAGTGTTTGGGCTAGCATCTGTGTGCGTTTACGTGTGTGTGGGAGTGTGTGAGGTGTGGGTATGCGTGCGTGTTTATGCGCTCGTGCGTGTGTGTGTCTTTGTATGGATCTATGTTAGTAGGGACGATAACTGAAGAACGATAAAACGTAGGCGCGTGAAATGTCATTTATAAGTATGATTTGATCTTTCCAGAAAAATTTGGGTGACAGCCAGGAGCACTAAGGGGGTTATTATGCCCAGTTCTTGGTTTTTATTCAATATAAGTAAAGCAGCTGCATATTTCTAACACATAAAGACACCAACACATGGATTCTAAAATTACACTGCACAACAATATGGCCACTTTTGTCTGATGATTGACTTTTATCACGTGATGTTTACTAATTTGACGTCGCTGATTTCAAATATACCCTCAGTTTTTTTGTGACAGCTCTTGTTTATGAGATATAGTTTTCACGAAAAAATCGCTGTGTTAGTGTGTTAATTTGCTTGTAATTAAGAAAATATTAAGTTTTCTTAATATAATTTGATATGGCATCGTCAATAAGAGTCTGTGTCAATGATCCAAATCATTTTTGTTTCATTTGCGGAGAGTATATATTTAAAGAATACTGTTTGAATGTGACAGCGTTCGTGATTGAGGCTTACAAAAATTACTTTGGCCACACACTGGAAATGAAAGACAAGCCTTGGATTCCGCAAAAGGTATGCAAAACGTGCGTTGAGTTTCTACGTTTGTGGACAAATAAGAAAAGGAATAGCTTTAGATACGAAACCGCTATGATCTGGACTGAACCCTTGAACCACCACGACGACTGTTATTTTTGTTTGGTGAACACAACTGGCATTAACCGAAAAAATCGAGCTAAATGGGAATATCCTTCCATACGGTCGGCACATAGACGTATTTTGAGTCCTAAAATATCACTTGAACCTCAAGCTGATGCTTCACAGGATGAGCCTATGCATTTTGAGGCGAAAACTGACAGTAGTGATAGTGACTTTGAATGTGACCTGAAACCGCCAAAACTATTCAACCAAGATGATTTAAACCACCTTGTCAGAGATCTGGGACTGTCAAAGGCTGCTTCAGAAATTTTGGCTTCTACGCTAAAACAAAGAAACTTGGTAACAAAGGAAACGAAAATTTCTTATTACCGCACGTGATTTTAAGCTGTTACACTTGACGATTGTTCCCGAACGCAATGACGTATCTGCGCGACCCGAATCATCTTTAATTGTGCGACCTGTACACTAAAAAATTTGCAAACGGCAGCAACTAATTGTTAAAGATCTTATCTGCCTAAACGGGCGGTAATAAAATTAATCAATACGGCGTTGAAAATATAGAACAAATACTTTCAGTCCCAACATAAGAAATCCTAATTATCACATGCAATCGAATACAATAAAAAGATATTTCTGCAAATGTTCGTACTTGAACTTAGAATTTATCTATAAGCAGTTACCTCGTATAAAAGAAATTCTAATTATAACTGGTAACTAAACAATTAATGGCAGGTCTGTAAATATTTAGGTCAAACTTAATGTGCATTTGATTCGAGCTTTGAAAACAATTTTATTTGTAAACGGTTACCCACCTATAAAGGTATAAAAAATAATTAAACGTACAGATAGCCAGTTTAACATTAGTAGAAATACTGACTTAATTAAGACGGTAACGGTAGAACTGCAAAGAAACTCGTTGATAACACGCTTATCGAATAATTGCACACGTGCAAATGCAACGTTAGTTAAATATATTTTCCATACATGAAATATTTACAACTGTAAGATTTACTACTTCTATCTTAGAAGATAGAAGATAGGGATGGTAATTTATCACTACATCAACAGTAGTAGGTCAATCAAATCAATGTACTTAATCAATAGACTTACTCGAATAGATCAGGCACCACAGACATATTCTCAAGCACGCACTCACAAACTCATAATAAGCATTTTCAACTGCAATATGCTAACCAAAGACATCGCGTTTGGCGCATTTGATAATGGAACTTGTCTTTGAACATGAAATGTTTTGTTACTAAATGGAAAATTATTATATTAATGTTTCAAAATCTAAACTTATACAATTATAATGACAATCATTTAAAGTAAAATTATTACATCTATTTCACATATTTTCACATATCCATTCAATCAATCAATTTTTGAAATCAAAAATACCGGGCGGTCAAATAAATCTACATTTAGCGAGCTTGCGGAAAATTTTGAAAATGGCGTCGGATAACGACAAGAAAAGGTATTTGTTTTGGTAAAGAAAATTATGGTTTCGTTGCACAACCTAAATTGCAAAGATTCAATTGAACCAACCACTTACTTTTCACGACACAGTCTTGTGCGTGTGCTTAAAATATATTTCTTTTGCTTCATCAAGGTATAAACTTCCTCAAGTTGCATAATGCCAGACTTCGTATCTGCATATATGTACGGGTGGCCAATTAAGAATGGACGCCGACTATATTTCGGTAACTGGCAAGCTGAGCAACATTGGGAAAAATACTAATGAGTAAGTCGGCCAAGAGAAATCGCTGGAAATTATTTCAATTGCGGCTAGGGGGCGTATCACCAACCCCAAATTAAACTAGGTGAATGCGTTACAGGTCTTTCTTGCAAAATACTAAAAAATATATGGGGTGCTTTTATAGCTTTGAAATATTCGGCTGTTTTAGAAATATATAATAAAAACCAAAAACTGCCCTTAATAACCAGACATCATGTCCGATCTTGATGAAACTTGGCCAAAAGTTGTAAAATGAGTTAATAAGTCGGTTTAGCGATAGTGAAAAAAAGTCGATTGCATAACCTTCTATACCTACATATACAGGGTGTGGAGCGAAGACCTTGCATTAGACTTATTGGTGAAACTACTGATATTTGAAAATTGAAAATTTGTATTTCAATATTTTTGGCCATGCTGAATTCAATGAAAATATTTGTAACTTTATAGCACTTCCGGTTATACCGGAAGTAACCATCAACTAGCTTATTTTAAATAGAATGTGGTATATTTTGGTTGAAATTCTTATTCTACATAAAATTTTTATAAGGATAACATATCTCAAAAATGAGCGGTTTGTGAGTTATTTTAAGTTTTGTGAATTTTTTTCAAAAATCATATTTCCATATTATTTACGATACCTTATCTAATTGATAATCGTTTACTTTCATATTTTGACCAAACAATATCAATGTATGACGAAACATTGTGAATAGGAAATGGCTTTGTTAATTTATACAGGGTGTTGAAACTCGAGCGACCAATTGTAATAAATTAAAATATTAAAAACTTGCTTAATTTAAATGGAACACCCTGTATTTTATGGTGCTATTTGGATTTATTATTTTATTTCTTTTCGATTTATGTTTACATTCCCTATACCTAAATCGAGCTATTTTCAAGATATTTCGGTCTTATTGAATAAATGCATAAAACCTTATACTCAATTCTAATCACATTTGTCATAAAGTAAAAGTAGGCTGTCGAAATTCATTGTTACCCTTAATTAAATTTTTATTGCTGTCAAAGCGGTGTAATTATTGTGACAAGCTATTTTGAACTATCAAGGTACTAATAAGTTCATAATCATTTTGAAAATGGCATATAGAAATGACACCAATAATAATTTTCTAAACTTGATCCTAATCTACAAGGTGTAATAGAATTGCTAGCCGAGCATGCCGTTCAAAAGTTGCAAAAATTAAACCATTAGTTGATGATGAAGTTAACGTGACAAATATGCTGGGATTCTTTTCTGCATATCGAGATGCTTCTATTAGAGATTGCGAAATAAGCTTACGATTAACGACAAGAACAATTCATAGGATTCTTAAAGAGTATAAGTGGAAACCTTTCTGTTATCATGTTGTGCATCACTTGCTGCCACAAGATCTCCCTAAGCGCGTTGAATTTTGTGAATGGTTCTTGTTGAAAATCGAGGACGATGAGAATTTTACTCAAAGAATCATTTGGTGTGACGAGGCAAAATTTTGCAAAAATGTTTTGGTCTCACGAAAACCCTCATATAACAAGAAAGCGTTATTTTCAAACGAGCTGGTCGTTTAATGCTTTTTGTGCCATAAAAGATGGCAGAATTTTCGGACTTAAAATTTATGATGAAAATCTGACCGGTGTCGGATATTAAACATCCTTCAGGACACTATTAAACAATTTAAACGCCAAAGAAAAAAGTCTTGTATGGTATCAGCAGGACGAGGCACCGGCACACATCTTACAAATTAATGCTGATTTTCTGTACCAACATTTTGAGGATAGGTGGAGAGTCAACAGGCCCGACCACATCATTGGCCGCTAGATCCCTGATCTCACACCCCTAGACAGTAGTATTTGGGGACTGGGGCATATTAAAAATCTAGTATACTCGGAACCAATTACAACAAAGGAAATTATTATACAGCGAGTATTACAGGCTTTTAATAATTACGACCCAAAAACTTTGTAAATCTACGAAACAAAACACTATTAAAAGGATTCATAAATGCTTAGAAGTAAATGGAAATAATTTTGAACATTTGTTGTAATTAATAATTTTTGGAATTGTTGTTCTTATTATGTTATTATTATTATTACACCCTGTAATTATGTTATGATGTTATGTTATTGTTATTCTTATCTTGAAAATGGCTCATTTAGATGTTGGGGATGTAACTATAAATCGAAAAGAAATAAAATAATAATTTTATAGCACGATAAAATACAGGGTGTTCCATTTAAATTAAGTCAGTTTTTAATGTTTGAATTTATTAGAATTGGTCGCTCGGTTTGCACCACCCTGTATAAATTAACATAGTCATTTCCAATCCACAATGTTTCGTCATACATTGATATTGTTTGGTCAAAATATGAAAGTAAACGATTATCAATTAGATAAGATATCGTAAATAATATGAGAATTTTTGAAAATTTAAAATAACTCAAAAACCGCTCATTTTTTACAAAAATTTGTTCAGAATTTTATGTAGAATACGAATTTCAACCAAAATATACCACATTCTATTTAAAATAAGCAAGTTGATGGTTACTTCCGGTATAACCGGAAGTGTTATAAAGTTAAAAATATTTTCATTGAATTCAGCATGACCAAAATTATTAAAGTATATTAATTAATTTTTAATAATTGTTATTATATCTGTGTGAGATCAGATAAAGCAGGTACATAAAAAGGTAAGTTTTTTTAATTACCTTGCATGACACCTATTATTAAAACTAATCAACTCAAGATATTTCCTATTTCCTCGATGAAAATCCATTTTATATGAATTTTGTTACCCTATTTTTTCACCCGGAGACTCCGGGATTTCAACGAAATCTCCGGGTTCCGCATTTCAATAAAATTCTCTGGCCTTGTAAAACTCTATCTATGAACACGTACTTGTTCTACTTGTATCTTACGCTTACGCCTTTGCACGAGAGGTGTATTACGAAATTTTATTTAATTTTGGGAAAATCCCGGTTAGCTTACTATTCTGTTGATTTCGCGGGATAATACGTGTACGCTAAAAATAGTGGTCCTTTTTGAACTATTAAAAAAACGAGAGAGAAAAGAGCTCTTCCCTAGTCCTTATTCCTTTTATCAGTTTCACCAATGTGAAAATGCTAAATTACAAAATCATAAAAAAATTACACTAAAAACGTGTGTGAAGATAGCGACGGAGTGACGTCATCCACCAGTATGCGTATAACGAAACGTGCCATATAGAATTACATTGATGGTTTTTTATTAATAATCTCAACGCCCCGTTTTTAGACAAACTATTGGTGCCTCTGCAATTAATTAAATTCTGAGACTTTCGCAAAAGTATGAAGTATTTTAATACGAAATTTCAATCGATTTCGTTCATAAATAACACAGTTAGAGACCTGGCGACGATTCAAGGCGCGCTCATTATGCGCGGGCAGCGACATCCGTTTCTCATTTTTAGGAAAACTATTGGTGCTTCTGCAATTAATTAAATTATCAGACTTTCGCAAAAGTATGATGTAATTTAATACGAAATTTCAATCGATTTCGTTCATAAATAACACAGTTAGAGATCGGCGACGGTTCAAGGTGCGCTCATTACATGCGGGCAGCGACATCCGTCCTCGTTTTAGGAAAACTATTCGTGCTTCTGCAATTAATTAAATTATCAGACTTTCGCAAGAGTATGAAGCATTTTAATACGAAATTTCAATCGATTTCGTTCATAAATAACACAGAGACCTGGCGACGATTCAAGGCGCGCTCGTTATGCGCGGGTAGCGACATCCGTTTCTGGTTTTAGGAAAACTATTGGTGCTTCTGCAATTAATTAAATTATCAGACTTTCGCAAAAGTATGAAGTATTTTAATACGAAATTTCAATCGATTTCGTTCATAAATAACACAGTTAGACCTGGCGACGATTCAAGGCGCGCTCATTATGCGGGCAACGACACCCGTTTCTCGTTTTAGGAAAACTATTGGTGCTTCTGCAATTAATTAAATTATCAGACTTTCGCAAAAGTATGAAGTATTTTAATACGAAATTTCAATCGATTTCGTTCATAAATAACACAGTTAGAGACCTGGCGACGATTCAAGGCGCGCTCATTACATGCGGGCAGCGACATCTTTCTCGTTTTAGGAAAACTATTGGTGCTTCTGCAATTAATTAAATTATCAGACTTTCGCAAAAGTATGAAGTATTTTAATACGAAATTTCAATCGATTTCGTTCATAAATAACACAGAGACCTGGCGACGATTCAAGGCGCGCTCATTATTCGCGGGCAACGACACCCGTTTCTCGTTTTAGGAAAACTATTGGTGCTTCTGCAATTAATTAAATTATCATACTTTCGCAAAAGTATGAAGTATTTTAATACGAAATTTCAATCGATTTCGTTCATAAATAACACAGAGACCTGGCGACGATTCAAGGCGCGCTCATTATGTGCGGGCAGCGACATCCGTTTCTCGTTTTAGGAAAACTATTGGTGCTTCTGCAATTAATTAAATTATCAGACTTTCGCAAAAGTATGAAGTATTTTAATACGAAATTTCAATCGATTTCGTTCATAAATAACACAGTTAGAGACCTGGCGACGATTCAAGGCGCGCTCATTATGCGCGGGCAGCGACATCCGTTTCTCATTTTTAGGAAAACGATTGGTGCTTCTGCAATTAATTAAATTATCAGACTTTCGCAAAAGTATGAAGTATTTTAATACGACATTTCAATCGATTTCGTTCATAAATAACACAGTTAGAGACCTGGCGACGATTCAAGGCGCGCTCATTACATGCGGGCAGCGACATGCGTCTCTCGATTTTAGGAAAACTATTCGTGCTTCTGCAATTAATTAAATTATGAGACTTTCGCAAAAGTATGAAGTATTTTAATACGAAATTTCAATCGATTTCGTTCATAAATAACACAGAGACCTGGCGACGATTCAAGGCGCGCTCATTACATGCGGGCAGCGAGATGCGTCTCTCGTTTTAGGAAAACTATTGTGCTTCTGCAATTAATTAAATTATCAGACTTTCGCAAAAGTATGAAGTATTTTAATACGAAATTTCAATCGATTTCGTTCATAAATAACACAGAGACCTGGCGACGATTCAAGGCGCGCTCATTACATGCGGGCAGCGAATGCGTCTCTCGTTTTAGGAAAACTATTCGGTGCTTCTGCAATTAATTAAATTATCAGACTTTCGCAAAAGTATGAAATATCTTAATACGAAATTTCAATCGATTTCGTTCATAAATAACACAGTTAGAGAGCTGGCGACGATTCAAGGCGCGTTCATTACATGCGGGCAGCGACATGCGTCTCTCGGTTTTAGGAAAACTATTGGTGCTTCTGCAATTAATTAAATTATCAGACTTTCGCAAAAGTATGAAGTATCTTAATACGAAATTTCAATCGATTTCGTTCATAAATAACACAGTTAGAGACCTGGCGACGATTCAAGGCGCGCTCATTACATGCGGGCAGCGACATCCGTTTCTCATTTTTAGGAAAACTATTGGTGCTTCTGCAATTAATTAAATTATCAGACTTTCGCAAAAGTATGAAGTATTTTAATACGAAATTTCAATCGATTTCGTTCATAAATAACACAGAGACCTGGCGACGATTCAAGGCGCGCTCATTACATGCGGGCAGCGACATGCGTCTCTCGTTTTTAGGAAAACTATTCGTGCTTCTGCAATTAATTAAATTATCAGACTTTCGCAAAAGTATTAAGTATTTTAATACGAAATTTCAATCTATTTCGTTCATAAATAACACAGTTAGAGACCTGGCGACGATTCAAGGCGCGCTCATTACATGCGGGCAGCGACATGCGTCTCTCGTTTTAGGAAAACTATTCGTGCTTCTGCAATTAATTAAATTATCAGACTTTCGCAAAAGTATGAAGTATTTTAATACGAAATTTCAATCGATTTCGTTCATAAATAACACAGTTAGAGACCTGGCGACGATTCAAGGCGCGCTCATTATGCGCGGGCAGCGACATCCGTTTCTCGTTTTAGGAAAACTATTGGTGCTTCTGCAATTAATTAAATTATCAGACTTTCGCAAAAGTATGAAGTAATTTAATACGAAATTTCAATCGATTTCGTTCATAAATAACACAGTTAGAGATCGGCGACGGTTCAAGGTGCGCTCATTACATGCGGGCAGCGACATGCGTCCCTCGCTTTTAGGAAAACTATTCGTGCTTCTGCAATTAATTAAATTATCAGACTTTCGCAAAAGTATGAAGTATTTTAATACGAAATTTCAATCGATTTCGTTCATAAATAACACAGAGAGACCTGGCGACGATTCAAGGCGCGCTCATTAGCGCGGGTAGCGACATCCGTTTCTCGTTTTTAGGAAAACTATTGGTGCTTCTGCAATTAATTAAATTATCAGACTTTCGCAAAAGTATGAAGTATTTTAATACGAAATTTCAATCGATTTCGTTCATAAATAACACAGAGACCTGGCGACGATTCAAGGCGCGCTCATTATCGCGGGCAGCGACATCCGTTTCTCGTTTTTAGGAAAACTATTGGTGCTTCTGCAATTAATTAAATTATCAAACTTTCGCAAAAGTATGAAGTATTTTAATACGAAATTTCAATCGATTTCGTTCATAAATAACACAGAGACCTGGCGACGATTCAAGGCGCGCTCATTATGTGCGGGCAGCGACATCCGTTTCTCGTTTTAGGAAAACTATTGGTGCTTCTGCAATTAATTAAATTATCAGACTTTCGCAAAAGTATGAAGTATTTTAATACGAAATTTCAATCGATTTCGTTCATAAATAACACAGAGACCTGGCGACGATTCAAGGCGCGCTCATTATGTGCGGGCAGCGACATCCGTTTCTCGTTTTTAGGGAAACTATTGGTGCTTCTGCAATTAATTAAATTATCAGACTTTCGCAAAAGTATGAAGTATTTTAATACGAAATTTCAATCGATTTCGTTCATAAATAACACAGTTAGAGACCTGGCGACGATTCAAGGCGCGCTCATTACATGCGGGCAGCGACATCCCTTTCTCGTTTTAGGAAAACTATTGGTGCTTCTGCAATTAATTAAATTATCAGACTTTCGCAAAAGTATGAAGTATTTTAATACGAAATTTCAATCGATTTCGTTCATAAATAACACAGTAGACCTGGCGACGATTCAAGGCGCGCTCATTATGCGCGGGCAGCGACATCCGTTTCTCGTTTTTAGGAAAACTATTGGTGCTTCTGCAATTAATTAAATTATCAGACTTTCGCAAAAGTATGAAGCATCTTAATACGAAATTTCAATCGATTTCGTTCATAAATAACACAGTTAGAGACCTGGCGACGATTCAAGACGCGCTCATTATGCGCGGGCAGCGACATCCGTTTCTCGTTTTTAGGAAAACTATTGGTGCTTCTGCAATTAGTTAAATTATCAGACTTTCGCAAAAGTATGAAGTATCTTAATACGAAATTTGAATCGATTTCGTTCATAAATAACACAGTTAGAGACCTGGCGACGATTCAAGGCGCGCTCATTACATGCGGGCAGCGACATGCGTCTCTCGTTTTTAGGAAAACTATTGGTGCTTCTGCAATTAATTAAATTATCAGACTTTCGCAAAAGTATGAAGTATTTTAATACGAAATTTCAATCGATTTCGTTCATAAATAACACAGAGACCTGGCGACGATTCAAGGCGCGCTCATTACATGCGGGCAGCGATCGTTCTCGTTTTTAGGAAAACTATTGTGCTTCTGCAATTAATTAAATTATCAGACTTTCGCAAAAGTATGAAGTATTTTAATACGAAATTTCAATCGATTTCGTTCATAAATAACACAGAGACCTGGCGACGATTCAAGGCGCGCTCATTACATGCGGGCAGCGAATGCGTTCTCGTTTTAGGAAAACTATTGGTGCTTCTGCAATTAATTAAATTATCAGACTTTCGCAAAAGTATGAAGTATTTTAATACGAAATTTCAATCGATTTCGTTCATAAATAACACAGTTAGAGACCTGGCGACGATTCAAGGCGCGTTCATTACATGCGGGCAGCGACATGCGTCTCTCGTTTTAGGAAAACTATTCGTGCTTCTGCAATTAATTAAATTATCAGACTTTCGCAAAAGTATGAAGTATTTTAATACGAAATTTCAATCGATTTCGTTCATAAATAACACGTTAGAGACCTGGCGACGATTCAAGGCGCGCTCATTACATGCGGGCAGCGACATCCCTTTCTCGTTTTAGGAAAACTATTGGTGCTTCTGCAATTAATTAAATTATCAGACTTTCGCAAAAGTATGAAGTATTTTAATACGAAATTTCAATCGATTTCGTTCATAAATAACACAGAGACCTGGCGACGATTCAAGGCGCGCTCATTACATGCGGGCAGCGAATGCGTCTCTCGTTTTTAGGAAAACTATTCGTGCTTCTGCAATTAATTAAATTATCAGACTTTCGCAAAAGTATAAGTATTTTAATACGAAATTTCAATCGATTTCGTTCATAAATAACACAGTTAGAGACCTGGCGACGATTCAAGGCGCGCTCATTACATGCGGGCAGCGACATCGTTCTCGTTTTAGGAAAACTATTGGTGCTTCTGCAATTAATTAAATTATCAGACTTTCGCAAAAGTATGAAGTATTTTAATACGAAATTTCAATCGATTTCGTTCATAAATAACACAGTTAGAGACCTGGCGACGATTCAAGGCGCGCTCATTATGCGCGGGCAGCGACATCCGTTTCTCATTTTTAGGAAAACTATTGGTGCTTCTGCAATTAATTAAATTATCAGACTTTCGCAAAAGTATGAAGTAATTTAATACGAAATTTCAATCGATTTCGTTCATAAATAACACAGTTAGAGATCGGCGACGGTTCAAGGTGCGCTCATTACATGCGGGCAGCGACATGCGTCCCTCGCTTTTAGGAAAACTATTCGTGCTTCTGCAATTAATTAAATTATCAGACTTTCGCAAGAGTATGAAGCATTTTAATACGAAATTTCAATCGATTTCGTTCATAAATAACACAGAGACCTGGCGACGATTCAAGGCGCGCTCATTATGCGCGGGTAGCGACATCCGTTTCTCGTTTTAGGAAAACTATTGGTGCTTCTGCAATTAATTAAATTATCAGACTTTCGCAAAAGTATGAAGCATTTTAATACGAAATTTCAATCGATTTCGTTCATAAATAACACAGAGACCTGGCGACGATTCAAGGCGCGCTCATTACATGCGGGCAGCGAGATGCGTCTCTCGTTTTTAGGAAAACTATTCGTGCTTCTGCAATTAATTAAATTATCAGACTTTCGCAAAAGTATTAAGTATTTTAATACGAAATTTCAATCGATTTCGTTCATAAATAACACAGTTAGAGACCTGGCGACGATTCAAGGCGCGTTCATTACATGCGGGCAGCGACATGCGTCTCTCGTTTTAGGAAAACTATTCGTGCTTCTGCAATTAATTAAATTATAGACTTTCGCAAAAGTATGAAGTATTTTAATACGAAATTTCAATCGATTTCGTTCATAAATAACACAGTTAGAGACCTGGCGACGATTCAAGGCGCGCTCATTACATGCGGGCAGCGACATCCCTTTCTCGTTTTAGGAAAACTATTGGTGCTTCTGCAATTAATTAAATTATCAGACTTTCGCAAAGTATGAAGTATTTTAATACGAAATTTCAATCGATTTCGTTCATAAATAACACAGAGACCTGGCGACGATTCAAGGCGCGCTCATTATGTGCGGGCAGCGACATCCGTTTCTCGTTTTAGGAAAACTATTGGTGCTTCTGCAATTAATTAAATTATCAGACTTTCGCAAAAGTATGAAGTATTTTAATACGAAATTTCAATCGATTTCGTTCATAAATAACACAGAGACCTGGCGACGATTCAAGGCGCGCTCATTATGTGCGGGCAGCGACATCCGTTTCTCGTTTTTAGGGAAACTATTGGTGCTTCTGCAATTAATTAAATTATCAGACTTTCGCAAAAGTATGAAGTATTTTAATACGAAATTTCAATCGATTTCGTTCATAAATAACACAGTTAGAGACCTGGCGACGATTCAAGGCGCGCTCATTACATGCGGGCAGCGACATCCCTTTCTCATTTTTAGGAAAACTATTGGTGCTTCTGCAATTAATTAAATTATCAGACTTTCGCAAAAGTATGAAGTATTTTAATACGAAATTTCAATCGATTTCGTTCATAAATAACACAGAGACCTGGCGACGATTCAAGGCGCGCTCATTATTCGCGGGCAACGACACCCGTTTCTCGTTTTTAGGAAAACTATTGGTGCTTCTGCAATTAATTAAATTATCAAACTTTCGCAAAAGTATGAAGTATTTTAATACGAAATTTCAATCGATTTCGTTCATAAATAACACAGAGACCTGGCGACGATTCAAGGCGCGCTCATTATGCGCGGGCAGCGACATCCGTTTCTCGTTTTAGGAAAACTATTGGTGCTTCTGCAATTAATTAAATTATCAGACTTTCGCAAAAGTATGAAGTATTTTAATACGAAATTTCAATCGATTTCGTTCATAAATAACACAGTTAGAGACCTGGCGACGATTCAAGGCGCGCTCATTACATGCGGGCAGCGACATCCGTTTCTCGTTTTAGGAAAACGATTGGTGCTTCTGCAATTAATTAAATTATCAGACTTTCGCAAAAGTATGAAGTATTTTAATACGAAATTTCAATCGATTTCGTTCATAAATAACACGTTAGAGACCTGGCGACGATTCAAGGCGCGCTCATTACATGCGGGCAGCGACATGCGTCTCTCGTTTTAGGAAAACTATTCGTGCTTCTGCAATTAATTAAATTATGAGACTTTCGCAAGAGTATGAAGCATTTTAATACGAAATTTCAATCGATTTCGTTCATAAATAACACAGAGACCTGGCGACGATTCAAGGCGCGCTCATTACATGCGGGCAGCGAGATGCGTCTCTCGTTTTTAGGAAAACTATTAGTGCTTCTGCAATTAATTAAATTATCAGACTTTCGCAAAAGTATGAAGTATTTTAATACGAAATTTCAATCGATTTCGTTCATAAATAACACAGAGACCTGGCGACGATTCAAGGCGCGCTCATTACATGCGGGCAGCGAGATGCGTCTCTCGTTTTTAGGAAAACTATTCGTGCTTCTGCAATTAATTAAATTATCAGACTTTCGCAAAAGTATTAAGTATTTTAATACGAAATTTCAATCGATTTCGTTCATAAATAACACAGTTAGAGACCTGGCGACGATTCAAGGCGCGTTCATTACATGCGGGCAGCGACATGCGTCTCTCGTTTTTAGGAAAACTATTCGTGCTTCTGCAATTAATTAAATTATGAGACTTTCGCAAAAGTATGAAGTATTTTAATACGAAATTTCAATCGATTTCGTTCATAAATAACACAGTTAGAGACCTGGCGACGATTCAAGGCGCGCTCATTACATGCGGGCAGCGACATCCCTTTCTCATTTTTAGGAAAACTATTGGTGCTTCTGCAATTAATTAAATTATCAGACTTTCGCAAAAGTATGAAGTATTTTAATACGAAATTTCAATCGATTTCGTTCATAAATAACACAGAGACCTGGCGACGATTCAAGGCGCGCTCATTACATGCGGGCAGCGAGATGCGTCTCTCGTTTTTAGGAAAACTATTCGTGCTTCTGCAATTAATTAAATTATCAGACTTTCGCAAAAGTATTAAGTATTTTAATACGAAATTTCAATCGATTTCGTTCATAAATAACACAGTTAGAGACCTGGCGACGATTCAAGGCGCGCTCATTACATGCGGGCAGCGACATGCGTCTCTCGTTTTTAGGAAAACTATTCGTGCTTCTGCAATTAATTAAATTATCAGACTTTCGCAAAAGTATGAAGTATTTTAATACGAAATTTCAATCGATTTCGTTCATAAATAACACAGAGACCTGGCGACGATTCAAGGCGCGCTCATTATGTGCGGGCAGCGACATCCGTCTCGTTTTAGGAAAACTATTGGTGCTTCTGCAATTAATTAAATTATCAGACTTTCGCAAAAGTATGAAGTATTTTAATACGAAATTTCAATCGATTTCGTTCATAAATAACACAGTTAGAGACCTGGCGACGATTCAAGGCGCGCTCATTATGCGCGGGCAGCGACATCCGTTTCTCTTTTAGGAAAACTATTGGTGCTTCTGCAATTAATTAAATTATCAGACTTTCGCAAAAGTATGAAGTATTTAATACGAAATTTCAATCGATTTCTTCATAAATAACACAGTTAGAGATCGGCGACGATTCAAGGTGCGCTCATTACATGCGGGCAGCGACATGCGTCTCGTTTTAGGAAAACTATTCGTGCTTCTGCAATTAATTAAATTATCAGACTTTCGCAAAAGTATGAAGTATTTTAATACGAAATTTCAATCGATTTCGTTCATAAATAACACAGAGACCTGGCGACGATTCAAGGCGCGCTCATTATGCGGGCAGCGACATCCGTTTCTCGTTTTAGGAAAACTATTGGTGCTTCTGCAATTAATTAAATTATCAGACTTTCGCAAAAGTATGAAGTATTTAATACGAAATTTCAATCGATTTCATTCATAAATAACACAGTTAGAGATCGGCGACGGTTCAAGGTGCGCTCATTACATGCGGGCAGCGACATGCGTCTCGTTTTAGGAAAACTATTGGTGCTTCTGCAATTAATTAAATTATCAGACTTTCGCAAAAGTATGAAGTATTTTAATACGAAATTTCAATCGATTTCGTTCATAAATAACACAGAGACCTGGCGACGATTCAAGGCGCGCTCATTATGTGCGGGCAGCGACATCCGTTTCTCGTTTTAGGAAAACTATTGGTGCTTCTGCAATTAATTAAATTATCAGACTTTCGCAAAAGTATGAAGTATTTTAATACGAAATTTCAATCGATTTCGTTCATAAATAACACAGTTAGAGACCTGGCGACGATTCAAGGCGCGCTCATTACATGCGGGCAGCGACATCCCTTTCTCGTTTTAGGAAAACTATTGGTGCTTCTGCAATTAATTAAATTATCAGACTTTCGCAAAAGTATGAAGTATTTTAATACGAAATTTCAATCGATTTCGTTCATAAATAACACAGAGACCTGGCGACGATTCAAGGCGCGCCATTATTGCGGGCAACGACACCCGTTTCTCGTTTTTAGGAAAACTATTGGTGCTTCTGCAATTAATTAAATTATCAAACTTTCGCAAAAGTATGAAGTATTTTAATACGAAATTTCAATCGATTTCGTTCATAAATAACACAGAGACCTGGCGACGATTCAAGGCGCGCTCATTATGTGCGGGCAGCGACATCCGTTTCTCGTTTTTAGGGAAACTATTGGTGCTTCTGCAATTAATTAAATTATCAGACTTTCGCAAAAGTATGAAGTATTTTAATACGAAATTTCAATCGATTTCGTTCATAAATAACACAGAGACCTGGCGAAGATTCAAGGCGCGCTCATTACATGCGGGCAGCGACATCCCTTTCTCATTTTTAGGAAAACTATTGGTGCTTCTGCAATTAATTAAATTATCAGACTTTCGCAAAAGTATGAAGTATTTTAATACGAAATTTCAATCGATTTCGTTCATAAATAACACAGTTAGAGACCTGGCGACGATTCAAGGCGCGCTCATTATGCGCGGGCAGCGACATCCCTTTCTCATTTTTAGGAAAACTATTGGTGCTTCTGCAATTAATTAAATTATCAGACTTTCGCAAAAGTATGAAGTATTTTAATACGAAATTTTAATCGATTTCGTTCATAAATAACACAGTTAGAGACCGGCGACTGTTCAAGGCGGGCTCATTACATGCGGGCAGCGACATGCGTCTCTCGTTTTTAGGAAAACTATTCGTGCTTCTGCAATTAATTAAATTATCAGACTTTCGCAAAAGTATGAAGTATTTTAATACGAAATTTCAATCGATTTCGTTCATAAATAACACAGAGACCTGGCGGGGGGGGGGGGGGGGGGGGGGGGGGGGGGGGGGGGGGGGGGGGGGGGGGGGGGGGGGGGGGGGGGGGGGGGGGGGGGGGGGGGGGGGGGGGGGGGGGGGGGGGGGGGGGGGGGGGGGGGGGGGGGGGGGGGGGGGGGGGGGGGGGGGGGGGGGGGGGGGGGGGGGGGGGGGGGGGGGGGGGGGGGGGGGGGGGGGGGGGGGGGGGAAAAAAAAAAAAAAAAAAAAAAAAAAAAAAAAAAAAAAAAAAAAAAAAAAAAAAAAAAAAAAAAAAAAAAAAAAAAAAAAAAAAAAAAAAAAAAAAAAAAAAAAAAAAAAAAAAAAAAAAAAAAAAAAAAAAAAAAAAAAAAAAAAAAAAAAAAAAAAAAAAAAAAAAAAAAAAAAAAAAAAAAAAAAAAAAAAAAAAAAAAAAAAAAAAAAAAAAAAAAAAAAAAAAAAAAAAAAAAAAAAAAAAAAAAAAAAAAAAAAAAAAAAAAAAAAAAAAAAAAAAAAAAAAAAAAAAAAAAAAAAAAAAAAAAAAAAAAAAAAAAAAAAAAAAAAAAAAAAAAAAAAAAAAAAAAAAAAAAAAAAAAAAAAAAAAAAAAAAAAAAAAAAAAAAAAAAAAAAAAAAAAAAAAAAAAAAAAAAAAAAAAAAAAAAAAAAAAAAAAAAAAAAATCGATTTCGTTCATAAATAACACAGAGACCTGGCGACGATTCAAGGCGCGCTCTTAGCGGGAGGAACGTTTCTCGTTTTAGGAAAACTATTGGTGCTTCTGCAATTAATTAAATTATGACTTTCGCAAAAGTATGAAGTATTTTAATACGAAATTTCAATCGATTTCGTTCATAAATAACAAGAGACCTGGCGACGATTCAAGGCGCGCTCATTAGCGGGCCGGACATCCGTTTCTCGTTTTTAGGAAAACTATTGGTGCTTCTGCAATTAATTAATTATCAGACTTTCGCAAAAGTATGAAGTATTTTAATACGAAATTTCAATCGATTTCGTTCATAAATAACACAGAGACCTGGCGACGATTCAAGGCGCGCTCATTATGTGCGGGCAGCGACATCCGTTCTCGTTTTTAGGAAAACTATTGGTGCTTCTGCAATTAATTAAATTATCAGACTTTCGCAAAAGTATGAAGTATTTTAATACGAAATTTCAATCGATTTCGTTCATAAATAACACAGAGACCTGGCGAAGATTCAAGGCGCGCTCATTACATGCGGGCAGCGACATCCCTTTCTCGTTTTAGGAAAACTATTGGTGCTTCTGCAATTAATTAAATTATCAGACTTTCGCAAAAGTATGAAGTATTTTAATACGAAATTTCAATCGATTTCGTTCATAAATAACACAGTTAGAGACCTGGCGACGATTCAAGGCGCGCTCATTATGCGCGGCAGCGACATCCCTTCTCATTTTAGGAAAACTATTGGTGCTTCTGCAATTAATTAAATTATCAGACTTTCGCAAAAGTATTAAGTATTTTAATACGAAATTTTAATCGATTTCGTTCATAAATAACACAGTTAGAGACCGGCGACGATTCAAGGCGGCTCATTACATGCGGGCAGCGACATGCGTCTCTCGTTTTAGGAAAACTATTCGTGCTTCTGCAATTAATTAAATTATCAGACTTTCGCAAAAGTATGAAGTATTTTAATACGAAATTTCAATCGATTTCGTTCATAAATAACACAGAGACCTGGCGACGATTCAAGGCGCGCTCATTATGTGCGGGCAGCGACATCCGCTTCTCGTTTTTAGGAAAACTATTGGTGCTTCTGCAATTAATTAAATTATCAGACTTTCGCAAAAGTATGAAGTATTTTAATACGAAATTTCAATCGATTTCGTTCATAAATATCACAGTTAGAGACCTGGCGACGATTCAAGGCGCGCTCATTATGCGCGGGCAGCGACATCCGTTTCTCGTTTTAGGAAAACTATTGGTGCTTCTGCAATTAATTAAATTATCAGACTTTCGCAAAAGTATGAAGTAATTTAATACGAAATTTCAATCGATTTCGTTCATAAATAACACAGTTAGAGATCGGCGACGGTTCAAGGTGCGCTCATTACATGCGGGCAGCGACATGCGTCCCTCGCTTTTAGGAAAACTATTCGTGCTTCTGCAATTAATTAAATTATCAGACTTTCGCAAGAGTATGAAGCATTTTAATACGAAATTTCAATCGATTTCGTTCATAAATAACACAGAGACCTGGCGACGATTCAAGGCGCGCTCGTTATGCGCGGGTAGCGACATCCGTTTCTGGTTTTTAGGAAAACTATTGGTGCTTCTGCAATTAATTAAATTATCAGACTTTCGCAAAAGTATGAAGTATTTTAATACGAAATTTCAATCGATTTCGTTCATAAATAACACAGAGACCTGGCGACGATTCAAGGCGCGCTCATTATTCGCGGGCAACGACACCCGTTTCTCGTTTTTAGGAAAACTATTGGTGCTTCTGCAATTAATTAAATTATCAAACTTTCGCAAAAGTATGAAGTATTTTAATACGAAATTTCAATCGATTTCGTTCATAAATAACACAGAGACCTGGCGACGATTCAAGGCGCGCTCATTATGTGCGGGCAGCGACATCCGTTTCTCGTTTTTAGGGAAACTATTGGTGCTTCTGCAATTAATTAAATTATCAGACTTTCGCAAAAGTATGAAGTATTTTAATACGAAATTTCAATCGATTTCGTTCATAAATAACACAGTTAGAGACCTGGCGACGATTCAAGGCGCGCTCATTATGCGCGGGCAGCGACATCCTTTCTCTTTTTAGGAAAACTATTGGTGCTTCTGCAATTAATTAAATTATCAGACTTTCGCAAAAGTATGAAGTATTTTAATACGAAATTTTAATCGATTTCGTTCATAAATAACACAGTTAGAGACCGGCGACGTTAGTTCAAGGCGCTCATTACATGCGGGCAGCGACATGCGTCTCTCGTTTTAGGAAAACTATTCGTGCTTCTGCAATTAATTAAATTATCAGACTTTCGCAAAAGTATTAAGTATTTTAATACGAAATTTCAATCGATTTCGTTCATAAATACAAGTTAGAGACCTGACGATTCAAGGCGCGCTCATTACATGCGGGCAGCGACATGCGTCTCTCGTTTTAGGAAAACTATTCGTGCTTCTGCAATTAATTAAATTTCAGACTTTCGCAAAAGTATGAAGTATTTTAATTGAAATTTCAATCGATTTCGTTCATAAATAACACAGAGACCTGGCGACGATTCAAGGCGCGCTCTTTAGTGCGGGCAGCGACATCCGCTTCTCGTTTTAGGAAAACTATTGGTGCTTCTGCAATTAATTAAATTATCAGACTTTCGCAAAAGTATGAAGTATTTAAACTGAAATTTCAATCGATTTCGTTCATAAATAACACAGTTAGAGACCTGGCGACGATTCAAGGCGCGCTCATTATGCGCGGGCAGCGACATGCGTCTCTCGTTTTTAGGAAAACTATTCGTGCTTCTGCAATTAATTAAATTATCAGACTTTCGCAAAAGTATGAAGTAATTTAATACGAAATTTCAATCGAATTCGTTCATAAATAACACAGTTAGAGATCGGCGACGGTTCAAGGTGCGCTCATTACATGCGGGCAGCGACATGCGTCCCTCGCTTTTAGGAAAACTATTCGTGCTTCTGCAATTAATTAAATTATCAGACTTTCGCAAGAGTATGAAGCATTTTAATACGAAATTTCAATCGATTTCGTTCATAAATAACACAGAGACCTGGCGACGATTCAAGGCGCGCTCGTTATGCGCGGGTAGCGACATCCGTTTCTCGTTTTAGGAAAACTATTGGTGCTTCTGCAATTAATTAAATTATCAGACTTTCGCAAAAGTATGAAGTATTTTAATACGAAATTTCAATCGATTTCGTTCATAAATAACAAGAGACCTGGCGACGATTCAAGGCGCGCTCATTATTCGCGGCAGCGACATCCGTTTCTCGTTTTAGGAAAACTATTGGTGCTTCTGCAATTAATTAAATTATCAGACTTTCGCAAAAGTATGAAGTATTGTAATCCGAAATTTTAATCGATTTCGTTCATAAATAACACAGTTAGAGACCGGCGACGGTTCAAGGCGCGCTCATTACATGCGGGCAGCGACATGCGTCTCTCGTTTTTAGGAAAACTATTGGTGCTTCTGCAATTAATTAAATTATCAGACTTTCGCAAAAGTATGAAGTATTTTAATACGAAATTTCAATCGATTTCGTTCATAAATAACACAGAGACCTGGCGACGATTCAAGGCGCGCTCATTATGCGCGGGCAGCGACATCCGTTTCTCGTTTTTAGGAAAACTATTGGTGCTTCTGCAATTAATTAAATTATCAGACTTTCGCAAAAGTATGAAGTATTTTAATACGAAATTTCAATCGATTTCGTTCATAAATAACACAGTTAGAGACCTGGCGACGATTCAAGGCGCGCTCA